>CAKJTW010000005.1:44191071-44833928 GCA_917880005.1 Nanger dama
GCTATATTAGTTCCTGGGCAACAAAGTGATCTGATACTTCTGTACGTTACAAAAATGATCACCACAATGTCTAGTTACGATCTGTCACCATAAAAAATATATTATTATTGGCTGTATTTCCCAAGCTGTCATTTTTATCCCTATGACTCATTTATTTTATAACTGAAAATATGTATCTCTTAATCTCCCTGACCTTTCTCACTCATCTCCACACTCCTCTCCCCTCTGGCAAACACTTGTTTGTTCTTTGTATATATGACTCTGTTTCTTTGTGGTTGTGTTTATTTATTTGTTTTGCTTTCCGGATTCCATTATTTTATTATTATTTTTTTAATCTTTTTTTAAATTTATTTATTTATTTATTTTAAATTACAATACTGTATTTGTTTTGCCATACATTGACACGAATCAGCCATAGGTGAACACAATCTCCCAATGCCGAAGCCCCCTCCCACCTCCCACCCCACATCCTCTACTTGAATCATCCTGTGCATCAGCCCCATGCATCCTGCATCCTACATTGAACATAGATTGGCGCTTCGTTTCTTACACGAAAATATACGTTTCATTGCCATTCTCCCAAACCATCCCACCCTTTCCCTCTCCCTCAGAGTCCAAAAGTCCACTCTATACCTCTGTGTCTCTTGGTTGTCTCACATACAGGGTCATCATTACTGTCTTCTAAATTCCATATATATGTGTCAGTATACTGTATTGGTGTTTTTCTTTCTGGCTTACTTCACTCTGTATAATTGGTTCCAATTTCATCCATCTCATTAGAACTGAGTCAATTGTTTCACCTATATCCTTCTTTTTGACGAAGTTATATATTTTGTTTTCAATGATTGATACAGACTTTACAATATATAAAATTTATCATTTAATTCATATCATATCATTATCTAAAATTCATTGATACTTTTATGCACATTCTGAAAGATTCTAATAATTTATAGTTTCATTTGTTCCTTCTTCATGTGTATTCTATTTTTTTTTTTTTCAAGGCACAACCCTTCTTGCATCTTAGACCCTCTCTAACAGAACTCTTTTCTTCTCTCTGAAGCTTAGCCCTTAAAATTACTTTCGTTGAGAATTTGCTGATAGAAATATATTTTACTGTGGTTTCTCCTGAAATATCTTAAGACGTTTATTTGCTTTAGAACTTTAAGATGCTAGTTAATTTCTTTCAACATATTGCTTACCTTGTGCTCATCTTATTCTTGATGCTTACCTTGTTGATTCAGTGATATCATTCAGTCTACCTGATATTATTTTATCTCATTTGCCTTTTTTTCTTGTGTTTGAGATTATTTCTTATTGATTTTTGTACTTCTCCTTTGGTGTATCTGAATTATATTCTGTATTACATCTTTTATTCATTTTATTTGACATTCTTTTGACATCTTCAATGTGTAGATTGCCGATTATTTGATAAATCTGTTGAAATTTTATATTATATTTCTTTCAGGCATTCTAATTCATCAATTATTTTTACAAATATATAGAATGAGAAACTATTTTTATAATTAGATATAGATCAGATATAAGATATAGATAGATATAAGATCAGATATATCTGATCTTTGCTACTTTATTTCAGATATTCATGTTATATACTACTACTTCCTGATGGTTGATTGTTTTAAATTTATATTTGGTTATTTTGCTTCTTCTTCTTCTTTTTTTCCCCTTAACACTCAGTTTTGACCACTTTGCTTAAAAAAATATTTACAGAAATAATTTATGGTCAAATATTAAGATACTTCCCTCCAGATTATTCTAGTACTTTGTTCAGTACTTTGGTGTACTATATTTATAACCTAAGATGTTAAAGTTGTATGTCTGAGAGAGAATTCTACTTAATAAGATATAGCTTTGTTTTCCTTACTTATGTAATGGATTTAGCTGTTTTGAGTGGAAACATTTTACCAGAACGATATAGCTTTCCACCAATATTCCTTCCTATACAGCATTTTGGATTCTGCTAACTATATTTGATAAATAGAAAATTTTAACAGCTGGAGGTTGTCATCATTATATTCATTCCAAGGCCTGTCATCATTCTGAGAAATGGTGCCTTTCATATAAATTAACTGGTCAGCATGCTGTACTTTCAGGATCATGACTTCTCTAATTTCCATCTTATTCAAATAAGATCTTTGATCTTAACATCATCTAGAATTCCTTTTCTTTCTATTACTGCTTTACCATTTACAAATTCAAATATTGCACATATGTTTAAATTTTAAAAATAAAGAGCTTGATTTTCATAATAAATGCACTTTCTAAATGTTATATAATTTTTTAGAGTGAGTGTTCTCTATTATATCTAACTTTAAAGAAAATATAATTTACATGATTTTATATAATTGATTTAAAAAGTAAGTATATAAAACATGAGAAACATGAATTTGAAGTATCTTATTATAATAGCATACATCTTGAGGGAATAGTTTTGTTTTCAGGAATAATGTTTTGATATATTGATTTACTTCTTAAAAGTATATGACAATAGTGTAGTTTGAGAATAATTACTGAAAGTGGTATAAAGCAAAAATGCAAATAGTTTTCTAATAAAAAAATAATTTTAATTTTTAATGAACATAAAAATGATGAAGCTATTAAATGAAAGGAATGCACAACCTAATAGCTCAGAATTATGTTTTATTTGACAGACAAAACTGAGGACTTAAGCCCGGTCAGCCTCTCAGATAGCTATGAGGGATTGCTTTGAAGAGATAAGGGAGGTGTCAGTTTACATAAGGGTTTTGCAACAAGGATCAGGAACATAAAACAAAAAATACTGTTAATTAAAAAAATAGATACCTCAGTTTAATGAATTTAGTGCTTTTCTACATATGGGAAGATGTAAGAGTCTGGAATCATTGAAATCATCCCTTTGACAAACATCTCAGCTATCTGGACCAGTTAGCCTGTATTGGTGGCTGCAGTGGATGAGGGTTTGGCAGTGGGCAGCCCATTTGTCTCATCCAAAGTTCCCTCAGAGGTTACCATCATGGGTGGCTGTGGTCATGATTTGATGGCTAAAATAATCTTTGTTTACTGATTAACATTTTTCATTAATAAAGGAAAGTAATAAAAAGTATTTTTATACTTTGGAATGAACAATATTGTGTTTCTTTTTTAAATCAATAAAAATATACTAAAATTAAAAGATTTTGAGATTGGGGAACAGTTATTTTCATTTATTTAGATATCATTTCATAAACATAGGATATATAAAATATGGAATATTATTGGATAAAAAGATAAAATTTAGTTTTAAATATGGAGAATGTATATTAATTTATCTAAGCAATAGAATTATATGCTACTTATTTTCATCTATACACATGAACTTTTCAGCCCCTGGTTATTTGTATTCTCACCTGAAATGTCTTTCACTTTTGTGCCTCAATCATAACTTATAACACAGCAAGCCATTGCTAGTCTCAAGGCATTTGTATTACATATTCTGATAAACATCTCTCCCCTGGACTTATTTATGGAATGATATTTTAAATTAAATGTATTTATTTTTAATCGAAAGATAATTGCTTTACAGTGTTGTGTTGTTTTCTGCAAATATCAACATGAATCAGCCATAGGGGGAATCAGCTATCTCCCCTTCCTCTTCAAAATCCCTCCTACCTCCTTCCCGATTCCCCCCCTCTATGTTGTTACAGAGCCCCAATTTGAGTTCCCTGAGTCCTATGGCAAATTTCCATTGGCTATCTATTTTACATATGATAGGTTATATGTCATTCCATCTTTACATCCCACCCTTTCCTTCCTGTCCTACTCCAGTGTCCATAAATCTATGCTCTATGTCTGTGTCTCCATTGCTGCTCTGCAAATTTATATTTTTAAAATTTTATTCAAATATGACTTCTTTTGTTATGGTTTCTCTGATTCCCAAATCTAAATTACCTCTGTCCACCAAGCCATCATAGTATCTTAACTGCCATGACAAAACAGAGTTTGTATGCACACTGAGCCATGCTCAGTTGCTTCAGTTGTATCTGACTCTTTGTTACTCCATGGACTGTAGCCCTCCAGACCCTTCTGTCCATGAGATTTTTCCCAGTAAGAATACTGGAATGGGTTGCCATAATCTCCAGGGATTTTCTCTACCCAGGAATCGAACCCACATCTCCTACATCTCCTGCATTGCAAGTAGATTCTTTATCACTGTATGTGCTGTGTTGTTCTTAGTCGCAAAGTTATGCATGACTCTTTGTGACCCTATGGATTGTAAGCCACCAGTCTCCTCTGTCCATGGGGATTCTGCAGGCAAAAATACTGGAGTGGGATGCTGTGCTCTCCTCCAGGTAACTACAGCATGCATCTATGTAAATGTGATCAGTCTAATTTACTACAGTGTTTTCTCTGTCCCATATAAAACTTAAAAATGAAGCAGTCAATAAAGCATTATATAATAAAGAATTTTTAGACAAAACATACATTGCTATATTATTTGAATAAAAATTGAAAACTATTGTCAACATATTATAGGGAATAGTCTTCAGAATAGATTATGTTAAGTCACACAAAAAAACTCTTAACAACAACAACAACAACAACAACAACAAACTCTTAACAAGTTTAAGAAGATTTAAACCATAGCCAAAACATTTTTAGACTACTATGGTATAAAAATAAAAATCAACGACAGCAAGAAAACTAAAAAAATCACAAATGACAATATTTACACTAAACAATACAATAATGGGTCAAAGAAGAAATCAAAGGTGAAAAAAAAACCTTGAAAATAGCAAAAATAGTAACATAAAATGTAATAGATGATACAAAAGTGGCTCTAAGAGGGAAGTTTAAAGAGATAAGCATTTACTGTGAGACAAAAATGAAAGATTTTAAACAATCTCAAGGGACTAAAAACAAAACATTAAACTAAGCCTAAGGTTAGCAGAAAGAAGAAAATAACAAAGGTTAGAGTATAAATAATGAGACTAAAAAGACAATATGAAAAAAATCAACAAAAATAACAGCTTTTTTTTAAGTTGGCAAATATTTTGCTAGAATAAGGAATATAGAAGACTGAAACAAATAAATCAGAAATGAAAGGTGAAAAGTGAGCCATTACAACTAATTCTACTGAAAAACAAAGACTCGTAAGGCTACTATGAATTTTTTTTTCCTTAAGCAACAAAAACTATGGTAAGAAACTGTAGTAACAGCAATATGTACTTGAATTCATTATTTTTCAGTGATGTATAAAGATTTTAGATCTGTTCATTAAAAGTAAAGTGTAACTCAACAGTAAGGACTGTGAATGTTGCTACTGGGATTATTTGGTGATAGTATTTGGTAAATAAAATAATTTTTGTTTCAAGAAGAATCTATTTCTAACATTTTGGATTTAAAAACAGTGTTTTGTTTTTGTTTTGTTTTGTTTTGTTTTTTCAAATATCTGAGTAGTCAGATTAAAACGGATGCATAGAGAAACACCAGACATCAACAGGTGTTAAACTGTGTATTACTTTTTTTTAATTCTAAAAATGAAACAGCACGTTATGTATTGCACAAATGAATGATCTTTCCTTAGGTATTTAAGACTAACAGCTAATGTTTTACTACACAAGCAGAGTTTTAATATTCCCTCCTGGCTCTGTAATCCAACCAAGACAACTAGCTAAAGAGGGGACATTAGAGTAATAGTTTCTCATAACTCTAGATAGAGATTATTACAGAGCTGATGGCATAGAAAAAGACACCATAAAAGAGAAAAAAGTCTTAATAGTCATTTCCTGGCTGTACAATAGGTGTAGCTTTGCCAGTAGACCTCACAAAAAAACAATACTCTGATAGGCTGAGTACAGACCAAGGTGTTTCAAACTTTTCCTTAGGTGGTGACAAATAGGGACCCTCTGTGATTTCACCATTCTGTAAGTGGGCAGGTATCTGATGTAAAAATAAAATCACTCTAAAGTAACCTGGGAATTGGGATAAGCACCAATACCTAAAGCACATCAGGGAATTGTCTGCTGAATTAAGCAGACAAAAAATGTTAAAGAAGCCATTTTAAATATGATTAAAGCAATCAAATTCTTATTTTATTTAAAGCAGAAAATAATGAGAATCCAGCAGTAAAAGTGAAAACAAGAAAATGTGTGAAACTTGAATGGAAAATTTTGATAATTTAGATGAAAAATCCCTAGAGATGGAAGAAACTGTTAACAAATGTGAGATCAATTAATAGAAATTATTCAAAATGAAGAACAGTGAAAATAATTGAAGAATAACCAACAGAGCTACAATGACCTGTGGGGCAGTATCAAACAGTATGACAACTGAACTCTCTGAAGGAAGGTAGAGGGAGGCTTGGGCAGAAAAATAAAGAAATTGTCAAACATTTCACAAGTCTTAGGGAAAACATCAGCTCATAGATGAAAGAAGATTGGCAACCTCTAAGAAAGATAAATGTAAAAGAAATCATCAGCTTATTTTGAATTTTGTCAAGAGATTTTCCTATGAATAATATACTATTTTATGTAAATAAATAGTAAAAACAATACAATAATTCCAATAGATATAATAAAATCACTGGGCATAATTCAATACTCATTTGTGAATTATAAAAAAAAAAAAAGCAAAAAGCAGAACACTTATTCTAAACTAAAGCTATAAATATTTTCTTCAATATGATATTGGCCTTTTATTATATATACAAATAAATTAATTTCATGCATATTATTATTAATACATCTAATTTTATATTTCAACATGAATTACTGATGCCTTTTACTTAAAGACTACAGGGTCAGAGATACACTATCTAATATAACTCCTTAGGGACCACCTATAGCCTGGTGGGCTATAGTCCAAAGGGTCACAAAGTGTTGGACATGATTGAGCGACTAAGCATACAAATAAATAGATAGTGAAAAGTTATAAATTTTAGTATAGATTATGCATCCATTTTTTCATGAAATTCATCCATTATTATTCATAATTTTTTGAGCTAAATAACTTCTCCAAAGGCAATTCTATATAGATGTCTAGACAAGCCTGGGGATGCATAAAAGTATTGCCTTTTACAATCAGATATTTGATACACACATGAAGTGAAGAAAAGTAAACAGCAGTCTTTACAGACCTCTTTTTTAACCAAGGTAAATTGTGATTTACATATCACATTTTTTGGTCTATTATAACCTCAGTGACCCTTACAACAGTAATAAGTTAAAACATGGTTGCTACTATGATAAACATGGCAGACACAATTCTCATTTACAAATCATAACTGAATACTAATTGCAAGAACATGGTTCAAATAATTAATTTTTAATCTTTGTTAGTGTCCTTGAGATAGTCAAGTATAAAGAAAACTACTAAATGAGCATTGGTAAATTGAAAAAGAACAAGGTGCTTAAGTTTCTAGTGGAACATTAGAAAACAATATGTAACAATCCAGATCTAACTTCAGTCACTGCTCTTCCAAGTGCAAACATTCATGAAAATTTTATTTTATTTTTTAAAACACTGAAGGCTAAGACCAAAAGTAATTCTCTAAAATACAATGAAGTGAGATAGTATTTCAAACAGAATAAGTATTAAAAAGTTAACTGGAGAGTTAAGGATCTGAAGAATGGTAGCCAAAGGTTTGCTCTATTTAGGAATACCAAATATAAGTGAAAGAGAATTGTCACATTAAGAAGTCTAAGTGTTGTGCAGAAAATGGTAACAAATATTGTTTTCCTGAATTCTTTTCACCAAGCAGAATTCAAAAGTTTAATTGACAGAAGAACAGTTTTATTATTTTGACTTGAGGAACCTTATTACAAAGAAAAAGATGTAGTCCCTAAAAATGTCTAGAAATCTTGGGTGGGGGGAACCTCTTTAGTTTTTGCCAGTATTTCCAGCTGTCTTTGTTTTAGTTTTACATCAAAAATCTCAGGAAATGTACTTAGTGTAAAATTTACTAATCCTAATATATACGTATGCTGCTGCTGCTAAGTCGCTTCAGTCGTGTCCAGCTCTGTGTGACCCCATAGATGGTAGCCCACCAGGCTCCCTGGTCCCTGGAATTCCCCAGCCAAGAACACTGAAGTGGGTTGCCGTTTCCTTCTCCAATGCATGAAAGTGAAAAGTGAAAGTGAAGTCACTCAGTAGTGTCTGATTCTTCACAACCCCATGGACTATGGCCTACCAGGTTCCTCTGTCCATGGGATTTTCTAGGCAAGAGTACTGGAGTGAGGTGCCATTGCCTTCTCCTGATATATATGTATATAAATGTGTATATGTATAAAATAGAGATGGCCACTTCTATATGTACAAGTCAAGTGTGTCTTAAGAGTCCTTTATGTAAAGAAACTGATTATTTCATTGTTTGATTGATTTGACTCCTCCCAAACCCCAGAGTTATCTTCATTAATAGTTTGTTGTACTGCAGGATGACTGAACAGCAGCTGGATCATCTTACATAAAATATTTGAGGCATTTTAGCAACTAACATCTTAATAGCAACTTTTAAGCTTTGATTTATTTACTGCCAAAAGCATTCAGTCAAGACTTCATTCATCTTATTTGGTTAGTCTAATTTTTTGTATAAAAATGTAAGTTCTCTGAAATTTCCTTTTAAAATTATAAATATGCAAAAGGTCATTTCTCTTGACATATTTTCTTGTGAATAAAAGCTTAACTGCTAAGAGACTGTTTCTAGGACACATCAGTAAGCAAAACCACTATCATGCTGAAGTTTAACAGAAAGCAGCAAAATTCTGTAAAGAAACTATCCTTAATAAAAAATAAATGCATTAGAAAAAGATAATTTCCAAAGCAACAACAACAATGCTATCATAGTTGGCTACAATCTTGATGCAATAGAACTTTCATCTAAGAGAGCAGATAAACAGTCATAATTGCCTTCACTATACATCTCAAAGGCAGTAGGAAAGAGGAATTAACAAATTTATGTATGGTTTATTTGGAATACTAAAACACAAGTTAAGTATTTGATTTAATTAATAATATACAAACTCAAGCTGTTATAAAGCTGTCCTCATAATTGTTTCATGAAGCTTGAGTGAAATATTAGATTCATTATTATAGTTCCCTTTATTAATAATACCTAGTTTATACTTTCATAAATTAAACAGAACCATTTATGAATTTTCAAATATTTCAGGGAGGTCTCTTGGTTAGGAATATTTGGTAACCATATATCATGTTGACTATTGTTTTCTAATGCCTAACCTAGTGTCTGGAATAATGAAGATATACATTATAAAAATTCTGATTGAATTTATAACTAAAGAAGAATATGTCTATATTTGGAAGCCAAAAAAAGAAGAAGAAATTTCATGTCACTAGTAAATAAACCTCTGTTTCTTTAAATTGCCTATTAACGGATAGAAAAATAAGCTAGTTCTTTACCATTTATGTTTAATAAAATAAAGTAGTAATTTCTCAGAAAATTCAGCAACTCATCACTCTTGGTTGTTCACTTTTATTTATGACAGATTTTTCCTAAATGAAAAAAAAAAAAAACAACAACAACAAGAAATGATACTTTAGTTTTTAGCAGTTACTTTGATATTACTGTAATGTTTTAGCATAGAAATAGTACTATGGGTAGAGAAATAAGTTGTAAGATGTCAAAGAGAGCTGGAGTAGCCTATGATTCTCTGTGTAAAAGAATTATTGTAGTGTCCTCAATGTTCTAGAAATAAAATGTCTTCACAAAAAGACATTTGGTTGTTTTATTTTTAAATAATGTATTTATTTTAATTGGAGGCTAATTACTTTACAATATTGTAGTAGTTTTTGCCATACATTGATATGAGTCAGCCATGGGTGTACATGTTGTTTTCTAAATGAGATACATTTTCAATAAATATTCATATAATTCATGTAATTTCCTAGATATTATATATTTGTGGTAGTGTTTTCCTTACTCTAAGTTGTCATTTGGTCTGCAAAGCTCATGCCTGCATGCATATATTCTAAGTTGCTCAGTCATGTCTGACTCTTTGTGACCCCCTGAACCATAGCCTGTCAGATTCCTCCGTTTATATTATTTTCCAGGCAAGGTTACTGGACTGGACATTTCCTATTCCAGGGAATTTCCCAACCCAGGGAATGAAACCTTGTCTCCAAGATCTCCTATGTTGGCAGGTGGATTCTTTTATTTATTTATTTATTCTAGTTCAGTTCAGTTCAGTCGCTCAGTCGTGTCCGACATTTTGCGACCCCATGAATCGCAGCACGCCAGGCCTCCCTGTTCATTACCATCTCTCGGAGTTCACTCAGACTCACGTCCCTCTAGTTCGTGATGCCATCCAGCCATCTCATCCTCAGTCGTCCCCTTCTCTTCCTGCCCCCAATCCCTCCCAGCATCAGAGTCTTTTCCAATGAGTCAACTCTTAGCATGAGGTGGCCAAAGAACTGGAATTTCAGCTTTCGAATCATTCCTTCAAAAGAAATCCCAGGGTTGATCTCCTTCAGAATGGACTGGTTGGATCTCCTTGCAGTCCAAGGGACTCTCAAAAGTCTTCTCCAACACCACAGTTCAAAAGCATCAATTCTTTGGCTCTCAGCCTTCTTCAGAGTCCAACTCTCACATCCATACATGTCCACAGGAAAAACCATAGCCTTGACTAAATTGACGTTAGTCGACAAAGTAATGTCTCTGCTTTTGAATATACTATCCAGGTTGGTCATAACTTTTCTTCCAAAGAGTAAGCGTCTTTTAATTTCATAGCTGCAGTCACCATCTGCAGTGATTTTTGAGCCCCCAAAATAAAGTCTGACCCTGTTTCCACTGTTTTCCCATCTGTTTCTCAAGAAGTGATGGGACCAGATGCCATGATATTCATTTTCTGAATGTTGAGCTTTAAGACAACTTTTTGACTCTCCACTTTCATTTTCATCAAGAGGCTTTTAGCTCCTCTTCACTTTCTGCCATAAAGGTGGTGTCATCTGCATATCTGAGATTCTTGATATTTCTCCCAGCAATCTTGATTCCAGCTTGTGTTTCTTCCAGTCCAGCATTTCTCATGATGTACTCTGAGTATAAGTTAAATAAGCAGGGTGACAATATACAGCCTTGATGTACTCTTTTTCCTATTTGGAACTAGTCTGTTGTTCCATGTCCAGTTCTAACTGTTGCTTCCTGACCTGCATAGATATTTCTCAAGGGGCAGGTTAGGTGGTCTGGTAATCCCATCTCTTTCAGAATTTTCCACAATTTCTTGCGATCCACACAGTCAAAGGCTTTGGCATAGTCAATAAAGCAGAAATAGGTGTTTTTCTGGAACTCTCTTGCTTTTTCCATGATCCAGAGAATGTTGGCAATTTGATCTCTGGCTCTTCTGCCTTTTCTAAAACCAGCTTGAACATCAGGGAGTTCACGGTTCATTTATTGCTGAAGCCTGGCTTGGAGAATTTTGAGCATTACTTTACTAGCATGTGAGATGAGTGCAATTGTAAGGTAGTTTGAGCATTCTTTGGCATTGCCTTTCTTTGGGACTGGAATGAAAACTGACCGTTTCCAGTCCTGTGGCCATTGCTGAATTTTCCAAATTTGCTGGCATATTGAGTGCAGCACTTTCACAGCATTATCTTTCACGACTTGAACAGCTCAACTGGAATTCCATCACCTTCACTAGCTTTGTTCATAATGATGCTTTCTAAAGCCCACTTGACTTCAGATTCCAAGATGTCTGGCTCTAGCTTAGTGATCACATCATCATGATTATCTGGGTCATGAAGATCTTTTTGTACAGTTCTGTGCATTCTTGCCACCTCTTCTTAATATCTTCTGCTTCTGTTAGGTCCATACCATTTTGCATGAAATGTTCCCTTGGTATCTCTAATTGTCTTGAAAAGATCTCTAGTCTTTCCCATTCTGTTCTTTCCCTCTATTTCTTTGCACTGATCCCTGAAGAAGGTTTTCTTATCTCTTCTTGCTATTCTTTGGAACTCTGCATTCAGCTGCTTATATCTTTCCTTTTCTCCTTTGCTTTTGCCTCTCTTTTGACAGCTAAATGCAAGGCCTCCCCAGACAGCCATTTTGCCTTTTTACTTTTCTTTTCAATGGCGATCATCTTGATCCCTGTCTTCTGTACAATTGGAGGATAATTACTTTACAATATTGTGATAGTTTTTGCCATATATTAACATGAATTGGTCACAGGTAGACATGTGTCACCCCCATTCCTAAACACCTTTCCCATCTCCGTACCCATCCTATCCATCTGGGTTGTCCCAGAGCACTGGCTTTGGGTGCCCTGCTTCATTCATGAAGAATGGATGGCCAGGGCAGGTGGATTCTTTACCACCACGCTTGTTAAATAAGATGTTGGAAATATATTGTGTGCCATGAAACCAGAAATAAAATTGCATATTTTTAATTTTCAATGACTATATTCCCATAGTATTTATCTAGATTTATCAATAGAACATTAAAAGTTGCTGTTTTAGTGCAGTCACAATATTGATACATTTGTATTGATTTTAGTTTCTATTAAGTTCAATTTAAGTCTGAATTTGGCAATAAGGAGTTTATAATCTGAGCCACAGTCAGCTCCTTGTCTTGTTTCTATGGAATAATACATGTAGCATTTAAAATCACTAATATAAGGCATAAATTTTCTTGGCATGAAAAAAAAATTAGCACTACAGACACAAATATTAACATAGGGTAACAATGAGGTGAAGTGTTAGTCTCTCAGTCATATCCAACTCTTTGTGACCCTATGGACTGTAGCCCACCACACTCCTCTACCCATGCAATTTTCCAGACAAGAATACTGGATTGGGTTGCCATTTCCTTCTCCAGAGGATCTTCCTGACTCAGTGTCAGGAAATAACCTGGGTCTCCAGTATTGCCATCAGGTTCTTTTTACCAGCTGAACCACTTGGGATAACAATATGACCACATAATTACACTATTTTATGTTACAAATGAATGAATGATGCAAACAGTTTTGAAGTTTCATACCCTTGGTTTTCAACCTTTTAAAGATAATAATTGTAAAAAAAAAAAAGTTACTTAATTACCTTTCCCACTTCCAATTCACTTTATAACCATGTCAAAATATATACACAATCTTTTCTTTTTATTGCTTTAGTTTTGAAAAATAACCAGAAATTTTGTATGGTAACATGTATCAGATTCAAAATGTTTATGAGGGAAGCTCTTACATTAGAAAATATATAGATAAATAAAATACAACCATGATTTTGAAGACTAGAAAATAATATTTAGAAAATTAATTGGAAAATTAGAGAAAAACTAGACAACATGAACAAGTTAATCATAACATTGTAAAGAGAAATGTTGCAAAGAAATTTTTATATCCAATAAAAGGAAAATACATCCTAGAAAGTGCATCAGTTTTGATCAAAAGATTTCTTCAAAGATAATATCACTTTGAAAAACATTTTAACTTTGATATATTTTATCCTTTGCTTATGGATTGAAAATGAATGGAAAGCCTATAAAATTATGATATTTTATATATTAAGAATAGAAAATGTTTTACATTAGGTTAATGTTATCTTCTAGAGTTTCTGAGTACTATATGACTATTTTGCTCAAAATCAAGTGGTCACATTATGATACAAACTTGAAACTATTCTATAATATGACACTTTATATTACATTTTATATCATTTTTATAAACATTTATCTTGCTGCTATCAAATTTCCTGTTGTACTAGCTTCCTACTTTTTGTTCTTTATTTTAGTTTTCTGTGACTTGGACAAGTAAGTTTAAAAGCTTAGCAAGTTCCCCAACACTCCAGACAAAAAGTAGGGGGTGCATTGGTCTTCTATTTTCAAAAGCATATAAGGTTTGCTTGCATGAATAGAAATGTAATTATAGAAATTGTTATACATAAACAACTGCAACCACAAAGGTGTTTTTAGTATTTGCAGACAAAAAGTATTCAAACACAAAAGGGGCATTATGGGAAAAAAAAAACACACAAAATACAAAACATTCGAATTATAAAGAGAACTAAAGGGAAATAAAAATGAGAAAAAAATCCCAGTGATACAAGAAGGTACACAACTAACATTTTCATAGGTAATATTAGTGGAGGCAAATCTCAGTAGAAATTTATTGATGGTAACAACAAATAATATGAGGCTTGAGCCAGTTTACTAGCAGGGAATAAACCTAAGTGTCCTAATTTAATGTAAATAATCCCAGCACAGATGGTAGGGTTGGAAAACACCACAGGTCAGGCAAAATGAGTCAACTACATTTGGACAAATCAAATGTGAAATTTCATTGTGCAGTCCTGACTGGGACAGTACCGACTCTAGTTTCAAATTTTCAGTGGCTAAGAAATACCATTTGTTTCTCAGCTGGAGGAGGAACTAATAACTTTCTATGCACCCCTCCTTTATGCCTAAGTGTGTGTGCTAGTTGTTCAGTAATGTTTGACTGTTTGTGACCCCATGGGTTGTAGCTCACCAGTCTCCTCTGTCCATGAAATTCTCCAGGCAAGAATATTGGAGTGTGTTGCCAGTTCCTGCTCCACTTTCTGCCTGTGAATCCACTTAAACTGTGTTTATAAAGACATGCTTACATTCTCTTCAGGAGACTTGTTCAAATTCAACAAAACCTTTCTTTTCCTTTGAATAAAAGTGCTAGTTTAAAATTCATTTAGATTCGAGTTTTGAATCTATATCTACATAGCATTTAAGAAAACATTTCTAGGTACCTAATTAAAAGAACAAAATGAAAGCATTTCTATATAACATATTATTTTAGTAAATGTGATTTTTTTCAAAAATGCTTATATATTGCTTTTTCATCAGTTAAAATTAATAAATAAAAGATTCAGTTCACTCACTCAGTCGTGTCTGACTCTTTGCAATCCCATGAATCGCAGCACGCCTGGCCTCCCTGTTCATCAACAACTCCTGGAGTTCACTTAGACTGAAGTTCATTGTCAGTGATTCCATCCAGCCATCTCATCCTCTGTCATCCCCTTCTCCTCCTGTCTTCAATCCCTCCCAGCATCAGAGTCTTTTCCAGTGAGTCGACTCTTTTCATGAGGTGGCCAAAGTACTGGAATTTCAGCTTTAGCATCATTCCTTCCAAGGAAACCCCAGGGCTGATCTCCTTAAGAATGGACTGTTTGGATCTCCTTGCAGACCAAGGGACTCTCAAGAGTCTTCTCCAACACCACAGTTCGAAAGCATCAATTCTTCGGCTCTCAGCCTTCTTCACAGTCCAACTCTCACATCCATACATGATCACAGGAAAAACCATAGCCTTGATTAGACGGACCTTAGTCGGCAAAGTAATGTCTCTGCTTTTGAATATGCTATCTTGGTTGGTAATAACTTTTCTTCCAAGGAGTGTCTTTTAATTTCATGGCTGCAGTCACCATCTGCAGTGATTTTGGACCCCAAAGAAATAAATTCTGATACTGTTTTCCCATCTATTTCCCATGAAGTGATGGGACTGGATGCCATGATTTTCATTTTCTGAATGTTGAGCTTTAAGCCAAGTTTTTCACTCTCCACTTTCATTTTCATCAAGAGGCTTTTTAATTCTTCTTCACTTTCTGCCATAAAGGTGGTGTCACCTGCATATCTGAGGTTATTTGTATTTCTTCTGACAATCTTGATTCTAGCTTGTGTTTCTTCCAGTCCAGCATTTCTCATGATGTACTCTGCATATAAGTTAAATAAGAGGGTGACAATATACAGCCTTGATGTACTCTTTTTCCTATTTGGAACCAGTCTGTTATTCCATGTCCAGTTCTAACTGTTGCTTACTGACCTGCATACAGATTTCTCAAGAGGCAGGTTAGGTGGTCTGGTATTCCCATCTCTTTCAGAATTTTCCACAGTTTTTTGTGATCCACACAGTCAAAGGCTTTGGCATAGTCAAGAAAGCAGAAATAGATGTTTTTCTGGAACTCTTTTGATTTTTCCATGATCCAGTGGATGTTGGCAATTTGATCTCTGGTTCCTCTGCCTTTTCTAAAACCAGCTTGAACATAAGGAAATTCACCATTCACGAATTGCTGAAGCCTGGCTTGATGTGTAAGTACCCATTAATAAATGTCCAATATTAAAATATGAGTGGATATAATATTAAAGTAAATTAAAATATCCCGTTCTCAATAATACCAAGGTCCCCCGGACTTTCCTGGTAGCTCAGTGGTAAAGAATCCTTCTGTCAATGAAGGAGACAAGGTTTCATTCCTGATCGAGGAAGATCCTACATGCTGCAGAATAACTAAGCCCATGTGCCATAACTACTGAGACTGTGCTCTAGAAACTAAGAACCACAATTACTGAGTCCATGTACTGCAATTTATGAAGTGCACATACCCTAGAGACCTGCTTTGCAAAGAGAGAAGTCACCTCAATTAGAAGCCTGCACATTGCAAGCAGAATAGCCCATGCTCACTGCAACCTAAAATAACAAATAAGCAAACAAACCCATGAAGCAACGAAGACATGGCACAGCCAAAAATAAATAAATAAAATTATTTGAAAAAGTAATAATAATACCAAGAGTCAAACCAGACAAATCACAAAGATAAATTTTTAAACATATATATTTTTTTTTTCTTTGTGTATATTTGTGGCTGCACGGGAGCAGGAGGGCCAAGAGGAGCTACTCAACATCCAAAGTCAAGAAGGGTGGCAGTGAGTAGATACTCCTCGTCCAATGTAAGGAACAGTGGCTGTGCTTTGCTTGAACAGCCATGAAGAGATACCTCATGTCCAAGGTAAAAGAAACCCAAGTAACATGGTAGGTGTTGCAAGAGGGCATCAGAGGGCAGACACACTGAAACCATACTCAAAGAAAGCTAGTCAATCTAATCACACTATGACCACAGCCTTGTCTAATTCAATGAAACTAAGCCATGCCCTGTGGGGCCACCCAAGGCAGGTGGATCATGGTGGAGAGGTCAGACAGAATGTGGTCCAATGGAGAAGGGAATGGCAAACCACTTCATTATTCTTGCCTTGGGAACCCCATGAACAGTATGAAAAGGCAAAATGATAGGATGCTGAAAGAGGAACTCCCTAGGTCAGTAGATGTGCAATATGCGACTGGAGATCAATGGAGAAATAACTCCAGAAGAAAATGAAAGGATGGAGCCAAAGCAAAAACAATGCCCACTTGTGGATGTGACTGGTGATAGAAGCAAAATATGATGCTATAAAGAGCAATATTGCATAGGAGCCTGGAATGTTAGGTAAATGAATCAAGGCAAATTGGAAGTAGTCAAACAGGAGATGGTAAGAGTGAACATCGACATTCGAGGAATCAGCAAACTGAAATGGACTGGAATTGGTGAATTTAACTCAGATGACCATTATATCTACTATTGTGGGCAGGAATCCCTCAGAAGAAATGCAGTAGCCATCATGGTCAACAAAAGAGTCCAAAATGCACTACTTGGATGCAATCTCAAAAACGACAAAATGAACTCTGTTCGTTTCCAAGGCAAACCGTTGAACATCACAGTAATCCAAGTCTATGCCCTAACCAGTAACGCTAAAGAAGCTGAAGTTGAATGGTTTTATGAATACCTACAAGACCACTTAGAACTAGCACACACACACAAAAATGTCCTTTTCATTAAAGAGGACTGGAATGTAAAAGTAGGAAGTCAGGAAACACCTGAGATAACAGGAAAATTCGGCCTTGAAATACAGAGTGAAACAGGGCAAAAGGCAATAGAGTTTTGCCAAGAGAACACACTGGTCATAGCAATCACCTCTTCCAACAACACAAGAGAAGATTCTACACATGGACATCATCAGATGGTCAACACCAAAGACAGATTGATTATATTCTTTGCAGCCAAAAATGGTAAAGCTCTATACACTCAGCAAAAACAAGACCGGGAGTTGACTGGCTCAGATCATGAACTCTTTATTGCCATTCTGGTATGACCTAAATCAAACCCCTTATGATTATACAGTGAAAGCAAGAAATATATTTGAGGGACTAGATCTGATAGATAGAGTGCCTGATGAACTATAGATGTACAAGAGACAGGGATCAAGACCATCCCTATGGAAAAGAAATGCAAAAAAGCAAGTGGCTGTCTGGGGAGGCCTTACAAATAGCTGTGAAAGAGGAGAAGCCAAAAGCATAGGAGAAAAGGAAAGATATAAGCATCTGAATGCAGAGTTCCAAAGAATAGCAAGGAGAGATAAGAAAGCCTTCCTCAGCTATCAATGGAAAGAAATAGAGAAAAAGAACAGAATGGGAAAGACTAGAGATCTCTTCAAGAAAATTAGAGATACAAAGGGAACATTTCAAGCAAATAAAGGCTTGATAAAGGACAGAAATGGTATGGACCTAACAGAAGCAGAAGATATTAAGAAGAGGTGGCAAGAATACACAGAAGAACTGTATGAAAAAGATATTCACCATCAAGATAATGATAATGGTGTGATCACTCACCTAGAGCCAGACATCTTGGAATCTGAAGTCAAGTGGGCTTTAGAAAGCATCACTACGAACAAAGTTAGTGGGGGTGATGGAATTCCAGTACAGCTGTTTCAAATCTTGAAAGATGATGCTGTGAAAGTGCTGCACTCAATATGCCAGTAAATTTGGAAAACTCAGCAGTGGCCACAGGACTGGAAAGGTCAGTTTTCATTCCAATTCCAAAGAAAGGCAGTGCCAAAGAGTGCTCAAACTACCACACAATTGCACTCATCTCACATACTAGTAAAGTAATGCTCAAAATTCTCCAAGCCAGGCTTCAGCAGTATGTAAACCGTGAACTTCCAGATGTTCAAGCTGGTTTTAGAAAAGGCAGAGGAATCAGAGATCAAATTGCCAACATCCACTGTATCATGGAGAAAGTATGAGAGTTCCAGAAAAACATCTATTTCTACTTTCTTGACTATGCCAAAGCCTTTGACTGTGTGGATCACAAGAAACTGTAGAAAATTCTGAAAGAGATGGGAATACCAGACCATTTGACCTGCCTCTTGAGAAAGCTATATGCAAGTAAAGAAGCAACAGCTAGAACTGGACATGGGACAACAGACTGGCTCCAAATAGGAAAAGGAGTACATCAAGGCTATATATTGTCACCCTGCTTATTTAACTTATATGCAGAGTACATCATGAGAAACACTGCGCTGAAAGAAGCACAAGCTGGAATCAAGATTGCCGGGAGAAATATCAACAACCTCACATATGCAGATGACACCACCCTTATGGCAGAAAGTGAAGAGGAACTAGAAAGCCTCTTGATGAAATTGAAAGAAGAGAGTGAAAAAGTTAGCTTAAAGCTCAACATTCAGAAAACGAAGATCATGGCATCCGGTCCCATCACTTCATTGGAAATAGATGGGGAAACAGTAGAAACAGTGTCAGACTTTACTTTTTGGGCTCCAAAATCACTGCAGTTGGTGACTGCAGCCATGAAATTAAAAGACACTTACTCCTTGGAAGAAAAGTTATGACCAACCTAGACAGTTTATTAAAAAGTAGAGACATTACATTGCCAACAAAGGTCCGTCTAATCAAGGCTATGGTTCTTCCTGTGGTCATGTATGGATATGAGAGTTGGACTGTGAGGAAAGCTGAGCGCCACAGGATTGATGGACAGGGAGGTCTGGCATGCTGCACTTATTCAAGCAGTTTCTTGTGCAGTGAGTACACTTCACCAATCAAGAGTTATGCAATTTAGACGTAATTCGTCATGGTCTTAGACCAAGCCAAGATATATCCATTTTGAGGAGTTCTTTGGCATGAGATAGTAACCAGTAGTTGGCTAGACTTAATATTGAAAAAGTAGAAAACAATATGTTTTAGTATTAATAACCTTAATGACTAATAACTTTAATGGCTTTTTGGGAAGAAGCATTGCTGGTGCTTTTCCTGTTCACTTAATCTTCCTCAAAGTATATTCAGTCGTGTCTGCTGCTACACATAATTTCCCAATTCTTTCCCCAAAGCAGTATTTATGCTGTATTGCAATATTTCAGTCTTAAAAGCCATCATTTTCTCATAATTATTTCCTATTCCAGAGAATGTTTCAGGGACTGAGGTGGGCTCTTAATATGTGATATCTCAGTTTTTTATATGAATGTTAGGTATTGTATCTTTGTCTCTAGAAAACAAATCTGAACTTCAAAAATTGTAGTTGGGTTACTTGTTCAATGTTGTATCACTGGTAGGTTTCACCTCAGATTTCTTCTTTAAACATTTGTGCACTGGCTTTTAATTTGATTTTGTATCACTGTGTCTTCTGAGTCTGTATTGTTGATCTTGGAATACATTTCCCCTCAGTCTCTCTCATATACACAAACACACTCCTCACCCCTTATTCTTCTCCCTCCTCCTCTCTCCCCATTTCTTCTGTCTTTCTACATCCTACCCATCTTTAACAATTTTATTTCCACAAAATCTCTTTTAATTCTTCCCTAGGAATAAACATTCAATGCCTGCACTAGTACAATCTCCATTTACTCCAATTGCACTATTATCTATGATCTTGGTTATATTATTATCTCCTAATATAGCTGAAAGTTCACTTGAAACTCAATACACACACACACACACACACACAAAAGAAAGCTGAGATCTTGGCATCCAGCCACATCACTTCATGGCAAATAGATGGGGGAAAAGTGGAAACAGTAACAGATTTTATTTTCTTGGGGTCCAAAATCACTGTGGATGGTGACTGCAGCTATGAAATTAAAAGACACTTGCTCCTTGGTAGGAAATCTATGACAAACTTAGACAATGTATTAAAAAGCAGAGACATCACTTTGCTGGCAAAGATCCATGTAGTCAAAGCTATGGTTTTCCAGTAGCAGTGTACAGATGTGAGAGTTGGACCATAAAGAACACTGACCACCAAAGAATCGATGCTTTGTAATTGTGCTACAAGAAAAGATTCTTGAGAGTCTCTCGGACTGCAAGGAGATCAAACTTGTTGATCCTAAAGTAAATCAACCCAGAATCTTCATTGGAAGCACTGATATTGAAGATTAAGCTCCAATATTTTGGCTACCTGGTGCAAAGAGTCAACTCATTGGAAAAGACCCTGATGCTGGAAAAGATAGAAGGCAAAAGAATAAGGAGACACTGAGGATGAGATGGGTAGACAGCAACACCAATTCAAAAGAGATAAATTTGAGCAAACTCTACGAGATAGTGAAGGAAAAAGGAGCCTACATTGTGCAGTCCGTATTATAACAGTCAGACTTGACTTAGTGAATGAACAGCAACAATATACTAATGAAACATTAATCTGAATTCCCATACAAGCTCTGTCTCAGGCATGAAAGCATCTGTGTGTGTATTTGTGCATTCACTTAATAATTCTATTGCATTATATGTTACATTAAAAAAATGAATATATTGCATGTTTAGTTCAGTGAGTTTTGACAAATGAATGCACCTATATAATAAACACTTGAATTAAAATATAAAATATACCAACCAAACAAAAATATTCCTTCATATTTTTAGACAGTCAAACCTTCCTAACTTCCTTCTCCAGTCTAAAATGATCTGATTTCTATAATACAGTGTTTTCCCTGTTGAAGAGTTCATATAAATGAAATAATAAAAAGTGTAAATATTGTTTCTGGCTTTATTCATGTAGCATAATATTTTTGAGATTCATCATTTTGTTGTGTCAGTATCATTAGTTTGTTCCTGTTTTATTGCTGGTTGGAAATGCATTGTATGCATATGCCAGGGTTTGTTTATACAAAATCTGTTGATGGGCATTTGGCTTACTTCCAATGTTTTTATGGACATATGTTTTCATTTCTCTTGGGTAAATACCTAAGAGTGTAATTTTGTTGGATCAAAATGGCTTCTGTTGGATTAATTATTTTTGCATCTATCAGCTTATTGGATACACCTCATTATCTTTGTTTTCTAGCAGTTGTTCTAGAATTACTTATAGAGTTTTTGTGCTAATTTTTATCTATATAGTCCACATATTTAATGCAATGCTACAGAGTTTTTGTTTGTTTCTTTTAAACCAATTTCAATAATATAAAAAGAAGAGAGACAAGAAAGATAATTAACCCAAATAAGCTTTGGTGTTTGCTAGGTACATAAGTCTTAACAATATATGATAGATTTGAGACAGGCTGGGACTCAGGACACTTTGCTGCAGTGCTGCAATGTTTACAATTGGACAAACCTCTCTTCTAAGCAATAAAGTACAAAAATATTTTATGAAACTAAAAATAACTGTGTGCATGTGCAGATGGGGCAAATTATAAACAAAAGATACAAAAAAACAACAACAAACCAACCACAATTTCAGAAGTACCTGGAGAAAACAGGGTTGTGGGAACAAAATCAGGATACTGAGCAAGTTCCCTGCACTCCAACACAGCCAGAAGAGTGAACAAAAAACCTAAGCCAGTCCTCTGACTCAACCCCTGGACACACCCTACCCTCAACCCATATAAGGAACAAGCTCCCCCTAACCCTGCCTTGGAAGTGAGTGAGCAAGGGGAACCTGTTACTTGTTCTCCCTCCCCCTCTGCTGTAGCAGGGGCCCTAGCAAAGCCTTTCCTGAATTTCTTGTTTGGTCTCTGTTCAATTTCTATTGATTGGAGAAGACCAGGAATCCTGGTTGGTATCAGATTCTACTGCCATTTACAGAGAACTTGAGAGGGATTGCTTAAGGTCTTACACTTGCTTAAGGTCTTCTACTCTTCTAAGAGTGGAAATAGGATATAAATGAGACAACCTTAATCTAAAACTGTATGCTTTACCAGTCTGTATATGGCCTCCATGATATTCCACTATAACATATATCACTATTTATTGAAAAGTAAAAGTATATGAAAGAAAAGACAATCGCTATAGAAGAACAAAGGAATGATTTTTGAAGAGCAGTATTTAATTTTAAAACAAATGTTTTCTCCCCTGTACTTTCAAATATTTTGAAATATAATAAAATATATTATTCTTTAAAATATATTTTAAAAATAACTATTAGTGGGGTATAATTTTTTTATTAAAAATGAGTGTAGGTTATCTATAGTTGTATATTTTAAATTTGAATATATACACATATATTTATTTTTGTATATAATAACCACCACTCTTGTCCTTTTTATCACCCCTGAAGTTTCTCTTGTACTTTAGCATTTCATTTTCTTAACTCTCCCCCAGACAACCACCTATCTACAATCACTGTCACTATAGATTAAATTTGCTTTTTCTAGAAACTCACATAAGTGGAATAACACAGTATGCATACCTTTTTCCTATTTTCATTTCCCAGTGTAATTTTTTGAGATTAATTCATCTCATTGCATCACATAGCCCCCATTTATTGCTGAGTAGTAGTAGTCTTACATGAATCATGAATATACTACAATTTGTATACATTCATATGTTGGCTATTGAAATGAAGAATTAATGAATACTCCATACAAGTATTTCTGTAGAGATATAGCTTAGTGCTTTTTGTTAATGTCTAGGAGTAATTTGTAGTGTGTATGTGTGTGTGTGTGTGTATGCGCACGCATGCTCCATCACCTAGTCTTGTAGGACTCTGTAACCACAGGGACTGTGGCATGCTGGGTTGCTCTGTCCTTGGTATTTTTCAGGCAGGAATACTGTAGTGGGTTGCCATTTTCCCTACAGGGGCTCCTCCCAACCCAGGGACTGAACCTATGTCCCTCGAGTCTCCTGCATTGGCAGGCAGATTCTTTACTATTTCAGTTCAGTTCAGTTTAGTTGCTCAGTCGTATCCAACTCTTTGCGACCCCATGAATCGCAAAGAGATGTAAACCCTGAATGCCTAGATTCTATTAGTACTTTAGATAGCCTTGTACTAGACCATTTCACTCAGTTTTGGAGGAAGCCCTGTAAGCTAAAGCCTGACTACTTCATGTAAACTTCAAAAGACTCAACATTACCACAGACCACTCATGGACTGACTGATTTATCCAAAGATAAATAAATATTTTCACTCTGGGAAAATGTTCAGACTATATGATTTTACACCAATGCTGTGTTCATTATCACCAAAAGCATCCATGTCCTGGCTTTAATAAACACAGTGAGCTGTGCTGCATAACTTAAAGATTTCCTCCATTGACCTCTTGAAATTCAATGGATTGATTGTCCTACATACTCTACCTCTGATTACTTTAACACAACCCTTGTATTAACATTTTTCTTTTTCATGTTATCATTCTAATGACAAAGTTGAATTTTATCTGAGCTTTGTGACTCTGAAAAACAGTGGTTAAGATATCCCCCCAACTTCTTGTAGTTAAAGAAGTGACTACCTATGTAGTAGGTAGGACGAAGGATTATCCTATATTCAGTTCAGTTCAGTTCAGTTCAGTCGCTCAGTTGTGTCTGACTCTTTGCGACCCCATGAATTGCAGCACGCCAGGCTTCCCTGTCCATCAACTCCCAGAGTTCACTCAGACTCACATCTATCGAGTCAGTAATGCCATCCAGCCATCTCATCCTCGGTCATCCCCTTCTCTTCCCTGACCCCAATCCGTCCCAGCATCAGAGTCTTTTCCAATGAGTCAACTCTTAATATGAGGTTGCCAAAGTACTAGAGTTTCAGCTTTAGCATCATTCCTTCCAAAGAAATCCCAAGGCTGATCTCCTTCAGAATGGATTGGTTGGATCTCTTTGCAATCCAAGGGACTCTTAAGAGTCTTTTCCAACACCACAGTTCAAAAGCATCAATTCTTTGGCACCCAGCTTTCTTCAGAGTCCAACTCTCACATCCATACATGACCACAGGAAAAACCATAGCCTTGACTAGACGGACCTCTGTTGGCAAAGTAATGTCTCTGCTTTTCAATATGCTGTCTAGGTTGATCATAACTTTTCTTCCAAGGAGTAAGCATCATTTAATTTCATTAATTTTAATTAATCACCATCTACAGTGATTTTGGAGCCCCCAAAAAAATAAAGTCTGACACTGCTTCCACTGTTTGCCTATTTATTTTCCATAAAGAGATGAGACCAGATGCCATGATGTTCGTTTTCTGAATGTTGAGCTTTAAGCCAACTTTTTCACTCTCCTCTTTCACTTTCATCAAGAGGCTTTTAGTTCCTCTTCACTTTCTGCCATAAGGGTGGTGTCATCTGCATATCTGAGGTTCTTGATATTTCTCCCAGCAATCTTGATTCCAGCTTGTGCTTCTTCCAGCCCAGAGTTTCTCATGATGTACTCTGCATAGAAATTAAATACACAGGGTGACAATATACAGCTTAATGTACTCTTTCTCCTACTTGGAACCAGTCTATTTTTCCATGTCCAGTTCTAACTATTGCTTCTTGACCTGCATATAGGTTTCTCAAGAGGCAGATCAGGTGGTCTGGTATTCTCATGTCTTTCAGAATTTTCCAGTTTATTATGATCCACAGAGTCAAAGGCTTTGGCATATTCACATATTCATTAATAATATGCATTTGCATCCTTCCATCCTCATACAGTCAGAAACTGAATGAGATTCAAGCATGACTCCCTTATTTATTTGTACCTCTAAGACTTCAGGCTTCCTTCTTTTATTTGATATGTTGCTATTCAGTCATGTCTGACTCTTTGCAACCCCATAGACTGCAGCATGCCAGGCTATCCCATCCTTCACCGTCTCATGGGTGTTTGCTCAAACTCATGTCCATTGAGTCAGTGATGCCATCCAACTATCTCACCCTCTATTGTCTCCTTCTTCCCCTGCCTTCCATCTGTCCAAGCATCAGGGGCTTTTCCAATGAGCCAGCTCTTCATAGCAGGTAGACCAAGTATTGGAGCTTCAGGTTTAGTATCAGTTCCTCCAAAGAATATTCAGGTTTGATTTCCTTTAGGATTGACTGGCTGATCTCCTTGCAGTCAAGGAACTCTTAAGAGTCTTCTCCAACACCACAGTTCAGAAGCGCCAGTTCTTCAGCTTTATGGTCCTGCTCTCACATCCATACATGGCTACTGAAAAAACCATAGCTTTGACTATATGGACCTTTGTTGGCAAAGTAATGTCTCTGCTTTTTTATATGCTGTATAGGCTTGTCATAGCTTTTCTTCTAAAGAGCAAGTGTCTTTTAATTTCATGGCTGCAATTACCATCTATAGAGAACCCAAGAAAATGTCTGTCACTGTTTCCATTATTTCCCCATCTATATGCCACAAAGTCATGAGATCTGATGCCATGATCTAAAGTATATGACATAAAATAATATGTTTGTAATGAAGTATATAGGCTATGTTTTATCACTTAAAATGATAAAATATTATCAAATATAAGTAAATGATATTTATAAAGTAAATCTTTGAAATATAGCTCCATTTATTTTGCTTTACCTGGACTGTTAAGCTGAAAGTGATACACAATTATAAATGAAATATTTGCATTTTGTAATAATAGTTTTATAAGTAACTTGTTTTGCTTTCACTTTTCAAACCATTTGCTCTAACCCATTACTTTTAATAATATCTTTTAATTTAACTTACAGCATTTATATTGTCCTAGAGAAGGAAATAGCAACCCACTGCACTATTCTTGCTTGGAGAATCCCATGGGCTGATGAGCCTGACGGGTTGCAAAGAGTTAGACATGACTGAGAGACTGACACATGCACACACATTTATATTGTACATTTTTCAGTAATTAAAATGATGTTTAATTAACCACATTAAAAAAAAAATCGTCACATTTGCACTTAGCTTTGAAGAATGAAGTGTTAGCCCCTGGTCTCTCTTTTTCTTTTTAACAGTATGTAGCTCTGCTTACTAGCCCATTTTGCAGTTTTATTAAAAAATATAAATAGAATAACCAGAAGTTTTTTTCTGTTGATTGTTTGCTCGCCCATGAACTATGGGTATGTATTCTTTTGGATATTCACAAGCACTCCATTTTCTATGAAATATTTCTTTGTACATTGACTTTTCGTGTGTTTTATTTTTCCTTGTGTTAGTAGAAAATTGAAACTAAGCTCTTCAATTCTGGAGGAAAAATAGTAGGTACTATGTCTCAGTGATTAACAATAACATTCTTCCTTGAACCCTGGATATGGGTCAAAAGTGTATGTAAGAAAATGGATTATTCAGGTATTTCAAAGGAGAAATGAGAGATGAAACCTAAGGATTATTTCATATTAAAGTGAGATGCCTCAAAACCATTATTATATAAATGTTAAACTAAAGTCTGAGGACCATCCTCTGATAAAGATTTGGTGAATATGGCAATTGAGCACAGACAAATGTGGGAAACTTGAGGATGAAGATGGATAACAGTGCAGGAGAAAATTCTATATCCATGCTATTTCTTTGTCTCTCTCAGGTTGTAACTCAGTTTAAGTTAGGCACTATTATTTTATTATGATTACTAAAATAAACCCCAACCTATTGCCCAATGACTTCTTAAATTATTTAAACTCTTGTATGAAATAACAATTCTAGTTTGTTTAACTTTGAAACCTCATTAATACTATATTAACCATAGCAAAGATATTTTAATACTATTACAAATGATAAATTTGCAGATATGCAAAATTTTTATATACTGAAATATAAATAGTTCACTATCCTCATCATTAGTTTGGCTATTTCTTGTGAAAACTGAAATGAAAGTAATCTACTACATGAGTTTCTTATGATTACTTTTTTGTATTTTGACAGCCATTGTACATTGATTATAATATTATCATTAAGTAGAGTTACTGAAACTATTTAAAAACTATCAATGATCTGTCAGGCCATTGGAGTCAGAGATTATGTAATTAAAATAAATATTGGTACTTATCCAGAATAAAGGCAAATATATTTATAAACAATGCTTGACTTGCAATCTGTCAGATAAACATGCTTCTTCAATATTTTCTATCATCATTCAAGGACAATTTTTTTTTTTCATTATTTACTCATTGATTTTATAACAAGCATTTTTAAAATGCTTACAAGGAGAGATCTCTAACAAATTTCTATCCTCACCTTATAGGATTATTAATTCAAAGAAACCCAGGCATTGGACTGGATAACACTATAAACAGAAAATGCTGCATACCATTTCAGTTCTAATAATGCAAGAATCAGTTTATCAGTCACCACAGTCACCTACTGATAGAATACTTTGAGTAGAATTCAGGATGGAGAAAAACAGGAAGCATTCTGTGCTTGAATACTGGCCCTAAATAGTTAAGATGCATGTTTAAGAAATAATCTCAATGAGTCTAGATTCTTAAATCTTCCGATACAGAGAAAAGTACTAAAATCATCAACTTGAGATGTGTATTCTTTGTGATTAGTAAAACTTTTTGGAAATTTGACACTTTTTTTTCCCCCAACAAGTGTTCACATATATCCTATCTCCTTCCTTAACATTTGATAGAAATTCTTCAGAGCTACCTAAGAAGCTGTCTCCTGGGCTATAATTCTCAGTCAGATTCTCCAAAAGCTTAACTCTTAACTTTTACATTGTGCAATTTTCACTCAGTTGACGGCACTAAAATACAGAATACATCAGAATCAGAAGAGAAAGAACTTGAAAGAGTGCTCAGCAAGCAGAAATTCCAAAGTGAAAGTGCCAGTCACTCAGTGGTGTCTAACTCTTTATGACCCCATGGACTGTAGGCTCCTCTGTTCATGAAAATTTCCAGGCAAGATTACTTTAGTGGGTTGCCAGTCCCTTCTTCAGGAGATCTTTCCAACCCAGAGATTAAACCCTGGTCTCTTTCATTGCAAGTGGATTCTTGCAAGTAGACTCATCAGAGTCACCAGGGAGTCCAGAGACAATGGTTCAGACAATGGTTCAGGCAAGGAGGAATAAGGTCTACTGTCTAAATCACCATGTTTGACTTTCAAATTATCTGGGTTAGATTTACTCTAAAGTTAGTAAAGCTTAAGATTTAGGCCTGCTCACTTGTAAAGGTGATTTTTAAACCTCCTGAAAGAGGCTAGAAATTTCTTCACAAAATCATATGTGTTTGTAATATTTAAAGTTCTAAATTAGCGTTGCATTCTCAAACACACAGGAAGCTAAGCCACATTACAAAGCAGATTCACCCAGAAGTTGGATATTCCTTTTGTGGTTTAATTTTTATAAACAACATTATATTATTACAATTTTAGTATATTTGTTGATGAAAGATCACAATGAGATTGCATCAGAAAAACAGAAAGTAATTGTCCACGGGTGACTAGGAAATTCACAGAATTATGCATAAATATTAAGATTGGGACATAGGCAGAAACAAGAGCTTGGAGTAGGTTGAAGCAGCTGGAATAACCAAAATTAGGGCATTTCTTCTGAGAAGTGCTGCTATCAGTGCTGACAAGGGGAGTGTACAGATTTTGCCTATACCAGCTGCTGTCTCCTACTAGATGCTGCTACCACTGTTATTCTGTCCTACCACTAGAAATCTCTTCCTTGCTAGTTCATGAATCAAAGTCAGGGGTGAGTTAATCAAATTGTCAGGCTGCAGACAATGAATGAAGATTATTCAGAAATAAAAAAGTGAAAATTGACACAGAGGGAAAGGGAAAAAAAAAAAGCAACCCTGCCATCAATCAGAATAAGAGGAGACAAATGTTGAAACAGTTGCAAAATGAATGAAGAGAGACATCTTTTCCCCTAAGGTCATACTGCTGCTGCTGCTGCTGCTAAGTCACATCAGTTGTGTTCAACTGTGTGACCCCATAGCAGCCTCCTACCAGGCTCCTCTGTCCCTGGGATTCTCCAGGCAAGAACACTGGAGTAGGTTGCCATTTCCTTCTCCAGTGCATGAAAGTGAAAAGTGAAAGTGAAGTCACTCAGTCATGTCCAACTCTTAGTGACATCATGGACTGCAGCCCACCAGGCTCCTCCTTCCATGGGACTTTCCAGGCAAGAGTATTGGGTGGAGTGTCATTGCTACAGGAGCTGTTAATTGCCATAATGAATTCTGTTTGATTGCCTACCTCTTTTGTACCAGTAATGCCCCAGCTCTATTCCTAACCCTTACTGGGGACACTTGTTTAAAAAAAAAAAAAAAAAAAGCCCCCTAGATCTCTAGGCAATGCCAATCCTTCTGAGAAAAGAAACCAGTCCAGAACTGATCCCTGCTTCTCTGAGGTCCTCTGCAGAATCCTTCAACAAGCACCCAAAACTTATAAGAAGTGGCATTCTTCTCATTATTTAACTGCAATTCTCAGTTTTCTGGATCATCTTCCTTTGTTATGAGTCAGTTAATCTGACTTTGTGGCACTACAGTTTGGTTTTGGTGGTCTTTAACTGCTTAGTCATTAATACCAAACTACTCAATGCTTTATCAAAGAGGGTTCAGATAAGTGACTTTCTGGTGTTGTTATTTCAATTTGGGATATGAGTTCTCCACGTTAGTATCCATAACCAAAATAAAGGACTTCTTGAGTGTTGAAATTTTGAAAAATAAATGTTCATTACCATTCATCCCTTTAATTTTTCCAACATCATTAGCATACTTTCTGCTTATATTCTACCAAAAAAAAGAATAAATATAATCCATATATCTAACCATTTCCAATTTTGAAATTAATCTTAGCCCTGTGTAATGTGTTTTCTATTAATATCTGCTGCATCTCCTTCAATTCATACTAGTTTACATAGCAGACCTTCAAAGAGCACTTTAGAAAGGAATAAATGGACTGCCAGCTTAATCTGCCTTTCATCACAGAGCTTCATAACTGGATTTTCTGTTTCTTGTCTTGGACTTTTCAAAGGAACCCCTTATACTTAAAAAGTTAATTTTTATAAATGCAAACTAAATAATATTACTTCCATGCTTAAACTATTTAAGCACAAAGTCCAAAATAAATATTTAAAAGTCCCAAATTCTCACTGTCCTTTGGTTTTCTCACATATCTCCTCTGTCTATAACTCCTGCTAGTTTCATTGACCTTTGAGCTTTACATATTAACTCTATGTTAATCATTCCTATAAGTAAGCCTGATAATGTAGCATTCTATCGTCACATGATAAGATTCAGGACAGTATATTGTAATTGCCTACATATTTGTTTGTAACCCTCAGTATGGCAAACTCTGTGGGGCAGAAACTGCCATCATTGTTTCAGTGAATCTTACTATGTTGATCTTATTCTCAGTATAAATTAGGAGCAGTTTTCCTGTGCCTTTTGTTCTTGACAGATACCTTTCTTTGATACTGCTGAATAAAAGCATCTTTATTTTTCAGTTCAGTTCAGTTCAGTCACTCAGTCATGTCTGATTCTTTGTGACCTCATGGACTGCAGCACGCCAGGCTCCCCTGTCCATCACTAACTCCCAGAGCTTGCTCAAACTCATGTTCATCTGCCATTCAACCATCTCATCCTCTGTCATCCCCTTCTCCTACCTTCAATCTTTATATTTAACAGTCATATATTCTTTGAAACAAAGAGCAACATCTGTTTTTTCCAAGTCCTAAGCCTGTAATGGCATAATTTGAATTTATACCATGATCTGAATTCCAATGCTATGTTCTCTGCACTATATTATTTTACTCAGAGGTAAATAATTAAGTGCTTGATGTTGCAACATGCATTTATTTTCAAAAATATAACTATGTTGATAAAGCAGGCACTAAAAATTATCAGAAAAATGACCTTAAAATGACATAATAATTAATCTGAAGCATCCCTGTAATATATTGATAATCTATTAAGTAAATAGACCTAATTATCTACATAGTTAAATAAGTAATTTAAAGTTCATTTTAATCTGGGTTAGTAGTCCAGCTCTACAGGTTACTATATCCTTTCTTCAACTTTAAATTGAACAGTTGAAAATATATCAAATAATTATCCTTGTTTTATATGTTATGACAGATAAAACTTTATGTTTTATTAATTAATTAGTTACTAACTAATGATATATTAATTACACTTAATTATATTTTCATATCATACCATTTTTCCACTTAATGAATGCTTACCAGTAAATTAAGTATCTAAGTGTTGGTCACTCAGTTGTGTCTGAATTTTTGTGACCCCATGCGAAGCTCCTCTGTCCAAGGAATTCTCCAGGCAAGAATACTGGTGTCAGTTGTCATTCCCCGCTCCAGGGCATCTTCATGACCCAGGAATCGAACCGAGGTCTCTTGCACTGCAGGCAGATTCTTTACCATCTTAGCCACTAGGGAAGCTCACCATTAAATTGTCAACAATATTAATATTTTTAATTCTTAAAATATTTCCAAATACCTGGTAAACTGAATCATACTGTACTGATCTGAACTTAAATATATGTCTTTAAAGTTATATATTTAGATTCTATATTTTTATTTCATAGAATGCTTTCTAATGAGTGAGAAAAAATATGAATCTATTTTTGAAAAATAGTACAAGACTCAGGTGGATTGACATGGTACGTGGGATAGGAGAAGTTTGAGCTGGTAGATGAGGATGAAAATAATATTTTGGTTTGTCTTATTTTGTGTCAAGAGCTGCACTGACTATAAAAGTCTTAAGAGATCAATATAGCATGAGAACAATTATAAGGCACGATAGCCTATGGCTCTGACAAGAAAACTAGGACCAAATTGTTCTAATTGATAGAAAAGCTAATGAGAGACAAGGTCCTTAAGTAGATTTGGACTTCACAGTATAGGTATTAACTATATGATAGCATGAACATGACCAAAATGGCAGCCTTAATGTTCCCCACAGCTTCACAACTTTTGACTGGCTTCAGTGCTCACTCTATGCTCCCAATCTTTCTTTTCTTAAAGAATTTATTTTATTTTTAATCATGTAATTATAAAATCATTCCTTTGATATGTGTATAAATCATTTTAAAATACTCTTGCCAGTCTGAAAACGAACTAATGTCTTTCTCAAGGATGTGGGAGATACCTCTTTGAAATGTCACATGTCAATAGAGATTACATCCCCATCTCTCAGTCTTTGTGTGAAGGTGAGTGAGTGAAGTCGCTCATTTGTGTCCGACTCTTTGCGACCCCATGGACTGTAGCCTACCAGACTCCTCCCTCCATGGGGTTCTCCAAGCAAGAGTACTGGAGTGGGTTGCCATTTCCTTCTCCAGGGGATCTTCCCGACCCTAATATTAGTGAGTGCCAATTCACAAGCACAGGTGACCTAATCACAAAGAAAAAAACATTTGCTTTAGAAAATTCAAGAATAACTCAAGGCATCCAGCACATCTAACTGAACATCCTCCCAGTAACATTTTTCAGTCATTTCTACTAGCTCACTCCAGTACTTAAAAACTCTGTCACCTTTTGTTTCGCCCATGTTGAGTTCAGGCTGAGTTCTAGTCTCTCTCTCCTATTGCAGGAGCTAAAATTAAGACTTTCTTTTCTGTGTAAAATGGTCCAGTGCAACTTTCACTTTGGAAAAGATTAATATGCTTTGTGAAAAATGGTTATGATGCCTGTTGGAGGGAAATTTTCCACTTTTACAGGCTAAATATCTATCCTCAACATGAAGGATTTTGCTGATGCTAGAGGTCTCTAAAGATGGTCTCAAGGAACCAAGTTTGAATGCAGACACAGGGAGCACTACAGAGTAGAATTCTCAGTCATATGGAACAGAGGGAAATGGCAGTTCTTTAAACACCAATGGTAAGGAATTTGAAAAATAATATATATGTATGTATGACTAACTCACTTTTCTATACACTTGAAACTAACACAGTATTGTAAATCAACTATACTCTAATAATATTTTTAAATAATTAAAGAAAAATTGTTTAAAAAGAAATGATTTGAATCAAAATTACATTTTGAGCAAAGTGGTCCCTGGAGCTGAATTATAAAGAAGTAAACGTATAATTATCTTGTGCCCTTACTTTCCCTCTAGGCTGGTGTAACTAATTATCTTTAACATAACACTAATGACAAACTAACTGGTGCCTATAAATAGTGCAGATATTAGTCATTTGTAGTTTTAATTTAAGTCCAAAACAAACCTCTGTGCTATCTGCAGGTTAAAAATAAAAATACATGGCTTTGAAGTAACTATTTGAATTTTAAATATGTGATGTGGAATTCAGTGGCTTAATTTAAAAATTGAGATAAATTCATATGGATTTTAAGAAATAAATTGCAACAATGTTTTCTATTTGACAATTTTCAAAAATTTACTATTATTCACTTAGAGAAAAGTGCTCACTTAACCAAAATTTACAATATTAATTTTCACAGTTGAGCTATCCCATGAAGCTATTGATATTTTTCTTAATATTCAGAATGGCATTTCTTGATCAGTTCTTAAAGTTTCAATCAAATCTTTCCATTTCCAAAAACAAAAGACTCTTTAAATACACACACACACATACACACACACACATCTACCTTACAAGAAATATTAAGGTTATATTGTATTGAAGAATATCTAAAAGCCTACTCATATTCATAACACCTGAGAAGTTTGTTGCATAATTAAAATGGTTAGATGTCCTTGTTTTATCAGTCTAGTTTATGCTAGTTGCCGTAACACATGTGCATTCATACTTAGTTGCCTCAGTTGTGTCCAACTTTTTGTGATCCTGTGGACTGAAGACTGCCAGGATCCTCTTTCCATGAAAATTTTCCAGGCAAGAATACTGGAGTTGTTTGCCATGCCCTCGTCCAGGGGATCTTCCCAATTCAGGGATTGATCCCATGTCTCTTATGTCTCCTGCATTGGCAGGTAGATTCTTTACCATTGAGCCACACAGGAAGCCCTGCCCTAACACATTTAGTGGCAAAGCCCAATTTTGTTTTCCAAAGTGCTGGGGGCGCTCCGCAGAAAGAGCGGAGGCAGTGGAACTTCCCTCAGCAAAGCCGAGGGGTTCCCGAGGAGAGGTGAGCCTGCTGTCTGCCAACCCAGCCCCTCAGCGAGCGAGAGACAATCAGACACGACAGGGGTTCCGTCGAAGCAGTTCCGCTTTATTGTTGCAAACTCCCAACTTATATAGACAAACAGGAGGGTTTTAGGAGGGACTTTCCATAGTTGCACCAATCACATTAAAGGTCAAATTGTCACCTTCATTATAACAGGAGTCTATAGAGATCACACACTGTCTATGTGCACAGAACTCAAGAGAGCCAATTAAAAACTTTGACAGACAACATAGACCCTGCCCCCATCTCTTCCGCCAGACGCCATCTTAGGTTTTCGACTGCAAAGCTAGCCCCTTTGTTTTTAAGGTTTCCCATTTAGGGCCCCACACCAAAGCATCACAGTTTTAACAACAAATTACATCATCATCCCTAACATATTTAGCAGTTTGTTTTCCAGATTTATATGCACTCTCAATAAGAAAGTATAAGAACATTTTTATTAACAGAACTGATAACAACAAACATTGTTTCATGTGAAAACAATCTTTCATAAAACCATATTTTATTTAATCATTTAATTTGCCATTGAAGGCCAAGAGAAAATTCTCCCATTGTCATTTTATCCTAAGTTTCTGATACAAGCCTGTTTCTTAAGCAATTTAACCAATTCTACCAACACTCTTTCTGTGGCTAGACTTGTTTTGAGGGGATTGTTTTCTTTCATTCTAGATTCATGTTGATCTTTTCAACAACCAGATGCCCTTCACTCATCTCTGGATTAGCCTCCAAAATAGGAGACACTTTGAAAAGAGTTCCCTCCAAATCAACACAATTCCCCCTTCTTCCCCCTGTGTAGTTTAATCCTGAAAACTTTCAATCAATGCCTCTCGAGAGTCCTCAGTTACAAAACGTGTTTCATGTTCCCACTGAAAACTTGACGAGTAAGTCATCCACAATTACAGTGAGCCATCAGCAGTAAAGAATTCATTTGCCAGTGCAGGAGATGTGGGTTTGATCCCCAGGTGGGAAAGATCTCCCACCATTTACACTCCAGTATTCTTGCCCAGGAAAAAAAAAAATAACATTTCACTCCAGTATTCTTGTCCAGGAAATCCCATGACAGAGGAGCCTGGTGGGAAACAGTCCATGGGATCCCAAAGAGTTGGACATCATTTAGCAACTAAACAATAACAAATACAGATAGCCAGGATGGGCCTCTGTACATGGTATCAATATCCTCATAAATATTAGGACTCAACTCTTCCTGCATTAAATATCAGACAGAATAGAAATTTCAATATTTCAGGTTTTAAAAACTTTTGGAGTGTTTTCAAATAATTTTAAAGCAAACAAAGAGTCCATTATTTTTATAGAAATTTTATCACAATAATAAAAGGGTAAAATAATATATGGAATTTTTTTTTTTTTTTTAAGTTATAACTTATGCAGTTTTACCAAGGGATCCCAAAGAGTCAGACACAACTGAATAGCTAAACATTTTCACTAGGGTTTGTCTGGTGACTCAGACGGTAAAAATCTGCATGGAATATGGATGGGTTTGCTCCCTGAGTCGGGAAGATCTGCTGGAAAAGTGAATGGCTACCTACTCTAGTATTCTTTTCTTGGAAATTTCATGGACACAGGAACTTGGCTGGCTATAGTCCATGGGGTCCCAAAGAGTTGGACATGACTGAGTGACTAACACTTTCATTTCCATCCTTTTAGAAAGACATAAATCCTTGATACAGGGAAATTATTTAAGAGTGGGGATATTTGAACATATTGACAACTAAAATATCTGTTGACTCAAAAAGTATGTATTTATATTTTCTTTATTCAAGTCTTGAAATCTATACTCAGCATTAAGGAAATGGTTAAAATACATGAGTCATAAATATGCACTTGTATTCAGGTAAAATGAAAATAGCTTTAATAATAACTCATTTCTGAGAAACACTTTAAATATACCAAAATATAAGTAAGGAAATATGAAATAAATCAAATAAAATCACAGAAGTGAGTTGAACGTGTCAGTAATTATATATGAATTTTCTAAGCTTCTCTATACAAGGTTAATTCAAATATTTTTAAAAATAAAAAATACATTTAAAGTATATACTTATTATTATTATTATTGTTTTGGACTGCATCACCTGGCATCCCAAACTCACACCCCCTGCAAAGGAAGCACAGAATCTTAACCTCTAGACCAGGAGAAAAATCCCTAAAGTATATATTTAAGTGAACTGTAGCTTATTATACAGTTTTCTTTCCTTAACTTCTTTTCTTTCTAGCATCATAATTAGGAGATTATTTTTTCTCCCAGCATTGTTGCCTAGATATCATCTTCCTCTAATTGTTGAATTGCCTCTTGTTATCATAACTTGGCTCATTTTTATTCTCAATACTTTTTGCCTAGGTAGACTCTCAATTTTGCTTTTTGAATACTCTATGCTGTAATTTACAAATTTTCAGATCACACATCTCCTCTGACACATAGCCACCTTACCCTGTAAAACTTCCACTTATATATTTCAAACCATATGATTGAATTAAAACTTTTAAAAATTTATTGCAATATTTTCCCCATCTCCAAGCCAGTTTTTCACATCTCACGAAATAAGACTACCATTCTTCCCCTTGCTTAACCAATAAGTTTAGGAAAGGCATGACCATTCCCCTTTTTACTCACTAACCAGCTTCCAATCCATTAGCATACCCTACCAATCCTTTCTTCTAAATAAGTAAGATCCATTTCTATTGTAGTCCTATCCATAGTCAATCTGAGACTAATGTTATTATCCATTAACTAATGTTCTCTGTTTTTCTATTTTACCCAAAATAAAATCCTACCTTTATACCACATCCTAGAATGCATGGTATTACCTCTGTTGCCTGCATTTCTGAACTTATTTCTACTTGCTATTTGACACACTTTCTTTCTCAAATCTATCAGGATCTTTAATATAGTAGGAACATTTGCATTTGCAACTTGCAATACTCTACCTCTCTTCATTCTATTTGTTTGGCTATTTTTTTCTTTATTGTGTTTATGGGCTTGAAAATCATCTTTTAGAAAAGTCTCTCCTGATAATTCTATTTAAATGCAAGCTCCACTCACTACTCTAATTAAGCATTCGATTTTTTTGCATGTATTTTGTTTAAAAAAATCACAATTTTTATGTTTCTTCTTTAATCTACTTCTCGAAAATCTTGTAAAATTCTATGAAGTTAATGTGTATATATGAACTACTATAAAAACAATGTTTTGGCCACCTGATGTGCAGACCTGACTCATTTGAAAAGACCCTGATGTTGGGAAACGTTAAAGACAGGAGGAGAAGGGAATGACAGAGGATGAGATGGTTAGATGGCATCACCAACTCAATGGACATGAGTTTGTATAAACTCATGACTGAGCGACTGAACTGAACTGAACACTAAAGTATACTCTCTATGGAAAAATGATAAATAATGCAATTTTTGTTTGGCAATATTCCAAGTTTTTTTATGTGAATAGCGGCTTCTGATCACCATATATTTTCAAGCTATTTTCAAAATATTACCATTATTTTGTTGCTTCCCTTGTGGTTCACCTCGAAAAGAATCCACCCTCAAAGCAAGAGACCTGGGTTTGATCCCTAGGTTGAGAAACTCCCTGGAGAAGGGAAAGGCTACCCACTCCAGTATTCTAGCCTAGAGAATTACATGGACTACAGTCCATGGGGTTGCAGAGAGTCAACACAACTGACCTACTTTCATAAGTTCTCTTTCACTTTCACATATCACGAGTTCAGTTCAGTTCAGTCGCTCAGTCGTGTCCGACTCTTTGAAACCCCATAAATCACAGCACGCCAAGCCTGCATGTCCATCACCAACTCCTGGAGTTCACTCAAACTCACGTCCATCTAGTCAGTGATGCCATCCAGCCATCTCATCTTCTATTGTCCCCCCTCTCCTCCAGAGCCCAATCCCTCCCAGCATCTGGGTCTTTTCCAATGAGTCAACTCTTCTCATGAGGTGGCCAAAGTACTGGAGTTTCAGCTTCAGCATCAGTCTTTGCAAAGAACATCCAGGACTGATCTCCTTTAGGATGGACTCCTTGGATCTAATTGCAGTCCAAGGGACTCTCAAGAGTCTCCTCCAGCACCACAGTTCAAAAGCATCAATTCTTCAGCGCTCAGCTTTCTTCACAGTCCAACTCTCACATCCATACATGACCACTGGGAAAACCATAGCCTTGACTAGACGGACCTTTGTTAGCAAAGTAATGTCTCTGCTTTTGAATATGCTATCTAGGTTGGTCATAACTTTTCTTCCAATGAGTAAATGTCTTTTAATTTTGTTGCTGCAATCACCATCTGCAGTAATTTTGGAGCCCCCAAAATAAAATCTGACCCTGTTTCCACTGTTTCCCCATCTATTTCATATATAGCTTTAATAGTATATAGTTCAGGGTCCTTTGGAGCATTTTCTTTCCTAACCATTAAATTATTATTATTATTTTACAAAACAAGCAAACAAAAACATAGGGCTGAAAACAAATAAATGCTTTGACTGACTAGGCACATATATGGCTAATATGTGGTGTTATAGTTTATTCAAAATTAAAACTAAGCAAGTTTTTAATTTATCGTGATCATTAGACTTCAATTCACAATCATAAATATAGCTAGAAACCAATTTGTTTTTAACATTAATGTTTAACCTTAGATTTCATACTGCAGAGACATTTTCTTTGCACAAAATCTATAAATGATCATAATTGATATTTTTACTCCTAATGACATGCACCATCTATTCTAAGTGTACTGACATGCAGCCATACAATCAAATGCATACCATAGTTTGAAACAGGATATACCACTTTCATCGTCTGACTATATCCACTGAAAAGAGTTTAAAATTCAATAGGATAAATGAAACAATAAAATAATAAAAACTCACATCTATGGAGTAATGTTTGAGTGTCATTTTGGAGGAAAACATATAAAAGTACACTCTCACTATATCAAGCCATTGTTACCAATTTTATCTGCAAGTCACACTTGAAAATGTTACATATGTTCTGCTATTATGTTGGACAATACATGTAGATTGGATATTCATTATCAAGATTTACTGTGTCTTTACTGAATTTACTGAAATGAATAATTAAACCAAAAGTATCCATATCCTTTTTGTTTCAGAATATGAATTGGCAATAGCAGCAGCAGTAAATAAATATTATTTATTATTATATATTAATATATGGATAAAACAAAGGAATGGTTTTCTAACATATTTCAACTATGGTCTTATAATAATATTTAATGTCAATAATTATTCTAAATATTCTTTGTTTCATGTGGTATAAATTTTACAATAAAACTACTGAAATATTAAAATAATTTTAGATGTTTTTTTCTAACAATGCTTTCTGAAGCTGTTGGATTTTCCTGACTTTTATTGCTTTAAATACCAAAGAGTTATGTCTGTCCCAGATTCTCCATTTCAAATCTGTACTGGCAAGATCATTCAGCCAGAAGGTCAAGTAAAGGGTAGTGGTTAAGATATGCTTATATAATATTTGGGGGAGGAGGGGGTACTAAGAAAGTACATTATAGCTATATTCTGAAAGATGAATATGACAAGATACATGACATTTAAGAAGTCATCTGAACACTATTTGTGAGCCTTTTTAAAATCTACACCATAATAGCAAATTAAATTTTGTATTCACCATCATTTTTTCACTATCTTTCCAGACATCTGGGTTTTTAGTTTTGACTGTGACTATTGATGCCAAAAGGCTTTTCAAAATGCATAATTCATTAAATATTTATTCAAATGGCCACTAATTACAATATACTCTGTGGAATTGCTGAAATAAAAATGCCTGTGACATGGTCACTCTCATCAAGGAACACACAAGTGAATTTGGAACTCTAATAATCTCTGATTAACTATCAGATCCTTACAAACAAAAATATCCAAGTAGATGGATTGACCTCTTCAGACATCATCCATCACTTTGGTCTCATGTCTTGCAGAAACTGATGAATTTTATAATTTTATAACAGAATTTAGAGAATCAAAAGGCAATCTTTCTGCCAGATGTGTAGCCATCAACAGTATTCATATTTAAGTCAATACTCTTAAAACACGTACTATAATCACATGTATATCCAAAGAAAGGGCTGAATGACTTTAGTATGCAGTGGGAAAAATGAGCCACTGGAATCTGGAAATTTGATTTTACAGTGTTCTTCCATTTGTTTAAACAAATTGATTTTCAGAAATGTCATGTTATGTGGTCTTGTTATTTTTTTTTCTTTGAAGGAGTTCCTAAGAAGAAGAAATTAAGAACATATATTTAGTAGAGAATTTTAACTTTGAAATGTGTATGTACTTCTATTCTAAATTATTTTTAGTCCTCTGAAGTTTCTTTTTTAATTTCAATTAAGTCAATCTCTTTATGTCACATTCGTTTAGCTATTTGAATCATCTCCTATTTTACTTTACTCCTATTCAAACAATTTTCCTTTATTTGTATTCCACTCTTTAAATTTCAACTTCAAACATTTTAGCATTTTAGTTAAGCTGCTTTGAAAGTGAAAGTCACTGAGTCGTATCCCACTCTCCGCAACCCCATGGACTATGCAGTTGATGGAATTCTCCAGGTAAGAATATTGGAGTGGGTAGCCTTTCCCTTCTCCAGATGATCCTCCCAACCCAGAGATTGAACCCAGGTCTGCCACATCGTGAGCAGATTCTCTACCAGCTGAGTCACAAGGGAAATCCAAGAATAAATTTCTCCAGCAGATCTTCCTTACCCAAGAATCGAACCAGGGTCTCCTAAATTGCAGGTGGATTCTTTACCAACTGAGTTATCAGTTATTTCTTGACACAGTCTCTTCTTTTCACTTCTCTAGTGAAGCATGCCCTGTATTTTAGAGAAACTTAATTCAAACTATGTGTTTGTGGAAAGGTTGTTTCAGTGATGTATCTTTGTTGTAGGAATTCTTAGAGCCTTGCATAAATAGTGTGACACTCGAAGGAATAAATGCATTATATAGTACTCCTGATACTTATTTGACCATCAGAATTACTATATTCACTAGAATGGTGATACAGTCTACAAAATGCATATGATGTCATATGAAATGTCATGCTGAAGATAATTTGGCTATATATGTGAAAATTTATTTCTAGGATTCCTTATTCTCTTCCATTTGTCTATGTCAGTCAATGCCAATACCACATTGGTTTATTGCTTCAGATTTGTTAAAATATTTGGAAATAAGGAAGTATGAAGACTCCAGGTAAGTTTTTCTTTCACAAGATGGTTTTGGATATTGCAATTTCATATAAAGTATAGGATAACTTTTTTTTTTCTATTTTTGTTAAATAAAATGCCATTGAAAATTTGATGGATATTGTATTGAAACTACAGATCACTTTGGGTGGTATAGACATCTTAACTATGTTAAGTCATTCAATCTTTGAAAACAAAATACCTTCAATTTATTTGTGTTTTTATTAATTTCTTTCAGCAAAGGTTTATGTTTTTCACTGCATAAGTCTTTCACCTCTTTGGTAAATTTCTAAATATATTTTTAAAAGCTATTTTTTTTTTTTGAATTTCCATGTTGGGAAATTGTTAATATATAGATCATTGCTAATATAAAGAAAACTGATTTTTGTGTGTTGATTTTATTTACTATTACTTTTGTTGAATTTCTTTATTTGTTTAATATTTTTGTTGAATTGCTATAGATTTATACAATCAAGATTATATCATCTATGAAGAGAGATAATTTTCCACTTCCTTCCTTATTTGAATGGATTTAGTTCTCTTTCATGTCTAATTGCTCTAGCTAAAATTTCCATTACTATGTTGAACAAAAGTTGTGAGATATAACATTCTTGCTTCATTCCTAATCTGCAAAGGAAAGTTTTCAGGCATTCACTATTGAATATGATATTAACTATAAGCCTGCCATATATGATTTATATCATACTGAGGCAATTTTCTTCTATTCCTAGTTTGTTTCGCACTTTTATCATGGAAAAGTGTTAAATTTTCTTAAATTATTTTCCAAATCAAATGAATGAGCATATGGTTTTTGTTCTTCATTGTGTTAATGTGGTCTAATATGGTTAATGTGACATTTACCTTGTTAATCTTTTCAAAGAATGAAATCTTAGCTCTATTGATTTTCTTTCCTGTTGTTTCTCAGTTTAATTAATTTTTCCTCTAATCTTAAAAATTTTCTTTCCTTTGTGAAATTTGATTTTAACTTGCTGTTTTTCCACTTCCTTGATGTATAATGTTAGGTTCTTGACTTTAAACTGTTATTCTTTTTTAATGTATAAATTTTCACTATAACTATTAGTACTACCTTTGTTGTATCTGATAAGTTTTGGTGTATTGTGATTCCGTTTTCATCTTTCTCAGTGGGGAGACAAAGTATTAGTGACTGTGAGATGCCCACTACGAGTATCCTTCAATTATTTTAATACTTATTGATCAATAAAAGTTTATCATGTCTTGCCTTCCAAAATTGTGTATTATTTTTATATAACTTATGCTAATTCATTCAGATTTTTCAAATGCATTAACAAAGTCACTGCTGCTGCTGCTAAGTCACTTTAGTTGTATCCGACTTTGTGACCACACAGACAGCAGCCCATCAGACTCCCCCGTCCCTGGGATTCTCCAGGCAATAACATTGGAGTGGGTTGCCATTTCCTTCTCCAATGCATAAAAGTGAAAAATGAAAGTGAAGTTGCTCAGTCGTGTCTGACGCTCAGCGACCCCATGGACTGCAGCCTTCCAGGCTCCTCCATCCATGGGATTTTCCAGGTAAGAGTACTGGAGTGGGGTGCCATTGGCTTCTCTGAACAGAGTCACAATTCTCATCAATTATTTTAGTCACTTTTTTTTTTTAATGTTATAGTTTCAACATGACTGAAGATTCTTTAGCCCCCACTCCTTTAACACTAGCTGAATTTATTAACTCCAAAGAAGATTATAGTGCAACTAAGAGTGTGCTCTTAGTGAGCCCCTTCTATCACTGCCTTGTCATGGCAAAGGGGTTTGTGCAGCTGAGTGAAGCTGTGAGCCATGCTAAGTAGGGGCCACCCAAGATAGATCATAGCGGAGAGATCTATAAAATGTGAGCCACTGCAGGAAGGAATGACAAACCACCCCAGTATACTTGTGAGAACCTCATGAACTGAATAAAAGTACAAAAAGATATGGCACCAAAAGATTAGTCTCCCAGGTCTGAAGGTGTCCAATATGTTACTGAGAAAGAGTGGAGGAGAACTGCTAATAGTCCCAGAAAGTATGAAGCAGCTGGGCTAAAGTGGAAATGAACTCAGTTGTGGATGTATCTGGAGGTGAAAGTAAAATCCAGTGCTGCAAAGAACAATATTGCATAAATATCCGGCATGTTAAGTCCATGAATGAAGGTAAATTGAACATGGCCAAGCAGAAGATGGCAATAATAAACACTAACATTTTAGGAATGAGTAGTATCTACTACTGCAGGCAAGAATCCTATAGAACAAGTGGAGTATCCCATATAATCAACAAAAGAGTCAAACGCAGTATTTGGCGGCAGACTCAAAAATGACAGAATTATCTCAGTTCATTTACCAAGGCAAGCTATTCAACACCACAATAATCCATATATATGCCTTGAGAAATCTGTATGCAGGTCAGGAAGCAACAGTTAGAACTGCACATGGAACAACAGACTGGTTCCAAATAGGAAAAGGAGTACATCAAGGCTGTATATTGTCACCCTGCTTATTTAACTTATATGCAGAGTATATCATGAAAAAATGCTGGCTTGGAAGAAACACAAGCTAGAATCAAGATTGCTAGGAGAAATATCAATAACCTCAAATGTACAGATGACACCACCCTTATGGCAGAAAGTTAAGAGGAACTAAAAAGCCTCTTGATGAAAGTGAAAGAGGAGAGTGAAAAAGGTGGCTAAAAGCTCAACATTCAGAAAATGAAGATCATGGCATCCAGTCCCATCACTTCATGGGAAATAGATGGGGAAACAGTGGAAACAGGGTCAGACTTTATTTTTTTTTTGGGGCTCCAAAATCACTGCAGATTGTGACTGCAGCCATGAAATTAAAAGATGCTTACTCCTTGGATGGAAAGTTATGACCAACCTAGATAGCATATTGAAAAGCAGAGACATTACTTTGCCGACTAAGGTCTGTCTAGTCAAGGCTATGGTTTTTCCAGTAGTCATATATGGATGTGAGAACTGGATTGTGAAGAATGCTGAGCACCAAAGAATTGATGCTTTTGAACTGTGGTGTTGGAGAAGACTCTTGAGAGTCCCTTGGACTGCAAGGAGATCCAACTAGTCCATTCCGAAGGCGATCAGCTCTGCGATTTCTTTCGAAGGAATGATGATAAAGCTGAAACTCCAGTACTTTGGCCACCTAATGAGAAGAGTTGACTCATTGGAAAAGACTCTGATGGTGGGAGGGATTGGGGGAAGGAGGAGAAGGGGATGACTGAGGATTAGACGGCTGGATGGCATCTCCAACTCGATGGAAGTGATTATGAGTGTACTCTGGGAGTTGGTGATGGACAGGGAGTCCTGGCGTGCTGCGATTCATGGGGTCGCAAAGAGTTAAACACGCCCGAGAGACGGAACTGAACTGAACCACCAATGCCGAAGAAGCTAAAGTTGATCAGTTTTATGAAGACTTAGAGGACTTCCTAGAACTAGCACACACACACACAAATGTTCCATTCATCATTAGGGATTAGAATTCAAAAGTAGGAAGTCAAGAGCTACCTGGAGTAATAGGCAAGTTTGGCCTTGGAGAATAAAATGAAGCAGGGCAAAGGCTAACTGAATTCTTCCAAAAGAATGCATTAATAATAGTAAATACACATTTTCAAGAGACAAATTTACACATAGACACAATCAAATGGCCAATACCAAAATAAATTTACTGTATTCTTTGTAGCTGAAGATAGAGAAGCTGTATACAGTCAGCAAAAACAAGACAGGGAGCTGACTGTGACTCATATCATCAGCTTCTTATAGCAAAATACAGGTTTTAAACTAAAGAAAGTGAGGAAAACCATTAGGCCATCCAGGGACAACTTAAATCCATTATGAATGTGTAGTGAAGGCAATGAATATTTTCAAGAGATTAGAACTTGTAACAGTGTGCCTAAAGAACTATGGAGGGAGGTCCATAATATTGTACAGGAGACAGTGAATAAAATCATCCCAAAGAAAAAGAAGAGCAAGAAGGCAACATGGTTATCTGAAGAGGTATTACAAATAACTAAATAAAGACGAGAAGCCAAAAGCAAGGGAGAAAGGGAAAGGAATATCCAACTAAATGCATAATTCTAAAGAACTGCAAGGAGAGACAAGAAGGTCTTCATCAATGAATGATGTATAAAATAAATGAGACAGGTGCATGAGACAGGGTGCTCAGGACTGGTGCTCTGGCATGACTCTGAGGAATGGGATGGAGAAGGAGGTGGGAGGGGGTTTGGGATGGGGAACATATGTACATCCATGGCTGATTCATGTCAATGTATGGCAAAAGCTACTACAATAATGTAAAGTAATTAGCCTCCAATTAAAATAAATAAATTAATTTTTCAAAATGAAAGTAAAGAAGGGAAAAGACTAGACATCCATTTGGGCAAATTGGAGGTATCAAGGGAACATTTTGCCCAAAGGTAGGCACAATAAAGGACATAAACAGTAGACACCTAATAGACACTGAAGAGATCAAGAAGATATGGAAATAATACATGCAAGAACAGTATAAAAAAGACTGAGATGATCCAGATGACTACAATGGTGTGGTCAGACACCCAGAGCCATATATTCTAGAGAGCAAAGTCAAGTGAGTCTTAGGAAGCACTGCTCTTGATTAAGCTAGTGGATGTGATGGAATTCCAGTAGAACTATTCAAAACCCTAAAGGATGATGCCATTAAGGTCTTACATTCACTGTATCAACAAATCTGGAAAACCCAGAAGTGGCCACAGGATTGGGAAAGATTGATCTTCATCGTAGTTCCCAAGAAGAGTAGTACTAAAAATGTGCTAACCATTGAACAGTTGTGTTCATCTCCCATGCTAACAAGGTCATGCTTAAAATCTTGCATGCTAAACCTTCAGCATTGTGTGAACCCAAAAGTTCCAGATGTCCAATTTGTGTTTAGAAAGGGAAAAGGAACAAGAGATCAAATTGTCAATATTTTCTGGATCATAGAGAAAGCTAGGGAATTAAAAACAAAAAATCTACCTCTGTTTCATCGTCTATGCTGAAGCCTTTGACTCTGTGTGTCATAATAAACTGTGTAAAGCTCCTAAAGAGATGGGAACCATCTTATCTCTCTCCTGAGAAGTCTGTATGAAATTCAAGAAGCAAGAGTTTGAACTCTAATCCAAGAAAGCAGAGTGCTGCCTTATTTTATCTATTTGGGAATATATGCATATGTGACTCAAAATCTCCATGGTTATCCACATGCTTATGTCAGTGAATTACCATGAAGCACCACATATGTTGAATTTGGAGTTACAAAAATATTTTACCAAGTAGGTGAGTTTGCAAGTTTGGAATCCATGAATAGAGAGGATTGATTATACATCCCAGTGTAATAATAGACTTAGCACTATCTGATGCATTGATATATTCATATATTAGGTACTCTTTTTTTTTTTTTTAGTTTATTTGTGTGTTTGTACAGTTACTAGTCTACTGCCATAATTGCTAATATTACCTTCTAATTCCTTAGATATATCAGGCTTAATTAACTTAAACAAATTAGTGACATTGATATCACCTGATTTCTCTCCATTATCTTTCCTTACTATCTCTTATTTCTCTTGCTTTTATCACAAAATAGTATCCCAAGATACATTTGATAACTTTTTACACCTACACTAGACATTGTGAAAATACTAGGGATAATTTGAGACTCTGTGTGACATTACCTTTCTCCAAAAGGTATTTCACTGAATTCTTGGAGATTACTTGGCAATGGGCACAAGCAATACCAGGTTAATTTTATCCACTGAGAGGTTTAGATGAGTTATAATTAGTCTTTATTCCCTGCAAATATTGATTTATTTAAATTCACCATATCCAATGTTCTTAAGTACATAAATAATCATAGCTCCAACTCCAATATATTTAGTTGCATTTAGTCCTTCATTTTACAACTATGTTTTCATGAATAGACATATCTTCAATACTTCACCTATGTATCCCTCCTCTTCTCTCAGATTTCCATTTGTAATCTCTTCATATATCCTATCTCCTTGACTTCTTCAAATATACTTCAATATATTTGGTGTAGCTTTCATAGTTGTTTCCAGTAGGCATTTGTAGTAAAACGTATTAAATAGGTGCTTGACTATTTCCCTTCTTTTTGGGTAAGAGTTAGTTTGTGAAGCCAAATTTCTATTTTCCTATTTTCATTGCTGACAAGTACCAAGCAACATTACTAAAAGAATATTTCTATTTCTGTTATTTTAGAGAGAGGTTAGCAGGTATATCCAGCCCATAAATAAGGATCACATTATTCTTCAGAATAAAAAGAAAGCACAACCTTGATTTTACTTTAGTGGGAATTGTAACCTGATCTTTCAATATAGAAGCTCTAACAATTTTTGCTATAATAATAAAATATAAGTTCACTATGAATATGCATAACTTATAACATTAGTGTTTAAGTGTACTGCTACCCCATAGGCAATTCCCAAACAAGAGATTTTGGGTAAATAAATGTTAATTAGAAATTAGAACATCTCAACAATGTTATCTTCAAAAGTATTATTCTCAGTACAATTTTTTTTCTTTCAGAATATATAGATTTTACATGTTTTGAGTAGACAATTTTTAATCTTTTGAGCTTTTACAGGATGATTTTATAAATGAAATCTTATTAACTAAACAACTCAGTATCTGTAGTTATTCTAATGCAACTGCTTAAAATTATAAACAGGTCATGCTCAGTCATATCTGATTCTTTGTGACCCTATGGACTGTAGCTGCCATAGGATTTTCCAGGCAAGATTACTGGAGTGGGTTGCCATTTTCTCCTCCATGGGATCTTCCTGACATAGGGATTGAACTGGAGTCTCTTTTGCCCCCTGCATTGGCAGGTGGATTCTTTACCACTGAGTCACCTAAGAAACCCTTAAAATTATAATACACTTCATCAGAATATGTACCATTTCCTTATAATGATGAAGAGCATCAGTTTGGATTTTGAATATTGTGTGACAACAAAATGTCATAACTTAATCTCAGTAAGAGAGTAAAGAAAGACCTAGACCTTACTGTCTTTAAAATATATCCTTCTTTAAGAAAAAAAAATATATATATATACATAGCAGATTCATGTTGATGTATGGCAAAACCAATACAATATTGTAAAGTAATTAACCTCCAATTAAAAAAAATAAATTTATATTTTTAAAAATCAAAGGGTAAAAAGAAAAATTGTTGTCAATTGGTAATTTTGACTTGGAATAAAAGTTGTAGAATGAATTGTACTTATTATATCCAACCTAAATCTGAAAGGAGAGAAAGCCAGTGTGATCATTTTGGTAGCAAAATTCCTTAAAGCTTAGGCACAAGCAGGAAAACAAAAATAATACTTCCTGTTGGTTGCAATACCTGAGAATTACTCAATTTTTAACAAATGGATTTATGGCTATAATAACATGGTTGTTTTCAGAAAATAACTTTTCCTCTCGAAGACAGTTTGCATAAAATATTAATTCCAAGAGAAGTTAATAATATATGATATAAAATTTGAGAACAATGAGCAAAACTTTGATGTATCATATAAACATCTTTCATAAATGTTTTAAATGATCGAGATGGTTCATTAGAGTTAATTCTTATTGCCAGGATTATGCATATAACAAAAGTATAATTTAAATATGTCAGTGAGAGGAAAAAGGAAGAACATGAAAGCTATATAGCATGCACCATAACTTGAAACATAATATAATATCATACTTATTTTGCTGTATGCTTGAAATGAAAACAATAAAGAGCTCAGCTAAGCTGAGGTAGTATTTTGCATTTCCTAGAATCCTAAACAAAATCAGAACAATGAGACTGATTGAAGACTACAGTTTGAATATACAAAGTGCTGAATTTACAATCATCAAATATTTCATATTTTTTCTTATGACTTACAGCTGTGTTTAAATAAATCTATCTAATTATACTGAAGCCGGCCATGTAATCATGGACTAATCCCATTTGCATGCTTAGAAAATGATAACAATGAGCTCCAGTGGGCAATAAAGATTCAGATAAGCAAATTGAGAAGTTTCTAGAGTAATCCCAGGCGTAATTTTTATGATTTTTATTTAGCTCCTTGCTTCCAGCAGATCATGTTTTTGACCTTAAACCAAAAGTAAGAGAGAGAGATAAGTCAATGCTTGACACTTCCTCACAAAGACTGGACCATCTGGACATATTATATTTGTAACAGGTGCTTCTGGGATTTAGAGCCTAATTCTGGCCCAGATTCTGTTCTGTATGGGTGACTCTGTTGCTATGTGCAATTGTGCATTGCATTAATTGAGAATAGAAAAGGCCAAGTACAGCAATTAGTCAGTTGGTCATGCAGAAAAGAGTCTGGTGGCTTTGAGCCATGAAATATTCAATGCACAGATGCACTGTACCATCAGTTTTGCTCTCCCTGGTATGCTTCTAGTCTATGACAGGTAAAATGCCTTTGTGATTTGATCCCAGTTGTCTGTCCTCTATAAAAACAAACTACATTTTGTAGCCATAGGAGATAAAAATGCTATATTGACAAAATGTATCTTGAGTATATAATAAAATAAATACACAGTAGGCATAAAACTAAAGATTTTTAAAATACACTTACTTCAGTCAAAAAATACTTAGATGCATTGTTCATTAGGTGAAGGTACTATTTTAATTGTACTTTTTAAAATTGAAGATTTTAGACTCATGGGTGCAAACTTAATTTTGGTTAAACGTTTTAAAGTACACATAATAATTTTGTTACTCAAAACTCCAGTTTCTTCGTTTATAAATTAGGAGTATTGTCATAAAGCAAATGATGTAACTTGCAACAAGAATGATGCTCATTTAATTATTGTATTTGGGACCAACAAATAAAGAACCAGACAAACAACTCAAAACACTAAAGCATTGAGACAATTTTAACATTCATGGTTTCTCTGCTTATTTTTAGAAGTAGAATTGTGATATTTTTCACACTGTATAATATCACCTTTGTGATGGTGAATTTTATGTGTAAATTTGCCTGAATTCAGGGAAGGTCAAATAGCCAATAAAACATTATTTCTGGGTGTTTCTGTGAGGATATTTACAAGAGACATTAGTATTTGGATCAGTAGAGTGAGTAAAGAAAACCTGCCTCACTAATGCAATTGGGCATCACCTGATCCATTCAGTGAAGGCCTGAGTAAACAAAAAGGCAGAGGAAGGGATAATTTGATCTCTCTGTTTGACCTGGGATACGCATCTTCTGCAACTTTCAGACATTGGCTCCCCTGGTTCTCAGGATTTTGGACTCAGAGTGAATTACAAAATTCTGAGCGAACAAATCTATTTAAGCCACACAAACAAAACTGAATCTAACTTATTTCATGATCATAAGTGAAACAAATTATTTACTATAAATGACTCTAATTATTATAAAAGAAACTTAAGTCATATTCCTAAAAATGATATAAGATAATCACTTTTAACCAATCCCTTACTATCTGGGCTAATCACTCTAAAATTTAAACAACTTCCTTTTCACTTCATAAGCTACCCTGTAATGTCACACCTGCAGCTTCATACTGGCTTTTAATTTGAAAACTCTCAGTTCATGAATTACTCTTATATGCAAAATAAACTCTTACTAAATATCACTTTACTGCTATAGTGGCTTTAATTTTACCATTTCTAGATTTTAGATAATGTGTACTATTATTTTGTAACATAAACAAATATTGGGGGCAGTCCTAAGATGGCGGAGGAATAGGACAGGGAGACCACTTTCTCCCACACAAATTCATCAAAAGAACATTTCAACACTGAGTAAATTCCACAAAACAACTTCTGAATGCTGGCAGAGGACACCAGGCACCCAGAAAAGCAGCTCATTGTCTTCGAAAACAGGTAGGAAAAAATATAAAAGACAAAAAAGAAAACACAAAAGAGGTAGAAAGGGAGCTTAGTCCTGGGAAGGGAGTCTTAAAAAGAGAGAAGTTTCCAAACACTAGGAAACACTCTCACTGCCGAGTCTGTGGTGAGCCTTGGAAGCACAGAGGGCAACATAACAGGAAGGAAAAATAAATAATTAAAACCCACAGATTATGAGCTCAACAGTAACTCCCCCAGTAGAGAAGGAGCACGGACACCTGCATCTGCCACTAGTGAGCGGGGGCTGGGCAGGGAGGCGTGGGCTGCATTGCTTTACAAGGATCGGGGCCGAATGCCCCAAATACTCTCAGTGTAACCAGAGTGAGCTAACTTAGGCTAGCAAACCAGGCTGTGGGATGGCTAGCACACGAAAAGCTCTAACGTAAGACACCACTGGGAACGTGCACAGAACAAAGGATGGAACAGAATTAGCTGGCTGCAAACCATCCCCCTCTGGTGACAGACAGCCAGAGTCAGAAGGGCCAGAAGGGGGCAATCGCAGCCCCAGAGAGACATTACCTACAAAACTGCAAACAGGCTTCTTTGCTAACTAAGACTTCTTGGGGTTCTAGACAGTCATCATCTGCCTAAGAAAGTATGTCAGCTGTACACCCAGAAAACTGATCAGCAGGGAAGGGAGAGGCAATAAGTCGCAGCGACCACGCTCACCAAACACTTGAGCCACTCGAACCTGGGAAAAGCTCAAAACATAGGCCCAACGAGTCTGTGCCTCTGGGGACTACCTGAGTGCCTGAGCCTGAGCTGCTTAGATCTGGGAGGTGCATGCAGCCCAGGACCAGCCTCAGATGGTTTCCAGCAGAGCAACCTAGAGCCTGAGCTTTGTGTGCTGTGAGTGGGGCCAGGCCCAGCATGGCTGGGACACTGCGAGCACTCGCCAGTATTATTTGTTTGCAGCATCACTCACTAACCACAGCACGACTGAACAAGTGAGCCTAAAAAAAAACAAAAACAGAAAAAAACTGTCCACCACTGCTCCGCTTGTGTCAGGGCAGAAATCGGACACTGAAGAGACTAGCAAATAGAAGAAGTTAAAAGAGAGGGAACCACCTTGGAAGTGACAGGTGTAATAGACTAAAATCCTGTCGTTAGTACCCACTACATAGGAAAGAGCCTATAGATCTTGAGAAATATAAGCCAGACCAAGGAACTATCTGAAAATGAACTGACCCCACCCTGTCTACAACACCAGAGAAAGTCCTAGATATATCTTTACCATTTTTATGATCATTCTTTTTTTTTTTTTTGATGTTTGTTTTTTATTCTTTTCTTTTTCTTCTTTTTTGTTAACACTTTTAATTTTTAAGTCCTCTATTTCTCCTTTAGTTTTCATTTTTATAACCTACTACTACTCCCCCACCCCCAAAAAAGAGACCATATTTTGAAAGCAAGCTTCATATATATATATAGAGAGAGATAGATAGATAGATAGATAGATATAAATTTTTATTACTTTTTAAAATAATTATTGTGACTTTGTGTGTTTTTTTTTTCTTTCTTCTTCTTCTTCTATTTTTAATATTGTATTTTTAAAATCCAACCTCTACCCTAGATTTTTAATCTTTGTTTTTCTTATTTGTTATCAATTTTGTACCTTCAAAAACCCAATCTTTATTACCCATTTATACTTGAGAATGAGATTACTGGCCTGACTCTTCTCTCCTCCTTTGGACTCTCCTTTTTCTCCACTAGATCAGCCCTGTCTCTTTCCTCCCCCTTTTCTTCTCTACCTGATTTTACCCAACTCTGTGAATCTCTGTGTGTTCCAAACAGTGGAGAACTCTTAGGAACTGACTACTGGCTGGATCTGTCTCTCTCCTTTTCATTCTCCTCTTTTATACTCTTGACCATATTTGTCTCCTTCTCCTTCCTCCCTCTCCTCTTCCCAATAATTCCGTGAATATCACTGAGCTGTCCAGACTGTGGAGCACTCATAAGGAAGTGATTACTGGCTAGCTAGCTCTCTCCTCTTTTGATTCCACGTCATCTCCCTCAGGTCGCCTCCAATCCCCTCTCCCTCTTCTCTTCTCCATGTAATTCTGTGAACCTCTCTGGGTGTTCCTCAATGTGGAGAAACTTTTCATCTTTAACCTAGATGCTTTATCAACTGTGTGGTATAGAAGGGGAAGTTTTGAGACAACTAAAAATAAAACTTAAAATCAGAAGCAGGAGGCTTAAGTTCAAATCCTGAGAACATCAGAAAACTCCTGACTCCAGAGAACATTCATCGATAGGAGCTCATCAAATGCCTCTGTACCTACACTGAAACCAAGCATCACCCAAGGGCCAACAAGTACCAGAGCAAGACAATCACACAAATTCTCCAGCAACTAAGAAACACAGCACTGAGCTTCAACATACAGGCAACTCAAAGTTACTCCAAAACCATTGACATCTCATAACTCATTACTGGACATGTCATTGCACTCCAGAGAGAAGAAATCCAGCTCCACCCATCAGAACACCGACACTAGCTTCCCTAACCAAGAAACCTTGACAAGCCACTGATACAAACCCACGCACAGTGAGGAAACTCCACAATAAACAGAACTCCACAAAATACCAGAATACAGAAAGGCCACCCCAAATGCAGCAATATAACCAAGATGAAGAGACAGAGGAATACCCAGCAGGTAAAGGAACAGGATAAATGCCCACCAAGCCAAACAAAAGAGGAAGAGATAGGGATTCTACTAGACAAAGAATTCCAAATAATGATAGTAAAAATGATCCAAAATCTTGAAATCAAAATGGAATCACAGATAAATAGCCTGGAGACAAGGATTGAGAAGATGCAAGAGAGGTTTAACAAGGACCTAGAAGAAATAAAAAAAAAAGAGTCAATATATAATGAATAATGCAATAAACGAGATCAGAAACACTCTAGAGGCAACAAATAGTAGAATAACGGAGGGAGAAGATAGGATTAGTGAAATAGAAGATAGAATGGTAGAAATAAATGAATCAGAGAGGAAAAAAAAAAAAGAATTAAAAGAAATGAGGATAATCTCAGAGACCTCCAGGACAATATGAAACGCTCCAACATTTGAATTATAAGAGTCCCAGAAGAAGAAGACCAAAAGAAAGACCATGAGAAAATACTTGAGGAGATAATAGTTGAAAACTTCCCTAAAATGGGGAAGGAAATAATCACCCAATTCCAAGAAACCCAGAGAGTCCCAAACAGGATAAACCCAAGGCAAAACACCCCAAGATACATATTAATCAAATTAACAAAGATCAAACACAAAGAACAAATATTAAAAGCAGCAAGGAAAAACAACAAATAACACACAAGGGGATTCCCATAAAGATAACAACTGATCTTTCAATAGAAACTCTTCAGGCCAGGAGGGAATGGCAAGACATACTTAAAGTGATGAAAGATAATAACCTACAGCCCAGACTACTGTACACAGCAAGGATCTCATTCAAATATGAAGGAGAAATCAAAAGCTTTACAGACAAGCAAAAGCTGAGAGAATTCAGCACCACCAAACCAGGTCTCCAATAAATCCTAAAGGATATTCTCTAGACAGGAAATACTTTAAAAAGTGTATAAACCCAAACCCAAAACAATAAAGTAAATGGCAGTGGGATCATACTTATCAATAATTACCTTAAACATAAATGGATTGAATGACCCAACCAAAAGACAAAGACTAGTTGAAAGGATACAAAAACAAGATCTCTATATATGTTGTCTACAAGAGACCCACCTCAAAACAAGGGACACATATAGACGAAAGTGAAGGGCTGGAAAAAGACATTTCATGCAAATAGAGACCAAAAGAAAGCAGGAGTATCAATACTTATATCCAATAAAATAAACTTTAAAACTAAGGCTGTGAAAAGAGACAAAGAAGGCCCCTACATAATGATCAAAGGATCAATCCAAGAAGAAGATATGACAATTATAAATATATATGCACCCAACATAAGAGCACTGCGATATGTAAGACAAATGCTAACAAGCATGAAAGGGCAAATTAACAATAACACAATAATAGTGGGAGACTTTAATACCCCGCTCACATCTATGGATAGATCAACTAAACAGAAAATTAACAAAGAAACAGAAATATTAAATAATACAATAAACCAGTTAGACCTAATTGATATCTAAAGAACATTTCACCCCAAAACAATGAATTTCATCTTTTTCTCACGTGCTCAAGAACCTTCTTATGGATAGATCACATCCTGGGCCAGAAGTCTAGCCTTGATAAATTAAAAATAATAATAATAATTTCAAGCATCTTTTCTGACCATAATGCAGTAAGATCAGATCTCAATTACAGGAGAAAAACTATTAAAAATTCCAGCACATAGAGGCTGAACAACACGCTTCTGAATAACCAACAAATCACAGAAGAAATCAAAAAGAAATCAAATTATTCATAGAAATGAATGAAAATTAAAACACAACAACCCAAAACCTGTGGGACACTATACAAGCAGTGCTAAGGGGAAAGTTCATAGCAATACAGGCATACCTCAAGAGACAAGAAAAAAGTCATATAAATAACCTAACTCTACACCTAAAGCAACTAGAAAAGGAAGAAATAGAGAACCCCAGAGTTAGTAGAAGGAAAGAAGTCTTAAAAATTAGGGCAGAAATAAATGCAAAAGAAACAAAAGAGACCATAGCAAAAATCAGCAAAGCCAAAAGCTGGTTCTTTGAAAGGATAAATGAAATTGACAAACCATTAGCCAGACTCATCAAGAAACAAAGGGAGACAAATCAAATCAATAAAATTAGAAATGAAAATGGAAAGATCACAACAGACACCATAGAAATACAAAGGATCATAAGAGACTACTATCAGCAACTATATGCCAATAAAATGGACAACTTGGAAGAAATGGACAAATTCTTAGAAAAGTACAACTTTCCAAAACTGAACAAGGAAGAAATAGAAAATCTTAACAGACTCATCACAACCATAGAAATTGAAACTGTAATCAGAAATCTTCCAGCAAACAAAAGCCCAGGTCCAGACAGCTTCACAGCTGAATTCTACCAAAAGTTTAGAGAAGAGCTAACACCTGTCTTACTCAAATTCTTCCAGAAAATTGCAGAGGAAGGTAAACTTCCAAACTCATCCTATGAGGCCACCAGCACCCTAATACCAAAACCTAACAAAGGTGCCACAAAAAAGAAAACTACAGGCCAATATCACTGATAAACATAGATGCAAAAATCCTTAACAAAATTCTAGCAATCAGAATCCAACAACACATTAAAAAGATCATACACCCTGATCAAGTGGGCTTTATCCTAGAGATGCAAGGATTCTTCAATATACGCAAATCAATCAATGTAATTCACCACATTAACAAATTGAAAGATAAAAGCCATATGGTTATCTCAATAGATGCCAAGAAGGCCTTTGACAAAATTCAACATTCATTTATGATAAAAACTCTCCAGAAAGCAGGAACAGAAGGAACATACCTCAACATAATAAAAGCTATATATGCAAACCCACAGCAAACATTATCCTCAATGGTGAAAAATTAAAAGCATTTCCCCTAAGGTCAGGAACAAGACAAGGGTGCCCACTTTCACCACTACTATTCAACACAGTTTTGGAAGTTTTGGCCACAGCAATCAGAGCAGAAAAAGAAATAAAAGGAATCCAAATTGGAAAAGAAGAAGTAAAGCTCTCACTGTTTGCAGATGACATGATCCTCTACATAGAAAACCCTAAAGACTCCACCAGAAAATTATTAGAGTTAATCAATGAATATAGTAAAGTTGCAGGATATAAAATCAACACACAGAAATCCCTTGCATTCCTATGCACTAATAATGAGAAATTAAAAAAGAAATTAAATTAAACAATTCCATTCATCATTGCAATGAAAAGAATAAAATACTTAGGAATATATCTACCTAAAGAAACTAAAGGCCTATATATAGAAAACTATAAAACACTGATGAAAGAAATCAAAGAGGACACTAATAGATGGAGAAATGTACCATGCTCATGGATTTGAAGAATCAATATAGTGAAAATGAGTATACTACCCCAAAGCAATCTGCAGATTCAATACAATCCCTATCAAGCTACCAGCAGTATTTTTCACAAAGCTATAACAAATCATTTCGCAATTTGTATGGAAATACAAAAACCTCGAATAACCAAAGCAATACTGAGAAAGAAGAATGGAATTGGAAAAATCAACCTGCCTGACTTCAGGCTCTACTGCAAAGCCACAGTCATTAAGACAGTATGGTACTGGCACAAACACAGAAATTTAGATCAATGGAACAAAATAGAAAGCCCAGAGATAAATCCACACACCTATGGACACCTTATCTTCAATAGTGGAGGCAAGAATATACAATGGATTAAAGACAGTCTCTTTAACAAGTGGTGCTGGGAGAACTGGTCAACCACTTGTAAAAGAATGAAACTAGAACACTTTCTAACACCATACACAAAAATAAACTCAAAATGGATTAAAGACCTTAATGTAAGACCAGAAACTATAAAACTCCTTGAGGAAAACATAGGCAAAACACTCTCTCACATAAATCACAGCAGGATCCTCTATGACCCACCTCCCATAATATTGGAAATAAAAGCAAAGATAAACAAATGGGACCTAATTAAATTTAAAAGCTTCTGCACAACAAAGGAAAATATAAGCAAGGTGAAAGGACAACCTTCAGAATGGGACAAAATAATAGCAAATGAATCAACTGACAAACAACTGATCTCAAAATATACAAGCAACTCCTGCAGCTCAATTCCAGAAAAATAAAAGACCCAATCAAAAAAATGGGCCAAAGAACTAAATAGACATTTCTCCAAAGAAGACATACAGATGGCTAACAAACACATGAAAAGATGCTCAACATCACTCATTATCAGAGAAATGCAAATCAAGACCACAGTGAGGTACCATTTCACACTAGTCAGAATGGCAGCGATCCAAAAGTCTACAAGCGATAAATGCTGGGGAAGGTGTGGAGAAAAGGGAACCCTCTTACACTGCTGGTGGGAATGCAAGATAGTACAGCCACTATGGAGAACAGTGTGGAGACTCCTTAAAAAACTGGAAATAGAACTGCCTTATGACCTAGCAATCCCACTGCTGGGCATACACACTGAGGAAACCAGAATTGAAAGAGACACGTGTACCCCAATGTTCATCACAGCACTGTTTATAATAGCCAAGATATGGAAACAACCTAGATGTCCATCAGCACACAAATGGAGAAAGCTGTGGTACATATACACAATAGATTATTACTCAGCCATCAGAAATAATACATTTGAATCAGTTCTAATGAGGTGGATGAAACTGGAACTGATTATACAGAGTGAAGTAAGCCAGAAAGAAAAACACCAACACAGTATACTAACACATATAGATGGAATTTAGAAAGATGGTAATGATAACCCTGTATGTGAGACAGCAAAAGAGATGCAGATGTACAGAACAGATATTCTGACTCTGTGGGAGAGGGAGAGGGTGGGGGTGATTTGGGAGAATGGCATTGAAACATGTATAATATCATATAAGGAATGAATGGCCAGTCTAGGTTTGATGCAGGATACAGGATGCTTGGGGCTGGTGCACTGGGATAACTCAGAAGGATGGTATGGGGAGGGCAGTGGAAGGAGGGTTCAGGAGTGGGAACTTATGTACACCTGTGGCAGATTCATGTTGATGTATGGCAAAACCAATACAGTATTGTAAAGTAAAAACAAAAAAAAAAAAAAAAAAAAAACAAATTGTACTTATGTTCTCTAAATCAGGAATAGGAACACTTCTAGGTATGGAAATATCTATAATTTATAGAGCTTACAGTGTGTAGTGAGACACAACATATATTTAATAATTACTATTATGGTCTCATGCAACAATAATAAATAATGGTTGGTATAATGTAAGCAAAGAAGCAAGAGGGTAGAAATAATAAAGATGCCATTTTATTTAGTGAGATCAGGAAAAACTCTGAAGAGGTGATATTATTACCAAGTCCAAGCCTTAATTCCCCTGGCCACATGACAGGACAATAAATCAATAGATAAGGTTTCCAAACAAGAAATAGTGACTTTATTCTGAAAGGCCAGTAGAACAAGAAAATTGTGGACTACTGTCACAAAGAAACTCTTACAAACTCAGGCTTTATTAATGCTAAAAGAGAGAGCTGTTTCAGATTTTTCAGTGCCAGACAGACCCCAGAAGAGGTATAATAATCCTTTGTTCTTGAAGCTGCCCACCTAGGTCTGGTCACATTATTCCTGTAAACCCCTAATGCTGCTTCTGCTATGTCGCTTCAGTCGTGTCCGCCTCTGTGTGACCCCATAGACAGCAGCTCACCAGACTCTGCTGTCCCTGGGATTCTCCAGGCAAGAACACTGGAGTGGACTGCCATTTCCTTCTCCAACACGTGAACGTGAAAAGTGAAAGTGAAGTTGCTCAGTTGTGTCCATCTGGTAGCGACCTCATGGACTGCAGCCTACCAGGCTCCTCCATCCATGGGATTTTCTAGGCAAGAGTACTGGAGTGGCTTGCCATCGCCTTCTCCGAACCTCTAATGAGACAGGTGTTATTCTCTTTTCTAAAACATTTTCTCTCTACATGAATGGACTCTTGAAGGTCAGAGCCCTGAGAGTAGGGTATCATGTATATTTTCAGGCAATAGGCAACAATCTTTCACAAAGATGAAGAGACAGCATTACAAAAAAGTCAACAGAACACAGATATTAGAGTTAACAAATGGAATAGTTCAATAAGGGAGTCAGGTTTATTTTTCTCTGTTATAACATTAATATAGAAACTTAAGAAATGAGGAAACAAATCTTGAAAACCAATGGGTAATGAGCATTATAGACCAAGGGATAAACAGAAAGATCAGCAAAAACAAGGGACACTATATGGAACAGAACTTTTTGTGATCCAGACCCTTCACTGGCTGCTTGACCTATTTTATTTCTGATACGTAGATAGGCTCCATAGTAGATCAATTAAATACTAAATACCTGGAGGCAGAGGAAGTTATATTCAAATCTAGCTTATAGTATTTAGTAGATGTTTTCCTATTTATGAAATAGAGATAATATAAGTAGAAATAAGAAAATCCTATTGGACAAAAGCAAGCAAATACTTTCCTCGCCATACTTAGCATATAGTATCCATTGTATAAATATCAGCAATCATCACCATCATTACCGTCTTCTACAAAGTATAAATAATTATACTTTAGTCCATTATATAAATGGGAAAATTAAAACCCAGATTTCTTCAGTCTTGGCTGTTTTATTTGTTCTATGATACTTTCAAACAATGTTTGCATATTAACTAATTTTATCTAAACTTTGCAGTAACTCTTAGATTAGTCTGCAACAAGATATTCCTTTATAACTAGAAGTCTCTCCTGGAAAATAATTTAATGCTTAAAAAGGCACATTTTCCATAAGTTTTAAAATACATTTGAGCTAAAATCATCTCTGATATTTGTACTTTTACTACATGTAACACATGAAACAAACAAACAAAAACACACACACATACATTTTTTAATCAGTGTTTCAAAGTTTGAAAAACCTTGTTTTCTTGGACAATGTTGTGCATTAAGATCTCAAACTTCAAGTTTTATTGTTCACTTTTTTAAGCATCAAGTATCCTAAGAAAAGGAGCTTTTATTTTTCACAGAATAGTTTTTTATCATGTGTGAATAGAATAAAAGTAAACAATAATAACAACAAATTAAAAATAATAATGAAGAACTTGAGTGCTATAGAAAAATAAAAAAAAACTGTGTGTGCCATCTCTTCTAGGAGTTATTCTTTCCTTATTGCCTGAGGTGTAAAGCTTTCTGAGATGAAATCTTATTCAAATTGTGACATTTCTGATCCTAGGGGAACACTTATCAGCAGCATTTTCCCCCACTGTGGCTCCTGATAATGACTCCTGATGGTGGCTACATGCAGAATCACTCAAATTTTATTCCCCACTTTATAACTCCTGGTACTCAGCTAATAGTGGCTGCTCCTTGTAGCCCTCAGACATTTTGGTGGAAGCATATTCTGAAAGTTAGTCTTATTTGCTGGATCAGGCTTTTGGTGGCTGTATTTTTAGGATCATGGGCTCCTCTAAGCCAATAGCTCCTTTGCAGCTATTGTGTCCTAAGAAATGTGTGAAGTTTTACATGAAAAAACTCTGAGGATTCTCTGAGAAATAGAACATCTTGTCTTACATTCCTATGCAATCCATTAAATTTTGTTTTGTGCTTAAACGTGGAAGGACACAGATTATTGAATTCATTTGGATGGCTACAGATAACTTATTCTTACCCACTTTCTCTCACTGACATTGCAGCTTACCTTGTTCCAGGTGGCACTATCCAAATTCAAAATTGAATGAAAGACTAAATCTTAAATACATTTAAACAGGCAATTAGTAGAATTGAAAGGCACTTAGAAAAATCAGATTACAGAAAAATAAGACATCTTATAATTGTTTAAACAAAATATTCAAGTAATAAAACTGAGTTACATATTTCTAATTCACACATACACATGTTCACATACTAAGGATTCTTCCTTCACCACAGTTTGGGTACTTTATTTACATTCTCAAGAATTTTAACTTAAAAAAAAAAATTCCTTCACTCAATATTATCCTCAAGCAACTTTTTTCCTTCAATGTTAATCTCATCAAAATAATTCTGTAGAACTCTTGATTCAACTTCCTCATATATAAGCTTATATACCGTTTACAATCAAATATAATTATTTTCAATACCATTTCATTGAGTATGTTAACAAAATCAGGGAAAAAAATCACAATTTCTGAATTATCACTTTACTTGACCATAATTTTTCCTAACCCTCTCATTCTCTCTTCTGCAGCCTTCCTCCTGCTGCTGCTACAGCTAAGTCACTTCAGTCGTGTCCGACTCTGTGCGATCCCATACACAGCACACTAGGCTCTCCCATCCCTGGAATTCTCCAGGCAAGAACATTGGAGTGGGTTGCCATTTCCTTCTTCAGTGTATGAAAGTGAAAAGTGAAAGTGAAGTCACTCAGTCATATCTGACTCTTTGAGACCCCATGGACTGCAGCCTACCAGGCTCCTCCATCCATGGGATTCTCCAGGCAAGAGTACTGGAGTGGAGTGCCATTGCTTTCTCCAAGCTTCCCTCCTACTTTTCCAAATTAGTTTGTCAATCCTGCTTTGGGGAAAGATTTTTCAGTATTTACCCTTGATATGGTGATTTGCACTAAATTAATCTCCAGGGCCCTGGTTTGAAATAATTCTGGATTTTTACTCACTCCAGTTTATCCTTTAACATTTTAATAGATACATTTGTTGAGACCTGACAGAAGCCATGACAGGCATCAAAGACTAAAGTAGGCCAGAGCTACAGTCATGGGGAAAGCTGGGTCACTGCCCAGAAGGAGCTGAGATCATCATCCCCCTGACCTTGAGACTCATCCAGTCAGCATATTCCCCGTAGCCTGGTTGGAGCCAACCCAGATAACATGAAAGGTCCCCTAAGTGAGCCCACATGTGCAAAATTTAGCCAATCAGTAGACGCTAAGAAACCCTTGCAGCCAATCTGCCCTTGCCAACTCCTGTCTTTGTTCTAACCCACACCAAATGTATAAAAACTGCTGTAATTCAGGGCTCGGGGCTCTCATCAAAACTCCACTGCACTGGATGAGACAGGAGCCCTAGCTCGAGCTGGCAATAAACCCCTTTGTGCTTTTGCATTGCTGTGGACGTCTTATTCTCTCTGTTTTGGAGACTTGGACTTCAGGCATAACACATCTTTTTCTCCAGAGCCTACTTTCTCATCAGTGTCAACCCCATAGAGCCAAACTACTATACAAAACATTTGTTTCTATATGTCCCATAAGTTCATCAAACTTTAGAACTGAATTTATGGCACTGAATATTCATTGAAATCTGTAACTTTAAGAATTTCCAGTAATTCCTCTGATCAAGATTTGTTTTAATTGGTAATTCAATATCTGTATTCTACATTAGGTTTTAAGTGTCATAAGTGCAAATACCCTATTGGATTTATTTTTCAATTATTCCCAAGTACCAGAACACAGTATGATCTCAAAAATATTAGCTGCTGAAATATTGTCTAAATAAAAAAGCTAATTTTGTCTTGCTCCAGGTAAAACAAGAATAATTTGTCATTAAAAAAAAAAAAAATGTGTCCACATACTTCAAGGAGGCATGCTTTGATCACTTGTCCCTGTGCAGTTTCACTTTTCCCATATTTCAAACCAGTCCTTTATACTCAGGTCAAGCACTCATGATGACTCTCAACGTAAATTTCCTCATGGCTCCTTTAAACTTTTCTAGACTCACTTAAAATATGGACTTTTTTTGGTAACAAATTAATGAACAGAAACCTCAGTTCATAAGAGTTAGGGGCCAGAAGGGAGAACTTTCATACACTATGATGACAGAAGAGCCCACAGGGAAGAAAAAAAATATCCTTGCTGTCAAGAACTTAATCAACTAGAGATAGTCACAGTTCAACCAATGAAAAGCCACAGACTGTTATTTTAGTCCTCCCAATTTTCTTTTGCACTCAATAAAGCAGTTCTCTTCTTCACTTTTACTGGGCTTGCCTGTGGCTCACTGTTGTTGCAGACTTTGTATAACAGTTTTCTGCTGATCCAGAATCAGTTCAGTTCAGTTCATACACTCAGTCATGTCCGATTCTTCAAGGCCCCATGAATCGTAGCATGCCAGGCCTCCCTATTCATCACCAACTCCTGGAATTCACTCAGACTCACGTTCATTGAGTCAGTGATTGCATCCAGTCATCTCATCCTCTGTTTTCCCTTTCTCCTCCTTCCCCCAATCCCTCTCAGCATCAGAGTCTTTTCCAATGAGTCAACTCTTCACATGAGGTGGCCTAAGTACTGGAGTTTCAGCTTTAGCATCATTCCTTCCAAAGAATTCCCAGGGTTGATCTCCTTCAGAATGGACTGGTTGGATCTCCTTGCAGTCCAAGGGAATATCAAGAGTCTTCTCCAACACCACAGTTCAAACACATCAATTCTTTGGTGCTCAGCCTTCTTCACAGTCCAGTTCTCACACCCATACACGACCACTGGAAAAACCATAGCCTTGACTAGATGGACCTTAGTCGGCAAAGTAATATTTCTGCTTTTGAATATGCTGTCTAGGTTGGTCATAAGTTTTCTTCCAAGCAGTAAACGTCTTTTAATTTCATGGCTGCAGTCACCATCTGCAGTGATTTTGGAGCCCCCAAAATATAAAGTCTGACACTGTTTCCACTGTTTCCACATCTATTTCCCATGAAGTGATGGGACCAGATGCCATGATCTTCGTTTTCTGAATGTTGAACTTTAAGCCAACTTTTTCACTCTCCTCTTTTATTTTCATTGAGAGACTTTTTAGTTCCTCTTCACCTTCTGCCATAAGGATGGTGTCATCTGCATATCTAAGGTTATTGAGATTTCTCCCAGCATTCTTGATTCCAGCTTGTATTTCTTCCAGTCCAGCGTTTCTCATGATGTACTCTGCATATAAGTTAAATAAGCAGAGTGACAATATACAGCCTTGATGGACTCCTTTTCCTATTTGGAACCAGCCTGTTGTTCCAATCCACTTCTAACTGTTGGTTCCTGACCAGCATACAGATTTCTCAAGAGGCAGGTTATGTGGTCTGCTATTCCCATCTCTCTCAGAATTTTCCAAAGTTTATTGTGATCCACACAGTCAAAGGATTTGCCATAGTTAATAAAGCAGAAATAGATGTTTTTTCTGGAACTCTTTTGCTTTTTCCACGATCCAGTGGATGTTGGCAATTTGATCTCTGGTTCCTCTGCCTTTTCTAAAACCAGCTTGAACATCAGGAAGTTCACGGTTCACGTATTGCTAAATCCTGGCTTGGAGAATTTTGAGCATTAGCATGTGAGATGAGTGCAATTGTGTGGTAGTTTGAGCATTCTTTGGCATTGTCTTTCTTTGGAATTGGAGTGAAAACTGACCTTTTCCAGTCCTGTGGCCACTGGTGTGTTTTCCAAATTCACTGGCACACTGAGTGCAGCACTTTCAGAGCATCATCTTTTATTCATCAAGAATAAATGTTTGTTTTTTTTTGGGGGAGCTGGAGAAATAATGGCATTCTATTTGTTTTAGGACAGTGCTTTGGTGGCCCATACAAGGATGCAGAGAAGACCCCTTATGACTCTGAGACTTTTGACCAAACAGATGTGTTACCTGTAATAAATCCTATAAATTTACCTGCAATAAAGGAGACTCAAGGTCAATCCTTGGGTGGAGAAGATCCCCTGGAGAAAGAAATGGCAACCAACTCCAGTGCTCTTGCCTGGGAAATCCCATGGACAGAGGAGCCTGGTAGGCTACAACCCATGGGGTCACAGAGGTGGACATGACTTAGTGACTAACACGTTCTCTGGTTTGAAATTCCCTGAACTGAATGATTGGTACTGTGAGGTTTCCAAAAATTATCAGGAGCATGAAATAGCTTATCTGCAGAATTAAAATTTTAAAATATTTTTAATTATCTTAGGCAAACAATCAAAGAAAGATACAATAATTCCTGTAGGCTCAAACTTCCCTTCCCTGCTTTCCTTGTCTCAGGTCCTTTGGGTGCTATCTTATCCTCAGCCTCTTGTGCCCTGGGCCCTGCTTCTGGTACCCTCTTCCTTCTTTCCTCTTATGCCACCTATACCTTCTCTATGCTCTCAGGTCCCCCATAATATATCTCTGGCCAAACAACTGTCTTTCTCTGAAACTCTCTACAATCCCTTTTCTTTTGAACTTGTTAAAACTTATCACTTTAAAATTAAGCCTTCTGAGTGTCTAGAGGCTAAAATATTATTATTATTATTATTTTCGTCTTCCCTGGGCTAAGGCTGAACTGAAAGCCACGGTCAAAATTTTTCCAAAAGCAACCAAAGATCTTCCATATTTGCAAAGCAATATAGTCTTCAGACTTATCAACTTTGTTTTCCTGACTTACATCATCTTCATATGCTTGTTGGTGAAGGCAAGGCCCAGCATTGGATAAAAACCAGTCAATTTGGAAAATCCAGAAAGGTCTCTAGAATTACAATTGGGAGTTCAGCCTACTAAATTTATTATATTATTACTCAGGCAATCACTAGGAAATTTTACTGAGCAATTCCTAGAACTTTTCCAAAACAAGTTTGTTGGATCAAAATTCAGTGTAATACACAAAAATATGATGAATCTATTCATGAATGTTACAGTTGTCTCCAGATTTTTTTAATTATGTTATTCTTTCAGATGTTTATTCCACCAGGCTATCTTTGAAATCCATGTTTATCAATGGGCTGAATAGAGAACTTTCACAAAAGATCAGGATGGAATGGGAAACTGCTCACTTCAGATTTAATTATTCTGGCACACTAGCTCTTTCTCACTCTAGATGAGTCTCCTAAAAGGAAGACAAAATTCTTAATCTTCACTCCAGAAAGTGAAGAGTCCTAAACCAAAGTAAACCCTGTAAATTTCTGCAGCTACTGCAAAAGTCAAAACATTAGGAAAGATGTTATTATAAATGTAAGCATTTAAGATGCCTTCAGCCTTTTAACTAAGTTTTCTAACATTTTCCCAATTCTTAAATGTGGGGCTCTGAGGAAGTACAAGCCTCTTCCTGATCCTCCCTCTTAATCAGTGCAGAGAAACATTTCTCCAGATTGGGGATGAGTCTTTATCAGTCCTAACTGAATTCAGAGCCACAGCCTCAATGCCCTGTCTCAGAGTACTAAAAGAGTTCCAACAGTGAAGATCACTAATGAAATCTCAAAAGGTTTCTGCCTTTAAATCCATTCATTTTTGTTCAGAGCCTTTGATATATACAGAGTCTTTTGCCTAGTTCTTCCACCCCTGTTCATTTATTTGGCTGAGACTTCCTAGAGAACTATCATGTCAGAATTCCTTTCTTCCAAAAGGGGAGATAAATCTAGAAATTGACAGTAGTCATCAAATTAACCAACCAGGTGAATTAAATATCCCTTTGTCATCTTTTACCTGTTCTATGTCTGACACTATAAGAGCTAATGCTGGAAACACGGATCATTTGTCCCCATTGAGTCAGCTACAAACTTCCTTATGGACAAAATCTTCAACTGATGAAAGCAAAACTCACAGCAGCCCATCCGAGATTTGCATAAGCCCAATCAGTGGCCGCTAGAGGCCACTGCAGACATCAAACTCCCCTCGGTTCATCAAACCAGTTTTTTGGTGAAGATGTCAAATGGAGTAGAAAGATGTGAGCTCATCTTCTCCTGAGAGAAAGCCAAAATTACAACTCACTGCTGAACAACCGTTGACAGGAGACCATTGGATCCCACAAAATAAAAGTACCCCACATCCAAGGGCAAAGGAGAAGCCCCAGCAAGATGGTAGGAAGGGGGAAATCATGTTTAAAATCAAATTGCATACCTGCCAAAGATCCTCGGAGGGCTCAAACAAAAGTTGTGTGCACCAGGAACCAGACTTCACAGAGACTGAGCCAGAACTGTGAGTGTCTTTTGCAGAGGTATGGGTCAGGGGAGGACTGCTTCAGGGGCAGGGGCTCTGGGTGCAGTAGACCTGGGTATGGCATAAGCCCTCTTTGAGGAGGTCACCATTAACCCCTGTAGAGCCACCAGAATTTACATAGGACTGGGAAAACAGACTCTTTGAGGACACAGACAAAATTTTGTGCACGCCAGGACCCAGGAGAAAGAAGAAGTGACCCCACAAGAGACTGACCCATAATTGCCTGTGAGTGTCCAGGAGTCTCCAGCAGAGGTGTGGGCCAAGGGTGGCCTGCTACAAGGTTGGGGATACTGAGTGTAGCAGTGAATGCATGGGATCATTTGAAGGAGGTTGCCATTATCTTCATTATCTGCACCATAGTTTGGCCTCAGGTCAAACAACAGGAGGGAACACAGCCCCACCCATCAACAGAAAATTGGATTAAAGATCTACTGAGTATGGCCCTGCCCATCAGAATAAGACCCAGCTTCCCCTTCAGCCAGTCTCTCCCATTAGGAAGCTTCCATAACCCTTTTACCCTTCTCCATCAAAGGGCAGACCGAATGAAAACCACAATCACAGAAAACTAACCAATATGATCACAAGCACCACAGTCTTGTCTAACTCAGTGAAACTATGAGCCATGCCATGTAGGGCCACTCAAGATGGATGGGTCATGGTGGTGATTTCTGACCAAGCATGGTCTGTTAGAGAAGGGAATAGCAAACCACTTCAGTATTCTTGCCTTGTGAACCCCATGAACAGTATGAAAAGGCAAAAAAAAAAAAAAAAGACAGTATCTTTCACCTGGGGAAAAATTAACTCCCCAGGTTGGTAGGTGCTCAATATGCTATTAGAGATCAGTGGAGAAATAACTCTAGAAAGAATGAAGAGACGGAGCCAAAGCAAAAACAACACCCAGTTGTGGATGTGACTGGTGATGGAAGTAAAGCCTATTGCTGTAAACAGCAACAGTGTGTAAGAACGTGGAATGGTAAGTCCATGAATCAAGGCAAATTGGACGTGGTCAAACAGGAGACGGCAAAAGTGAACATTAAAACTATTTCCCTTCAAAAAACCATTCAAAAGCATAAAGCCCTAAAAGTCAAGGACTCATTAGCCCCTGTACTACTCCCTTTAATACTACCATTTTAATGGTGAGAAAATCTATGGGCTAAGGGTATAGGTTTGTTAGGACTTCAAAAAAATAGACAACATTGTTATCTCTTAATAACATGTTGTTTCTAACCCTTAAAAATTACCAACATCCATTCCTGCTTAAAACAAATTATTTTCTGCAATTTATACTGCACAATACTTTGTATTTCATTGATAAAGCTATCCAATAACTTTTTGCCTTCATGTGTGCAAAAAAAATAATAATAATAATTCACCTGTATAGTAATGTCTCAGGATTTTACTGAGTGCCCTTGCTTCTCACAAATTCTGGAATCTGATTTGGATAGAATAATAATGCTTCCTTGAGGTTCTGCTTTGTTGCAATATGTAGATGATTTGCTTCCTTGATCTTTTCTCAAACCTCTTCATGGGAACACAGCATCTACATGCTGCTGAAGTTTTTAGCTTAAAAAGACATTAAGTCATTTTAAAAACTGCGATTTTCCTAAACCCAGTTTCAGTATTTTTGGCATCTGATACAGAACAAGGGCTTCATCTTGGTCCAGAAAGGATTCATAGTGACTTAAATTTCCTAAAACCCCAATTTAAGCACTAACTGTGAGATATTCTAACAATAGTTGGTTATTGCAGAAATCAGATTCTAAATTTCCCCCTATGATCAAAGCTCTGTATATTCTACTCACTAACAACAACAACAAAATACACCAACACAATTTAATGTGAAGAACTAGACAGCATAGATTTTAATGCTGTAAAAGCACGTTTGAAGAATCCATGTGCCCTTTAAAATCCCAACGAAGAGATTACATTTTCCTTTTCATACAATTTTCCTTTTCTTTTCTTCCTTATATGAAGGAAGAGAATAACCTTGGGGTGTTCACCCAAAACACAAGTACCACCATTGACCAATGCGGAGGGAGAGGGGGCACTCCGCAGAAAGAGAGAGGCAGTGGAACTTCCCTCAGCAAAGTCCAGGGGTCCCGAGGAGAGATGAGCCTGCTGTCCGCTAACCCAGCCCCCCCGGCGAGCGAGACAATCAGATGCGACAGGGGCAGATGTGACAGGGTTTCTGTCTGAGCAGTTCTGCTTTATTGCCACAAACTCCCAGCTTATATAGGCAAGTAGGGGGGTTTTAGGAGGGACTGTCTATAGTTGCACCAATCACGTTAAAGGTCAAATTGTCATGTGCCTTCATTATAACAGGAGTCTATGGAGATCACATGCTGTTTACATGCAGGAAAATCAAGAAAGCCAATCAAAAAATTTTGACAGACAACACAGACCACGCACCTATCTCTTCCGCCAGGCACCATCTTCATTTCAGATCGCAAAGCTAGCCCCTTTCTTTTAAGGTTTCCCATTTAGGGCCCCACAGACCAATAAGGTATTATAACTAGCAACAGTACCATGTGGCTTGGGGATACCCCCTTACTTTTTAGCTATTACAGCCTCTGTCCTTTAGGTTAGAACCATTGAAAAAGAAAGTCATTTTGGGACCTTCTTTAACCATTTTTGTATCTCATACACTAGAAGGCCTCCCAGATTTTCATTAGCCTCAACATTTCTTAGCTGCCTCACTTCCTATGGAGTTTTTTTTTTTTTTTGGTTAACTGCCTCTTCCAACGCTTTTTTGGTGTGTTGTTGTCACCTTAACTCTGCTCCCCTTCTCATCTTTGTCAGTAGTACTTACCACTGATGGATCACTTGTGACTCCTTAAAATGATCCACAGAAAATTTCTTAAGATAACATTGACTTTTCACGGTTCACTAAAGGTTCTTATTTAAAACATAACAATAGCAAATATAGTGTTGGGTAAAGTGTCACAACTCCTTTTGATATTGTTGAGGCAGCACCTTAACCTATTGCTATTTTGGTCCAACATGCTGAATTATGGGCTCTTAACTCAGGTTTCACTTTAGCAAATGGGGAAAACTTCCAGTATTTATACTGATAATATTTATCTTTTCAGAGTAGGTCATGATCTTGAAATGTTGTGGAAGCAACATGGCTTCCTTACTTGTAGAGAAAATGCACTTTTAAATGAACTGTATGTTCAGGAATTACTGGATGCAATACTTATACCTGCCACTTTAGCCATTATTAAGATTTCAGGTTATTCTAAACTTAGCTCTCTGGAAGCTAAAGGAAATCACCTTGCTGACATTTCTGTAAGAAATACTGTCCTTAAAGGAACCAACAGTAGCCAACCCTCTGTCATAGTCCAAAGTGGTATTTCCCAAATGATAAGTTAGAAAAACTGGCTAGCAGAGCACAATACCTTGCCTCAAAAAAATAGAGAAAATACAACAATTATTGATTTAATAAAAGAGAAAGCTTTAGTTTGGATCAAATAACAACTCAGTTGTACAGCAAACTTTAAAATCTCCGCTTTTAATCACTGTGAATGCATTAAACCGTTGTTCTATTGGCAAAATGATAGCCTTCACGAATCAAGGCTTCTGAGGAAACCTTAACAAGGCTGAAAAAATATACATAAACTCGTTTGTTCCATTTGTTCAAAATACAATGCAAGGAAACCTCTATGTACTGCTCCCGTACATTTTAAACTGCTTAATGAACCATTCAAGCTCTAGCAAATGAATTTCATATAACTTCCTCTGTCTAATGAATCTAAACATGTTTTAATCATAGTCTCTATTTTTTTCACACAGACTAGACCATAGCCTTCTTTTTTAATCAGACTACTGCCTATTTCACAGCTAATATCCTTTGGAAAAAAATTATCCGTAGCTGAGGATCTCATTTTGAACTTCATAGTGATCAAGCAGACCATTTTATTGGTTAGATACTTTGACAAATCTGTGCTATTTGACCAGTTTTTCAACACTTTCTCTACGCTACTGTGGTTACTGCTACTGCTAAATTGCTTCAGTCGTGTCCTACTCTGTGCGACCCCAGAGACGGCAGCCCACCAGGCTCCCTTGTCCCTGGGATTCTCCAGGCAAGAATACTGGACTGGGTTGCCATTTCCTTCTCCAGTGCATGAAAGTGAAAAGTGAAAGTGAAATCGCTCAGTCATGTCCTGACTCCTAGCGACCCCATGGACTTCAGCCTACTAGACTCCTCTGTCCATGGGATTTGCCAGGCAAAAGTACTGGAGTGGGTTTCCATTGACTTCACTAAGCTAACCACTCCCAATTCTTTGGTTTCATCTAATGCACTAATGCCATTATTAAGACTCAGAGGCAAAGTCTGTAGAAGCCCTCCAAATACTTTGTCCCAAAATAATGCCTTTGGTCCTTCTGAATCTCAAATCCACTCCTTTGGAAATCCTAAGCCTTTATCCTTTGAGATAGTCATAGGACATCTAATGTACTTGGCTTCTGCCTCTTTTGACCAACAGTGGACTAAAGGAGAGATGTTCCAAGCAAAGACCTAATTGTTTGTATCAGAAGCAACCGTATTTTGGTAATACAGTCTTTCCACAGTGTGATGAGATGAGTACCTTAAGCATCATATCTTGCAGTCTAAAGATCTCATCTACCATAAAAAAATCCCTTATGAAAGCCTTTGATGATGGCATAATATTTCAGATAGTCTTCAATGTTTATGTTCAAAGATCTTGGTAAGATAGTCACTTTAGAAGTGTCTGAGAGTTCTCCCTCTTCCTTTCCTTGTTACACAGAGATGACCTCAATAGGTTTCCCACTTGTGGAAATTCCTTCTGATGTTGAGGCACTCCACCTAGAAAGTTTTTCCCAGGCATTCAGTGACAAAAAGCCACTGAAACCAGAAAACCTGACTTTAAATAGCAACATTTTCTGGGAAATATATTAATTAAAAAGAGGGAATGTTAAAAAAATTAATAAGAAACTTCAATTAAGAGAGAGTTGAGAGGCCAGAAAAAGGTGCTCCTATGCCTTATGATAATAGCAGAGCATAACAGGAAGAAGAAAGATTCTCTCTACTTGCTTGGCAAGAGCTCAGTCAATGAGAGGCTGTCAAGACTCAGCCAATGAAAAGCATGCTCTCTTTCATTACTCTAGCCCTCCCAATTTCCTTCATCCCTGTGTAAAAGAGTTTTCTTCTCCATTTTTGTATGGGATTTGCACATGGCACACCATAGCTGCAGGCCTCAAATTGCAATTTTTTGCTCATCTGAAGTAACCGGTCTTTGCTGAAGTTGGCAGTCTGTTTTAGGTCAACACTGTGAAATGTAACTGACCCACACTCAGTTGGATCTCCTGACTCTTGCCATGTGGTTCCACTGCATTTTCAACATCACTTACATCATAGCACTGACCTTCCTCAGTATCTCAGTATATACCTGCATATACACTTATCTCTGTGTGTGTGTGTGTGTGTGTGTGTGTGTGTGTGTGTATAAATAAATATATGCATAAGGATGTTTTCCAATATAAACATATATAATCAATTTATATCAATCTATAACTTCATTTTGCCTATGTCTATATCTATGTAGAATATCAATGACTTCAGATATGCAGATGATACCACTTTAGTGGCAGAAAGTGAAGAGAAACAAAAGAGCATCTTGAAGATGGGGAAAGAAGAGAGTGAAAAAACTGGCTTAAAACTCAACATTCAAAAAACAAAGATCATGGCATCTGGTCCCATCACTTCATGACAAATAGGAGGGGAACAAGTAGAAGCAGTGATGGATTTTATTTTCCTGGGCTCCAAAAACACCACTGATGGTGACTGCAGCCAGGAAATTAAACTACACTTGCTCCTTGGAAGAAAAGTTGTGACAAACATAGACAGTGTATTTAAAAGCAGAGACATCAGTTTGCTGACAAAGGTCTATATAGTCAAAGCTATGTTTTTTCCGATAGCTATGTACAAATACGAGAACTGAACTATGAAGAAGGTTACTTGCTGAAGAACTGACACTTTCAAATTTTGGGGCTAGAGAAGACTCTTGAAAGGCCCTTGGGCTGCTAGCATATCAAACCTGTCAACTGTAAAGGAAACCAACCCTGAGTATTTCACTGGAAGGACTTATGCTGAAACTCCAATATGTCGGCCACTTTATGTGAAAAGCCAGCTCATTGGAAAAGACCCTGTCTGATGCTGGAAAAGACTGAAGGCAAAAGAAGAAGGTCGTGGCAGAGGATGAGATGTTTAGATATTATCACCGACTCAATGGACATGAATTTGAGCAAACTCCAGGAGACAGCAAAGGACAGGGAAGTCTGACATGTTGCAGACCATGGAGTCACAAAGAATGAGATATGACTTAGCAACTGAACAACAACAACATGCAGAATGGGTAATCTGTACCAGTTTATAAGGGACAGAAATGATTAAGTAGTGCTTGTGAAGATTATTTTTTTTTAATTGTAAAATATCCACAGCTGTTGAGGTCCTTTAATGGACCAGAACCTGGTGGCCCATAGTCGACGATAAGAAAGTAAAGGAGAGAAAGAGGTTGATGTTCCTTGGTTTACACAGAAAGCCAATAAAGCCCCTGGGACAGAACGCTTTGTTCACAGAGGCCTCAGGCGCCCTGTCAATGGGGTGAAGACTCAGAGCGCCTTCTTGAGAGGGTCTTAGAAGCCTGGGCAGGAAAGTGAACTCAGAGGGCCTCTGTGCTCCAAAGAAATAGCTTGAGAGAGAAAGAAAGGGAAAGAAAGACACAGGGACCAGAGCTCTGATGGAGCAAAAGTGTTTTAATCAACATGGTGTGGGCATATACAGTAGTTACTCTCAGCAAAGATAAAGCTTAACATTCCAGACTTTCAAAACATAGACGATCCATATTAAAGAGAGAGAGAGTTGTAAACAATCAGATATGCAGATGATACCACTTTAGTGGCAGAAAGTGAAGAGAAACAAAAGAGCATCTTGAAGATGGGGAAAGAGGAGAGTGAAAAAGCTGGCTTAAAACTCAACATTCAAAAAACAAAGATCATGGCATCTGGTCCCATCACTTCATGACAAATAGGAGGGGGTACAAGTAGAAGCAGTGATGGATTTTATTTTCCTGGGCTCCAAAAACACCACTGATGGTGACTGCAGCCAGGAAATTAAACTACACTTGCTCCTTGGAAGAAAAGTTGTGACATATGGTTAGCAAGAAGGAAGAGGGTACTTATCACCATATTGAAACACTAATGAAGGAAATGCCTGGATTCCTCAGTCTTGGGAGAGGCTTGCCTCTCTTAATTCCTGAGTATTCAGGGATCAATAAGGAACAGAGAATCCCTGACAGATCCAAAACAGCACACAGGAAACCTCCTGTTAAATGCTTTCTGACACAGAAAAGTCAAAAACTCTCTTGTGTCTGCTCAAGAAAAACATTCACTACAAAATTATGTCATTACTTTAACCAAAAATTTTCAAAATATCCCTGTCAACAGTTTTAGTGTCAATAAGGTCATATATAACTTTTGAACTCAAGATATTGCTTAAACTTATTAATAATTTATATCAATTTCAAAGAATTTAAATTGCACTGAGAGAGTATTAATATAAATTTTGGGGATGGGAGGCTCAAGAGAGAGGGGATATATATATATATATATATTGATAACTGATAAGCATTGTTGTATGACAGAAATCAACACAAAATTGTAAAGCAAATTTACTCCAATTAAAAAACAAAGTAAAAAATATATATAAACTGTAAAAATACAATTATGTTCTGTTGATTAACTTCACACCTTTTCAAAAATGAGGCTTAGAGACAGAGCCATGTTTGGCAGAAACAGTAACATCTGTTATTAGATTGAGACGTTTACATTTTTTTCAATTTTTCATAACTGTTCTTCTACTTAAGGCAATCTGTCTTTCAATAAAAGAAAGTATTGATTTATTTGCTTATAATAAGTCTACTATCGTTCAGCAGGCTGTCACAAAATAAACATGGAAATTCACAGGTCAAGCTTAGTCTCTAAATTTTAAATAATGCAAGCATTGGTGATATACATACGATAAGAATAGAAAATGCAAAAAGGAAAGCAAGAACTATTTATGAAGAAAAGACCTTTATTTTGTAGTTAGTTCTACATTATCAAAAAAAGCACAGTTTTGAAATGAAGGCTATTTACAGACGAAATCACAACAAACAGATTGGAAGAATTTGGACCTATTTATTGCTCATTTCAGGTAGAGGGTGACAAGACTACATTCTTTACATGACTCTTTTTATGACTAATACAAAAGAACAGATTGTTTCAGAATTATATTTGTATTGCTTATTAAAAAAGACTGCTGCTTTTTTTTTTCCTCTGCTTTCTTAATTTTCCTAACAGTGCTTCCTTCATTCTGTCATTATTTATTCTATAAAGTTAGATTAGGTAAAATCCTGCCTATTTTTTCAATCTTTACCAAGAATTCCTCTTTTCTTTGTGTTAGCCTACAAGCATTATTACAGTGTTTATCACATTTTAATTTTGTGTCTGTGAATGTCTATTCAGCACTGATAATTATGCATCATGTACTCCTTAAGTGCCTTTTCAGCGTACTTTCAGTTAAATATTTACTTCATGTTTTCCTTGATATTCTCGATAAATTGTTCATAACTTAAAGGCAAGGATGATCACATTTAATTCACTTAGGAATAGTCTATGTGCTCTTGATATAAGTTTGATATATATATACTTGCTAAATAAATCCAAATTCTTGAAAGAAATGTTTCATATACCACGAAGAAAAAGTAAACTCTCTCAATTATCCTATTCCCTCATCTAATGTCACTGTCCTTCTCAAATGTAGGTCTGCTTGAAATTGCTACCTTTGTTTCTTCTCCACTTCCACCATAGAAATATGGGAGTGTGTAAGTCATAGCAAAGAGTCTTTATAGGAATCTTATATAAAAAAGCAAGTACTTGTGACCCAAGGGCCACTACACCACTAGTGAAATGAATTCACAGATTGCCTAGGTAAATAATGGAAGAATTTTCTTTCTCAGACTCATGTTAAACTAGAGTCAGAAAATATCACCTTAAATCAATAAATAAAAGCTCTTGAAGTCAAATCTGGTCTCTGGATTCTGACACTGAATTAAACATTAGAGACAGAGCTTTGGGAGAAGTGGAAAAGAATAGCTTTATTTTTCTTTGCTAGGTAAAGCGGGCCACAACAGGCCAATTTTCTCAAAACTGGGTGTCCCAACCCAGACGGCCTGGTGAGCAGTTTATAGTCCAGGCATGGAATTACTGACAAGGATCAAGGTGGATGAAGGGCCTGGAATTCTTCAACCCAGAGATCATCTGGAGTCAGGTGATGTTGGGCAAATTGTGATCCTTAGAATGCAGAGTACTTCACCAAGTCTTTCATTTGGTGGGGATTTGATTCTGCAGAAGAGCTTGGAGATAATGTTATGTACATCACTTAACAAGGAGCCAATATCCTGCTCCCAAAGCTATAGTATTGTTCTTTGGTGGCTCCTCCATTGTCTCAGCATCCTCTCCCTTCTTTGGTTAGCAACTATTTGAACCTAGCCTTTGGAACTCAGAAAAGGAGACACAAAAGGCTATTATGCCCAGGAGCTCCATAGGGTCCTGCTTGGTTTCCCTCTTTGGATTTTCACTATACAAGGTGAAATAAAACAATTTTATCACTCAGCAGAAAGTCAGCTATGACATTGTGAAAAGTGATCTGGTCTTTGTGTCAAATACTTGGCTCTAGTGAAGGTTCTGTTGCTAACCAGTTATATGCTCTTAGGCATGAAACTTAGCTTTGCTCCATATCAGCATCTCCATCTAAAGTGAAGATGTTACATTCAATCATCTCTGAATTACTTCCAGCAATGGTAGATGCTTCCCTGGTGGCTCAGATGGTAAAGCGTCTGTCTACAATGAGGGAGACCTGGGTTCCATCCCTGGGTCGGGAAGATTCCATGGAGAAGGAAATGGTAACCCACTCCAGTACTCTTGTCTAGAAAATCCGATGGATGGAGAAGCCTGGTGCAAGCTACTGTCCATGGGGTCACAAAGAGTTGGACATGACTGAGCAACTTCACTTACTATGGTAGATGCTATAAAAAGGAACTTTCTTATTACTGAGTTATAAACCGTCCTTATGGCAGAAAGTGAAGAATTAAAGAGCCTCTTGATGAAAGTGAAAGAGGAAAGCGAAAAAGTTGGTTTAAAGCTCAACATTCAGAAAGCAAAGATCATGGCATCCGGTCCTATCACTTCATGGGAAACAGATGGGAAAACAGTGGAAACAGTGTCAGACTTTATTTTGGGGGCTCCAAAATCACTGCAGATGGTGACTGCAGCCATGAAATTAAAAGACGCTTACTCCTTGGAAGAAAGTTATGACCAACCTAGATAGTATATTCAAAAGCAGAGACATTACTTTACCGACTAAGGTCTGTCTAGTCAAGGCTATGGTTTTTCCTGTGGTCATATATGGATGTGAGAGTTGGACTGTGAAGAAGGCTGAGTGCCGAAGAATTGATGCTTTTGAACTGTGGTGTTGGAGAAGACTCTTGAGAGTCCCTTGGACTGCAAGAAGATCCAACCAGTCCATTCTAAAGGAGATCAGCCCTGGGATTTCTTTGGAAGGAATGATGCTAAAGTTGAAACTCCAGTACTTTGGCCATCTCATGAGAAGAGTTGATTCACTGGAAAAGACTCTGATGCTGGGAAGGTTTGGGGGCAGGAGGAGAAGGGGACGACTGAGGATGAGATGGCTGGATGGCATCACTGACTCAATGAAAGTGAGTCTGTGTGAACTCCAGGAGATGGTGATGGACAGGGAGGCCTGGCGTGCTGCAATTCATGGGGTCGCGAAGAGTCGGACACGACTGAGTGACTGAACTGAGCTGAACTGAAACTGCTCTGTTACTGAAATTATATCTCCATTTCTTCAACTCTAAATATCTATGCTGTTTTTATAAATATGTACTCCCTTCTATACAATATATGTTCCAGCATATTTATTTTCAGAAATATGTCAGTTTCTTTTGAACTGGTTAACCTGAATGAGTAGTATTCTCATAAGGTAGTGAAGGAGAAAAGAAAAGATGGCCATTTTTTCTTATTCTCTGCTGAAATACATCAAGGCTGAATGGTCAGAATAGCAGGGCATTTACATAATTAATTTTCTTTATTATTTAAATCACCCTAACAATTGCTTTAGAATAACAGTCATTTGGCACATCTCACTTTTAGGCTACAGTTTCATTGAGATGTAAATATAGAAACTCCATTCTTTAAAAGCACAGTGTAGAATCAATTGGTACAGTAGCCCATTATGAAACAAGAGTGGAGACAGAGGACCTGGACAAGACAGCACAATGAACCCGTCTTTCTGCCTTTTTCATCATATGAATTTGCAGGATGGAAATTATCTAGAAAAAAACATGGAAAAGTGTTTGAAATATTTTACCTCAAAATTCTTTGTCTTTTTTTTCTGTTTGATTGAGACTTCAGTATACCCCTTGTATAGTTTCAAATATTTAATTATGTAGGCCATAAAATCTGTGATTTGTGGCTAATAAAACGATGTGGCTAATTAAATGTTACATTGACAGTTTGATTTGCTAGAAATGACTTAGGATCTGTTTTTAATTACATATATTTAGAGAAAACTAAATAAATAATAAAGGTTTCTCATAGAGATACTACCTCTGAATATTCAGAAAATTCCTTTAAAAGTAAATGAACCATGAATACTTTACTCATCAGTATATGCAAAGAAAAAGGAAAATACACATTAGCACCTATATCCATAGTTAAGGACCTAGGGAAGGTCCTGAATTATAAAATTACCAAATCAACTCCCTCATTAATATCCCTTGGATATTAGTTCATAGCTTTATACTTACAGATAAAATTAAACTTATTATCAATATTATTATTAACTAGTGCTTTTTTTTTTTTAAAATTCAATGACTAAGCCACTTGGTTAATGTTGTTTTACTTCTGATTTTATTCCATCTCAGCCCTCTTTTTCTGGGATATATTATAAAATCATGTGTATACTCAAATATACAATAATGAACTATATTTGAAGAATCAGCTAACTGTACTTAGCAGCCAATCAGAAAGAAACCATGCTCTGCTCAGTGTAGTCCGAAGGGATATGAAAAAATTGGCCCAATCCTAAGATTCTGGTATCTATTTGATAACTGAGAACTCATAGAAAATATTACAATTTGTAGCGAAAATTCTCAAGTTCTGCCTCTTCATAGTAAACAAGTATCTGAAAGCTTCCTTGGCGGTTCAGTGGTAAAGAATCCATCTACCAATGCAAGAGATGTGGATTTGATCCCTGAGTTGGGAAGATCCCCTGGAGAAAGGAATGGCAACCTATTCCAGGATTCTTGCCTGGGAAATGACATGGACAGAGGAGCCTGGTGGTTTGCAGTCTATGGTATTGCAAAAGAGTCGGACACAGCTCAACAAGTAAACATCTGAAAAGAAGACACTCTGACCCTCCTTTGTCCCTTTGAAAGCCGGGGATTAATCTCCCAGAAGAAAGATACCTTACAAATATACCAGACTACATCCCCTGTTCCAGGATGGTAGACAGCATCAGTATCACTGGAAATAAGGAAGTAGAGCCCAAAAGCCATAAACAAACCATGTTACTCTCAGGCAAATGTAATCTCCTAATCTCTGTCTTGTCTTAACCAAAATTTGAAATGAGGGACATTAAAGCTCTCTGCATGTCACAGCTCTTGGACAGATCATGTAATAGCTCTCGGTTCTTGAACAGGCCATCCATGTTATAGCTCTTAAAACAGATCAATGTTATAGCTGCATGTTACAGCTCCGTTTTTTAATAAAACAGCAGGAAAATACATCCTCAAGGTGTGAGGGCATGCCAGCCCAAAGACACGAAGAGGAGAGAGAGAGAGAACAAGCGTGCATGTGTGCATGGGAGAGAGGGAGCCCCAGCCCTTTGGCTCCTCTTTTTATGTGTTTTATCCTCCCCCTGGGCCTGAAATGAAGTCATTCAGTCATGTCTGACTCTTTGCGACCCCATGGACTGCAGCCCGCTCAGGCTCCTCTGTCCATGGGATTCTCCAGGCAACAATACTGGAGTGGGTTGCCATTTCCTTCTCCAGGGGATCTTCCCAACCCAGGAATTGAACCTGGGTCTCCTGCATTGCAGGTAGATGCTTTATCCTCTGAGCCACCAGGGAAGCCCCTGGGCCTGCCCTATGTAATAGGGCTAGCCAGGAGTGCTATTTGTTCTACCTGAGGTCCTCACTCCAGTCCTCAGAACTTCTTTCCAACCTCTCTTTGTTCTATTTTCACGGAGTTTTCCCTTCCTTGTCTTTTAGCCAGCGCCATTTTGAACTCCTGTTTCCTATTCTAACTACCTAATATTACTTTCTCACTAACTTACTATTCCAAGTTCAAATTTCTTTCTCTTGTCAATTCTTCACAGATTTATTGGTCATTTGTCTGAAAAATATAAAAGCTGCCTGCTTTGGTTACTTCTTTGAGTTGTACATATTAGTATAGGGTTCCTATACAAATGAAGTTGTTGATTTTTTTTTCCTACTGTTAATCTATTTTTGAGAGACTGAACACAAGTACAATGTATTTTATATCAATGTAGTTGAAAGAACAGTCAAAGAGCCCAGAAAGGAAAAAAGGAAATATTTTCTGCCCCTACTTGACTTGGAATAATTCATAAAATTATTGTAGTTTTAAATTTTATAAATAAATAGATACTTGCACTTAATTTTAGAATTTTTATATTATTATTGCTTGTGAAGTAGCTATAAGAGTCAAATAAATTGACATATGTGAAAACAGGTTTTCAAACAAATTATTAAACTATAACCATTTAAAATATTTTTACTGTTGCTATTAACACTACCTACTTTATATTTGAAATTCAAAATATGCATTAATATAATTGCAGCTGTTTCATTAATCACTAACCATATATTCTTTAAATTTTAAATATATCAATTTGCTTAAATTTCAGAGTAAACCTATGAGGATATATTATTATTACTGCTACCATTTATTGATGAAAAATTATTAATCAAATTTCTCATTCAGTTATTGGCACTTGAGATTTCTTATAGTCTCAAATATAATATTTCTTTATCATAAATACATTAAAAAGCATTTATTAGAGAGACAATAATAAGAATGAAACATGAATATCCGGAGTTTTTTCCACACAGTAAGTGAATTATTAAAGATAGACATATCTAAACAACACGTGTATACCAGTGTTCATAGTAGCACTATTTATAATAGTCAGAACATGGAAGCCACCCTAGTTGCCCACTCACAGACTGTTGGATAAAGATATTGTAGTGTGTGTGTGTATATAGTGGACTATTACTCAGCCATAAAAGTGAATGGATTCAAGTCAGTTTTAGTGAGGTGCTTGAATCTGGATCTTATTATATAGAGTGAAGTAAGTAAGAAAGAGAAATACAAATATCATCTATTAACACATATATATGAAATCTAGAATGTTACTCATTAATCTATTTGTAGGGTAATAATAGAGATAAAGACATAGAGAACAGACATGGATAGTGTAGGAGAAAAAGAGGGTGGGATGAATTGAGAGAGTTGCATTGAAGCATATGCATTACCATATACAAAACAGCCAATGGGAATATGCTATATGATACAGGACACTTAACCCACTGCTCTTTGACAATCTAGAGCACTAGGATGGGGTGAGAGGTAGGAGTAAGTAAGTAAGTGAAGTTGCTCAGTCGTGTCCAACTCTGCGACCCCATGGACTGTAGCCTACCAGGCTCCTCTGTTCGTGGGATTCTCCAGGCAAGGGTACTGTAGTGGGTTGCCATTTCCTTCTCCAGGGGATTTTCCCAAACCAGGGATCAAACCTGGGTCTCCCACATTACAGGCAGATGCTTTACCATCTGAGCCACCAGGGAAGCCAAAGTGAAAATGAAGTCATTCAGTCATGTCTAACTGTTTATGATCCCATGGACTGTAGCCAACCATGCTCCTCCATCCATGGGATTTTCCAGTCAGAGTACCCAGGGATCAAACCCAGGTCTCCCGCATTGTAGGCAGACCCTTTACCCTCTGAGCCACCAGGGAAGATCTGGGAGGTAGCAGGGAGGTTCAAGAAGGAGGGGACATATGGTTGATTCATGTTGATGTATGGCAGAAATCAATACAAAATTGTAATTATCCTCCAATTATATATATTTAAATGAAGCCTTCTGATTACAAGCATTTTGGTTTTATAATTAAACATCTCTATCTGAGGTTATTGATATTTCTCCTGGCAATCTTGATTCCAGCTTGTGTTTCTTCCAATCCAGCATTTCTCATGACGTACTCCTGCTTATTTAATTTACATGCATGAGAAATGAGAAATGCTGGACTGGAAGAAATACAAGCTGGAATCAAGATTGCTGGAAGAAATCTCAATAACCTCATATGCAGATGACACCATCCTTATGGCAGAAAGTGAAGAACTAAAAAGCTTCTTGGTGAAAGTGAAAGTGGAGAGTGAAAAAGTTGGCTTACATTCAGAAAACGAAGATCATGACATCCGATCCCATCACTTCATGGGAAATAGATGGAGAAACAGTAGAAACAGTGTCAGACTTTATTTTTGGGTGCTTGAAAATCACTGCAGTTGATGACAGCAGCCATGAAATTAAAAGACGCTTACTCATTGGAAGAAAGGTTATGACCAATCTAGATAGTATATTCAAAAGCAGAGACATTACTTTGCTGACTAAGGTCCATCTAGTCAAGGCTATGGTTTCTCCAGTAGTCATTATGGATGTGAGAGTTGGACTGTGAAGAAGGCTGAGCATCAAAGAATTGATGCTTTTGAACTGTGGTGTTAGAGAAGACTCTTGAGCATCCCTTGGACTGCAAGGAGATCCAACCAGTCCATTCTGAAGGCGATCAGCCCTGGGATTTCTTTGGAAAGAATGATGCTAAAGCTGAAACTCCAGTACTTTGGCCACCTCATGAGAAGAGTTGACTCATTAGAAAAGACTCTGATGCTGGGAGGGATTGGGATCTGATGGCAGGAGGAGAAGGGGAAAACAGCGCATGAGATGGCTGGATGGCATTACTGACTCGATGAACGTGAGTCTGACTGAACTCCGGGAGTTGGTGATGGACAGGGAGCCCTGGCGTGCTGCTATTCATGGGTTCACAAAGAGTCGGACACTACTGAGTGACTGAACTGAACTGATGCTCACAAATGTTTCACTGAAGTCTCAATTGTTAATTAAGACTAAATGCATACCCATGAAGTATGTCAAAGGGCAACTCTCAATATGCATCTGAAAAGGTGGGAGCCCTAGTGCTCTTTCAAGTGCTGATTGATGTCACCTCCAGGATTCTCTTACTCCCAGCTTGCTTTTACATAGTTTTTTTTTTTTTTTTTTTTAACGTGATATCTTCATTCCTCATAAGATGATCAGAGATAAGCCTCAAAGATCCATTTATATATTTGTTTGGAAAGTTTTTACAGATGACTTAGTTGTGTTTTACATACTTTAAATGCCACAGATTCTTCAGTGAACAGGTATAGCAGATCCCAGGTCCTGGAGAGCTTATATTATGATGTGATTCTGAACGTGCCAAATGGACAAGAGGGCGCACCATTCTAAGGTTGGCTGCTCACCTTCAAATTCTTTTGAGTTTATCTGGACTGCATTGTACTTGGGGACCACCTGGTTCAGATTTATCTCTGTGGCATGATGTACAAATGTCACTTAGTATTATTGTATTTTTATCTTCAGACATAATGCATTCACAGTTAGGCAGAGCAGGCAGCAGTGTATCTGCTCATGCTGTGCTTAAAGTCTTCCGTCAAGAACCTGATGTCATTCTGATACTCATTCCTTTGTTTTCAATGTTTTTTTCTCTATATGCCATGACACACTTGGCATTCTGAAATTGTGTAATGATGTTCCTGAGTTTGAATCTTTTATCACTCATTGGGCCTTTCTAACAAGGAGATGTGTCTGAAGTCACAGAATTACTCTGATATAATTTAGTTAATAAAATACTTCCTTTGTGTGTACATATATATGTGTTGTATATGTGTATGTTGACTTCTATTATTCCTAATAATCTAATGTTAGATTTTTTTGTTTTTCTGGTTTGATTGTCTAAATTTAAATTATTCTTTCTCTTATTTTTTAATGGTTTTGAATTAATCTTCTAGAACATTGTCCAGACTTTATATTTCAAATCTTTTACTAAATTTTTAATTCAATTTAATTTAAAAATAAAGATGGGCATAGAACCACGAAACCTTTTTAAAATGTAATATTTGAAATTATTCACATTCTACTCTCCATGTTGCACTGTGACAAATGTAGAAAAATGATTTTAAAAAATAACTAACATGATAACCAGGCACAGTAAGAATAACAGTTGAAAAGGTTAGATCACCATAAAATGTTCAAATCATATCATAACCTCACATTTTCACTTTCAAATTATTTTTACGCAGCAGGGTGGAAATAGAGATTCAGGCTGCATTACCTTTTATACAACATCATTGATGTGCTAGAGAGAAGGCTTGAGTAACTTAATTTTTCTCACAAAACCTGATGTTGATATTTGGCAGCTCCTAATCTGGCTGGATGCCCTGATGTGAATTGCAGATTTTCTAACTCCTTTTGAGAGGAGTTTGAAGAGGATGAAAGCAGATGCAGACAAATGCAGATGGAGCCCAAAAGCCAAATAGCATGAGGCTCCTTGCTACAACAGGAGTAAATTTGGCAGCCTCATGCTGCTTTAAGGAACAAAGGTAATTTTCTGTAAAGTAACTAGATAGTCACTTAAACTCAAACAAACCATTGCAGTGACTGTATTTTGTTTTTATATTTTGGAACTATTCTTTGAATGCAAGTTAAAATAAGTGGTTGGTTTTTGTTGTTATTACTTTGATCATCATTACTGTTTTGTGTTTTAAGACAATACTGGAAATTTACAGTTGAAAGCAATACTTAAATTGGAACATATATCTTAACTGATCTGCAGTCAACGTTGACCTTTCCAAACATATATAACAAAACTAAAGTCTAATACCTGGTTAAATCTTATTTCCAAGTTCCCTGATTTTCTGGTTATTGCTCTAAGCTTCTTAGGTTTGCATTAATTATGCTTAACCCTCAACTAGTACAGAACAGGAAACTCATAGTCATCTTCTCACACCATATTCTTCCATCAACAATTTTCCCCAGTGGCAGGTTTCTATTCACTTGTTACTTCTTGCAGGTGGAGAGGGATATTTCCTTTCCACATCAATTGGAAATTTCTCAATTCACATACTGTATGACTTCTTTACATCATTTTACTCATTCCTCTTGAGCAGATGAGGTGATTTATCTTAAATCTGTACACATAATCATCATCCTATTACCTGCAGAATATACCTATTACTGGGCTTCCCAGGTAGCACTAATGGTAAAGAACCCACCTGCCAATCCAGGAGACACAAGAGATGTGGGTTCAATCCCTGGGTCAGGAAGATCCTTTGGAGAAAGAAATGGCAATTCACTCCAGTACTCTTACCTGGGAAATCTCATGGACAGAGGAGCCTGGCAGGCTATAGTCCATGGGGGTGCAGTGTTGGACATAGCTAAAATGACTTTGCACACATATACCTATTATTAATTGATTTCCTGAAAAGTTCATATTTTCCAAGAACCTGTCTCTTCCTGGAAAATTTGCAGCTTTGAGGCATTACATTACATTTCAGAAACCTTAAAATTTGACACAGTTGTTATATATTCTAAACCATAAAACAGAGTACTTCCTTGGCAGTCCAGTGATTAAGACTTCACCTTCAAACACAGGGGGCTCAGGTTAGATCCCTGGTCAAGAATTAAGATCCCACATGACTCACAGCCAAAAATCAAAAACCTAAAACAGAAGCAATATTGTAGTAAATTCAATAAAGACTTTAACAATGGTCCACATCAAAAAAAAAAAAAAATCTTAAAAACAATAAAAAATAAAACACACAAAAAGTAATTTAAGTAATCCATATGTATAGGATATATGGCACTTTGCTTGGATTTTAGTTTGTGAACAAAGTATTTTAAACCTAAAAGATGCTTATGTCTATCCAAATGATATTTTTACAGTGGAGCTTTCGGTTTTTATTCATAAGGTCTGTGCAAGATGTTCAAGCCAGTTCTGTGGTGATTTCAGGAACTTAAGTAAAAACACCACCTTAAGGAAAAATATCTAGGCTTCAGAAGTGCTGGACTCCCTAGCCTTGGCAAAGTCACTTGGATCTCAGAAAAAAAGCTCAAAAAGACCTCTTCAGATGGCTGCAGTACTCTGCAAGAGAGAACCCTTGGGGCTTAATAGTAGAATCCCATGATGGAGGTCTGATAAGTAGTCTGGCTGCTGAGAAGTTAGCAAGCAAAAGGCATAGAGACCTCAGGGCTACCCTCTGTAAAGGCTTGACTACTTGTGATCCTTGCAAGCTAACAACTGCACTTTTAGCTGATGCAGGTGGCTTCATCATGCATGCTTTCAATGCTTATGCCACAAGGTCAGCATTTTCTAGGTAGGCATAAATGAAGCAAAAGTTCAGTTTTATACAAACATCACCTTATATATTTAAAATTCTTTTAGAAATTGACTTACAGAATATTTACTGTTTTCATATGATTCATCATCTGAATTTTGTGTATACTTTACCACCCTAGAGAAGTTCTAGCTTTGGATTGTTAATATGAAGCTTGTATGAGTAAGAATAGATTAGCAGTCACCAATATTTTTTACATTCTTGGTCAAGAAGAAAACAACAAGCAGAGAAAACAACAAGCAGGGTACCCCGAGTATTCAAGGAAGTGCAAAATCCATATAGAGCCATTCTGGATCTGAACTGATTAACTTCATATAAGATAGAAACTGAGACAGCAGAGGAGATTACGCAGAAGGAAGTTACTGAGCTCATGTATTTCCACAGATATACCCAAACTACAACTACTTATAAAACAGCTCTTTCTGAGAACAACCTGAAGACCAACAGAATAAATTTTCTATAATTAAGGATATAAAGGGCACACTACATTGAGATGGGTAAGTGGGGTGGAGATGCAATTTTGTTAGACTTCACAATTGTAATGTGGTGACCTAACAATGGTAAAGAATATCATAAACTAAGAAGTGAGAGGTTCAAGCCTTACACTGGGCACTTCAGCCATGGGATCCAGAACCAGAAAATGAGAATCCATAATTTGCTTTGAAAACTAATGGCGCTTATGTCCAGGAGAGTCTAAGGATTGTTGGAAACCAAGACTCTGCTCATAAAAGATTCACACACATACTCATTCACTCAAATTCTCAGCACAGAGGGAGTACAGTGAAAAGGACCTGGTACTCTAGCTGGATTCTCAAGACTGCCTCAGTAGCCTTCTGGCCTAAGCCTGTATATAGCCCCAGCTCTTGCAACAAAGTCACCACCAAAGCCACTAGGTGCAGACTGTCTTCATAAGGATGCTTCAACACAAGCTAAGACTTCAAGACCAGAAGAGCTAACTGTTTTGTCTAATTCACAGAAGCAAATACAGAAGGTCAAACAAAATAAGAAGACAAAGGAGATTGCTCAAATAAAAGAACAAGGTAATCTCAACTCCCACCCAAATCCCCAGTGAAATGGTTATAAGGAATTTAACTGATAAAGGCCTCAAAGAAAAAATTATGAAGAAGCTCACAGAATTTGGTAGAATAATGATGGAACATATTGAGACCTTTGACAAAGAGTTAGAAAATATATATTAAAGAAAAATTGAGAAGCAAAGAATACAATAAATAAAATTTGAAAAATCCACTTTCGAGAGTCAAAGTAGATTAGATGATACAGAATAATGTATACAAAATATGGGAGATAGAATAGTGTAAATCACCCAGTTAGAACAACAACAACAACAAGAAAAAAGAATTTTAAGAGTGAGGATCACTTAAAAGATATCTGGAGTAACATCTGACATATTAACATTTACATTATAGGTGATCCCACAAGGAGAAAAGAGAGAACAAGGGTCAGAAAATGTATTTCAATAAATAATGACTGAATACTTTCCTAACCGGGGGCAGGAAACAAATATTCAGGTTTAGAAAGCACAGAAAGTTCCAAACCAATTTTATTCAAAGAGATTCACTTCAATACATAGTATAATTAAAAGGAAAAAATTAAAAACAAAGAGAAAATTTTAAAGGCAACAAGAAAAAAGTCACATCCAAGGGAATACTCATAATGTTATCAGGTTATTTTTCAGCAGAAACTTTGGAGGCCAGAAGGAAGTGACATGATACAAGAAAACAAATAAATTAAAACAACCAAAAACAACAACAACAACAACAACTAAGTATATTCTACCAGCAAAGTAATTGAAGAATTAAGAATTGAAGAAAAGGGAAAAGATATCCCAGACCAGAGAAATCTCAGAGCTCACTATGACTTAAACCAGCTTAGCATTACAAGAAATGTTAAATAATAATACAAGAAATGTTAAGTTGCTTGCTCTAAGTGAAGAAGAAAATGCCAAAACTCATAATAATAATAAAGAAAAAAAGAAAGAAAGCATTTCACTGGTAAAGGCCATATATAGTAAAGACAGTGGCCAAACCATTTAAAAAGCCAGGATGAGGCTAAAAGACAAAATATATAAAATCAACTAAAGCGAGAATAATTAGTTATGAACTACAAAAAAAAGATGTGAATATGACATCAAAAACCTAAAACATAGGAGAGAGAGTAAAGAGAAAAAGTCCAAACAGGTAACACTAAAGAAAACCACCAAACCACAAGGGAATAGACTTAGTGAAGAAGAAAGGAATAGAGAAGAATTACAAAACAACCAGAAAACAATTAACAAAATGACAATAAGTACATACTTCTTAATAATCACTTTAAATGTTAATGGAATGAACTTTCCAATCTAAAGACATACAGTGGCTGAATGTACCCAAATAAATAAATAAATAAATAAGACCCATCTACAAGCCACCTACAAGGCATTCAGTTCAGAGCTAAAGACACACAAAGATTGAAAGTGAAATGAAATAAAGAAGTCTGGAGTAGGAATACTCATATCAGACAAAACAGATATTAAAACAAAGATGACAACAAAAGATAAAGGTATTACATAATGATAAAGAAGTCAATCTAAGAAAAGGATGTAACTTTTAAAAATAATGATGCACCTAGGAAATGAACACTTAAACATATATGGTGGTTTAGTCACTAAGTTGTGTCTAACTCTTGTCATGGACTGTATCCTTCCAGGCTCTTCTGTTCATGGGATTTTCCAGGCAAGAATATTGGCGTGGATTGCCATTTCCTTATAGAAAACATTAAAAGATACAGTGTTTGGGCTTCCCAGGTGATACTGGTTGTAAAAACTCTGCCTGCCACTGCAGGAGACATAAGAGACACAGGTTCAATCTCCGGGTTGGGAAGATCCCCTGGGGAAGGGCATGACAACCCACTCCACTGTTCTTGCCTGGAGAATACCTGTGGACAGGGGAACCTGGTGGGCTATAGTCCATAGGGTAGTAAAGAGCCGGAGATGACTGAAGCAACTTAGGACGAACATATATACAGGAAGAAATGGACATTAATGCAATAGCATTTGTTGTTGTTTAGCTGCTAAATTGTGTTCAATTCTTTTTGCAACTCCAAAGGACTATAGCCAGCCAGGCCCCTCTGTTCGTGAGATTTCCCAGGCAAGAATATTGGAGTGGGTTGCTATTTCCTTCTCCAGGGGATCTTCTCAATCCAGGGACTGAACTCATATCTCCTACATTGTTAGGCAAAGTCTCTACCACTGAGCTATCATAACAGCAGAGAACTTTAAAAGTCCATTTATAGAAAGAAAATCAATAAGGCAGTTTTGGTCTTTAATGTTATATTAGAGCAGATATATCTAATAGATTTCTTCAGAAAGTTTCATTGAAAAATAGCAGAATACATATTTTCTTTAAGTATACTTATTACATTCTGTAGAATTGGTCATATGCTAGACTGCAAAAGAAATTTCAATAAATTTAAGAGAAAGGAAATATCAAGCATCTTTTACAACCACAATGACATGAAACTAGAAAACAATTCCATAAAGAAAATGAAAACACACACACACACACACACAAAGAACTGGAAAGTAAACAACAGACTTCCAAAAAATGAATGAGTCAGTGAAGAAATCAAAGAAAAAAGAAAAAAAAATGAGACAAGCAAAAATGAAAATACAATGTTCTGAAACCAGCAGGATGTTGGAAAAACATTTCTAGGATGTAAGTTTGCAGTGATACAGTCTTAACTCAAGAAACAAGAAAAATCTCAAATAAACAAACTAATTTTACATGTAAGAAATTAGAAATGGAAGAATAAAGTCCAAATTTAACAAATGGAAATAATTAATATGAGAGAAGAAATAAGTAAAATACAAACTAAAAATACAACAGAAAAAAAAATCAATGAAACTATGAGCTCATTCTTTGAAAAGATTTTTTTAATTGACCAACTTTTATCCCTATTTATTAAAAAGAGAGGGACTAAATAAAGTTAGAATGAAAGATGATACATTACAATCAATAACAAGCAAACATAAGAAACTGATACGACTAGCTCAGTTCAGTTCAGTTCAATCGTTCAATCGTGTCTGAATCCTTGCGACCCAGTGAATTGCATCACACCAGGCTTCCCTGTCCATCACCAACGCCCAGAGTTCACTCAGACTCACATCCGTCGAGTCAGTGATGCCATCCAGCCATCTCATCCACTGTCGTCCCCTTCTCCCCCTGCCCCCAATCCCTCCCAGTATCAGAGTCTTTTCCAATGAGTTAACTCTTTGCATGAGGTGGCCAAAGCACTGGACTAGCTATACACATATAGCTAGTGTATATGACTAGCCATACACCAACAAATTCTACAACCTAGAAAATATGAATAATGTCCTAGAAATATACAAGCTTCTAAGACTGAATTAGGAAAAAATAGAAAATTTGAACAGACAAGTTACTAGTAATGAATTTGATTCAGTTATCGGAAAAAAAGGAAAAAAAAAGTCCCAACAAAGTCTAGGACCAGGGAATTCTGCCAGACATTAAAAAAAAAAGAAAAGAAAAGAAAAAAAAAAGAAAAGAGTTAATACTTATCATTCTTGAGATATCCACCCCCCCCAAAAAAAAAACCTGAAGACATTTCATTCTAAGAGACAAACATTACACTGATTAATGGATTAATAAATGTGGTATAAATATACAACAAGATACTGCTCAGTCATAATAGAAAGAATAAATCTTGTCAATTCAATAATGTGGATAGACCTAGAGAGTATTCTGTTAAACTTTATATGTCAGACCAAGAAAGACAAATACTAATTGTTGTCACATACATGTAGAAACTGAATGCAAAACAAACAAATATAACAAAACAGAAACTGATTCCTTAACCCAGAGAACAAATCAGTAGTTGTGAGAGTAGAGGGGAGTAGGGGAATTGGAAAAATATGTGAATGGGTTTTAGAAGTACAATCACCAGTTATGAAATAAATGAGTCACTGGGACATATTGTACCTCATAGGGAAAAATAGGCATAATATTGTGAAAATTTGGATAGTGTCTAATATAAAAATTATAGTATCAATATTTGTACACCTGAGATGAATATAGTCCTGTAAATCAGCGATACTTCAATCAAAAGAAAGAAACCTCCTTAAGAGATAGATTTTTTAAACAGTTTAATTAAAAGGGAGAGAAGAAACAACCACTGTTGTGCATGATTTAAAATACCCACTCACATGGGAATGTAGGTTCTGGGTTCCTAGCTAAAGCTTAAAGTGAATCTAGAACTCGTTGTTAGAAACCAGGGACTCAAAAGAGAAATAAAAATGAAGTTATGCAAAATGGTAATGTAGGAGGGTTAAAACCAATCTATTGATAGTCAATTTCTTCCTATGAATTAAACTTCACAAGTCAATTTTTTTTTTCCTCTCCTTTTTAGAAATTAAGCAGGGAGAAATGATTTCTTCATTGGTTTGCTATAGCTTCCATAACAAATTACCATTAAGTGACTTAAGCAAAAATATATTTTCTCACTGTTCTGGAGACTAGAAGTTTGAGATTAAGATGTCAGCAGGACTAATTCCTTCTGACACTTGGAAATGGTAGTCTTTTCCTTTTGTTTTGTCCTCAGATAGTCTTCCTCTGTGACTCTTTGTGACAAAATTTCCTCTTCATACAAGGGCACCAGTCATAGGATATTTAGACCACCATAATGACCTAATTTTATCTAAGTTACTGATGTATAGAATTTATCTCCAAATACACCAACATTCTGAATTACTAGGGTTAGGACAGCAACACGAGTTTGTAAAACTACAACTCAGAGGATAATGAAGCTATTGGGAATGTTACCTCAAAAATCTCAGTAATACCACATTCATGTGTGTGTGTTACTTGTGCAGTCGTGTCTGACTCTCTGTGATCCCATGAACTGTAGCCCATCACGCTTTTCTGTCTTATTCTCCAGGAGAGAATATTGGAGTGTGTAGCAATCTTCCCAATCCATGGATCACACCCAGGCCTTCTGCATTGCTGGTAGATTCTTTATCATCCAAGCCACCAGGGAACCCCAATATTACATTCAGTTCAGTTCAGTTGCTCAGTCGTGTCTGACTCTTGTGATCCCATGAATTGCAGCACATTAGACCTCCTTGTCCATCACCAACTGCCGGAGTTTACTCAAACGCATGTCCATCGAGTCAGTGATACCATCCAGCCATCTCATCCTCTTTCACCCCCTTCTTCTCCTGCCCCCAACCCATCCCAGCATCAAAGTCTTTTCCAATGAGTCAACTCTTCGCATGAGGTGGCCCAAGTATCTGAGTTTTAGCTTTAGCATCAGTCCGTCCAATGAACACCCAGAACTGATCTCCTTTAGGATGGACTGGTTGGATCTCCTTGCAGTCGAACGGACTCTCAAGAGTCTTCTCCAACACCACAGTTCAAAAGGATCAATTCTTCGGCACTCAGTTTTCTTCACAGTCCAACTCTCAAATCCATACATGACCACTGGAAAAACCACAACCTTGACTAGAGGGACTTTAGTCAGCAAAGTCTCTGCCTCTTAATATGACATCTAGGTTGGTCATAACTTCTTTCCAAGGATTAAGCATTTTTTTTTAAATTTCATGGCTACAGTCACCATCTGCAGTGATTTTGGACCCCAAAAAATAAAGTCTGACACTGTTTCCACTGTTTCCCCATCTATTTCCCATGAAGTGATGGGACCAGATGCCATGATCTTCGTTTTCTGAATGTTGAGCTTGAAGCCAACCTCTTCACTCTCTTCTTTCATCAAAAAGGCTTCCACTTTCACTTTCATCAAGAGGCTTTTTTAGTTCTTCACTTTCTGCCATAAGGCTAGTGTCATCTGCATATCTGAGGTTCTTGATATTTCTCCCAGTAATCTTGATTCCAGCTTGTGCTTCTTCCAGCCCAGAGTTTCTCATGATGTACTCTGCATATCAGTAAAATAAGCAGGGTGACAACATACAGCCTTTACGTACTCCTTTTCCTGTTTGGAACCAGTCTGTTGTTCCATGTCCAGTTCAAACTGCTGCTTCCTGATCTGCATATAGGTTTCCCAAGAGGCAGGTCAGGTTGTCTGATAATCCCATCTCTTTCAGAATTTTCCACATTAGTCATGAGTGACTACTGCTTGTCTTTCGTTTTCCATGTGTTATTTTGTGCTGTGATATTTAAATTTAAGAACAATTTGAGATTTTAAATTGCCCACCACCCGCAAGTGTCTCTGGAGAAGGCAATGGTAACCCATTCCAGTACTCTTGCTTGGAAAATCCCATGGATGGAGGATCATAGTAGGGTGCAATGTATGGGGTCGCTAAGAGTCAAACATGATGAGCAACTTCACTTTTGCTTTCACTTTCATGTATTGGAGAAGGAAATGGCACCCAACTCAAGTTTTCTTGCCTTGAGAATGCCAGGGATGGGGGAGCCTGTTGGGCTACCATCTATGGGGTCACACAGAGTTGGACACGACTGAGGTGACATAGCAGCAGCAGCAGCCCAAGTGTCTCTGAACTTGTGGTCCTGATATTCCTGTGGCTGTTCATCTTCAAAAGTCTTGATTTTACTTTAAATAAAAGTCATTTAGGCTGAGTTAGAGGAGACAGCTCACTCTCTAAAAGGACTATTAAGGTTATAAAACTGAAAAATGACAAAAGCCAGGGCCAAACAACAGTAGCTTAAATGTTAAGACATTTACTTCTTGAATACTAATTTTGTTAACACCACAATTTTTCATGTGGGGTTTTATTTTTTATAACATGTTTTATGCAATCAATATGTGCCAAGCTTTCAACAAAAAAGGGCACAAAAAATAAAGTAAGTTAACTATAAAATGGTGTTAGATGATTCCTGACATGCTGCAAGAAGTTTCCTGAGGACATGATTTTGAATCTTTACTATATTTGCTCTACCCAATAATCTACAATTATATGGGCATTATTCTTACACTACTATACAGAATATGGCCATAGTCAATAAGTTAATTAAAAAGAAACCAGACAATTCATCTACAAATCAATTAATGGATATTCAGAAAAAGATTATAAAGCCTGAAAACTTTTCTTTCTAAAATGATGTTATTAAACATGACATTTGTTTTCCTTTAATGAAGTCTACATCTTCTAATATTAATAATAAATAGTCAAGGAGTTATTTCCCTTGTTTTCTTTTCTTCAATTTAATTTTTTAATGATATTAAATTCAAGACCACCTTGAAATTTATGATTTATCTGAAGATTTCAGGAATAATATATTTGCCAATATCGGAAACAATAATCTGACCAAGAATTTTTGAAGCAAAGTACTGGAGCAACCATGCCAGTGATTTTTGATACAAAAGTAAAGGTATGCTAGAAAGTACTTTTCAATATAAATAAAATTTAAAAATAATTATAATAATGACAATGATGATGGTGGTAGTGGTGACTCACACTTATCATGGGCCAGAAAATCTTGCATGTTTCTTATGTATATGTCTAGTCATTGTTTGCACATATGAAAATGATCAGGTATTCTTTGTTTTATAGTTGATGAAAAGGAGAGTGAAAAATGTAACTTGCCCAATATAACACTGCTATTAAATGGTGGACTTCTATAAAAATAACTAAACTCAAAATATATCCATTTGTGTGAATATTTTCTCCTATTGCCTTTTACATTAATATTTTGAGTAAATCATACATACTATCATTAGCACATCCTTAACTCTAAGAAACCTTCTTTATTCTGAGTTGTAATATTATATATTATCACATGATTTTGCACTTTATGTAAATAAAATCATATGAGGTATATTGTTTGTTTCACTTGCTTTTGTTGTTGGAGAGATTTCTCAATTTTGTTCCAAGTAGCAAGTGTCCCTGAATATGTACATCTTCTCTGTTGCAGATATCTATCCATCTTATCTACCTTTGAATTAACAACACTGTTTAATTTATTATAAGGTTCTAAAAAGCTGATATTTTTTAAGATTGTCATATCTTTTGTTGGCATTTTAATAGAAATTCATATGCATACCTATACAAACTGCTGTGACTATTTTTCTAGAGAATTCACTGAATATGTAAACCAATTTGATGAAATTTAACATCTTTCCAATATTGTACCTTCCAATCATAAACATGGTCTACTCTTCCTGCTATTTATAGCTCACTAATTTCTCTCTTGGAAACCCACTCCACTCTTCTGGGAAATCCCATGGACAGAAGAAACTGGCAAACTATGGGCCATGGGGTTGTTGTAGGAAGGCGGGACCCCCCCCACCCCAAAGAGTGAGCTCTTGTCCTACACTCAGAAAAGAATTGTCTGAGGAGACACGTGCTGACAAAGCAAGAGACTTTATTGGAAGAAGACACCGGGGCAGAGAGCAGCAGGGTAAGTGAACCCAGAACTGCTCTGCCATGTGGCTTGCAGTCTCAGGTTTTATGGTTATGGAATTAGTTTCTGGGTTGTCTGGCCAATCATTCTGACTCAGAGTCCTTCCTGGTGGTATAGGCATCACTCAGCCAAGATGGACACTAGCGAGAGGGATTTGGGGAGGTGGACAGACATGTGGTGTTCCTTTTGACCTTTCCCGAACTCTTCTGGTTGGTGGTGGCTTATTAGTTCCATATTCCTTACCAGGACCTCCCTGTAGTAAAATAACTCATGCAAATGGTAACTAAAGATCCTGGCCATGTTAGGTAGTGTCAGTCAGTGTACTTCCCTAACAGGATCGCAACTTAGCAAAATAAAAATAAAACAGTTTCTCTCAGTAATGTTTATACTTTTTCCATATAGCAGTCTGGCAAAAATTCATTTCTTTGTGGTTTTACTGCCAATGTATATAGTGTATTAATATAATTATGAAATTCATTTTCCAGTCATTAGCTAAATATATGTAAATAAAGCTAATTTTAGATTGACCTTATATCAATGATCTTACTATACTCAATTATAATAAGCTAGTTGTAGACTATTTTATTATACTAATGTAGCATCTTTTTAATAAATATTTGAAATGTTACATGAAAGTCCTAAGAGCCTTATGTTTTTCTAATTCTTACACATTTTCTTCTCTTGCAATAATAAAAACTTCTAGATTAAGGAAGAATCAAAATGATGATTGTGGGCATCCTTGTATATTTGTGATCTATTTGTATTGTTAGACCTCTCAGCCTCTTTCAGGGAACCATCGCCCAAATAATCTCCAGGACTCGGACTCGATGCAAACTGCAAAAGGATTTATTAGGCCGGCGCGCTGGGGTTTGATCACCACCAGGGGAGAACAAACCCTGAACATTTGTTACAGAGCAGTTTTTAAGCACAAAACCACAAACGGGTACAGCTAGGGTGGAGTGACCTGATTGGTGTACAGCTCTTGACACTTTCAGGGATAGGTTTATTTGTTATCAGATCGACATGGCTGGATGAGCTGCATTTTTACTGTTAGCCTGTTCTCTGGAAAATAATTTCCTGGAATGGTTTTTGAGATAAACATCCCTCAGAGGCTGCATGCCTTAGATATGAGCCCCTTACACATTCTTGAGATAAAAGTTTGTTTTAAGATTAACAGGAGGGCCTGTTTCCCTAAGGCTCTAGTGAAACTTTAACCTTTATTCTTATCCACCTTTCCTCTCATTCCCCTCTTCTTTTAGTTTGGATTTCAATCCTGAAATCATGGGCCTAGGTCTCCCTGAGGAAGTACTGCATATTGTTGTCTTAGCATAGGCACCTGCACAGCACTTATCCAGTCTCGGATGAACGAGATTAACCGGTTGAGAATACAAGGCGCTATAGTGAGGAGGAGGAGTAAAATGACCACTGGCCCCATTAGGGTGGATATTAAGGTTGCAAACCACGGGGTTCTGTTAAACCAGGACTCAAACCACCCTTGGGCGCCCTCTCTTTCTTTCTGTCTATTTGCCAATCTTTCTCGTAGTTTATTCATGAAGTCAGTGATGACCCCAGAGTGGTCTACATAAAAACAGCATTCTTCTTTGAGGGCCGCACACAAGCCTCCTTCTTTTAAGAACAGAACGTCTAGGCCTCTCCGATTTTGCATCACTACTTCAGATAGAGAGGTCAGAGATTCTTTTAATTTAGTAATAGAGTCTTCTAGGACTCGCAGGTCCGCATCTTTGGCTTGCTGCAAACTAGCATAATACTGGGGTTGTTGGATGAGGGCTGCTGTGCCGGTCCCAACCCCAGCCGCCACTCCGATGCCTAAAAGGGCTACCAGAGTGAGAGTCACCAGTTCTCTTTTGGCTCAGTGCCGGTCCCAACCCCAGCCACCACTCCGATGCCTAAAAGGGCTACCAGAGTGAGAGTCACCAGTTCTCTTTTGGCTCAGTGACCGCCTTCGTAAGCCTCTAAGAAGGACTTGTCGGAGTGATAGAGGAGTCGGGGCACTAGCTGCACCAGAATACAAAAGTCAGCTGATCTATTGAACACTGCCATAGACATGCAAGGTGTGAGACCTGTCTTACACACCCACCAACCATCTTCGGGGGAATGAGATATCCTGTATAGTTGAGAGTCTTATCAATACTTTTACAAAGATGAGCTTGGTGAGGAGCAGGAGAGCCTATACACAGTCCTTGGCCTGTCACAGCCGAAAGGGTGAGTCTAACCGTTCCCTGTTGCTGCCACCTACAGTGACTGGGGAAAGGGGGGCTGTTTACTGTCCCAACTGTCCCTGAGGCTTCGTAATAATGCAGGGGAGCTGTATAACAGAGCCAACAAGACTTAGTGACTTCCAGGTTGGTGGCATTTAAGACTCTGAAAGCACTGTCTACAAGGGTTAGCATTCTGTCCTGACGAAAATATGTTATAGGGAGCCGTCTGGGGTGGAGCTATTGTGGTTCCTGTTGCTGTTATTATTTATTTATTTTTTTTCAGTAGGAGCCGGCTCCCGGGGATTTAGAACTGGGTTGGGACCGATAGATTGGGGGGGGGTGGAGAGTCTATTTTTAATCTAATGGAGAATAGGAGGCCATGGTAATGGCTTTTCTATAGCCGTAGGCCCCACGAAAAACCCCTGATCCATTCTGTAGTTCACCTCTGTTTTGCCCTATCAGAAAACTGAATATGGAGCGGATTGCACCATGACTTGCATTTATATGCATCTTGATGATGTGTATAATTGGCCTTGACTGTAATAAGGTCCCAACTAGAAGACGGCCCCCAGTAAACATCACCCGTAGTCTCACAACCCCAGTGTTGACAATAGAAATCATCTACATCCACACAATTGCTTAAGGCTTGTTCCCTATGGAGCCCTGGACATACATACAGAGTATAAGTTCTTAGCACACTCCTTCTGAATTGATTGGCGCAACAGAGGGAGTCGGAAAGGTAAAAGTCATCAGGGTCAGGGGTGAATATCTGAGGAGCTTCGTGGAGTTCAGAATTTCCTTCAAGGTCCCATCCGGTAGGCGCTCCTACTGCCAGTTGACAGAGGTCTGGGTACAGGTCTGGCCACCAGGAGGTTGGTGGGATGATGTTAGTACTAGACCATACGCCCCTTCCCGCCTGTGAAACTACTTGCCAAGTCAGTTGTTGAGGCTGGTTGGGATTTGACGCACTCACAGTTGGGAGGATCAAGAGGAGGGCTGTGAGCCCGAGGATCGGCAGAGTTTGAGCTTTAAGGGGTGAGAGGTACGGTGCGCCTTCCATTGAAGTGACGGTTCCGGAGCGGCCTTGATGTAGGAGGCGTGGATCCAGGAGATTCCGTCGACCTTGACGGCAGTGGGGGTGGTGAGCAGGATGATGTAGGGTCCCTTCCACCTGGGCTCTAGGTTCTGCTGCCGGTGTCGGTGGACGTAAACCGAGTCTCCCACTTGGAACGGGTGGGCCTCTCCTGGGGTGCCAGGTTGATAAGCTTCAGCGAGCTTGGTCCCCACCTCTCTCTGGACCAGTTGGAGTCCTTTAATCCTGGCATATAGATCACTGAGAGGAAAGGTGGATAAGAATAAAGGTTAAAGTTTCACTAGAGCCTTAGGGAAACAGGCCCTCCTGTTAATCTTAAGACAAACCTTTATCTCAAGAATGTGTAAGAGGCTCATATCTAAGGCATGCAGCCTCCGGGGGATGTTTATCTCAAAAACCATTCCAGGAAATTATTTTCCAGAGAACGGGTTAACAGTAAAAATGCAGCTCATCCAGCCATGTCGACCTGATAACAAATAAACCTATCCCTGAAAGTGTCAAGAGCTGTACACCAATCAGGTCACTCCCCCTAGCTGTACCCGTTTGTGGTTTTTGTGCTTAAAAACTGCTCTGTAACAAATATTCAGGGTTCGTTCTCCCCTGGTGGTGATCAAACCCTGGTGCGCTGGCCTAATAAATCCTCTTGCAGTTTGCATCGAGTCCTAGTCCTGGAGATTATTTGGACGACGGTTCCCTGAAAGAGGCCGAGAATTCTAACATCACCATTATTAAAACAGCAGGGATCAAACCCTTCTCTGAGTGACAGTATAGGGGAGAAGCCTCGTATAGAATTTCGAAAGGAGAGAGACTGAAACAGGAAGGGGTGTTCCGTACTCGGAACAGGGCTAAGGGAAGGAGCACTGTCCAGTCAATACAACCAGTCTCCAAGGACAATTTAGTTAGGGTCTCTTTTAGACTCCTGTTCATCCTCTCTACATGTCCTGAACTCTGGGGTCTGTATGCACAATGTAATTTCCAACTGGTCCCCAGAAATTTAGCTACTCCCTGGCTTATTTGGTAAAAGCGGTAAAAGCTGGCCCATTATCTGACCCTATCATCTTTGGAGCCCCAAACCACGGGAAGATTTTTTTCTAAAATTTTCTTGGCCACCATTAGTGCATTTTCATTTTTGGTGGAGAAAGCCTCTACCCACCCCGAGAAGGTATCTGTAAAGACCAATAGATATTTGTTGCCGTACCTCACGGGGCATACTTCTGTGAAGTCCACTTCCCAATAAGCCCCCGACCTGTCTCCGCGCAGCCGCTTACCTTGGCTCACTTTGTTCTGGCTGGCATTCACCTCTTGGCAAGGCTTGCAATTCTGGACTATCTGTTCAGCCAATTTGACAAGCCCCCGGCACCTCGTATCCTGTCTTATTTAAAAGGGAAACTAGCTTTTAGTTCCCAAAGGAGTCCAATGGTGCATTTGCTCTAACATCTCCTTAGCTTCTTCCGCATTCATAGCCTGCCTCTTTTAGGTCGCGAGGAGGGGATGCTTTCAGAGCGAGGAGGGGCTGCTTTCAGAGTGAGTGACTAGCAGTTCCAAAATCTCGCCTCCTGTTGCCACCTCTCGTGCAACCCGATCTGCCATGTTGTTTCCCTTTGTCATTGGAGATTGGTCTTTCTGATGCCCTGGGCAGTGGATTATACTGACCTTTTTGGGTAACATAAGAGCAGTTAGTAATTCCAGGATTTCATCTTTATTTTTAATATCTTTACCAGCCGATGTGAGGAGCCCCCTTTGCTGATATATGGCTCCATGCACATGTGCAGTAGCGAAGGTGTATCTACTGTCAGTGTAGATGTTAACCCGTTTTCCTTCTGACAGTTGGAGAGCCTTTGTGAGGGCTATTAGCTTGGCTTTTGGGCTGATGTTCCTTGCAGGAGGGCAGTCGCCCAAATCACGCTAGTCCCATCTACCACCACTGCACCGGCCCGTCGCTTACCTTCTTCGAGGAAGCTGCTTCCATCCGTATACCATGTCACCTCAGCATCCTGAAGCGGCTGGTCAGAAAGATCTTTGAGGGTCCCGTGTACGTCAGCCAGCACCTCTTGGCAATTATGCACCACCTCGGCTTGGCTGGGGGTCTGGTAGCATGGCAAGATTAAGCCCAGTCACCGGTGTGAATTTGATCCGTTCAGAGATCAGGAGTAATGTCTGATAGTGGGTCACTCTGGCGTTGGTCAGCCATCTCTCAGGGGGTTGTCGAATCACAGTTTCTAATGCATGGGATGTGGTGATGATCAAATTCTGTCCCAAAGACAATTTATCTGCATCTTTTACTAGGACTGCCACGGCGGCCACTATACCTAAACATTTAGGCCAGCTGGCGGCCACAGGGTCCAGTTTTTTTGACAAGTAGGCGACAGGCCGGTTCCATGGTCCCAGCTTTTGAGTGAGGACCCCTTTGGCGATGCCATTATTTTCTGCCACATAGAGATGGAATGGCTTGTTCACGTCTGGGAGTCCCAGGGCAGGAGCTGACAACAAGGCTTGCTGAATGTTGTCAAAAGCCTTTTGTTCACTTTCTCCCCAGAAGAAGGGTGTACTGCCCTTTGTCAGTGGGTACAAGGGGGCAGCCATCTCTGCAAACCCCGGAATCCAGAGCCTGCAGAATCCTGCAGTGTCCAGGAACTCCCTGACTTGCCGAGGGTTCTCAGGAGCTGGTATTCTGGCTACTGCCTCTTTTCTGGCCTCCGAAAGCCATCACTTCCTGTCTTTGATTTGGTACCCCAGGTAACTGACCTGCTGCTGGCAGATCTGGGCGTTTTTGGCAGAGGCGCGGTAACCGAGAGATCCAAGCTCGATTAGTAAGGTCTCAGTCCCCTTCCTGCATTCTTCTTCAGTGTCAGCGGCCAGAGGCAAGTTATCTACATATTGGAGCAGAGTTACCTGGGGGTTGGTGGCACAGAAATGCATGAAGTCCTGGTGGAGGGCTTTGTCAAAGATCGTTGGTGAGTTTTTGAATCCTGTGGTAACCTGGTCAACGTTAGCTGTCCGGAGAGTCCTGTAAGGGGGTCTTTCCACTCAAAAGTGAAAATAGGCTGGCTGACGGGACTGAGTTGGAGGCAGAAGAAGGCATCTTTTAAGTCCAAGACAGTATACCACCTTCGGCTGGGGGAAGTGTACTCAACAGGTTGTAGGGGTTGGGTACCGTGGGATGTAAGTCGGTCACCCGCTTGTTGACCTCCCTCAGGTCCTGCACAGGCCGGTAGTCGCCTGTTCCGGGTTTGCAGACTGGGAGCAGAGGGGTGTTCCAGGCTGACTGGCACTTTATTAGTATTCCTAATTTGAGGAGCCGCTGGATATGAGGGCGCATCCCATCTCTGGCCTCTCTGCTCATCGGGTACTGACGGACAGATATGGGAGTAGAGGTGGCCTTGACTTCCCACCACCACCGGGGGCTGCTGGGCCACCATCCCCATGCCTGAAACTTCAGCCCAGGCTAGAGGGATTTTAGTCAGCCATTCCTGCATATCAGTGGTCTCACAGGAAGGGGAGGTGCTCTCAAACAGCCTGTGTTCATCTTCCAGTTTTAAGGTCAGAACCTGTAGCGGCCTCCCCTTCCCGTCTGTCACTGGGGCACCTTCAGTGTGGAAATGGATCTGAGCCCCCACTTTTGTGAGCAATTCCCATCCTAACAAGGGGTAGGGGCATTCAGGGATCACAAGGAACGAGTGGGATACCGGCCCACACTGAGATCCACTGTTCTTCAGGTAGTCCATGGGTACTGCTGGTACCCTGTAGCACCCTGTACCCAAGCCTTCTTTGCAGACAACGTCCCTTCTGACTATAACAGGACCGAATGTTGGGCTCCAGTGTCTACCAAGAACTGCACAGGCTTCCCCTCCACCTTGAGAGTTACCCTAGGCTCGGGGAGGGGGTCTGAGCCCCGTCTCCCTAATCTTCTTCCTCGAGAGCTAGGATGTTGTTGGGAGTGGAGGGCCTTCCCCTCGTCTTTTGGGGCAGTCTCTGAGCCAGTGCCCCTTTTTTTGCAGTATGCACATTGGTCTTTATCTAGAGGTGACCAAGTTCCCACTTTACTCCCCTTGCAGTCTTTCTCTTCAGCTCTATCTCTCCCTTTTCCCTCTCTAATTACCGTGGCCAAAATCTTGTTAAGTTTCTCTCTTGTCTCTTTTCTCTCTCTAGCTCTCATTTTCCTGTTCTTTCCTTTTTCTCTCTTATTTTTCTTCTTCTGTCTCCCTCTTATTGAATACTTTATTTGCTTCCCTAACCAGATCCTGAAGGGAGAATCCTTGTAACCCATCTAGTCTCTGTAATTTCTTTCTGATGTCTGAGGCTGACTGGTCAATAAAGCCATTGCTATAGTTGCTCTATGCTCCTCTGATGTGGGGTCATAAGGAGTGAATCGTCTAAATGTCTCCATTAACCTGTCTAGAAACATGGTTGGTGACTCAGTGGATCCTTGAGTCACTTCTCTTACCTTGGCCAGATTCGTGGGGCATCTTGCAGCCCCTCAGAGTCCTGCCACCAGAGCCTGGTGATAGACCCTTAGGTGCTCCCTACCTGCAGGGGAACTGTAGTCCCAGTTGGGTCTAGTCAGCGGAAAACCAGCATCTATCTCATTGGGTAGTGCCGTGGGGTGCCTGTCGTCTCCGGGCACGTTTTTCCGGGCCTCCAGCACTACCTGCTGTCTCTCCTCGGTTGTGAGGAGAGTCTGTAACAATTGTTGGCAGTCATCCCAAGTGGGCTGGTATGAGAAAACAAGGGATTCTATTAGAGAAGTCAGCGCTTGTGGATTATTGGAAAATGAAGGGTTATAAGTTTTCCAATTATAGAGGTCTGAGGCGGAAAACGGCCAATACTGTAGCGGCCGATTTCCATGGTTATCGGGGGGCTGTACTCCCGGAGGGGAAAGACGGTAGAGGATTCTAGGGTAGCCGCTCGGCGGCCCGCGTCCCCGCCACTGGGCCCAACTCCCCCTCATCCGGGTCGGGCTCGGACAGAACAGTTGGCTGGGTTGCCAGGGCTGGGGGAGTGGGTCTGGCGAGGGACTAATGCCAGCGGATAGGGTGGGGGAGGGTTCAGGAGCAGGAGATCAGTCTGAGTGTCCAGGTATATCTTTTTGGCAGGAGCTTTTGCTTTTTCTTCTTTTTTTCTCTGCTGGTTTCAAGGCTAGAATCCCCACAGCGGGTCTCGACGTCATTCCTGTGTAAAGAACAAAGGGCTGGACCCACGCTAGGGCGGAGAGAACCAGGTCCTCTCATACTATAACATAGGGCACCTGGTCTGGGTGTCCGTGAGGTCCAGGGGTAAAAACTACAGCCTTGACTAGGCTGACCTGTTCTAAGGAAAAAGAACCTTCGAGTGGCCACCCTGTCTGAAAGCTGGGCCATTCTACTGAGCACAGAGTCTGCCACTTTCCCTTCTTAACCCTTACTAATAGGTTATGTGCCCTGGCCTTAACTTCAGTCCAATGACTTGTTGTCAGTGACAAAGGGGTTGTCACAGTCTGTCCCATCATCAAGTCGTCTGGGGATGCCACAGGAAAGACAAGTTAGAAGAGAGACAAACAAGACGAAAATGGAAAGAGAGAATGGCCGCTGCGTGTCTGAGCAAAAACAGAAGAAACTACAGATGGTAGCCCCACCTGAGGCTCCGCCTGATTCAGACAAAGGGGGATCAAACTAAACCCTCCTTCCAGACTGACGTCTTGGGAATCCCAAGGATCGTCACAGATCTGCCTCCCGGGCAGATTTCAGAAAATTCAGAAAACCAGAGTTGGACAGACGTGCAAGCGGTACCTCAGTTCCGAGTGAAAACAGAGTTAGCACAACAAGAACACACAGAGAACTCGAGCGTACCTCCGAATCCGGGAGTCATGGAGATCTGAGATGGGCGAGGGATCCCGGACGAGCCCTCAAATGTTAGACCTCTTGGCCTCTTTCAGGGAACCGTCACCCAAATAATCTCCAGGACTCGGACTCGATGCAAACTGCAAGAGGATTTATTAGGCCAGGGCGCCGGGGTTTAATCACCACCAGGGGAGAACGAACCCCGAACATTTGTTACAGAGCAGTTTTTAAGCACAAAAACCACAAACGGGTACAGCTAGGGGGGGAGTGACCTGATTGGTGTACAGCTCTTGACACTTTCAGGGATAGGTTTATTTGTTATCAGATCGACATGGCTGGATGAGCTGCATTTTTACTGTTAACCCATTCTCTGGAAAATAATTTCCTGGAATGGTTTTTGAGATAAACATCCCCCGGAGGCTGCATGCCTTAGATATGAGCCTCTTACACATTCTTGAGATAAAGGTTTGTCTTAAGATTAACAGGAGGGCCTGTTTCCCTAAGGCTCTAGTGAAACTTTAACCTTTATTCTTATCCACCTTTCCTCTCAGTATGTCATCAATGTCATCATCTGCTATGTTTCTCTTGGTGTTTTTAGTACTCATAATTGAATTAAAGAAGTTCTTTTGTGCTCTTAGTGAGAGGAAAGGTGAATAAAAATAAAGGTTAAAGTTTCACTAGGGCCTTAGGAAAAACAGGCCCTCCTGTTAATCTTAAGATAAACCTTTATCTCAAGAATGTGTAAGAGGCTCATATCTCAGGAATGCAGCCTCTGGGAGGCTTTCTGGGGGATGTGTACCTCAAAAACCATTCCAGGAAATTATTTTCCTGAAAAACAAGTTAACAGTAAAATTGCAGCTTGGACAGCCATGTCAACCTGATAACAAATGAACCTATCCCTGAAAATGTCAAGACTTGAGCACCAATCAGGTCGTTCCACCCTAACTGTACCTGTTTGTGGTTTTTGTGCTTAAAAACTGCTCTGTAACAAACATTCGGGGTTCGTTCTTCCTTGGTGGTGATCGAACCCCGGTGTGCCGGCCTAATAAATCCTCTTGCTGTTTGCATTGAGTCCGAGTCTTGGTGATCTTTTGGGTGACGGATTCCCGGAAAAAGACCGTGAGGTCTAACATTTTGGGGGCTCGTCTGGGATCCCTCGCCCATCTCGGATCTCCCTGACTCCCGGATTCGGAGGTACGCTCGAGATCTGTGTGTGTGTTCTTGTTGTGCTAACTCTGTTTTCACTCAGAATTGAGGTACCGCTCGCACGTCTGTCCAGCTCTGGTTTTCTGAATTTTCTGAAATCTGCCTGGGAGGCAGGTCTGTGACGATCCTTGGGGACGCCCAAGACGTCACTCTGGAAGGAGGGTTCAGTTTGACCCCCCTTCATCTGAATCCGGCGGGGGCCTCTGGTGGGGCTGCCATCTGTAGTCTTTGCTGGTCAGACACGTGGCGGCCATTCTTTCTTTCGTCTCGACTCTGTTTTTCTCTCTCTCCTAACTTGTCTTTCCTGCTGCATCCCCAGACACCTCGACGATGGGACAGACTGTGACAACCCCTTTGTCATTGACGATAAGTCATTGGACTGAAGTTAAGACCAGGACACATAACCTATCAGTAAGGGTTAAGAAAGAGAAGTGGCAGACTTTGTGCTCAGTAGAATGGCCCAGCTTTCAGACAGGGTGGCCAACCGAAGGTTCATTCTCCTCAAAACAGGTCAGTCTAGTCAAGGCCGTAGTTTTTACTCCTGGACCCCATGGACACCCAGACCAGGTGCCCTATATTATGGTATGGGAGGACCTGGTTCTCTCCCCCTGGAGTGGGTCCGGCCCTTTGTCCTCTCTACAGGAGCGTCATCGGGACCCGCTGCGGGGATTTTCACCTTGAAACCGGTGGAAAGAGGAGAAGAAAAACAAAGGCTCCAGCCAAAAAGATATACCCAGATATTCAGACCGATCTTTTACTCCTAGAATCCCTCAGCCCTATCTGCTGGCATTAGTTCCCCCCTGGACTCACGCCCCATGGCCCCAGTGGATCAGCCAACTGCACCGTCTGAGCCTGCCCTGGATGGAAGAGAGTCAGGCCCAGTGGCAGGGACGTGAAGCTGCCAAGCAGCCACCCCAGAATCCTCTGCCGTCCTTCCCCTCCGGGAGTACGCCCCCCGATAACCATGGAAATCGGCCACTCCAGTATTGGCCGTTTTCCGCCTCAGACCTCTATAATTGGAAAACTCATAACCCCTCATTCTCCGACAATCCACAGGCTTTAACTTCTCTAATAGAATCCCTTGTTTTCTCGCACCAGCCCACTTGGGATGACTGCCAACAATTGCTGCAGACTCTTCTCACAACTGAGGAGAGGCAGCGAGTGTTGCTGGAGGCCTGGAAAAATGTGCCCAGAGACGACGGGCGCCCACAACACTACCTAACAAGATAGATGCTGATTTTCCACTGACGAGACCCAACTGGGACTACAATTCCCCGACAAGCAGGGAGCATCTGAGGGTCTATCGCCAGGCTCTGGTGGCGGGTCTCTGAGGGGCTGCAAGATGCCCCACGAATCTGACCAAGGTAAGAGAAGTGACTCAGGGATCCACTGAGTCACCAACCATGTTTCTAGACAGGTTAATGGAGGCATTTAGACGATTTAGTCCCTATGACCCCACATCAGAGGAGCATAGAGCAACTATAGCAATGGCTTTTATTGATCAGTCAGCCTTAGACATCAGAAAGAAGTTGCAGAGACTAGATGGGCTACAAGGATTCTCCCTTCAGGATCTGGTTAGGGAAGCAGACAAAGTATTCAATAAGAGGGAGACAGAAGAAAAAAAAAGAGGAGAGAAAAAGAAAAGAACAAGATGAACGAGAGCTAGAGAGAGAGAAGAGACAAGAGAGAAATTTAACTAAAATTTTGGCCACGATAATTAGAGAGGGAAAAGGGAGAGATAGGGCTGAAGAAAAAGACCGCAGGAGAAGTAAAGCAGGAAATAGGCCACCACTGGATAAAGACCAGTGCGCATACTGCAAGGAAAAGGGGCATTGGCTTAGGGACTGCCCCAAAAAGAAGAGGGGAAAGCCCTCCACTCTCGACAAGATCCTAGCTCTCAAAGAAGAAGATTAGGGGAGATGGGGCTCGGACCCCCTCCCCCGAGCCTAGGGTAACTCTCAAGGTGGAGGGGAAGCCTGTGCAGTTCTTGGTAGACACTAGAGCCCAACATTTGGTCCTGTTATAGTCAGAAGGGACATTGTCTAAGAAAAAGGCCTGGGTACAGGGCGCCACAGGGTATCGGCAATATCCATGGACTACCCGAAGAACAGTGGACCTCGGCGTGGGCCAGGTATCCCACTCGCTCCTTGTGATCCCTGAATGCCCTTACCCTTTGTTGGGATGGGACTTGCTCACAAAAGTGGGGGCTCAGACCCATTTTCTCACCAAAGGTGCTACGGTGACAGACGGGAAGGGGAGGCCACTACGGGTTCTGACTTTAAAACTGGAAGACGAGTACAGGCTGTTTGAGGGCCCCTCCCCTGAGGCTGCCGATATGCAGGATTGGCTAACTAAAACCCCTCTAGCCTGGGCTGAAGTTTTGGGCATGGGGATTACGGTCTGGCAGCCCCCAGTGGTGGTGGAAGTCAAGGCCACCTCTATTCCCATATCTGTCCGTCAGTATCCGATGAGCAGAGAGGCCAGAGATGGGATGCGCCCTCATATTCAACAGCTCCTCAAGTTAGGAATACTAATAAAGTGCCAGTCAGCCTGGAACCCACCCCCCCCCCGGCTCCCAGTCCGCAAACCTGGAACTGGTGACTACCGGCCTTTGCAGGACCTGAGGGAAGTCAACAAGTGGGTGGCCGACCTACATCTGACGGTATCCAACCCCTATAACTTGTTGAGTACACTTCCCCCAGCCGAAAGTGGTACACTGTCTTAGACTTAAAAGATGCCTTCTTCTGCCTGTGACTTAGCTCCGTCAGTCAGCCTATTTTTGCTTTTGAGTGGAAGGACCCCATCACAGGATTCTCTGGACAGCTAACGTGGATGCGGCTGCTGCAAGGATTCAAAAACTCGCCAACGATCTTCGACGAAGCCCTCCACCAGGAGCTTGTGCATTTCCATGTCACCAACCCCCAGGTAACTCTGCTCCAATACGTAGATGACTTGCTCCTGGCCGCTGATACCAAAGAAGAGTGCAGGAAGGGGACTGAGACCCTACTAACCGAGCTCAGATCCCTCGGTTACCGCGCCTCCGCTAAAAAGGCTCAGATCTGCCAGCAGCAGGTCAGTTACCTGGGGTACCAAATCAAAGACGGGAAGCGATGCCTTTCAGAGGCCAGAAAAAGGTGGTAACCAGAATACCAGCCCCCGGGAATCCCTGGCAAGTCAGGGAGTTCCTGGGCACTGCAGGATTCTGGAGACTCTGGATTCCGGGGTTCGTGGAGATGGCCGCTCCCTTGTACCCACTGACAAAGGGCAGTACACCCTTCGTCTGGGGAAAAAGCGAGCAAAGGCTTTTGACAACATTAAGCGCACCTTGTTGTCAGCCCCTGCCCTGGGACTCCCAGGTGGCTCCCTACAACATATCCTCAAGTCAGGACAGGATGCTGACCCTCGTTAACAGTGCTTTCAGAGTCCTAAATGCCACCAACCCAGAAGCTACTAAGTCCTGTTGGCTCTGTTATACAGCTCCCCTACCTTATTATGAAGCCATAGGAATAGTAGGGATGGTAAACAGCTCCTCTTCCCCCAGCCACTGTAGATGGCAACAACAGGGAACAGTCAGACTCACCCTTTTGGCTGTGACAGGCCAAGGACTGTGTATAGGCTCTCCCACTCCTCACCAAGCTCATCTTTGTAAAAACATTGATAAGACCCTCAGCTATGCAGATAATCTCATTCCCCCGAAGATGGCTGGTGGGCATGTAAGACAAGACTCACACCCTGCGTGTCTATGGCAGTATTTAATAGATCATCTGACTTCTGCGTTCTAGTACGGCTGGTGCTCTGACTCCTCTATCACTCCGACGAGTCTTTCCTAAAAGCTTACGAGGGTGGTCACTGAGCAAAAAAGAGAGCTGGTGACTATCACTCTGGCGGCTCTCTTAGGCCTCGGAGTGGCGGCTGGGGTTGGAACTGGCACAGCAGCCCTTAATCAGCAACCCCAGTATTATGCTAGTTTGCAGCAGGCCATAGACGCAGACCTACGAGTCCTAGAAGATTCTATTACCAAATTAAAAGAATCTCTGACCTCTCTGTCTGAAGTGGTGATGCAATATCAGAGAGGCCTAGACCTTCTGTTCTTAAAAGAAGGAGGAGTGTGTGCGGCCCTCAAAGAAGAATGCTGTTTTACGTAGACCACTCTGGGGTCATTACTGACTCCATGAACAAGTTACGAGAAAGATTAGCAAATAGACAGAAAGAAAGAGAGGGCGCCCAAGGGTGGTTTGAGTCCTGGTTTAACAGAACCCCATGGTTTGCCACCTTAACATCCACCCTAATGGGGCCACTGGTCATTTTACTCCTCCTTCTCACTATAGGGCCTTTTATTCTCAACCGTTTAATTGCATTCATCCGAGACAGGATAAGCGCTGTGCAGGTGCTTGTGTTAAGACAACAATATGCAGCACTGCCTCAAGGGGACCTCGGCCCATGATTTCAGGATTGAAATCCAAACTAAAAGAAGAGGGGAATGAGAGGAAAGGTGGATAAGAATAAAGGTTTAAGTTTCCCTGGGGCCTTAGGAAAAATAGGCCCTCCTGTTAATCTTAAGATAAACCTTTATCTCAAGAATGTGTAAGAGGTTCATATCTCAGGAATGCAGCCTCCGGGAGGCTTTCCGGGGGATGTGTACCTCAAAAACCATTCCAGGAAATTATTTTCCAGAAAAACAAGTTAACAGTAAAATTGCAGCTCGCACAGCCGTGTCAACCTGATAACAAATGAACCTATCCCTGAAAATGTCAAGACTTGAGCACCAATCAGGTCGTTCCACCCTAACTATACCTGTTTGTGGTTTTGTGCTTAAAAACTGCTCTGTAACAAACATTCGGGGTTTGTTCTTCCTTAGTGGTGATCGAACCCCGGTGCACCGGCCTAATAAATCCCCTTGCTGTTTGCATTGAGTCCGAGTCTTGGTGATCTTTTGGGCAACAGATTTCCAGAAAAAGACCGTGAGGTCTAACATTAGCATGTTAAAACATTGTCATTAAGGTTATTTTAGTTTGGTTTTTGTTTTAATAATAAAACTATGTTGATTTTTGTTTTATAATTTTTTTTTTCTGAATATACTGAAGCTATTATTCTCATCTTGACAGGAGATGAAAATTTTCTCCTTTGTTCTTAACAGAACAAATTAATGTACTGAATTACATTAATTGATTTCCCAATGTTAACTCAATCTTGCATTCATGAATTGAACCCAGTTTGGCAGTGGTGCATTTTATGCATTGTTATGTATTGCTGGACTTGGTTTGCTAATCTTTTGTTCAGGTTTTTACATCTATGTTTGTGAGACACTTCAGGCTATAGTTTTCTTTCTTGTAATAGCCTCATCGGGATTTTACATAATGTAATGTGGCTTCAAAACAACAAAGTTGTTCTTTTTTTCTCTCATCTGAAAATGTTCCTAGAAATAATACCTTTTCTTTCTTAAATATTTAAAAGAATCTTTCAGTGAAATTATCTGGGTATGTAATTTATTTGAGCTGAAATTTTAAATTATACATTCAATTTCTTCAATAGATCGAGGACAACAGAGATTTTCTTCTTAATTCCTAGTTTTCATTTCAATTTTAAGAATACAACATCCCAATGCAGAATATCCAGGTTTTTTTATCTTTGAAACTCTTTTTGAATCGTCAGCTACCTTAGTAGCAGAAGCAAAAGATCTAGACCAAGAACACTGGCATAAAGAGAAGCCAGTACATAGTCACACAAAATAGTTTCTCAGTCAATTACAAATGAAAGGATCAAAAGGATATTTCACTCTCATAAAGTTAAAAACAAAGAAGCTGAAAATTTTCACATAGATCTTAATTTTACATTAACTCTCATTTCATGCCATTAGGTTTTTACTATAATATTAACTTTGAGAGTTATGTATGTGTGAAAAAATACTTTTCCAATTATGTTAGGTATAATGTAAATAGCTGGTAGGAAATCTCACATGATGAATAAATTAGCAAATCTTTATGAAGATGAGTGGTTTCGTTTTGAACATGTTATTATATATCCTATTTTCACGTTTATACCTTAAACCAATTTTAAATTTATAAGCATAGATAACTAAAACATTGTGATATCTATGGAATATGCAAAGATTTTAATATTTAAATATCTCTTGAATGTTTAAATTTTAAAAATTATAAAAATACTCTTATTTTATATTTCAACAATGGACATATATTTTATAAAATAAAAAATTACCTTAGATAACATTACTGGAATTTAAATGTTGCTAGTTAGTACTAGTTTCTTGGTATAATTTACAAGGTTATTTAATACTGATATCCAGTATTATTGTTTCATCAATATTAAAATCATTTAAATTCTATTCACCTTTAGTTGTACAGTATTTACCAGTATTTGTTAATTCCTATGGTATGAAGTTATTAGAAGTTGTTTCACTTATAACAAAATTCAATCTTATAAATTCATTTTAATAAATTAGATGAAAGATATTAATGGTGAAAGATTAAATAAAATTAAATGAAAGATAAATTAGTATGAAAGATATCAAACATAGCTTTACTTTTAAGTTACATTTTTCTTTAAAAATATATTAAAACTCAACAAAACACTGTAAATAGCACCTGGTATATCACATATGACATCACTATAGATGACATAAAGCCTTGCCTAGATGTTTTCCAGTACTAAGAGGAATTAGGCTTGCAGGGAATCCAGAGACTGCAGAAATATAAGCTTGTGAATATTTTTTAAAATATGTAATACTACTACTAAATACATAAATAAACATGGTAAAAATTATAGTGAATAACTTCTTTAAAAATAGTTCCTAGTTCTTACAATGAAATAATTTTTCTTAAGCATGTGGTATTTTTCACATTAATAGTTGGTGATTTAATTTCAAATATTGAATATATTGGGCTTCCTAGATGGCTCAGCAGTGAAGAATCCTCTGCTAAGCTAGAGACAGGGGTTCAATCCCTGGTTAGGGAAGATTCCCTGGAAAAGGAAATGACAACCCATGCCAGTATTTTTGCCTGGGAAATCCCTTGGACAGAGGAGCCTTCTGGATTGCAGTCAATGGGGTCACAGAGGAGTTAGACACAAATTAAGGACTAAACAACAATGAATACATTAGTTAAAGGTTAATAGTTGACTTTACATAGTTTAGCTCAGAATTTAGCTTACATTAATACAGACAACTTCAATAGATTAACCTTGATCTAACATCTATTTATAGGTTGGATATGTAATTTAGAATTATTAATTTATAATTTTTGTGTTGAAATTTAAACCTTTTCATTTTTTTATATCAACCTAATAATTTATTGACTTTTGCTCATAATTTCACTGTTTATTTATCTAATTTTCCTGCAGTGGGCTTGACTGAGCCTTGTTAAATCCCTGCTGGGTTTACTGCTTTTGCAAGTCAACCAAGAGCCAATGCTATACAAACACATTCTCAACAAATCTAGGACACTTTTGTTCCAAATACCATTAGTTCACCTTTGGCTAAGCCCAGCATGTTGGGAATTTACATACTCTGCTCAGATAAAACAGTAAGAAACAATGTTTGTCTCTGAATCGAACAGATGTAAAACACTGTGTTTGTTTTCCTCTCTTGCAACCAAGATCCAAACAAGCTCAAACATATATCTCACGAGGTGGGAAAAAATCATCAGACAATAAGGTGTCCAGGAATCAAAACAAGTCTCTCTTAAAAGACAACAAGTCCCTCTGGGAGAAAACAAAGCCCCTCGGCAAGGAAAAAAAAAAAAAAAAGCCCTCTGAATGATCAACCATTTAATTCGTGAGGAAAACCAGTCCCTGAGACAGCAAAATCAGGTGCTGTGTAAGTTTAACAGCGCTATTTCAGGCCAAAAATCACCTGGGGAAGAGATGAATGCCTTGAACACAGGAAAATAGTCTTATTGGCAACAGAATCAAGCTCTGGAGGCTCAGATCAAGGCTCCCTGAAAGAGGAGAAAGCTTTCCAGAACGATGAAAGCACTTCAAGAAGAAATACGCTCTCTCCACGAGGAGATTAAGGCCCTTACAGCATCAGGACCGTGTGATCAAGATGGAGGAAGAGACCCTGATGAAAGACGTTCTGGCACTGGAGCTGGAAGAACAGGTTCTGTGGAAGGAGAAACAGGCCTTTTGTGCGGAGAACAAGGCTCTAAGAGAGGAGAACAGTGTTCTTCAAGAGGAGGAAAAGGCCCTTCTGAAAGAGGGAAAGGTCCTGGAGGAATGGACTCAGATTCTTCAGGGGAAAGACAGCAAATATGCCAGCTGGAAAAAATACATAATAATAATAAAAAATAAAGCAGAAGTGTCACTTGAAGTTGTAACGAGCCAATCATGAATATCATTGACATTCCAGAAAGAAAATTAAAACTTTGGAAGATGAAATAATATTTGTATGGTTGGAGTCAGGAGCCTAGAAATGAGCAGTGCTCAGTAGCTGGTCCTAGAAACCAAATCAAGCCCTGAAAATTGAAAAGAAAACAAACAAACAAAAAACGGGCAGATTCTTTACCATGTGAGCCACCAGGGAAGCCCAGTAGTTCTTTAGGTTTACTTAAATTTTATAGATCTGTTGGTAGTAAATATTATTTTAGAATGGAAAAAAATGCATTGACTGAAACATGTGACACTGAATGGACTAGGTTTGCCTCTTTCAGAGTCATTTGGTGAACAGTGTAAGGAATCCTTTCTCTTAGAATTATGAACAAGATAGTGAAATATAAAGCTTTGTATCCATAAACATTATGAAAATATATGTTTTATGAAAGAATATTCAGCTTTATGTTTATTCCTATAATCTAGCTGTGGCCAATAAAATAATAAGAATTTTAAAAATATGTGATAATATAAAAATTAATGAATGTTCAACGACTTCCCAGTCTTTTTTTTTTTTTTTTCTCTCTCTCTCAATTATTGTCTTCTTCCTTTTGCTTCCTGGGAGAGTGCTATGCCCTCTAATAAATGTATTAATGGGAGAAAAGGGAATGAGAATATAAAAGTCTTTAAACTCACAAAAGAGCTTGTGGAGTTTGGAATGTGCATCTGTGCAACAGTCCCTATTCAATGGAAACTGGGGAAGAAATGGAATTTTCAGATGGTGTCTAAATGTTGACAAGTGATCTAATTGAATCCTCTTTTTAAAAATCAATTCTGCAGAAATGAAGTCGCTTGGATTTATGGATTCATTAGAGGTAACTAGATACTTGCAGAACACTAGATTACAAACTACTAGAGGGCTGTTGATATTCCTTAATTTTAATTATAGATTGTGAACACTTAATGCAAGGTAATCATTTAATAGATTATTTTTTTGAAGTCATATTTCATTCTGATTCTTGTCCAATGTTGAGTAATAGGAATATAAGAAAAAAATATAGGAGGAATAGACTTTCCTTTCCCTAGATGCTGCCACATCTGTAAAAGAGTCAAGATAAATTTGCAAGTTCAGCTCAGTTCAGTCACTCAGTCCTTCTGACTCTTTGCAGCGACCCCACGGACTGCAGCACGCCATTTGTTAAACACCTCTAATTAGCATTCCAATAAGTAAAACAGATACATTTAAGTGTAAAAAGTGAAAAGAGACATGTTCCCTGATTTTAAGATTCCACACACCCCACTAAAGTAAGATAAGAGAGTGTATCTCCCTGATAAACGATTTGGCACTGTTCTTTGGAACTTACACTGACCCCATTTAAACAAAATAATTCAGCCTTGGAGAACATTAAGAAGCAACATTTGTAGGCAGTTTTCAAATGACTTATAGTCAATTGGGACAGGAAAGAAATGCAAAGCTTTTATCATTGTTTTTAACCTTAAAATATGTGGAAGACACCTGTAAGCAAGAGAATGTCCAGCATGGTATTCTAGGGATTTATGGTTATGTGACTTTATTGTTGTACATGAATTCCTATATATAATTGTTCACAGAAAACAGTCTTTATTCCAAAACTCCCTGCTCCAGTGTTTAGGAAGAATAAACCACTCTTTGGTGGTGAGATCAGGAAGGGCAGTGCCCATGGAGGCAACACAGTTATCAGTGATTCTTCTCAGTGAGGAAGCTGTCATTATTGCCTCATAGTAAAATCAGCAGCCATTCAGCTTAAATTGAAGATGCAGAACACTCTGCTCAAAATTTCAGTCTCTTCCCTTTGAATTCATATGCTAAGTTGAAGACTGGCAATGCTACAAAGATGTTTTGGTTAATAATTATAGCACACTCTGCAAATGAGAAAACTATATAAGTAAGAAATGAGTTAAAACAACTTATGTCAATATCCCTCTTCATACATCTATGATCTTTCATCTTCACAGATTAATAAAAAAATCGATATATATATGTACTTTTTAAGTTTTCATATTATTGTTAGATATCAATTGAAATTGTATGTTAAATGGAGGAAATGAAAAAAATTGGTGCATTTTGACACTCAAACTTTAGTGTATATGAACTTAATTTCTTTGTTATTCATTTCTAGGTCTTTCCTTATAGTTGTTTCCAGAAAGGGTGGCCACTTAAAGGTCTTCTGAAAGCCTAATGCTCCAATCATGATTGCCCTTAATCCAGGCCAGCAGATAGTCATTAACTACAGGATAGACAGTGGCATGGATGTTCCAAATATCTTCTCAGAGATGAGAACCTGTTTATCTTGAAGAGACTATCAGGCCTCAAACCATATGTTAGGCTATATTTAAGGCCACAAATCTCAGGCTCACAGGTCCATCCTTCCTCACTTTGATTTACATTGTTTTGCTCTAGAGATCCTCTAATATATCCTGGTTCTACATTATTCTCTATTATCCTGAACGTTTTATCAAACTTTCTGTATCTTTAACCTCTTTTCTGAGAGTTCCTTGCATGTTAGATAGACCCCAGTGATACCACCCTCTTTGGTAAATATCTCAGGTTTTTAGGCACCAGCCAAGATGGAGCTAGTGTAAGTTTCCTCATTCTCACTGCACTTCCAAAACTTTTATCTTGTTTCCTCCTATAAAAGATTTAATTTCAGTGAAGCATATAATATGAAATACCACTTTATATACTATGTGGTATTTCATATTCAGACTTTTATTTGCCCTGGTTCAGATTTTAAGTCTTTCAGAGTTCAGATCATAGTTTTCTGCTTCCTTTTACTCTTCTGTATAACCTCAAACTGCACATAAAGGTTAGTCTAAAAATGGACCACACAGTCCCTTGGATCTTTTATTCCCCAAAACCATTTCCTCAAATCACATCAGTCTCCACCCCCATTATCATATCTTAAAATAGTTATGATTTGAAAATATATTGATTCAGAAATCTAAACCATCCAAGTTAACACACTGTCCACCTGCTACCTTATTTCCCTGTTTACCCACTCATGTAGAAATCTAACTTAGAACTCAGTCAGCATTATTTCACTACTATTACCCCTCACATTTTCACTTCTCTTGTTATTCAGCATAGATGCTGGTTCTTTACTCTTTACTCATAGGTAATGCTCTTTACTCTTTTAACTCACACTGCAGTTTACTGACCTAAAAATTTCCAACTCTGATTACATGTAACTATGTGTCATTTCCTCATCTATATCTTGTCTATTTCCTTGTGTTCCTGAGCAGCTGAACAAAGAGGTGTTGCTATTGCTAACATAACAGTAACACTGTATACGTAGAGTATTAAATATTTACATATATTAACTCACCTCATCTTTGCAAACAACTTACTTTCAGTATCCTGATTTTACAAATGAGGAAAGAGTAGCACAAGTAAATCTTCTTGTTTCCAAGATCACATATATGATTTTTCCAATATAGGATTTAACTGTGGTCTGACTCCATACTCCATCCTCTCTGCCTTTACTCGTTATTACAATACAAAAATCACCCAAGTGCAGATGAAGAAAACACTGCCCAGCAATTCCACTTTATTCCTGCTTTCTAATGTAAACAAATTTTATAGTCTCCTTTCTCCACAATCGTTAATAAATCTCACTACCAAGTGAAAAGCCTGTTTCTTAGATCCCTGAGAAAATACACATCAAAAACTCTGGCATTATTATTCTACCTCAAGTAGAATTGTACCTATTCTCTCCTATTAAGAGGAAAATAGATTTACCACAGATTAATCCTTCTGTATCTGCTCAGGATTTCATCTTATGTTTTCCTCTCAAGGAATTTATTCTAATCTGTGTTCTCTAGCATTTAACATTCTTGAAAATGAAAGCCAGGCTTTTGTCTCTTAGTCATTCCAGTAGATAAAAGGCTGTTTATCACTGTGGCTTAATATAATACCAATTAGTATATCCTTTATGATTAATGATGTTGATCATATTTTCTTCTGCATACTGGTCATTAACATATTTTTCCTTATGAAGTAAGTTTTTAAAATTACATTTATTTTTTTCTTGGTGGTTAGTCTTCTTACTGAATTTTAAAAGTTACTTATTTGTTTAAAACACAGGTTCTTTCACAGTAATCATTATTCCCTGAATCATCCCGTGCACCCACCTATGGCTGATTCATGTCAATGTATGGCAAAACAAATACAGTATTGTAATTAAAAAAATAAATAAATTAATTAATTAATTTAAAAAAATTAAAAAAACAGTAATTTGCTCTGGAAAAAAAAATAAAAAAATAACACACAGGTTCTTTCACAGTAATCATTATTCTAAATATTTTGTCCAGTTTATGGCTTGCTTTCTGATTTTTCAACCATGAGACATGATGAGCAGAAAAGTTTGAATATAAAGTCCAGTTTATCTAATTTTCATTTACTGGTGCTGTATATTTACATGTTTTGTCTCATTAACATTTTGTGTTCTCATTTTGAACCATATATTTTTGTCTAGGAATATGGGCTAATGGTAACAAATTCACCCAGACTCTAATGCAAAGTGTTTGCATGTGTATGTATAAACTCTGGCACTATTAATCTCTGGCTCGTGTAGAGTAGAGTACTAGGGAATACTAAAGTCTATATATGTATTATCTCATATAGGAGCCAGAGCACAAACAACACATTGTTTTGGAAGTGTCTGGTGGTGGAAGTAAAGCCTAATGCTGTAAAGAACAAAATTGTATAGGAAGCTGGAATGTTAGGTCCATGAATCAAGGTAAATAAGAAGTGGTCAAACAGCAGGTGACAAGAGTGAATTGACATTTTAGGAATAAGTAAACTAAAATGGATGTGAATGGGTGAATTTAATTAGATGACCAAATTAAATTCATATGACAAATTTAATTCAGACCTTATACTGTGGGCAAGAATCCAGAGAAGAAATGAAGTAGCCCTCATAGTCAATGAAAGAGTCCAAAATGCAGTACTTGGGAACAATCTCAAAAATGACAGAATGATCTTGGTTCCAAGGTAAACCATTCAATAAAACAATAATAAAAGTCTATCACAACTACTAATGACAAAGAAGATGAAGTTGGATGCTTCTATGAAGACCTAGAAGACCTTCTAGAACTAGCATTAAAAAAAAAAAAAGTGCCTTTTTATCATAGGAGACTGGAATGCAAAGCTAGGAAGTTAAAAGATGCCTGGAGTAATAGGCAATTTTGATTTTGAAGTAGAAAATAAAGCCAGGCAGAGGCTAATAGTTTTTCCACGAGAACACACTGGCCATAGCAAACTCCCTCTTTTAACATCACAAGAGATGACTCTACACATGGACATCACCAAATGGAAAAATGGAAATCAAATTGATAGTATTATTTGCAGCAGAAGATGAAGACACGCTATACATCAACAAAAACAAAACCAGGAGCCAACTGTAGTTCAGATTATGAACCCTAGGCTTCCCTGGTGGCTCAGAGGTTAAAGTGTCTGCCCGCAATGCAGGAGACCCGGGTTCAATCCCTGGGTTGGAAGATCCCCTGGAGAAGGAAATGGCAACCCACTCCAGTACTCTTGCCTGGAGAATCCCATGGACGGAGGAGCCTGGTAAGCTACAGTCCATGGGATTTCAAAGAGTCGGACACGACTGAGCAACTTCTCTTTCACTTTCACTGCAAAATTCAGACTTAAATTGAAGAAAGTAGGAAAAACCATTAGGAAATTCAGTTCAGTTAAATCGCTCTGTTGTGTCTGACTCTTTACGATCTCATGAATTGCAGCACACCAGGTTTCCTGTTAACCCACTCCAGTGTTCTTGCCTGGAGAACCACAGGGACGGGAAAGCATGGTGGGCTGCCGCCTATGAGGTCCCACAGAATCTGACACGACTGGAGTGACTTAGCAGCAGCAGCAGCAGCAGCAGTACTCCCTGTCCATCACCAACTCCCACAGTTAACTCAAACTCACGTCAATCAAGTTGGGGATGCCATCCAGCCATCTCATCCTTTGTTGTCCCCTTCTCCTCCTGCCCCCAATCCCTCCCAGCATCAGAGTCTTTTCCAATGAGTCAACCCTTCGCATGAGGTAGCCAAAGTACTGGAGTTTCAGCTTTAGTTTCAGTCCTTTCAATGAAAACACAGAACTGATCTTTAGAATGGACTGGTTGGATTTCCTTGCAGTCCAAGGGACTCTCAAGAATCTTCTCCAACACCACAGTTCAAAAGCATCAATTCTTCTGCACTCAGCTTTCTTAACAGTCTGACTCTCACATTCATATGTGACCACTGGAAAAACCATAGCCTTGACTAAATGGACCTTTGTTGGCAAAGTAATGTCTTTGCTTTTCAATATGCTACTTAGGTTGCTCATTGTTTTCCTTCCAAGGAGTAAGTGGCTTTTAATTTCATGGCTGTAATCACCATCTGCAGTGATTTTGGAGCCCCCCAAAATAAAGTCTGGCACTGTTTCCACTGTTTCCCCATCTATTTCTCATGAAGTGATGGGACCAGGTGCCATGATCTTCATTTTCTGAGTGTTGAGCTTTAAGCCAACTTTTTGCTCTCCTCTTTCACTTTCATCAAGAGGCTTTTTAGCTCCTTTTAACTTTCTGCCATAGGGGTGGTGTCATTTGCATATCTGAGGTGATTGATATTTCTCCCAGCTGTCTTGATTCCAGCTTGTGCTTCTTCCAGCCCAGAGTTTCTCATGATGTATTCTGCATATCAGTTAAATAAGTAGGGTGACAATATGCAGCCTTGATGTACTCCTTTTCCTATTTGGAACAAGTCTGTTGTTCCATGTCCAGTTCTAACTGTTGCTTCCTGACCTGCATACAGGTTTCTCAAGAGGCAAGTCAGATGGTCTGATATTCCCATCTCTTTCAGAATTTTCCACAGTTTATTGTGATCCACACAGTCAAAGGCTTTGGCATAGGCAATACACCAGAAATAAATGTTTTTCCGAACTCTCTTGCTTTTATCATGATCCAGCGGATGTTGGCAATTTGATCTCTGGTTCCTCTGCCTTTTCTAAAACCAGCTTGAACATCAGGGAGTTCACAGTTCATGTATTGCTGAAGCCTGGCTTTGATAATTTTGACCATTACTTTACCAGCATGTGAGATGAGTACAATTGTGCAGTAGTTTGAGCATTCTTTGGCATTTCCTTTCTTTGGGATTGGAATGAAAATTGACCTTTTCCAGTCCTGTGGCCACTGCCGAGTTTTCCAAATTTGCTGGCATATTGAGGGTAGCACTTTCACAGCATCATCTTCCAGGATTTGAAATAGCTCAACTTGAATTCTACCACCTCCACTAGCTTTGTTCGTAGTGATGCTTTCTAAGGCTCACTTGACTTCACATTCCATGATATCTGGCTCTAGGTGAGTGATGACACTATTGTGATTATCTGGGTCATGAAGATCTTTTTGTACAGTTCTTCTGTGTATTCTTTTTTTTTTTTTTCTGTGTATTTTTACCACCTCTTCTTAATATCATCTGCTTCTGTTGTTAGGGCCATACAATTTATGTCCTTTATCAAACCCAGCTTTGCATGAAATATTCCCTTGGTATCTCTAATTTTCTTGAAAAGATCTCTAGTATTTCCCATTCTGTTCTTTTCCTCTATTTATTTGCACTGATCGCTGAGGAAGGCTTTCTTATCTCTCCTTGCTAGTCTTTGGAACTCTGCATTCAGATGCTTTTATCTTTCATTTTCTCCTTTACTTTTCACTTCTCTTCTTTTCACAGCTATTTGTAAGGCCTTCTCAGACAACCATTTTGATTTTTTTGCATTTCTTTTCTATAGGGATGGTCTTGATCCCTGTCTCCTGTACAATGTCATGAACCTCTGTCCATAGTTCATCAGGCACTCTATCTATCAGATCTAGTCCCTTAAATCTATTTCTCACTTCCACTGTATAGTAATAAGGGATTTGATTTAGGTCATACCTGAATGGTCTAGTGGTTTTCCCTACTTTCTTCAGTATAAGTCTGAATTTGGCAATAAGGCGTTCATGATCTGAGCCGCGCTCAGCTCCCAGTCTTGTTTTTGCTGACTGTATAGAGCTTCTCCATCCTTGGCTGCAAAGAATATAATCAGTCTGATTTCAGTGTTGACCATCTGGTGATGTCCATGTGTAGGGTCTTCTCTTGTCTTGTTGGAAGAGTGTGTTTGCTATGACCAGTGCATTCTCTTGGCAAAACTCTATTAGCCTTTGCCTGGCTCATTCTAAACTCCAAAGCCAAATTTGCCTGTTATCCTAGGTGTTTCTTGATTTCCTAGTTTTGCATTCCAGTCCCCTATAATGAAAAGGACATCTTTTTTTGGTGTTAGTTCTAAAAGGTCTTGTAGGTTTTCATAGAACCATTCAACTTCAGCTTCTTCAGTGCTACTGATTGGGGCATAGACTTGGATTACTGTGATATTGAATGGTTTGCCTTGGAAATGAACAGAGATCATTCTGTCATTTTTGAGATTGCATCTAAATATGACCAAGTATGATTAGGCAATTCAAGTATGACCTAAATCAAATCCTTTATGATTATACAGTGATGGTGACCAATAGATGTGAGTGATTAGACCTGACAGAATACCTAGAAAACTATGGAGAAGTTATATTGTACAGTAGGGGCTGACCAACATTATTCTCAAGAAAAGAGATGCCCCAAAGGCAAAATTATTGTCTGAGAAGGCCTTAAAACAGCTGAGAAAAGAAGAGCTGGACATGAAACAGTGGGCTGGTTCAAAATTTAGAAAGGAGCACCTCAAGTCCATATATTGTCACCTTGCTTATTTGACTTATATGCAGAACACATCATATTAAATTCCAGTCTAGATGAAGCTCAAGCTACAATAAATATTGCATGGAGAAATATCAGTAACCTGAGATATGCAGATGCCACCTTAATGTCAGAAAGTGAAGAGGAACCAAGAGGCTCTTGGTGAAGATGAAAGAAGAGAGTGAAAAATCTGGCTTAAAACTCAGTATTCAAAAACTAAGATCATGGCATCTTATCCCATCACATCATAGCAAATATATGGGGAAAATAATGGAAACAATGACATAATTTATTTTCACTTCAAAATCTCAGGATACAATGATTGCAGCCATGAAATTAAAAGATGCTTGCTCCTTAGAAGAAAAGCTATCACAAACCTAGACATTATATTAAAAAGCAGAGACACCTCTTTGCTGACAAGGTTTATATAGTCAAAGCTATGATTTTTCCAGCAGTCATGTATGGATGTGAGGAGTGGACCATAAAGAGCACCGAAGAAGTGATGCTTATGAACTGTAATGTTGGAGAAGACTCTTGAGAGTCTCTTGGACTGCAAAAAGATTAAACAAGTCAATCCTAAAGGAAATTAGTCCTGAATATTCGTTAAGACTGATGCTGAAGCTGCAGCTCCAATACTTTAATCACCTGATGTGAAGAGCTGACTCATTGGAAAAGACCTGATGTTGGGAAAGACTGAGGGCAGGAGGAGAAAAGGGCAACAGAAAATGAGGTGGTTAGATGTCATCATCAATTCAATGGGCATGAATTTGAGCATGCTTCAGGAGAGTCTGAAGAACAAGGGAGTTTTGTGCACTTTAGTCTGTGAGGTTGCACATAGTAGGACACTACTGAGTGACTAAACAAGGAAAACACATCTTTTTAATGAGAAATACTCAAGAAAAATTTCACAGAAACAGAATCTGGAAATATTTCAGAGATATTCCTCTAGAACCAGGCAATTGCTGCGTCATTTAATGAGACGATGCACCCTTCAGTTCACTGAAGTTCCTGTAATATACCTAACTTAGTTCTGACCCATGTTCACATGACTCATTTTTATTATTAATTCCTGTAGGTCTTTTGATTGCCAGAAGAACTAATATAATGTCTATATATTTATTGATATTATCATGTAATGAACATTTAAGGACTCAGAGGGTGCTCACAATTGGCTCAAAGAATACTCAGTTGGATGATATTTTCTAATTAATGTAAAACATATATGATTATAAAACATCTTGACGGACTGTTTTAACTTTCAGGTACTTTGCCTGTGGTAGCTAGGTAAAAGTTTAACAACCAGTGCAACCAAAAGAAAGGTGGGAAAAAAAGCCTTAATTTGGAAAATACAAAGTTCAAGATGTCAATGTGATGCTATGAATGCAGAGTTGGGAAGAGATGTATGCAATCATGGTGGGACTTCTCTGGTAGCTCAGGTAGTAAAAAATCTGCCTGAAGTATGGGACACATTTCAGGGTTGAGTCCCTGGATTGGGAAGGTCCCCTGGAGAAGGAAATGGTTACCCACTCCAGTATTCTAGCCTGAAGAATTCTCAGTGAATCTAGATGCTTGATAATAATTTATATGTGTGCTTTAAATAAGTTAGAAAATATTATCTAAGTTCAGATGTTGATAGAATTAGTTATAAATCTTTAAAGAAATTTCATGAGATATTAATAATCTATAATCTGTTGGCTATGATTCACATTTTAAACAGAAAGATGGTATAACTGAAACAATAAAGTAAGACATTCTCCCTCTAAAACAATCTAATTATTATTTTATTTTATTAATATGTATTTAATAAACATAATCAATTTAAAATTATTATAGAATGTATTAATGTTTCCTGTCCTTAAAAGTAGAATTAACACATGATTTTGAAAAACATGAAAGTAACAAAAAATTACAAATTCAGGAACAAATTTAGAGTAGATAAGCAGTTATTTTATGCTCAGGATACTATAACTTATGTTCAGGGACTGTAATAGACCAGACAGTAATCCCAAGAAAATGGCTCATTAAGGGTCTCCAAAGGGAAATAACAGCAGAGTTAGGATTTTAGGAAGATATTAGAGCTGTCTGAAATTATAGATTTTTGTACTGAAGAAGTTGCAATAAACTAAATTGTATTCAGAGTGAAAAGTCAGAAACATAAAATTACATCAACAAAGGGGAAAATATTTTATGGTTGTTTACTTTACTAAATAAAAACAACACAAAGCAATCATGATTCATGTAATTTTGATCTTTTTTTTTTCTTTAATTAGCTAAAGAGATAATAGGTTTGCTCAACAATATTAAGGTAGAATATCTGGTGTTATTCTTGATTCTGCTCTAACCTTTAATTTTTAAACTCTACAATCCCACATAGATCTTTGTAGCAGTAGCATTACATCAGTATCTATGTATTTTTAACCTCCTCAGAATATCTAGAACCATTCAGCTTATAGAAAGCATCAATGTTATTATTGCATAATGAATGATCAATGTATCTGATGAATTTATTGAAACATTTCTGATTTAGGCTGATTAGAATATTAAGCTAGAGATGAAATTTGCATCTGCAATGTATGATGCCATAACAGTGATAAAGTGAGTGAAAGTCTCTCAGTTGTGTCCGACTCTTTGCAACCCCGACTCTTTGCAACCCTGTAGATATACAGTCCATGGAATTCTCCAGGCAAGAATACTGGAGTGGGTAGCCTTTCCCCTCTCCAGGGGATCTTCCAGACCAGTAAATGAACCGAGGTCTTGCATTACAGGCAGATTCTTTACCAACTGAGCTATCATGGAAGCCCATATAAAATGACTCACAAAAAGATACTGCTGCTGCTGCTGCTGTTAAGTTGCTTCAGTCCTATTCGACTCTGTGTGACCCCATAGACGGCAGCCCACCAGGCTCCCCTGTCCCTGGGATTCTCCAGGCACTAGGAATTAAATTTCCCAAGTATGGTAGTTTTCAAAAAGATTTACTTTGTCCCTGTTTCTGATGTTACATCAATTGTTCTTCTACACTGAATCTCGGCTAAACCACGTGATTGGCATTGTCCAAGGAGATTTGGTCAGCTGACTCAAGCGTAACTTCAGGAAAACACTTGCCTATTTCAACTTGTGTCCTACTATTTCTAATATTCCCCACAAAGCAGTTCTAGGATAGTTCATTTTAAAGTAAGAAACATGTTGACCAATCATCTATGAAAGGCCAACAGCCATCTGATCATAGGCAAGTGTATGAGTCCATCATAGATCAAAAGAACAATCCAGAACAGCCAAGTCTAATTATGAATCCACAATCTTACCAGCCAAATAAGTGCTTATTAATTTAATCACTGACATTGGGCTTGTTATGTAATATGATTGAGGTAATGAAGAGAATAAGCACTGTTGTTACTCTTCAGTTGCTAAGTCGTGTCTGACTCTAGGTGACCCCATGGGCTGCAGGTCTCCAGGCTTCCCTGCCCTCCACTATCTCCTGGAGTTTGCTCAAGTTCATGTCCATTGAGTCAGTGATGCTATCCAACCATACCGCCCTTTACTTCTTGACTCATATTAAGGTTTCTCAGGAGACAGATAATGTGGTCTTAGATTCCCATCACTTTAAGAACTTTCTACACTTTTTTGTGATCCACACAGACAAAGGCTTTCTTATAGTCAATCAGTAGAAATAGATGCTTTTCCAGAATTACCTTGTTTTCTCTATGATCCAGCAAACACTGCACATTTAATCTCTGGTTCTTCTGTCTTTCTGAAATCCAACTTGTACATCTGGAAGTTCTCAGTTCATGTACTGCTTGAAGGATTTTAAACAACCTTATTGTTATGGGAAATGAGTGCAATTTGCTGAACATTCTTTGGCACTGCCCTTCTTTGGGACTGGAAGTAAGACTGACCTTTTCCAACCCTGTGGCCACTGCTGAGATTTCCACATTTGCTGACATACTGAGTGCAGCACTTTAAGAGCATCATCTTTTAGAATTTGAAATAGCACAAATGGAATTTCATCATCTCCACAAGTTTTTTCATTCTAATGCTTCCTAAGACCCACTTGACTTCACACTCCAGGATGTCTGACTCTAGGTGAGTGACCTAGAGTCCCAATCATTAAGACTTTTTTTATATATATATATATATATATATATATATATAGTTCTTCTGTGTATTTTGCCACCTCTTCTTAAGCTATTCAGCTTCTGTTAGGTTCTTACCATTTGTGTCCTTTATTGTACCCATCCTTGTATGAAACACTCCCTTGGTATCTCTAATTTTCATGAAGAGATCTCTAGTGTTACCCATTCTATACCTTTCCTCTATTTCTTTGCATTGTTAACTGAAGTAGGCTTTCTTATTTCTCTTTTCTATTCTCTGGAGCTCTACATACAGTTGGGTATATTTTTCCTTTTCTCTCTTACTTTTCATTTCCCCAGCTATTTGTAAAGCCACCTCAGACAACCACTTTGCCTTCTTAAATTTAATTTCCTTTGGAATTATTTTGGTTACTGCCTCCAATACAATGCTACAAACCTCTTTCCATCGTATTTAGGCACTGTCTATCAGTTCTGATCCCTGGAATCTATTCATGACCTCTACTGCATAATCATGAAGGATTTGATTTAGGTCATGCCTGAATGATCTAGTGGTTTTCCCTACTTTCTTTAGTTTAAACTTGATTTTTGCAGTAAGGAACTGATGATCTGAGTCATAGTCAGCTCCTGGTCTTGTTTTTGCTGACCAAATAGAGGTTCTCTGTCTTCAACTGCTTATAATAGAATCAATTTGACTTCAGTTTTGTCCATTTGGTGATATCCATTTGTAGAGTCATCTCATGTGTTGTTGGAAAGAGTGTTTGCTGTGACCAGTGTGTTCTCTTGGCAAAATTCTGTTAACCTTTGCCCTATTTTATTTTGTACTTCAAAGTCAAACTTACTTGTTACTCCAGGTATCTCTTGACATTGCTTTTGCATCCCAGTAACTTATGATGAAAAGGACATCTTTTTTTTTTTTTTTTTTTTGGTGTTAATTTTAGAAGGTCTCATTGATCTTCATAGAACTTCATAGAACATAGTCAATTTCTACTTCTTTAACATCAGTGTTTTGGGTATAGACTTAGATTACTCTACTGTTGAATGGTTTGCCTTGGAAACCAACTGGGATCACTCTGTGGTATTGGAGATTTCACACGAGTCCTGCATTTTGGACTCATTTGTTATCTATGAAGCTTACTCCATTTCTTCTAAGGGATTCTTGCCCATGACAGCATATTTATCTAAATTAAATCCCCCATTCCTGTCCATTTTAATTCAATGATTTCTAAGATGTTGAGGAACAGGAAGAGAAGGGATAGAACATAAGATGGTTGGATGGCATCACCGACTTGATGGGCATGAGTTTGAACAAGTTCTGGGAGTTGGTGATGGACAGGGACGCCTGGTGTGCTGCAGTCCATAGGTTCGCAAAGAGTCATACACCTGAGCAACTGAGCTGAACTGAGGATATCTATGCTCAGGCTTGCTCTCTCCATGCCCAGTTGTTCAGTCTTGCTTGACTGTGCCCAACTGTCCTTGATTTGTGGACCTAGCATTCCACATTCATATGGAATATTTTTCTTTAGCATCAGACATTGTTTTTACCACCAGACACATCCACAACTGAGCTTGGTTTCCACTTTGGTTCAGCAGCTTCATTTTTATGGAGTTATTAGTAATTGCTCACTGCTCTTCTCTGGTAGCCTTCCAACATGGGGGACTTATTTTTCAGTGGCATATCTTTTTGCCTTTTTGAATGGTTCATGTGGTTCTCAGCAGGAACATTGGAGTGCTTCACCATTCCCTCCTCCAGTAGACTACATTTTGTTAGGACTTTTCTTTATGACACATCCATCTTGGGTGGCCCTGCATGGCATGGCTCATAGCTTCATTGAATCATACTAGCCTCTTTGCCACAACAAGCCTGTGATTCATGAAGGGGAAGAATCAGCATATGATAAGCCAAAGTGTTTTGTTTTTTTTTTCCTTCTCTGCTATTTTATTATTTTGCTTGAAAATGTAGCTTTTAAAAAAATAAAAGTATTTTCAGTTAAAAAATAACAATTATTTTATTTTATGTTGTGTACATTTGGACTAGTAATAAAGTAAATTTACTTATAGAAAGGAATTACTTTAAATAACTATAATTTATTAAATCATTAGCAAAATATTGAGTTGAACTGATAACTGCAGTGGTAACTGTGCGAGCATATTGTCCAACTCTTTGTGATCCCATGGACTGTAGCCTGCCAGGCTCCTCTATTCATGGAATTTTCCAGGCAAGAAGATTGGAGTGGATTGCCATTTCATACTCCAAGGGATCTTTCTGACCCAGGTATGAAAATTACATCTCTTGTGTCTCCTCCTGCGTTGGCATGTGGAGTCTTTACCACTGCTGTATAAAATGTTATTGATGTGTGGCTAAATTTATATGAATAAAGAATCAGGCAATTAGCAAATAATTAAACTTTTTAAATGTAAATTAATTACTTTAAACAGAAGACAAAATGATATATATTAATAATTATTTACATGCAAAAAGAAAAATGACAAATATTTCAATGATAGCAAAAGTAAAGAAAAATACATCTAAATTATTGTGCTCATCTCTATTCAACCTAAGAAAAATTCTGACAAAGGTAATCTAAAAAATGATCTTCATATTCATTTAAAGTAAATCATCAAAAGAAATGTGATAAAAAGTACAATTTTATGAAAATGGACTATTCTAAACTAGCTTTATATATATATATATTATTTTATTAGAAGTAGCCAATTATTAGTGGATCGATCTATCTTCCTTAAAGTGGCTTCATTCTCTGCCACTTTCTCCAAAAAATATGACAGCATCAGGTCACTGTTCCACAGTGACCAATCTTGATCTTGTAGGCAGTACACCACTGATAGATTTTGGAACTAAGTTAAAACCCACAGATGTCAGACAGTAGAGCCAATTACATTCACCTTTTCCGAATTCCCTTCATTGATAATGCTACCAGATAGGGAGAACCAAAGAAGACCCTTCCTAATGGGCCTAGGTTCTTTGTAAGGACACAAAGAAGAATCTGAGGTCTTACCCGTGGCAAAAACAAGTATTGAAGAAAGAACAGAAAGAACACCTCAAGGGAGAGGTGGGCCAAACCAAGAAGGTGCTGGAGCCAGAATGATGAGGTCTGATGATTTTAAGACAGGCTTTTACATAGTCACCTGGGCGGGCTTGGACTGACAATTTTGATTGACAGTTGCAAGTTGCCTAACAACAAGCTCATACCTCTTTCTCATAATTCTGTCTGTTATAATCAGATGTATGCATGTACAGAATATATATGAACCCTTAATATGCTCCTGGAGAAGGCAATGGCAACCCACTCCAGTACTTTTGCCTGGAAAATCCCATGGATGGAGGAGCCTGGTAGGCTGCAGTCCTGGGGGTCACGAAGAGTCGGACACAGCTGAGCGACTTCACTTTCACTTTTCACTTTTATGCATTGGAGAAGGAAATGGCAACCCACTCCAGTGTTCTTGCTTGGAGAATCCCAGTGGGCTGCCGTCTCTGGGGTCACACAGAGTTGGACACGACTGAAGCGACTTAGCAGCAGCAATATGCTCCTGGTTTCCTAAGGTCCCTTGAGGATACAGTTGTGCATCAAGAGTGCATGTGCTGGAGTTGAGGAAGCCCCTGTGGTTACTTTATATCCATTATGTGATTGGTGCACATTCCCCAGAGTTGGAAAATTCTCTGTGGTTATTTTGTAACATATCTGTGAGCTCTTCTGGGAGGCATTGGTACCTCTCTTGGGTGGAGTTTAGAGATCAGCTTGAATCTTTTCAGCTAGGTCATCCCTTGTTGCTAATGCCTAAACTCTACCTAACAGAAACATGTCAAAATACTTGGTTTTTCAAGAACAAACTTCCTACATAGTATAGAACATAAGTCTAGGATCTGACTCTGGTGCAATAGGGATTTAATAAGTGGTAAACGTCATTTAGTATATTGGCTAAAAGATGAATTAATCACTTGGTAATCTTTACAACAAGCTATCTGAGATAAAGTTAGATATATCCTCTAGTTCTTACTGCCACTATCACCCAAAACACAATATATTTTTGTATGTCTCTGTTTAATATCCATTTATATCTATACCCATATATGTTGGTTTCCTAGAGTTATCATAATAAGTATCACTGACTGATTTAAATAACTAAAATTTATTTCTTTGTAGTTCTGGAGCCGAGAAGTCTAGCATCAGGGTGTTGGCAGGATTGATTTCCTCTGTGGCCTCTCTCCTCGGCTTTTGGATAAGCACATTCTGTGTGTTTATTGGTCTTACTCCTGTGTGTGTCTGTATTCTAATATTCTCTTCCTATACAGAGACCAGGCATATTGGATTATGATGTTGGTTTACCTCAATTACCTCATTCCAGATCCTCCTTCCAAATACAAGAAGTTGAGACCTTTACCCATGAATTTTGGAGGATATACTTCAGCCCACAATACTATACACAAGATATAAGTTTACTTCAAGATATATTACATCACAACATAACAAAACTTATATCATCATAAAGAAGTAAAATGATATAGAATCTATGTGGAAAAAAGGATTATATATTATAATTTTTTAAGTACCAAAGAAAAAGAATAACACTCTATGGAAGTTTTTAGTATTAGCAAAATTTATAAACATACTAAGATTCAGATAAACAGTTATAATACATTTACAGTATAATAGATTATTAGTTATTCCCACAAAAGCTCCAAATATTGGTGCAAAGATAATGATCCTTGTAGAAGGGATACAATGAGGATGAAATAGAGGAAGAAAACCAAAGGAAAATAAAGATATCTAAATATTTCCTGACAAGTTTTGTCTTACTGAGCTTGGTGTATTCCTGAATATTTGTATAATACCATCTGTTGCTGCTGCTGCTAAGTCGCTTCAGTCGTGTCCAACTCTGTGCGACCCCATAGGTGGCAGCCCACCAGGCTCTGCCATCCCTGGGATTCTCCAGGCAAGAACATTGGAATGGGTTCCCATTTCCTTCTCCAATGCATAAAAGTGAAACGTGAAAGTGAAATCCCTCAGTTGTGCCTGACTCTTAGTGACTCCATGGACTACAGCCTACCAGGCTCCTTCATCCATGGGATTTTTCCAGTCAAGAGTACTGGAGTGGGGCGCCATTGCCTTCTCCGATAATAATAACCATCAAGAGTCTCTAAATCAAGATCAGCTTCTGACCAATCTCTGGTCAGATTTCTCTCAGTTGCCACATTCCATTCTGTAGAGAGAACTAGGATACTGACTTCCTTTACGCATCTGATCATGAAGATTTATTTTTTAGCCTCTCTCTTGACATCCGCAAGATGACAGATAGCCCCATCAGAGGAGGACAGCCCCAGCTGACAGGGAATGGGTTACTAAGGCTCAATGGGAAATGGGAAACTTGCTACTTGTCACCATTATTTCCTGCTCTCTCAGATGGTATCATAGTAGTATCAGTCAGTGTTCTGTAAGAATATATGAAGGGGGCAGTGAAAAGGGGTTTCAAGCTCCCAACTTACTCCAGGATACGTGCACACATCTATGAGAGATCAGCAATACTGTGAAGAGCTTTTCTTTACCAACTGTGAGACTCGCAACTTTGTTGAGGCATACTTTTAAATATATACTGCAACCATGTGGCTGAATTATGGGAATGAGTTACTCTTCCGCTGAGTGAGTCTTTGTATCCTTTACATTAATCTCTCTCCATCACTTTTTCCTTCCCAATGAATGTAATTTCTGTTTAATTCTCACAAAGTCCCATGAGCTAGGACGATATTATATTCCAGTTTTGACATATGTAAAATCTCAGGTCCTACTACTTGACATTAGTAAGAACTGAGTTTCTATTCTGTAACATAGAAGTATTCCCCTGTACAGAAGTTTTCCAAATAGTTCCTTGTCTTACCTGTACTAATAATAGATTATGTTACCCAAGGAGGATTGGTAAGCCTTTAGGACTTGATTTAGAGAATTTTTCACCCTACCCAGAATGAGTGGATTTACATACTAATACTCAAAATTATCCCTAAAGCTTTGTGGTTTCATTTTCAAATTATATAATAGTTGGGGAATATTTTTTTATAGTTCACCATGAATTGTAGCCAGTTTTCTTCATTAAAACTGTTATATTTAATCTTTTCATAATATTATTTCTGTGATTCTTCTGTATATAGTACAAATGCAACATTAACAAATGTAAAACTTTACAAAAATGGCATATATTGTATTTCATTTTCTATTATGAATGACACTTATTTTCCAGTAAAAGAAACAGAATAAATTATGAAATAATTAAACGAATTTTGTGTAAAGAGCATTTTCTACCTCATGAGGTAGAAAATACATTTTTTGAATGTCATTGCAAGGTTACAACAAAAAGCTGAAAGTTGAAGTCTATTGATAGAATTCCAGTAAGCATGATTTAATTCCAAATCAGTCGCAGTTCTGACTCAGAGAAAGCTTTTTAATTCCTTTTTTTTTTCAATCCACTCTGTGCAAGTTGCTAGTGAACATATTAGTTAATGACCTGAAGGCAAATCCTTGACAATGTGATTTTGTGCTAATTGTGTGGAAATTTTTTCTAGCTTTTAAAAATGTTACATTCTGAAATGCTATAGGGAATTCATCTTCCCTATTTGAGCTATTCTATTCAACCTTCCTCAAGGGCAGTGAATCATATTGAATGAGTCATCCAGCATTCACATCATATCTAAAATCAAGGAAAACTCCCAAGAGGCAATGTTAGGGATTAAACACTCTCATTTCATTTACATTCAGTTGGCATTGAAATGAAAAATAAGTTATACAATTGACTATATTAAGACTATAGATATTTTGATATCTCATTTTTCATAGTATGCTACAATAAAATGCCAAAACTTTAGATACATTATAATAAAGTTATCTTTTAACTTTACTTTTAGAAAAACTTCTTACCTTAAATTTCCCCTCTTTGAAACATATTTTCTCTATTATTATTCAAATAACTTACACTAGACATGTATTAAAATAAATGATGCTTCATGAGTGTGTTTATTAAAGGAAGACCAGTGCTTTAGCAGCCTCAAGTTGAAAAATATTAAGTTAAGGTATGTTAAGAAGTGAATGTGAAAAATATATCTGTACATATATGTATATATACATATAAATTTTGAGTTTGCTCAAAGGTAAAGAATCCACCTGCCCTGCAAGAAATGCAGGAGATTCAAGTTCAGTTCCTGAGTTGTGAAGATCACCAGTAGGAGGGCATGGCAACCCACTCCAATATCCTTGCTTGGAAAACCCCATGAAGAGAGGAATCTGGCAGACTAAGGTCCATTGGGGTTGCAAAGAGTTGAACATGACTGAAGCAATTGAGCATATATATAAATTTTAAATTATTGTAAGAACATCTGCAATATGGTTGTAAAAGCTTCATTAAAAATATTGAATCTTTCAATTCACTATAGTAAATAGATGAGAATATTTAAATATTAAACAAACATTATTTAATTTTATTCTATATTTTATTTATATTAACCAAATAAAAATATGAATGCTCTCACCAAGATGTTCATCCCTTAAGATTTCCTGATTTTTAACTGTTCTCTTATGTTAACTATATTTTTCACATAAGACTAATTCACATACTCTACCTATGCCAGACACACAAACTGCCCTGGCACCTTCCTAGTGTGTGTAATGTATACACTTTCAGTGCATCTAAATTATGTTGAATTGTGTATAAATGTGTCTTCAAATTGTATAGATTTGTTTGAAATGAGAGTTTCCATTTCCTTTAGCACTACTGTCCTATAAACTGTATTATGTTCTTATGTTTTCCTCTCAACATTAGGTTTTTTGAGATATACTGAATTTTGATAATGTGTAACCTATTATATTCCCTTTATTTATTTATCACATGCATACATATGATATGTGTATATACACATTATATATATATCACAGATAAAAATCCAACCCACCAGTAATGGAGGGTTTTCCCATTTAGCACTAGTGGTAAAGAACTCACTTGCCAATACAGGAGATCTAAGAGATGTGGATTCCATCCCTGGGTCAAGAAGATCTCCTGGAGGAGGGCATGGCAACCCAATCCAGTATTGCCTAGAGAATCCCATGGACAGAGAAGCCTGGCTGGTCACAAGGAGCCAGACAAAACTAGAACAAATTAGCACTGGCACACCTGTAATGGATTTGTCATCTGCCTATAGCTCTGTTACCAAAATCTACAACACGGTGATGAATGTCTTTATTAATGTCTCTTTATAGTCTTATGGCAAGATTTTTGCAATGTATGTACTCTGCTGTGAGGCTAACTAATGAATGTGCATATTTGCATATAAGATTTCACTTTTGCCCATGGAATTCTCCAGGCAAGAATACTGGAGTGAGTTGCCATTTCTTTCTCCAGGGGATCTCCTCAACCTGGGGATCGAACTCACATCTCCTACATTACAGGCAGATTCTTTACCAACTGAGTGACATGGGAAGCCCAAGATTTTACCAGATATTACTAAATGTCTCCAGAATGCATATGTAAGTTTCCAAACATGGAACAACAGCAATGCTTAAACATTTCCAATTTTCCCATATTCTTATTTATTTATTTAACTTTTCAGCATTGTATTGGTTTTGCCATACATTGACATGAATCCACCACTGGTGTACGTATGTTCCAAACTCCCCTTCCACCTCCCTCCCCATCTCATCCCTCTGGGTCGTCGCAGTGCACCAGCCCCAAGCACCCTGTATCATGCATTGGACTGACAATTCGTTTTATGATAATGTACATGTTTCATGCCATTCTCTCAAATCATCCCACCCTCACCTTCTCACACAGAGTCCAAAAGACTGTTCTATACATCTGTGTCTCTTTTGTTGTCTCACATACAGGATTATCTTATTTCAAAGTGTAATGTCATTACAATTTTGCCACTCTACTACCTGCAAGAAGGTATACAACTAAGTCCATGTGCTGTAACTACTGAGCCTGTGTGCCATAAGTAGAGAGGCTGTGTGCTGCAACAAAGATCTTGCATGAAGCAAAAATGATCCTGGGTTTTGCAATTAAGATCACTCATAATCAAATAAACAAATAAATATTAACCAAAAAAAAACATATTGCACCATTTAAGAGACTCCTGAGACTACATCAAGCACTCTAACATTTGTATTATAGAGATTCAAGAAGGAGAATATAGAGAAAAAATGGTAAAGATGTAATACCTGAAAAAATTCCCTTAATGAGAAGGGAAGCAGATCCAGGAAGCACAGGACATCTCAAATGGTATCAATTCAAAGAGGGCCACATCAAGACCCTTTGTAATTAATATGTCAAAGATTTAACATGGAGAGAAAATACTAAATGCAGAACGAAAAACAATTAGTTGCCTGCAAAAGAACTTCCACAAGATTATCAGCTGAATTTTCTGCAGACACTCTGCAGGCCAGAAAAGAGTGACATGACATATTTAAAGTGAGAAAAGGAAAAGGCTACAATCAAAAACACTTTACCTGCAAGCTATCATTCAGATTTAAAGGAGACATGAAATTTACAGACAAGCAAAGCTAAAAGAAGTAAGCACCTCTAAACTAGCTTCTCAAGAAATGTGAAAGGGACTCTTTGAGTAGACAAAAGACAACTCAAAACATGACAATTTAAAAAGGAAAAACTCATTGGTAAAGGCAAATATTATAATAAAGCCAGTAGATCAACCACATACAAAGCTAGTAGGAAGGTTATAAGGCAAAGTAGTGAAACTACTTATATTCACAATGAGTCATTAAGAGATACATACATACACAAAAAAGAAACACATAAAATATGATGTCAAAAACATCAAGCTTGGGTGGGAGATAAAAATGCAGCATTGTTAGAGTGTATTATATATTATATAAAAACTTCATCATAACCACAATTGAAAATATAAAATAGATACATAGACAACCAAAAAAGAGACAGAAATCTAAACATAATGCTAAAATTTGTATCAAATTATTAAGGAAGATACTAAAGAAAAGAACAAAAAGAAGTAAAACACACACACACACAATTGACAAAGTGATAATAAATACAAATAAATTAACATTTACTTTAAATGTCATTGGATTAAATGTGCCAATGAAAAGACATAATGGGATAAAAAGACAATGGACACCACAGAAATACAAAAGATCATAATTAAAATAGACGTGTATCCCAATGTTGTAGGAGCACTATTCACAATAGCCAAAACCTGGAAGCAATCTAGAAGTCGATAGATAGATGAATGGCTAAAGAAGATGTGGTATAGGTATATAATTGAATATTATATTTAAAAATTAATGAAAAAATATAGTGAAATCTTGCCATTTGTAACAACACAAATGGAAACTGTATATCATGCTAATGAAATGTCAGACAGAGAAAAACAAATATATGATTTCACTAAAAGTCTAAAAGTCAATGCAAATGAACAAACATAAAATAGAAAGAGAGTCATATATACACAGAACAAACAGGTTGTTGCCAGAGAGAAAGAATTTGAAAGAAGAAAGAAATAGTTTTGTGAAACTAAAAGCTATAACTTTACAAAATAAGTGCATCAGGGCAGAAAATATGCAGGGTAATAACACAGGGAATAATTGTGCAATAACTTTGCATTGCTACAGTGGTAACTGTACTTTTTGTGGTGATCAGTTTGTAATGTATGGAAATATTGCATCACTATTTCATGCACCATGAACTAACAGAGTTGTAGGTCAGTTACACTACAAAAACAAACCCACAAATAAACTCATAGAAAGAACAATCAGATTTCTGGTTACCAGAGGCAAAGTGTTGAGGGGGAGGGGAAAGATAGTTAAAATGTGCAAACTTTCATTTGCAAGATATACAAGTAACAGGAATATGAAATACACTATGATATATTAAACTTACTGCTTTATGCTATATATATAAGTTCCTAGGAGAGCAAATTTAAGAGTTCTCATCACAAAGAAAAATATATTTTTATTTATTGTTTTATATCTGTATGAGATGATGCCTGTTCATTAAACTTACTGTGGTAATCATTTCAAGATGAATGTAAGTCAATTATTATGCTATATACTTTAAGCTTACACAACACTGTATATTAGCTATATCTTGATAAAACTTTAAAAAAAAGCTTATATGGAGTGGCAAAAAAAAAAACAAAACACCCAACATTGCAGGAAAATAACAATTTTTGAGAAGTAACATAATATAATGTCAAGACTTACTATAAAACTACAGTAGTCAAGAAAGGATACCACTGACAAAATGACTAGTCAGAAAGATCAATAGGGGAAAGCAGAGAGCTCAAAAATACATGACCCAAAATGCAATCAAAAGAGGATCAAAGATAATAAAACAGAACAAAAATATTTTTCACAACAAAAGGTATGGGACACTCATTATCCAAAAGGAGGGGAAAAAGAATCCAGATGCAAATCCTATATGGGTTTCCCTGGTGGGCTAGATGGTAAACAATCAGTCTCTAACATGGGAGACCAGGGTTCAATCCCTGAGTTGGGAAGATCCCCTGAAGGGGATTATGGCACCCACTCCAGTATTCTTGCCTGGAGAATCCCCATGGACAGAAGAGAGTGTTGAGCTACAGTCCATAGAGACACAAAAAGATGGACATAAGAAGTGACTAAGCACACACACATAACTGAAAATGGATCACAAACTTAAATGTAAAACAAAAATATAAAACAACTAGCAAGTAATATGGCAAAACACCTAAGTGTCCTGGGTTTGGCAATAGCTTTTACATATAATACAAAGAACATAGCCCATAAAAAATAATGAATAACTAGATTTCAGTAAAATTTAAAAAAAAATCTGCTTTTAAGTCACTGTCAAGATAATGAAAAGACAAGTCATAGACTGGGATAAAATCTTTGTCAAAAAATAAAAATGTGCTATAGTACTCATCCAAAATAATCAAATAACTCTTAAAATTCAACAGTAAGAAAACAGTCAATTAAAGACCTGTGGGCCTCTAACATTGGTATCTAGGTTCTTTTTTTTTTTTCTCTTTCTGCATAACAACTTGCCAAATTTTGGCAAGAACTTGAAAGCACAGAACATATTCACTGTTAGAGGGAATGCAAAATGGCATAATCACTTTGAAGGATAGTTTATCAGTAAAGGAAATCAATCCTCAATATTCATTGGAACGACTGATGCTGAAGCTGAAACTCCAATACTTTGGCCACCTGATACAAAAGGGCTGACTCATTGGAAAAAACCCTGATGCTGTGAAAGATTGAAGGTAGGAGGAGAAGGGGATGACAAAGATTGAGATGGTTGGATGGCATCACCGATTTGATGAACATGAGTTTGAGCAAGCTTCGGGAGTTGGTGATGGGCAGGGAAGCCTGCTGTGCTGCAGTCCATGAGATTGCAAAGAGCTGGACACGACTGAGTAATGGAATGGAGAAGGCAATGACACCATACTCCAGTACTCTTGCCTGGAAAATCCCATGGACGAAGGGGCCTGGTGGGCTGCAGTCCATGAGATCGTTGGGAGTTGGACACGACTCAGTGACTTCACTTTCACTTTTCACTTTCATGCATTGGAGAAGGAAATGGCAACCTACCTCAGTGTTCTTGCCTGGAGAATCCCAAGGACAGGGAAGCATTGTGGGCTGCTGTCTATGGGGTCGCACAGAGTCGGACACGACTGATGTGACTTAGCAGCAGCAGCAGCAGCAGCAGAGTGACGGAACTGAACTTAACTGAACAAAGTTGAATATACCCTTTCCATACAGTCTAGCAATCATGCTCTTTAGAATTTATCCAAAGGAATTAGAAATTTACATTCACACACAATTCTTCACAAAGATGCTTTTAGTAGCCATTTCTTTATTACGAAAAACATGGAAGCAACTGAGATGTCCTTTGTCAGTTAAATAGAAAAATAAGCTGTGGGATATCCAGACAATGGAATATTATTTATTGCTAAAAAGAAATGAGTCATCAGAATTGTGGAAAGAAATGGAAGAACCTGAAGAATATTCTTAAGTGAAAGAAGCCAATCTGAAAAAGATGCATACTATATTATTCCAACTATATAACATCTTATAAAAGGACCAAATTAAAGAGACAGATGGATAAAAAGTAGAGCACAGATGATTTTTAAGGAAAATAATCACAGTCCAAAGCCTGAAACAATAAATTTTGATTAATCCCACAGTTTTGACTCCTCCATCTCAGTTGTGCATTTAAAATCATAACCTCAAAATTAAAATTTTTATCTTGAATGGGATATCCGGCCCAATTAGACATTCTGTGTTCAACTCTAGAATATGGAAGACAAAGAGTGAACATGCAACTGCTCCTATTCTTATTTTAACAAGCTTTCAGTAGATTTTTAAATAAAATATAAAGCAATGAGATTACTAAACTATGTTTAAACATGTCCAGGTTCTGTATTATTTGGCTATTTACTATTACTTGCATAATATTGATTTGTATGATATAGTACAATTTTGTTGAAATATCTTGATATAATTTTGCATTCCAAGGATAAATTTCACATGATGAAAACTAAATAATCTTCATTTTCCATAACATCAAAGGATGTGTTGCATATAGATATTTTGTTTTATCTGTGTTAACACATAAATTTAGTCTATAATTCTCTTCACTTGGCTTGCATTTTTCTTACTTAGGTAAAATTTAGTGCAAAGTTTTCTACTCTTTTTTTTTTTTTAACTCTGGGCTGTATGAAGTGCAAGCTGGAATCAAGATTGCAGGAGAAATGTCAATAAACTCAAATATGCAGATAACACCACATTTATGGCAGAAAGCAAAGAACTAAAGAGCTTCTTGATGAACGTGAAAGAGGAAATCCAAAAAAAATTGGCTTAAAGCTCAACATTCAGAAAACTAAGATTTTGGAGGGGCTCCAAAATCACTGAAGATGGTGACTTCAGCCATAAACTTAAAAGATGCTTACTCCTTGGAAGGAAAGTTATGACCAACTTAGACAGTATATTAAAGTGCAGAGATATTATGTTGCCAACAAAGGTTCATCTACTCAAAGCTTTGATTTTTCCAGTATCATGTATGGATCTGGAAGTTGGACTGTGAAGAAAGCTGAACATCGAAGAATTGATGCTTTTGAACTGTGGTGTTGGAGGAGACACTTGAAAGTCCCTTGGACTGCAAGGAGATTCAACCATCCATTCTAAAGGAGATCAGTCCTGAGTGTTCATTGGAAGGACTGATGTTGCCTGAAATTCCAATACATTGGCCATCTGATGCAAAGACTGAACTGAAAAAACCTATGATTTTTTAACATTTTCATTTATATAATGATTCAAAATTTCCATTTCTTATACTGTCAATTGGAGCATTTCACAAGTGAAAAAAATTAATCTATGTTAAAAATGCTTCCAAATTTATAGACATAGGTTGAATAGTGATAATGAATAGCTTTTCAAAATTCTCTGTAATTATATGTAACATAAAGTAGTTTAAATCTCCTAGTACTTTGCTATCATCTATCTTTCTTAGAAAACTTTCTGACAGAAAAGTTTTTATGAAAACTTTTTTCACCAGAAAACTCTTATATGGCTGAAAATAGAGAAGAAATTAATTTAATTTTCAAGAATTATAAAAGGAAAGCAAGATGACTTTTGAAATTTAAGCAATATATGATAATATGTGTTTTGAGCATTGGGATGACTTTACATATAAACTGAAAGAGACTATAACATGTATGTATATATATATATGTATATATATTGTAGTAGCATCACAGAGGCTGTTGAATTGCACTGACTGTTGAATTTAAAAGTATATTAAGATCTGATACATGTATGAAGTTCATTAAAATAATAGTAACTATAGTAAAAGATAAGCAAAGGATATAATTTTCAAACTTAGATAAAGGTAACAGTCATATTTTCACATTTGTTAGAAATTAATGGCAAAATAATTCATCATAAAATTCTGCAGCTGTTTCATTCTAGGGGATATTGGAGTGTCAGGATTAGAGGAGGGGGTGAAATTCATTGAATGAAACATTTTGTCTCATGAATTTGTCTCATTATTGGGGGTATTAACATAAAGATGAAAAGGCAAAAAGATAGGACACTGAAAGAAGAACTCCCCAGGTCGGAGGGTGCCTAGTATGTTCCTGGAGATCAGCGGAGAAACAAATCCAGAAAGAATGAAAGGATGGAGCTAAAGCAAAAACAACACCCAGTTGTGAATGGGACTAGTGATGGAAGCAGGATTTGAAGCTGTAAAGATAATATTACATAGGAACCTGGAATGTTAGGTCCATGAATCAAGGCAAATTAGAAGTGGTCAAACAGGAGATGACAAGAGTGAACATTGACATTCTAGGAATCATTGAACTAAGATGGACTGGAATGGGTGAATTTAACTCAGATGACATTATATTTACTATTGTCGGCAGGAATCCCTTAGAAGAAATGTAGTAGTCATCAGAGTCAAAGGGTCCGTTTTTATTCCAAACCCAAAGAAAGGCAATGCTGAAGAATGCTGAAACTATGGTACAATTGCACTCATCTCACATGCTAGTAAAGTAATGCTTAAAATTCTCTAAGCCAGGCTTCAGCAATATGTGAACCATGAACTTCTAGATGTTCAAGCTGGTTTTACAAAAGGAAGAGGAACCAGAAATCAATTTGCCAACATCCGCTGGATCATGGAAAAAGCAAGAGAGTTCGAGGAAAACATATATTTCTGAAAACATCTATTCCTTCTTTATTGACTATGCCAAAGTCTTTGAATGTGTGGATCACAATAAAGTGGAAAACTCTGAAAGAGATAGGAATACCAGACCACCTGACTGCCTCTTGAGAAGCCTGTATATAGGTCAGGAAGCAACAGTTAGAACTGGACATGGATCTCAATTATAGGAGAAAAACTGTTAAAAATTCCAACATTTGGAGGCTGAACAACACCCTACTGAATAATCAACAAATCACAGAAGAAATCAAAAAGAAATCAAAATATGCATCGAAACAAATGAAAATGAAAACACAACTACACAGAACCTTTGGGACACTATAAAAGCAGTCCTAAGAGGAAAGTTCATAGCAATACAGGCATACCTCAATAAACAAGAAAAAAGTCAAATAAATAACCTAACTCTACACCTAAAGCAACTAGAGAAGGAAGAAATAGAGAACCCCAGAGTTAGTAGAAGGAAAGAAATCCTAAAAATTAGGGCAGAAATAAATGCAAAAGAAACAAAAAGAGACCATAGCAAAAATCAACAAAACAAAAAGCTGGTTCTTTGAAAGGATCAATAAAATTGACAAACCATTAGCCAGACTCATCAAGAAACAAAGAGAAAAAAATCAAATCAACAAAATTAGAAATGAAAATGGAGAGATCACGACAGACAACACAGAAATACAAAGAATCATAAGAGACTTCTATCAGCAATTATATGCCAATAAAATGGACAACTTGGAAGAAATGGACAAATTCTTAGAAAAGTACAATTTTCCAAAACTGAACCAGGAAGAAATAGAAAATCTTAACAGACCCATCACAAGCATGGAAATTGAAACTGTAATCAGAAATCTTCCAGCAAACAAAAGCCCAGGTCCAGACGGCTTCACAGCGGAATTCTACCAAAAATTCGAGAAGAGCTAACACCTATCTTACTGAAACTATTCCAGAAAATTGCAGAGGAAGGTAAACTTCCAAACTCATTCTATGAGGCCACCATCACCCTAATACCAAAACCTGACAAAGACACCACACAAAAAAAAGAAAACTACTGGCCAATATCACTGATGAACATAGATGCAAAAATCCTCAACAAAATCCTAGCAATCAGAATCCAGCAACACATTAAAAAGATCATACACAATGACCAAGTGGGCTTTATCCCAGGGATGCAAGGATTCTTCAATATCCTCAAGTCAATCAATGTAATTCATCACATTAACAAATTGAGAAATAAAAATCATATGATTATCTCAATAGATGCAGAAAAAGCCTTTGACAAAATTCAGCATCCATTTATGATAAAAACTCTCCAGAAAGCAAGAATAGAAGGAACATACCTCAACATAATAAAAGCTATATATGACAAACCCACAGCTAACATTATCATCAATGGTGAAAAATTGAAACCATTTCCCCTAAAGTCAGGAACAAGACAAGGGTGTCCACTTTCACCACTACTCTTCAACATCGTACTGGAAGTTTTGGCCACAGCAATCAGAGCAGAAAAAGAAATACAAGGAATCCAAATTGGAAAAGAAGAAGTAAAACTCTCACTGTTTGCAGATGACATGATCCTCTACATAGAAAATCCTAAAGACTCGACCAGAAAACTACTAGAGCTAATCAGTGAATATAGTAAAGTTGCAGGATATAAAATCAACACTCAGAAATCCCTTGCATTCCTATACACTAATAACGAGAAAGTAGAAAAAGAAGTCAAGGAAACAATTCCATTCACCATTGCAACGAAAAGAATAAAATACTTAGGAATATTTCTACCTAAAGAAACTAAAGACCTATATATCGAAAACTATAAAACACTGATGAAAGAAATCAAAGAGGACACTAATAGATGGAGGAATACACCATGCTCATGGCTTGGAAGAATCAATATAGTGAAAATGAGTATACTACCCAAAGCAATCTACAGATTCAATGCAATTCCCATCAAGCTACCAGCAGTATTTTTCTCAGAACTAGATCAAATAATCTCAAGATTTGTATGGAAATACAAAAACCTCGAATAGCCAAAGCAATCTTGAGAAAGAAAAATGGAACTGGAGGAATCAACTTGCCTGACTTCAGGCTCTACTACAAAGCCACAGTCATTAAGACAGTATGGTACTGGCACAAAGACAGAAATATAGATCAATGGAACAAAATCGAAAGCCCTGAGATTAACCCACATACCTATGGACACCTTATCTTCGACAAAGGAGGCAAGAATATACAATGGAGTAAAGACAGTCTCTTTAACAGGTGGTGCTGGGAAAACTGGTCAACCACTTGTAAAAGAATGAAATTAGACCCCTCTCTAACACCATACACAAAAATAAACTCAAAATGGATTAAAGATCTAAATGTAATACCAGAAACTATAAAACTCCTAGAGGAGAACATAGGCAAAACACTCTCAGACATAAATCACAGCAGGATCCTCTATGATCCATCTCCCAGTATACTGGAAATAAAAGCAAAGATAAACAAATGGGATCTAATTAAAATTAAAAGCTTCTGCACAACAAAGGAAAATATAAGCAAGGTGAAAAGACAGCCTTCTGAATGGGAGAAAACAATAGCAAATGAAACAACTGACAAACAACTAATCTCAAAGATATATAAGCAACTTATGCAGCTCAACTCCAGAAAAATAAATGATCCAATAAAAAAAAATGGGCCAAAGAACTAAATAGGCATTTCTCCAAAGAAGACATACGGATGGCTAACAAACACATGAAAAGATGCTCAACATCATTCATTATCAGAGAAGTGCAAATCAAGACCACAATGAGGTATCATTTCACACCAGTCAGAATGGCTGTGATCCAAAAGTCTACAAGCAATAAATGCTGGAGAGGATGTGGAGAAAAGGGAACCCTCTTACACTGCTGGTGGGAATGCAAACTAGTACAGCCATTATGGAAAACAGTGTGGAGATTCCTTAAAAAATTGAAAATAGAACTGCCTTATGACCTAGCAATCCCATTGCTGGGCATACACACTGAGGAAACCAGAACTGAAAGAGACACATGTACCCCAATGTTCATTGCAGCGCTGTTTATAATAGCCAGGACATGGAAGCAACCTAGATGTCCATCAGCAGATGAATGGATAAGAAAGCTGTGGTTCATATACACTATGGAATACTACTCAGCCCTTAAAAGAATAAATTTGACTCAGTTCTAATGAAATGGATGAAATTGGAACTGATTATACAGAGTGAAGTAAGCCAGAAAGAAAAACACCAATAGAGTATACTGACACATATATATGGAATTTAGAAGACAGTAATGATGACCCTATATGTGAGACAACAAGAGACACAGAGGTATAGAGTGGACTTTTGGACTCTGAGGGAGAGGGAAAGGGTGGGATGGTTTGGGAGAATGGCAGTGAAGCATGTGTATTTTCCTGTAAGAAACGAATCGCTAATCTATGTTTGGTGTAGGATGCAGGATGCATGGGGCTGATGCACAGGATGATTCAGGTAGAGGATGTGGGGTGGGAGGTGGGAGGGGGCTTTGGCATTGGGCGATTGTGTTCACCTATGGCTGATTCGTGTCAATGTATGGCAAAACAAATACAGTATTGTAATTAAAAAATAAATAAATTTAAATAAAACAAACAAAACAAACAAACAAACAAAAAAAAGAACTGGACATGGAACAACAGACTGGTTCCAAATAGGAAAAGGAGTATGTCAAGGCTGCATATTGTCACCCTGCTTTTTAAACTAATATGTGAAGTACATAATGAGAAATGCTGGGCTGGAGGAAGCATGAGCTGGAGTCAAATTTGCCAGAGAAAATCAATATCCTCAGAAATGCAGATGATACAACCCTTATGGCAGAAAGTAAAGAATAATTAAAGAGCCTCTTGATGAAAGTGAAAGAGTAGAGTTTAAAAGTTTGCTTGAAGGTCAACATTCAGAAAACTAAGATCATGGCATCCAAACCATCACTTCATGGCAAATAGATGGGGAAACAGAGTCTGACATTATTTTTCTGACCTCCAAAATCACTGTAGATGGTGAATGCCGCCATGAAATTTAAAGACGCTAACTCCTTGGAAGGAAAGTTATGACCAACATATACAGCATATGAAAAAGGAGATAACATATTTTTGCCAACAAAGGTTTGTCTAGTCAAGGCTATGGTTTTTCCAGTGGTCATGTATGGATGTGAGCATTGGACTCTAAAGAAAGATGAACACTGAAGAATTGATGCTTTTGAACTGTGGTGCTGAAGAAGACTCTTGAGAGTCCCTTGGACTGTGAGGAGATTCAACCATTACATCCTAAAGGAGATCAGTCCTGGGTGTACTTTGGAAGGACCAATGCCAAAGCTGAAACTCCAATACTTTGGCCACCTGACGTGAAGAGCTGACTCATTGGAAAAGATCCTAATGCTGGGAAAGATTGAGGGCAGGAGGAAAAGGGGATGATATAAGATGAGATGGCTGAATGGCATCACCGACTCTATGGACATGGGTTTGGGTGGTCTCTGGCAGTTGGTAATGAACAGGGAGGCCTGGCATGCTGTGGTTCATGGTGTCAAAAAGAGTCGGACAGGACTGAGTGACTGAACTGAACATACAGGTGTGTTTTTATTTATTTATTTATTTATTTTTGCATAAGGTCTGTAATTCTTTACATAAATTACATAGCTACTAGTTTTCATATTTGATATAGTTTACCAGGATGAATATTCATTGGAAGGACTAATGCTGAAGCTGAAGCTCTCATACTTCAGCCATCTGGTGCCATGAACTGACTCATTGGAAAGACCCTGATGCTGGGAAATATTGAGGGTGGGAGGAGAAGGGGATGACAGAGGATAAGATGGTTGAATAGCATCACCAACTTGATGGACATGAGTTGGAGCAACCTCCAGGGGTTGGTGATGGACAGGGAAGCCTGGCATGGTACAGTCCATGTGGTCTCAAAGAGCTGAACACACTGAGGGACTGAACTGTCTTAGTAGGCTCATTGTGATGATGGAAAAGTATTTAATAGTAATCTCTGGAACTATAGCATATGGATGTAATTTACGTATGGATAGATAGAAAGTTAGAGTGCACACTTTATATAGCTTGTTACATAGAAAGAAGCCTATAGTTACAGAATATGTAAAGATACAGAGTATAAACTAGGTATGTGTTAAAACTAAAAAAAAAAAAAAAAAAACACAGCTAATGGACAAGAAAGATAAAACAAGTGAAATCTTGTCATAGATAATGAACTGTAGAAAACTGCAACAGATTAAAGAAGGTAAAGCAATGGAATTGTAGAAATAAAAGTTATTTTGTGCATCGAATACAAAAACTCTTTCATCAAAAAAAAAAAAAAAAAGATGTTCAGTGTCTTTCCCTGGAAAGAAAATAGAACTAAGACTGAAGTTTATACACTTGATTCCTATCTTCAGTTCAGTTCAGTTCAGTTCAGTCGCTCAGTCGTGTCCGAATCTTTGCGACCCCATGAATCGCAGCACACCAGGCCTCCCTATTCATCACCATCTCCTGGAGTTCACTCAGACTCATGTCCATTGAGTCCGTGATGCCATCCAGCCATCTCATTCTCGGTCGTCCCCTTCTCCTCCTGCCCCCAATCCCTCCTAGCATCAGAGTCTTTTCCAATGAGTCAAGTCTTAGCATGAGGTGACAAAGTACTGGAGTTTCAGCTTTAGCATCATTCCCTCCAAAGAAATCCGAGAGTTGATCTCCTTCAGAATGGACTGCTTGGATCTCCTTGCAGTCCAAGGGACTCTCAAGAGTCTTCTCCAATACCACAGTTCAAAAGCATCAATTCTTCGGTGCTCAGCTTTCTTCACAGTCCAACTCTCACATCCATACATGACCACAGGAAAAACCATAGCCTTGACTAGATGGACTTTAGTCAGCAAAGTAATGTCTCTGCTTTTGAATATACTCTCTAGGTTGGTCATAACTTTTCTTCCAAGGAGTAAGAGTCTTTTAATTTCATGGCTGCAGTCACCATCTGCAGTGATTTTTGAGACCCAAAATATAAAGTCTAACACTGTTTCCACTGTTTCCCCATCTATTTCCCATGAAGTGATGGGACCGGATGCTATGATCTTCGTTTTCTGAATGTAGAGCTTTAAGCCAACATTTTCACTCTCCTCTTTCACTTTCTTCAAGAGGCTCTTTAGTTCTTCTTCACTTATTGCCATAAGGGTGGTGTCATCTGCATATCTGAAGTGATTGATATCTCTCCTGGCAATCTTGATTCCAGCTTGTGTTTCTTCCAGTCCAGCATTTCTCATGATGTACTCTACATATAAGTTAAATAAGCAGGATGACAATATACAGACTTGACATACTCCTTTTCCTATTTGGAACCAGTCTGTTGTGCCATGTACAGTTCTAACTGTTGCTTCCTGACCTGCATACAGATTTCTCAAGAGGCAGGTTAGATGGTCTGGTATTCCCATCTCTTTCAGAATTTTCCACAGTTTATTGTGATCCACACAGTCAAAGGCTTTGGCAAGAAAGCAGTAATAGATGTTTTCCTGGAACTCTCTTGCTTTTTCAATGATCCAGCGGATGTTGGCAATTTGATTTCTGGTTCCTCTGCCTTTCCTAAAACCAGCTTGAACATCAGGGAGTTCACAGTTCACATATTACTGAAGCCTGGATTGAAGAATTTTGAGCATTATTTTACTAGCATGTAAGATGAATGCAATTGTGTGGTAGTTTGAGCATTCTTTGGCATTGCCTTTCTTTGGAATTCGAATGAAAACTGACCTTTTCCAGTCCTGTGGTCACTGCTGAGTTTTCCAAATTTGCTGGCATATTGAATGCAGCACTTTCACAGCATCATATTTCAGGGTTTGAAACAGCTCTACTCTAATTCCATCACCTCCACTAGCTTTGTTCATAGTGATGCTTTCTAAGGCCCAGTTGACTTCACCTTCCAGGATGTCTGGCTCTAGATTAGTGATCACATCATCATAATTATCTGGGTCGTGAAGATCTTTTTGTGCAGTTCTTCTGTGTATTCTTGCCACTTTACTGGGGGCCAGCATGAGGAACTCTGCCCATGGAAAGGTCATGTGGAACGAGGCTTGGCATATACAAAGGTGTGATCAAGCCTCAGGAAACCTGTTCCTGAGCATCTACCCCCAAAACCAGAGTACTTTACAGGAGGCTTTCCCCCATAACCATTTCTCTTGGAGAAGGAGTTAATGTGCAGCTCCAAGGCAATACAAATTCCTGGGCATGACAAGAGTGTTTCACCTTACAAGCCCTGAAGTTTATCTAGCCTGCCTGTATAGCTTCATCCGGCCACATGTGATTGTTTATAAGCCCCCAACTGTGAGAGGCATGGGATGCTTTAAAACTTTCTAAATACAGACTCTTTTGAGAAGTTAGAAGATCATTAGTATAGTATTAGTGGGTTGATTAGGAATTATATTGGTGAAGGGGTTTTTCATTTGTCGTGCCAATAATTACTGCTAATTCCCTGCCCTGGGTGGGACAAGGGTGTCTCAGGTCAAACCTCTCTGCTGACAGATTAGCTTGTGTGACAACCTCTCAACCATAAACATCACAGAGAGTTTGGAGTATTAGCATAGGGCTTTTTTATTGTTGAGTCAATGATTGCTGCCAGGCCTCCATATCCTTAGGCACCAGGGAATATATTAATCAATACATTTGGAATATAGAAAAGGAATATAGTAGTTTTTGATGTTAGCAATATTAGACTTTTTGAGTTAATGAATTTTCTATTTTGTTATAGATCACTGTACTTTGTTATAAATCACTGTGTCCTTGCTATGTAAAAATGTAGCTTTATCACTATCTTAAGACTAGGTAGGAGGTGGAAAAAGATGGAGGAGGAATAGGATGGGGAGACCGCTTTCTCCCTCACTACTTCATCAAAAGAACATTTCAACGCTGAGTAAATCCCGCAAAACAACTTCTGAATGCTAGCAGAGGACATCAGGCATCCAGCAAAGCAGATCATTGGCTTCAAAAACAGGTGGGAATAAATATAAAAGACGAAAAAAAAAAAAAAGACAAAGGAGGTAGGGAGGGAGCCCCCATCCCGAGAAGGGAATCCTGTCCCAGGAAGAGACTCTTAAAAAGAGAGGTTTCCAAACACCAGGAAACATTCTTGTAGCTGAGTCTGTGTCGAGCCTTGGAAGCACAGAGGGCAACATAACAGGAAGGAAAAATAAATAAATAATTAAAACCAACAGATTACGAGCCCAACAGTAAATCCCCCAGCAGATAAGCGGTGCAAATGCCTGCATCTGACACTAACAAGTGGGGGGTTTGGTAGGGAGGAGCGGGAGGCACAAGCAGCAGTGCTTTCTAAGAATCGGGCTGCGGGAGACGCAGGCTGAATCAGGTCATAACGCCCGCACATGGCCAGAACGAACTAACTTGGGCTAGCAAACCAGACTGTGGGATAGCTACCAAGCGAAATGCTCAAACATAAGACACCTACAGGACTTTACACAGAACAAAGGATGGATCTGAAATAGCCGGCTGCAGACCATCCCCTCTGGTGACAGGCAGCCAGAGCCTTAAGTGCTGGAAGGGGGGCAATCACAGCTCAAGAGAGACATTACCTACCAAATTGCAAGCAGGTTTCTTTGCTAACTAAGACTTCTGGGGGACTGGACAGTCATCATCTGCCTGAGAAGGAGCCCCAGCGGTACTCCCAGAAAATTGAGCAGCACGGAAACGCTAGAATTCACAGCAATTGTGCTCACCAAACTCCCTAGCTACTCGGACCTGGGAAGGGCACAAAGTACAGGCCCAACCAAATCTGTGCCTTGGAGGGCTTACTGAGCGCCTAGCTAGAATGGCTTAGACTGGGGAGGTGCATGAAGCCTAGGGCAGGCCTCAGATGGTTATCCTGCAGAGCAACGTAGAACCTGAGTGGTGTGCGCCGTGAGCAGGAGCAAGCCCAGCGTAGAGTCCATCACCACCCTCCCTGTGACAAGACGGAAATCAGACATGGAAGAGACCAACAAACGGACGAAGTCAAACAGAGGGAACTGCCTTGGTAGCGACCCCACACAGCCCACAATGCCAGAGAAAAGGCCAGATATACGTTTACTACTTTTATGATGAATTTTTTTTTGGGGGGTTTGATGTGGAAGCATGATTTTTTTCTTTCTTTCTTTCTTTTTAATAATTTTTTAAATTACAATTCTTGTCTTCTTTCTTTTTCATCTTCTTTTTTTTTAACTTTCTTAAATTTTTAAGTCCTCTATATCTCTATTTATTATTTTATAACCTATTATTACTTTTCAAAAAATAAAAACATAAACCCTATTTTTAAAGCAAACGCCATATATAGTCTTTTTGTGGTGGAGGTTGTTGTCTTTTAATAATTCTGGTGGCATTTTTTTTCTCTTTTTCTTTTCTCCTTCTTCTTCTTGACATTAATATTTTATTTTTGAAAATCCAATCTCTACTGCAGATTTTTAATCTTTGCATTTTGGTATTTGTTGCCAATTTTGTACATTTAAAAACCTAATCTTCAGTACCCAATTTTACATGAGTGCAAGATTACTGGCTTGACCACTCTCTCCCCCTTTGGACTCTCTTTTTTCTCCACCAGGTGGTCTCTGTCTCCTCCCTCCCCTCCTCTTCTCTACCCAACTCTGTGAATCTCTGTGTGTTCCAGAAGGTGGAGAACACTCAGAGAACTGGTTACTGGCCAGATCTGTCTCCCTCTTTTAATCTCCCTCTTCTATCGCCCTGGCCACCTCTGTCTACTTCCCCCCTCTCCTCTTCACTGTATAACTCTGTGACCACCTCTGAGAGGTCCAGACTGTGGAGCGCACACAAGAAAATGGTTACAGGCAAGCTTGCTCTCTCCTCTTTTGATTTCACCTCATCCCATTCAAGACACCTCTAACTACCCCCTCCCTCTTCTCTCCTACAAGTAACTCAGTGATCCTCTAGGGGTGACCCTCAAGGTGGAGAAACCTACCATCTTTAACCTAGATGTTTTAACATCAGTGCTGTATAGATGGAGAAGTCATGAGGCTATTGTAAAAATAAATCTGAAAACCAGAATCAGGAGGCTTAAGTCCAAATCCTGAGATCATCAGAGAATTCCTGAATCCAGGGAACATTATCCAATAGGAGCTCATCAAATGCTTTCATACCTACACTGAAATCGAGCATCACCCAAGGGCCAACAAGTTACAAAGCAAGACGTACCATGCAAATTCTCCAGCAACACAAGTACACACCTCTGAGTTTCAATATACAGGCAGCTCAAAATACTCCAAAACCATTGACATCTCATAACCCATTACTAGACACTTCACAGCACTTCAGAGAGATGAAATCCAGCTCCACCCACCAGAACTCCAACACAAGCCTCCCTAATCAAGAAACCTTGACAAGCCACTGATACAACCCCACACACAGTGAGGAAGCTCAATAATAAAAAGAACTCCACAAATTCCCAGAATATAGAAGTCCATCCCAAACGCAGCAATATAACCAAGATGAAGAGACAGAGGAATACCCAGAAGGTAAAGGAACAGGAGAAATGCCCACCAAACCAAACAAAAGAGGAAGAGATAGGGAATCTACCTGCGAAAGAATTCTGAATATTGGTAGTGAAAATGATCAAAAATCAAAATGGAATCACAGATAAATAGCCTGGAGTCAAGGATTGAGAAGATGCAAGAAAGGTTTAACAAGGACCTAGAAAAAATAAAAAAGAGTCAATATATAATGAATAATGCAATAAATGAGTTCAGAAACACTCTGGAGGCAACAAATAGTAGAATAACGGAGGCAAAAGATAGGATTAGTGAAATAGAAGATAGAATGGTAGAAATAAATGAATCAGTGAGAAAAAAGAAAACGAATTAAAAGAAATGAGGACAACCTCAGAGACCTCCAAGACAATATGAAATGCTCCAACATTCAAATTATAGGAGTCCCAGAAGAAGAAGACAAAAGGAAAGACCATGAGAAAATACTTGAGGAGATAATAGTTGAAAACTTCCCTAAAATGGACAAGGAAATAATCACCCAAGTCCAAGAAACCCAGAGAGTCCCAAACAGGATAAACCCAAGGCGAAACATACCAAGACATATATTAATCAAATTAACAAAGACCAAACACAAAGAACAAATATTAAAAGCAGCAAGGGAAAAACAACAAATAACACACAAGGGGATCCCTATAAGAATAACTGCAGATCTTTCAATAGAAACTCTTCAGGCCAGGAGGGAATGGCAAGACATACTTAAAGTGATGAAGGATAATAACCTTCAGCCCAGACTACTATACCCAGCAAGGATCACATTCAAATATGAAGGAAAAATTAAAAGCTTTACAGACAAGCAAAAGCTGAGAGAATTCAGCACCACCAAACCAGCTCTCCAACAAATGCTAGACTTTAGACAGGAAACACAAAAAGGGCGTATAAACCCGAACCCAAAACAATAAAGTAAATGGCAACAAGAGCATACTTATCAATAATTACCTTAAATGTAAATGGGTTGAATGCCCCAACCAAAAGGCAAAGACTGGCTGAAAGGATACAAAAACAAGATTCCTATATATGCTGCCAACAGGAGACCCACTTCAAAACAAGGGACACATACAGGCTGAAAGTGAAGGGCTGGAAAAAGATATTCTATGCAAATAGAGAACAAAAGAAAGCAGGAGTAGCAATACTCATATCCGATAAAATAGACTTTAAAACAAAGGCTGTGAAAAGAGACAAAGAAGGTCACTACATAATGATTAAAGGATCATCCAATAAGAAGATATAACAATTATAAATATATATGCACCCAACATAGGAGCACTGCAATATGTAAGACAAATGCTAACAAGCATGAAAGGGGAAATTAATAATAACACAATAATAGTGGGAGACTTTAATACCCCACTCACATCTATGGACAGATAAACTAAACAGAAAATTAACAAAGAAACGCAAACTTCAAATGATACAATAGACCAGTTAGACCTAATTGATATATATAGGACATTTCACCCCAAAACAATGAATTTCACCTTTTACTCAAGTGCACACGGAACCTTTTCCAGGATAGATCACATCCTGGGCCATAAATCTAACCTTGATAAATTCAAAAAATTGAAATCATTCCGAGCATCTTCTTGAACCATAATGCACTAAGGTTAGATCTCAATTACAGGAGAAAAACTATTAAAAATTCCAACATTTGGAGGCTGAACAACACCCTTATGAATAATCAACAAATCACAGGAAAAACTCAAAAAGAAATCAAAATATGCATAGAAACTAATGAAAATGAAAACACAACTACCCAAAATCTGTGGGACACTATAAAAGCAGTGCTAAGAGGAAAGTTCATAGCAATACAGGCATACCTCAAGAAACGAGAAAAAAGTCAAATAAATAACCTAACTCTACACCTAAGGCAATTAGAAAAGGAAGAAATAGAGAACCCCAGAGTTAGTAGAAGGAAAGAAATCTTAAAAATTAGGGCAAAAATAAATGTAAAAGAATAAAAAGGGACCATAGCAAAAATCAACAAAGCAAAAAGCTAGTTCTTTGAAAGGATAAAAAAAAATTGACAATCCATTAGGCAGAGTCGTCAAGAAACAAAGAGAAAAAAATCAAATCAATAAAATTAGAAATGAAAATGGAGAGATCACGACAGACAACACAGAAATACAAAGAATCATAAGAGACTACTATCAGCAATTATATGCCAATAAAATGGACAACTTGGAAGAAACGGACAAATTCTTAGATAAATACAACTTTCCAAAACTGAACCAGGAAGAAATAGAAAATCTTAACAGACCCATCACAAGCATGGAAATTGAAAACTGTAATCAGAAATCTTCCAGCAAACAAAAGCCCAGGTCCAGACGGCTTCACAGCTGAATTCTACCAAAAATTTCGAGAAGAGCTAACACCTATCTTACTGAAACTCTTCCAGAAAATTGCAGAGGAATGTAAACTTCCAAACTCATTCTATGAGGCCACCATCACCCTAATACCAAAACCTGACAAACACGCCAGAAAAAAAAGAAAACTACAGGCCAATATCACTGATGAACATAGATGCAATAATCCTTAACATAATTCTAGCAATCAGAATCCAACAACACATTAAAAAGATCATACACCATGACCAAGTGGGCTTTATCTCAGTAATGCAAGGATTCTTCAATATCTGCAAATCAATCAATGTAATTCACCACATTAACAAATTGAAAAATAAAAATCATATGATGATCTCAATAGATGCAGAGAAGGCCTTTGACAAAATTCAGCATCCATTTATCATAAATACTCTCCAGAAAGCAGGAATAGAAGGAACATACCTCAACATAATAAAAGCTATATATGACAAACCCACAGCAAACATTATCCTCAATGGTGAAAAATTGAAAGCATTTCCCCTAAAATCAGGAACAAGACAAGGGTGCCCACTTTCACCACTACTATTCAATATAGTTCTGGAAGTTTTGGCCACAGCAATCAGAGCAGAAAAAGAAATAAAAGGAATCTAAATTGGAAAACAAGAAGTAAAACTCTCACTGTTTGCAGATGACATGATTCTCTACATAGAAAATCCTAAAGACTCAACCAGAAAACTACTAGAGCTAATCAATGAATATACTAAGGTTGTAGGTTATAAAATCAACACTCAGAAATGCCTTGCATTCTTAAACACTAATAATGAGAAAGTAGAAAAAGAAGTTAAGGAAACAATTCCATTCACCATTGCACGAAAAGAATAAAATACTTAGGAATATACCTACCTAAATAAACTAAAGACCTATATATCAAAAACTATAAAACACTGATGAAAGAAATCAAAGAGGACACTAATAGATGGAGAAATATATCATGTTGTAGATGGGAAGAATTAATATAGTGAAAATGAGTATACTACCCAAAGCAATGTACAGATGCAATCCCTATCAAGCTACCAGCAGTATTTTTCACAGAACTAGAACAAATAATCTCATGATTCATATGGAAATAGAAAAAACCTCGAATAGCCAAAGCACTCTTGAGAAAGAAGAATGGAACTGGAGGAATCAACTTGTCTGACTTCAGGCTCTACTACAAAGCCACAGTCATTAAGACAGTAGGATACTGGCACAAATATAGATCAATGGAACAAAATAGAAAGCCCAGAGATAAATCCACACACCTATGGATACCTTATCTTCGACAAAGTAGGCAAGAATATACAGTGGAGCAAAGACAATCTCTTTAACAAGTGGTGCTGGGAGAACTGGTCAACCACTTGTAGAAGAATGAAACTAGATCACTTTCTAACACCACACACAAAAATAAACTCTAAATGGATGAAAGATCTAAACATAAGACCAGAAACTATAAAACTCCTAGAGGAGAACATAGGCAAAACACTCTCCGACATAAATCACAACAGGATCCTCTATGATCCACCTCCCAGAATACTGGAAATAAAAGCAAAAGTAAACAAATGGGATCTAGTTAAAATTAAAAGCTTCTGCACAACAAAGGAAACTATAAGTAAGGTGAAGAGACAGTCTTCTGAATGGGAGAAAACAATAGCAAATGAAGCAACTGACAAACAACTCATCTCAAAAATATACAAGCAGCTTATGCAGGTCAACTCCAGAAAAATAAACGATCCAGTCAAAAAATGGGCCAAAGAACTAAATAGGCATTTCTCCAAAGAAGACATACGGATGGCTAACAAACACATGAAAAGATGCTCAACATCACTCATTATCAGAGAAATGCAAATCAAGACCACAATGAGGCACCATTTCACACCAGTCAGAATGGCTGTGATCCAAAAGTCTACAAGTGATAAATGCTGGAGAGGATGTGGAGAAAAGGGAACCCTCTTACACTGCTGGTGGGAATGCAAACTAGTACAGCCATTATGGAAAACAGTTGGAGATTCCTTAAAAAATTGCAAATAGAACTGCCTTATGACCCAGCAATCCCACTGCTGGGCATACACACCGAGGAAACCAGAATTGAAAGAGACACATGTACCCCAATGTTCATTGCAGCATTGTTTGTAATAGCCAGGACATGGAAACAACCTAGATGTCCATCAGCAGATGACTGGATAAGAAAGCTGTGGTACATATACACAATGGAATATTACTCAGCCCTTAAAAATTAAATTTGAATCAGTTCTAATGAGATGGATGAAACTGGAGCTGATTATACAGAGTGAAGTAAGCCAGAAGAAAAACACCAATACAGTATACTGACACATATATATGGAATTTAGAAAGATAGTAATGATGACCCTGAATGTGAGACAACAAAAGAGACACAGAGGTATAAATTGGACTTTTGGCTTCTGGAGGGAGAGGGAGAGGGTGGAATGATTTGGGAGAATGTCATTGAAACATGTATTCTATCATGTAAGAAACGAAGCGCCAGTCTATGTTCAATACAGGATACAGGATGCTTGGGGCTGGTGCACGGGATGATCCAGAAAGATGATATGGGGTGGGAGGTGGGAGGTGGGAGGGGGCTTTGGCATTGGGAGATCATGTACACCTGTGGCTTATTCATGTCAGTGTATGGCAAAACCAGTACAGTATTGTAACGTAGTATAAATTATTAAAATAATAATAATAATAATTTTAAAATAAATAAAATTCCACTTGAAAAAAAAGAAAAAAGACTAAGTAGATCTTAAGGGGAACATTGGTGAAAGGATTTTCATTTGTTTGGCTGATGTTTTCTGCTACATCTCTATATTCCCTGCCCTTATAATGAATATAACTAGCATATAGAAAAAATAAGTATTAACCTTTAAGTATATAGGAGAAATAAGTATTAATCTTTAAGATTAATCATGTTAAACCTTAGGATAAGTAAATTCCTTTCTTGATTGTAACTCACTACACCCTTACCCTATAGGAATGCAACTTTATTTGGAGGGTGGTGCCTGATTTAAGAAAAAAATCACCCCTGGAAAAATAAGTTTTCTGGTTAACTGACCGGTAACAGAAAAGGCCATAAAATGTCAGCAGACCTCATGAGCAGAAGATGACATAAAAATTCACAAGACCTTTGTATAATTTTATATAAAGCACCTGATTGTGACAAGGGTCAGGTCTGCTGACCCCCGTGTGACTCTGTATTCATCCCTATGTATAACAAAAGTATAAAAACAAACCTGAAAATAAAGAAATGGGATCAGTTTCTGGAAAGACTGCTTCCCCCATGTCGTTTCTTTCTTGCTCCTCATTTTCCTGGCTGAATTCCCATCTGGTATGGGGATATGCACCAAGCCTACTAACTCTGCCTGGGTTTCTAAGATTGCACCGGGGAGGCCTCAGTGCCTCCTCTCCTTTGGGAGAATGGAAAGACGCCTGTGGCTTATGTAGGTGGTGATAAGTATTCCACTTAAACCAGTTATTCAGCCTCGTTTTCTCCGCTAATTTTCCTACTATACTATCTGTTTCTAATCTCTCTATATATCTTTAATTAAATAAGTGTTTTCTAGGATGCCTACTCCATCCCCACCTTTGAATCACCCTGGATCCACCAGGGCTGGACCCAAGCACCGATTCTTTTTAATATCTTCTGCATCTGTTAGGTCCATACCATTTCTGTCCTTTATCAAGCTCATCTTTGCATGACATGTTCCCTTGGTATCTGTAATTTTCTTGAAGAGATCTCTAGTCTTTGCCATTCTGTTCTTTTCCTCTATTTCTTTGCACTGATTGCTGAAGAAGGCTTTCTTATCTCTTCTTGCTATTCTTTGGAACTCTGCATTTAGATTCTTATATCTTTCCTTTTCTCCTTTGCTTTTCACCTCTCTTCTTTTTCACAGCTATTTGTAAGGCTTCCCCAGACAGCCATTTTGTTTTTTGCATTTCATTTCCATGGGGATGGTCTTGTTCCCTGTCTCCTGTACAATGTCACAAACTTCATTCCATAGTTCATCAAGCACTCTATCTATCAGATCTAGGCCCTTAAATCTATATCTCACTTCTACTGCATAATCATAAGAGATTTGATTTAGGTCATACCTGTATGATCTAGCGGTTTTCCCTACTCTTTTTAAACTTAAGTCTGAATTTGGTAATAAGGAGTTCATGATCTGCCATATTCAGCTCCTGGTCTTGTTTTTGTTGACAGTATAGAGCTTCTCCATCTTTGGCTGCAAGGAATATAATCAATCTGATTTCGGAGTTGACCATCTGGTGATGTTCATGTGTAGAGTCTTCTCTTGTGTTGTTGGAAGAGGGTGTTTGTTATGACCAGTGCATTTTCTTGGCAAAACTCTGTTAGTCTTTGCCATGCTTCATTCTGCATTCCAAGGCCAAATTTGCCTGTTACTCCAGGTGTTTCTTGATTTCCTACTTTAGCATTCCATTACCCTATAATGAAAAGGACATCTTTTGGGAGTGTTAGTTCTAAAAGGTCTTGTAGGTCTTCATAAAACCATTTAACTTCAGCTTCTTCAGCATTACTGGTTGGGGCATAGACTTGGATAACTGTCATACTGAATGGTTTGCCTTGGAGATGAACAGAGATCATTCTGTCATTTTTGAAATTGCATCCAAGTACTGCATTTCAGACTCTTTTGTTGACCATGATGGCTACTCCATTTCTTCTGAGGGATTCCTTCCCACAGTAGTAGATATAATGGTCATCTGAGTTAAATTCATCCATTCCAGTCCATTTCAGTTCACTGATTCCTAGAATGTTGACGTTCACCCTTGCCATCTCTTGTCTGACCACTTTCAATTTGCCTTGATTCATGCACTTAACATTCCAGGTTCCTATACAATTTGCTCTTTACAGCATTGGCTATTGCTTCTATTACCAGTCACATGTACAACTGGGTACTGTTTTTGCTTTGGCTCCATCCCTTCATTCTTTCTGGAGTTATTTCTCCACTGATCTCAAGTAGCATATTGGGCACCTAATGACCTGGGGAATTCCTCTTTTGGTATCCTATCATGTTGCCTTTTCATACTGTTCGTGGGGTTCTCAAGGCAAGATTACTGAAGTGGCTTGCCATTCCCTTCTCCAGTGGACCACATTCTGTCAGACTTCTCCACCATGACCCTCCCATCTTGGGTTGCCCCTCAGGCATGGCTTGGTTTCATTGAGTTATACAAGGTTGTGGTCCTAGTGTGATTAGATTGACTAGTTTTCTGTGAGCATGGTTTCAGTGTGTCTGCCTTCTGATGCCCTCTTGCAACACCTACCATCTTACTTGGGTTTCTCTTACCTTGGGCATGGGGTATCTCTTCACGACTGCTCCAGCAAAGCACAGCCACTGCTTCTTACCTTGGAGGAGGGGTATCTCCTTACCGCCACGGTTCCTAACCTTCAACGTGGGATAGCTCCTCTAGGACCTCCTCCTTCCTATCTTACATTGCTGCAATTCTGACTCTGTTACAAGAGATTTTGCGGTGTCTACTTCACTTATTAGTTGTGTTATTGATGTTGTATGTTCCATTAACTGTCTTGGATAGAAAAAGTAGAGAAAAGGAAAGCATATCTCTGGGGAGGAACAGCAGACTGTGGGATAGATAAAAATAAGCTACCATAAGTCCAGCTGTAGTCTTTCATCTGGAATCAACGCCAAACCCACTAATCTTCTGTTTCCTTGAGTTATAGCTGCCTGAGGCCTGAAAGTCACTTATTTGATGTACCATAGCCCACAGTCTAGTGGGAAAATATAACTGGAATCTTACTCTCCCTGGAAGCTGCGTGGCCTCAAAGTGTCATATGCTAAGTCACTTGTCACAGCTGTCAAATCACTCCTTTGTTACTCAATGCTATAACTTACCAAAAGTAAGTCTTCATTTCTGCACTTTGGCATGTTTTTGGAATTTGTAGTCAAATTACTAAAGTTTTTTAATCACCTGAAAATCCTTGGAAGTTGATACATACATCATAAAAATAGAAACTACATAATATAACAAGGAGATGGTTAAGTAATACCTTAGTTATTTAGCTTTCTCTTGAGGATATATTTCAATGACAAGATTAGCCCATGGAATACAGGGGGTCATACTGAAGACCTCCAACAAATTAGCCTGGGTCCCTACTTCAAATTAATATACTTCTTCATATAAAATAATATTTGTTAGAGTCTAATAGTATTTTGCTAATTTTTGAGTTTCTGTGTTGAACTTTTCCCACTTAATGTCTAGTTTTTATATCATATTTCCCCATTTTATATTATCAGTTTGGTTAAACTTTCTCATATTTGATTATTAGCACAATTTATTAAGTATTTTGAAATTTAAGATGTAATGATAAATTTTCTATTTTTTTTATTCAAAAATCAAGGAATTCATATGATGGCTATATAGCTACAAAGAGACTTTTTTTTTTTTTTTAATCACAATCTCCTGGTGATTATGAGGTTTCTTTACAGAGAATAACATAGTTTTAACTGATATCAATGTAGTAGATCATGTATGTCTTTCAAGAAAATTATTCAATTATAATTCTCATATATTAAGCTGATGATTATTTGCTGTGAAGAAATCTGAGTGCTGAAGAATTGATGGTTTTGAACTGTGGTGTTGGAAAAGACTCTTGAGAGTCCCTTGGACTGTGAGGAGATCCAACCAGTTCATCCTAAAGGACACCAGTCCTGGATGTTCATTGGAAGGACTGATGCTGAAGCTGAAACTCCAATACTTTGGCCACCTCATGAGAAGAGTTGACTCTCTGGACTAGGCCTTGATGCTGAGAGGGAATGGGGGCAGGAGGAGAAGGGGACGACAGAGAATGAAATGGCTGGATAGCCTGGATGGACATGAAAGTGAAGTCACTCAGCTGTGTTCGACTCTTTGCGACCCCATGGACTGTAGTCTATCTGGCTCCTCCATCCACGAGGTTTTCCAGGCAAGAGTGCTGGAGTGGATTGCCATTTCCTTCTCCAGGGGATCTTCCTGACATGGGGATCGAACCTGGGCCTCCCACATTTTAGGCAGATGCTTTACCCTCTGAACCACCAGGGAAGTGTGGGTGAACTCCGGGAGTTGGTGATGGACTGGGAGACCTGGCGCGCTGCAATTCATGGGGTGGCAAAGAGTTGAATACAACTGAGTGACTGAACTGAAATGAATTTTGTATTTGGTCGTGAACAATGATTGAAGAAAGTGAAAGTGAAAGTCTTTCAGTCCTGTCCAACTCTTTGGACTCCATAGACTTTACAGTCCATGAAATCCTTCAAGCCAGAATACTGGAGTGGGTAGTCTTTCATTTCTCCCGGCGATCTTCCCAACCCAGGGGTCGAATCCAGGTCTCCCTCATTGCAGCTGGATTTTTCACCAGCTGAGCCACAAGGGAAGTGAACAATGATTAGTAATTGAAAATTAACTGTGAAATTCCCAATATACTTCAAATTGACTTATAATTTTGAACCTTTTGATTCACTTCTAAAATGAAACACTTCTGATGAAAAGTCGTGTCTGACTCTTTACGACCCCGTGGACTGTAGCCTACTAGGCTCCTCCATCTATGGGTTTCTCCAGCAAGAATACTGGAGTAGGTTGCCATTTCCTTCTCCAGAGGATCTTCCTGACCCAAGGATCGAACCCAGTTATCCCACATTACAGGTAGATGCTTTAACCTCTGAGCCACCAGGGAAGCCAAGTAATTGAAAATTAACTGTGAAATTCCCAGTATACTTCAAATTGATTTACAGTGGTGAACCTTTCGATTCATTTCTAAAATGAAACATTTCTAATGAAAATAATTAAAACATTTTAAATAAAAGTGCATTAATAAAAACTTGAAATATGTTTTGGATAATCAGTGTAAATAACAGGACATTCTTTTAAACTTCTCACTTTAGGATATTTGAAATTAGAAAGATCATGTTAACACAGTTTAGTTGCCATTGTTTTATATGAATCAGTACTTTATTCTATCACTGAATGTATTTTTACTCTAAAGAAAGGAGGTAGAAAATGAATATGATGATCTCCCTTAAAATAAAAGAGCAGTAGCATTGACAATATGTATAGTTTAGGTGATCATGTTCTTATGCTTTTGTATAAAGTGATTAATACAATTATCTTTCTCCCACATGTAGGCTTCATGTTGCTGGAGGCAGAAAGGCATCACTTGGGGAGGAAGGAGGATATTCTGTATAAGATGAAATGACCATAACATCCTTTTTCTTTATTTATGTACCTACTTTCAGCACTGGAGAGAGGGAGTGCTAGAAGACAAGGAGGTATAGGTGACATACATACAATTAATATGCACACACATCCTGATCATTTTCTCAAAGGTACAACTGAAGACTAAGCAGAAATATTTACATAACTTAGTCTTCTTATTCCATGTCACAGTGTAAGGTTCTCTTCCCAAGAGAAATTAAACAAAACAACAAAACAAAACTTTGAATAGTATTTATGACTAAGTTGTAGATGTTAAGACATGCCAACAGATTTATCTTTTCTTCCTCCACTGCCCTATTTGTTTTCCTCTTGTTGGTTTATTCCCCATCATCCTTTTCATCTTTCCTTTCTTCCTTTCTCTTTGTAACTCCTTGTTATAGTTTTTCTACTTTCTATCTGTCCCTTCATTATGTTTTCAGCTTTGTTTAGAACAATGTATTCTATAGATGTTGAATGAGGAGGTTCTAGAGACTCTGTTTTTAATCTTCTGCTTATCTAATGTAGACACACTTTTTCCTCTCTTCCACCTATGTATAGCATTTTTATGTTATCCATCATAGTAGAGCCATAACTTTTATAATGATGTATAACACAGTGTGTGTGTGTGTGTGTGTGTGTGTGTGTGTGTGTATATATATATATAACTATATCTAAAATAATATAGAATTAAATATCCAAATACTTTGAAATAGGGTAATTATTTGGAGTAGCAAATGGCAACCCACTTCAGTATTCTTGCCTGGAGAACTCTATGGGCAGAGGAGACTGGTGGGCTATATTCAATGGGGCTGCAAAGAGTTGAATACCACCAAGCAGCTGACACACATATGGTAATTATTTACTCTACTTCTCTCTCAGAGTGGTAGAATTACCTTTAATATATTTGTTATTAAGAAGGAAAATTGCTTTTATTCCTACTTCCCTGTCTACCTGAAACAATGCACAAATAGTCCCACTTTTTTTTTGCTTGTTCCTAAAACACTACATAAATATACATACATACCCACTCCTAACAAAGCCGCCAAATGAACTAGGCAACAGATGGGAAACTGAGAGTCCATGTGTTCACATTCCTGCTATGCCAATAACTTGCTGGGTGATCTTAGGCAAGCCACATATCTTCAGATAATTGCCTTCTTTGTAAAAGAACAGAGCCATAGGGCCTGAATATTAGCTCTCAGAAGCCAATAATGAATTTGTCCTATCATCCTTCTAAATATGGAAAACATATTTAAATAATAAAGAGCTAGAATTGATCTTATTATTATTGCTTAATCTCACTAAGTCTTCCCTGCTGTTCTGAAGGCTGTAACCAAATGCTTTGCAAAATTCAATTTAAGAAAAAGAACTTTCTTCAATACAACTACACTAAGAAATATGAAAAAATGATACATTTTCTTATACTCACACAAGCAACAAAAAGAAAAGAACGCATTTATTTGGCCAGATAACTTATACAAATGGGCAATGCATCCATGAAATAATCCTCAAAATTCCAAGTGGCGCTAATGATAAAGTACACACCTGCCAGTGCAGGAGATTAAGACATGAAAGTTTGATACCTGAGTTGGGAAGATCCCATGGAGGGGGCCATGATGACTCACTGCAGTATCCCTGTCAGGAGAATCTAATGGACAAAGGAGGCTGGCTGGCTACAGTTCATAGGGTCACAAAGAGTTGGACATGACTGATGTGACTTAGCACAGGACATTAGTCATTAGAGAAACTGAAATAAAAACCTCACTGATATTTCATTCATACCCATTTGGATAAGTAAAATTTTTAAATGCCAGAAAATAAGAATTGCAAGCATGCAGAAAAATTGGAATCTTGATACATTCATGATAAGATTATTATTCAGCCACTATGAAAAACAGTTTCAGAGTTTTTCAAAATGTTGAACATTGAGTTATTAAATATTTCAGTACTAATTATTTGTCAAAGAGCATTGAAAATATATGTCTACATAAAAATACCTTCACAAAAGTTCACAGAAGCATTAGTTATAACGATCACAAAATGAAAACAGTCCAATATATATTACCGACAAGCAGGTAAACAAAATGTGGTATATTCATTGTTGTTGTTTTTCAGTCACTCGGTTGTGTCTGACTCTTTGTGACCCCATGGACTGTACCATACCAGTCTTCTCTGTCCATCACCATCTCCCAGAGCTTGCTCAAACTCATGTGCATTGAGTTGTGATGCCATCCAACCATCTCATCCTCTGTCATTCCCTTCTCCTCCTGCCTTCAATCTTTCCCAGTATCAGGGTCTTTTCTAATGAGTCAGTCTTCCTATCAGGTGACCAAAGTACTGGAGCTGGAGTTTCAGACTCACCATCAGTCTTTCCAATGAGTATTTAGGTGTATTCATAAAATGAAATATTATTCAGCCATAAAAAGGGATGAAGCAGTGAAACACACCACAATATAGATAATCCTTGCACACATCATACTAAGTGACAGCAGCAATATCATTCTTTGTGCCACACACTATATTACAGCATTTATATGAAACATTCATTATAGACAAATCCAGAGAGACAGAAAGTAGATTAGAAGTTGCCATGATGGTCAATGTTAACTTCAGTTGACCCATGTGGCTCTTAATAACTAAATTTCAGAAACATACTGGAGAGTGTATGTGTGCTATATATATATATATATATATATATATATATATATATATATCACAATTTATTCACCCATTCCCCTGTCAATGAATATTTGTGTTGCTTCCATGTTTTGGCTATTATAAACAGTGCTGCAATGAACATTGGGGTGCATGTATCTTTTCAAATTACTATTTTTTTCTGGATATATGCCTAGGAATGGGATTGTTGGATCATATGGCTGTCTTATATGTAGTTTTTTAAAGAACTCCCATGCTGTTCTCCATAATGGTTGTACCAATTTACCTTCTCAATAACAGTACAGCAAGGTTTTCTTTCCTTCACATCCTCTCCAGTATTTTATTGTTTGTAGTTTTTTGATGATGGTCATCCTGACTGGTGTCATAAAGATAACAAAATAATGTCATTACAGCAAAATGAATGGAACTAGATATTATCATACTAAGTAAAATAAATCAGACAGAGGAAAACATATCTCACATAATATCACTTACATGTGGAATCTAATATTAAAAAATGATACAAATGAACTTATTTACAACACAAAAACAGACCCACAGGTCTTGAAGTCAAATTTATGATTACAAAAAAGGAAACATGGGAGAAGCTGATAAATTAGAAGATTAGGATTAGCATAGTCATATTATTATATATAAAATAGATAACTAATAAGGATTTACTGTACAACATGGGTTGTGAGTGAATGTGTGGATGCTCAGTAACTCAGTAATATCCTACTTTTTGTTACCCTATGAACTGTAGTCTACCAAGCTCCTCTGTCCATGGGATTCTCCAGGCAAGAACACTGAAGCAGTTTGCCATTTCCACTGCCTGGGGATCTTCCAAACCTAGGTATAGATCTCATGTCTCCTGATTCTCCTTGCATTATCAGGCAGATCCTTTACCACTGAGCAACTCAGGAAGCCATAGCACAGGGAAATATACTCAGTATTCTGTAACAATCTATATGGAAAAAGAACCTGAAAATGAATGCATTCAGTTCAGTTCTGTTATATCACTCAGCCATGTCCAACTCTTTGTGACCCCATGGACTGCAGCATGCCAAGCCTCCCTGTCCATCACCAACTTCCAGAGTTTACCCAAACTCATGTCCATTGAGTCGGTGATGCCAACCCACCATCTCATCCTCTGTCATCTCCTTCTCCTCTGGCCCTCAGTCTTTCAGAGCAACAGGGTCTTTACAAATGAGTCAGCTCTTCACATCAGGTGGCCAAAATATTGAAATTTCAGCTTCAGCATCAGTACTTGCAATGAAACACCCAGGACTGATCTCCTTTAGAACGGACTGGTTGGATCTCCTTGAAGACCAAAAGAACTCTCAAGAGTCTTCTCCAACACCACAGTTCAAAAGCATCAATTCTTTGGTGCTCAGCTTTCTTTACAGTTCAAATCTCACATTCATACATGACTACTGGAAAACACATAGCCTTGACTAGAATGACCTTTGTTGGCAAAGTAATGTCTCTTCTTTTTAATATGCTGTCTAGGCTGAGCATAACTTTCCTTCCAAGGAGCAAGAGTCCTTTAATTTCATGGCTGCAGTTACCATCTGCAGTGATTTTGGAGCCCCCAAAATAAAGTGTGATACTGTTTCCACTGTTTCCCCATCTATTTGCCATGGGACCAGATGCCATGATCTTAGTCTTCTGAATGCTGAGCTTTAAGCCAACTTTTTCACTCTCCTCTTTCATTTTCATCCCAGAGGCTCTTTAGTTTTTCACTTTCTGTCTTAAGGATGGTGTCATCTGCATATTGAGGTTACTGTTATTTCTCCCAGCAATCTTGATTCCAGCTTGTGCTTCATCCAGCCCAGCGTTTCTCATGACATACTCTGCATATAAGTTAAATAAGCAGGGTGACAATATACAACCTTGACAAATTTATTTTCCTATTTGAAACCAGTCTGCTGTTCCATGTCTGGATGTCTGGTTCTAACTGTCACTTCCTAACTTGCACAGAGATTTCTCAAGAGGCAGTTCAGGTGGTCTTGTATTCCCACCTCTTTCAAAATTTCTCAGTTTATTGTGAACCACACAGTCAAACACTGGCATAGTCAATAAAACAGAAATAAATATTTTTCTGGAACTCCTTTGCTTTTTTCGATGATTCAGAGGGTGTTTGCAGTTTGAGCTCTGGTTTTTCTGCCTTTTCTAAAATCAGCTTGAACATCTGGTTTTATGGTTCATGTCCTATTGAAACCTGGCTCAGATAATTTTGAGCATTACTTTGCTAGTGTGTGAGATGAGTGTAATTGTGGTGTAGTTTGAGCAATCTTTGGCATTGTCTTTCTTTGGGATTGGAATGAAAACTAACCTTTTCCAGTCCAATGACCACTACTGAGTTTTCCAAATTTGCTGGCCTAGTGAGTATCATTTTTTAGGATTTGAAATAGCTCAACTGGAATTCCATCACCTCAAATAGCTTTATTGGTAATGACGCTTCCTAAGGCCCCTTGACTTCATATTCCAGGATGTCTGGCTCTAGGTGAGTCATCACACCATCATGATTTTCTTGGTCATGAAGATCTTGTTTTGTACAGTTCTTCTGTGTATTCTTTCCACCTCTTCTTAATAGCTTCTGCTTCTGTTAAGTCTATACAATTTTTGTCCTTTATTGAGCCCATCTTTGCATGAAATGTACCTTTGGTATCTCAAATTTTCTTGAAGAAATCTCTAGTCTTTCGCATTGTATTATTTTCCTTTATTTCTTTGCACTGATCACTGAGGAAGTCTTTCTTATCTCTCCTTGTTATTCTTTGGAACTTTGTATTAAAATGGGTATATAGTTCCTTTTCTCATTTGCTTTTCACTTCTTTTCTTTTGTAAGCTATTTGTAAGGCCTCCTCAGACAACTATTTTGCTTTTTGCATTTTTTATTCTTGGGGATGGTCTTGATCACTGCCTTTTGTACAATGTCACAAACCTCCATCCATAATTCATCAGGCACTCTATCAGATCTAGTCCCTTAAATTGATTTCTCACTTCCACTATATAATCATAAGGGATTTTATTTAAGTCATACCTGAATGGTCAAGTTGTTTTCCCTACTTTCTTCAATATAAGTCTGAATTTGGCAATAGGGAGTTCATGATCTGAGCCACAGTCAGCTTCCAGTCTTGCTTTTTCTGACTATATAGAGCTTCTCCATCTTTGGCTGCAAAGATTATAATCAATTTGATTTTATTATTGACCATCTGGTCATGTCCATGTGTTGTGTCTTCTCTTTTGTTGTTGGAAGGAGGTGTTTGCTATGACCAGTGCGTTCTCTTGGAAAAACTCTATTAACCTTTGCCCTGCTTCATTCCATATTCCAAGGCCAAATTTACCTGCTACCCCAGGTGTTTCTTGACTTCCTACTTTTGCATTCCATTTTCCTATAATGAAAAGGATATCTTTTGTGGGTGTTAGTTCTAGATCTTGTAGGTCTTCAGAGAACTGTTCAACTTTAGCTTCTTTAGCATTACTGGTCAGGGCATAAACTTGGGTTACCATGATATTGAATGGTTTGCTTGAAACGAATAGAGATCACTCTGTTGTTTATCAGATTGCATCCGTTTCTGAATTTTGGACTCTTTGGTTGACTCTGATGACTACTGCATTTCTTCTAAGGCATTCTTGCCTACAGTAGTAGATATAATGGTCATCTGTTTTAAATTCACCCATTCCAGTCCATTTTAGTTCACTGATTCCTAGAAAGTTGAAGTTAACTCTTGCCATCTCCTGTTTTACCACTTCCAATTTGCCTTGATTCATGGATCTAACATTCCAGGTTCCTATACAATGTTGCTCTTTACAGCATTGGACCTTGCTTCTATTATCAGTCACATCCACAACTGGGTGTTGTTTTTGTGTTGGCCCCATCCTTTCATTCTTTCTGGAATTATTTCTCCACTGATCCCCAGTGGCATATAGGACACCTACTGACCTAGGGAGTTCATCTTTCAGTTTCCTGTGTTTTTGCCTTTTCATACTCTTCATTGGGGTTCTCAAGGTAAGAATACTGAAGTGGTTTGCCATTCGCTTTGCCAATAGACCACATTTTGTCAGAACTATCTACCATGATCCGTCCATCTTGGGTGGCCCCACATGGCATGGCTTAGTTTCACTGAGCTAGACAAGGCTGTGTCCCTTGTGATCAGATTGGCTAGCTGTCTGTGATTGTGGCTTCAGTCTGTCTGCCCTCTGATGCCCTCTCTCAGTGCCTACTGTCTTACTGGGGTTTCTCTTAACTTGGGTGTGGGATATCTCTTCATAGCTGCTCCAGCAAAGCTCAACTACTGCTCCTTACCTTGGACGTAGGGTATCTCCTCTCAGTCACCCACCACTCCACTCCAGCACCATGCACCTGCTATATATAAACATAAAAATGTATGTGTATAAGTACAAAACCGAGTCACTTTGCTATCCTGAAACCAACACAAACTTGTAAATCAAATATATTCAAATAAAATATTTTAAAAACCAAGGTAAAGTACACATGACATATAATTAACCATCTGAACCATAAAAAAATAAATAAATAAAACAGAAAAATAATGGGGTGCCTTAGACTGTTTATCTTCAGAAAGCAGAGCTCAAGAAACTGTTTTTGTCCACGTTGTTAATTTGATACATCTGAACCAGGGATGTAGTTACAACTGAGATTGTGTATGGTTCAGGTAAACTCTGTCAAGAACTATCACTCAGGCCTAGTAAGACACATGTGTGCTACCTCAATGCACATAATGATACATGTAAAATATAATTTGAAATCATTTTCTTGAGAGGAAAGAGGAACATTTGTCTCTTAATGTCTTGCCCTTTTGTCACAACTCACCCAGTGTATGTCACCACCCTCACAGTTCAGTTCTTTAACACACAAAAAAACTAGCAACTTCCCCAGGTTGAGGCCTCAGAAAAGCTCCTGTCCAGAAAGCCAGAGAAAGCTAGCTACTGGCTGCAGCTGAGATCTGGTGCTATCAAGTTGCATTTGGTAGAAATATCAGTGGAGCAACGGTTCAAGGAAGATATATCACAACTATCATGCTGAGAAGAAGGAGCATTTGCATGCATGTCTCTTATCCATCATTTTTCCAATTTTGTGACTAGACACTATCCTAGGGAAACCATATACTTACTGATGCCTAGAAATAAACTACCTCTGATTCCTTTCTTTGGTCTTTTTGAAGCAAAAGGTCAAGGAATATGCATGGAAGAAGACAATGGAGGTATATATTAATAGCAGTGAAGAACATGACACATCTAGAGTGTGCTTTTATACATTATGGTTGCATTTTCCAACATTGCTATCATGAATTTAACACACACTGCATTATCTAAATGGCAGAAAGTGGGGAGGGAAAAAGAGCCTTTTGAAAATGATGGAAAAGGAGAGTGAAAAAAAATCTTAAAACTCAACATTATAAAACTAAGATCATGTCATCCTGTCCCATCACTTCATGGCAAATAAAAGAAGGAAAATGTGGAAGCAGTAAGAGACTTTGTTTTGGGGGTTCCCACTGTGGAAGATGACTGCAACCATGAAGTTAAAAATGCTTGTTCCTTGGAAGAAAAGCTATGACAAACTGGCAGCATATTAAAAGCAGAGACATCAATTTGCCTAAAGTAGGTCCATATAGTCAATGCTATGGTTTTTCTAATGGTCATGTATGGATGCGAGATTTGGACCCAAAAGAATGCTTTTGAATTGTGATGCCAGAGAAGTCTTTTGAGAGTTCCTTGGAGAACAAGGAGATCAAACCAATAAATTCTAAAGGAAACCAACCCTGAGTATTCACTGGAAAGACATGCTGAAACTCCAATGATTTAGTTACCTAATGTGAAGAGCCAAACATTGGAAAAACCCCTGATGATGAGAAAAATTGAAGGCAAATGGAGAAGATGGGGCAAAAGGTGAGATGGTTAGATAGCATCAGTGACTCAATGGACATGAATCTGAGCAAACTCCAGGAGTTAGTGAAGGACAGGGGAACTTGGGTACTTCAGTCCCTGAGGTCACAAAGAGTCATACACGACTTAGGGATTGAAGATCAACAAACATTATTTAAAAGGTAATACTGTCCATAGAACACAAAAATATGCAAAGCACTATGATAGTTTTTTTACACAAGCTATTTTCATGCTCTCCTCATGATGATCCTATGAGATAGGTAGTATTATTATTCTTCTTTTGTCAAGAAACTACTAAGAGTCAGACAGATACAGAGTTTGTTTTTTTAACACAGTTGGATGCTTTTAAACTTGAATTTATCTTAGATTGTGAATGTCAGTGATTTTTCTGCTATACTTCAGAAATCACCTTTATAACACTATTATCAAGAATAAAGATAGAATGCTATTAAATGGATTGTTTTTGTGTCTTTTGATAATGATTACATTAGTATTTGCCTCCTTTTTCTTGGTTCCTGATGAATGCCATTGGACAGCTCAGTATTTGGTAATATGTATGAAATAATTTTTCTGTGCAAGGATTAATTTTTTTAGGAGAGTAATGTGGTCACTTTTGGTCCCCCATTCTCATAAGGAAGAATAGACATCACTATCCATACTTCTTGGTCTTCTTATTGCCTCCTCATCCAAAAGCATCATCTACATTGAGAAGATAAGACAACAGACAGGATTATGGTGGCTTGCAGTCATTAAAACATTCTTCCCTTGTTCTTTAACTTCCTTATTTCTGAATATGCTGACCCAGATAATTGACCTTAGATTTTCTTTCTTTTTTTTTTTTTTCCTGTTATGTCCTACTCATTCCTTGCTATTATCATTTCCTCACATTAACCCTAAGTTTAGCTAGTCTCAAGTTCTGAACTGAGGACACTGGACTCATGGGTGTAGAGGCTAGGCTACTTAAACCAATACAATTTCCTAAGTAAGGGAAGTGTCTTAGTATGTACTTTATTCCTGGAGATGGATATAAGATTGGCCTTTTCTTTCACTGCAGTGGTATAAATGTAACTTTAGTTTGGGAAGTTACAAATACAGGGATTCCAAGTGAAAATAAGACTCATTCTATTTGTCAATAGACAAATGAATCCAGAAAAATGATTGAGGTAGTCACATGTAGTGGTAAATCAGACTAATGTCTTGCAAAGTCCTTGGAAAACTATAGTTTGTTTTCTTCTTGACATTAAAGAAAAAATTACAAAGATCAGACCATCATATTCTATCTGAACCATTTATACATAGGAGGTTGACATGGGATCATATGAATACATTTAAAAAGAAATTTATTTTGGAGAAAAATTTTGTGAGAAAACCCTGAAGACTCTGATGCGGCAAAAGTGATATTATAATAATTTATTGATGCATTATTGACAAAGCATTTTATTCTTATTTCAAAAGAGTGAAATATAGGCAGATTCTATGACACAGGTTGAATAGTATTTTGATAACTCTAGTTTTATTTATTTATTTTTTTAATCTGGGTATGCAAAACAAGACTTTAAAATGAAAGCAAACAAAGAATAAAGCTAAAAAAGCATTGTGTAAATATGTGAATTTGGCAATATATACAATTTTAAAAATTGATCATCAGCAGTATGGGGCCTGGCTTGCTCAACTTTGTTTTCCTTGGTATCTGTGAATAACATTCAAGTCCAAAGAAGACAATGTCATAACAGTAAACTGTGACTCCCTGTGACATCCCCTGAAGCTCCTGTAGTCATTTCCACACCATGTTTTCAGATGGGCTCTGGACATTTTCCGATATTTCAATTGAGGATTTCAGGAACCCACAGTTTGTGGATAAATCAACATCACAGTGGGATGAATATGTTCAGTGAACACATAATGTGGAACAGAAATTTGAAACCATGAGAAATCATACCACTAAGGTAAGATAGGAAAGAAAAAACAAAAACAAAAACAATCAGTGTAACTATTATGAACCCAAGGGCTAAGTGATAACTTAGTAATGCTGTTTCTTAATACTTTGTCAGTTGGACTTAGGATTGCAAAGAGACATAGTGGAGAATAATATGAGTTTAAAAAGCAGTTTATTTTTTTAGTCAGAATTGAAACTGTACTGAAAATGAAAGAAAAGCAATGGAAGGCATTTGATTCAGCAAAATAAGAAAAGAGATTTGCTTAGAAAAATGTGAAGGTCTCAAATAGAAATTTATTAAAAAATAGAGAAAAAAGGTAATCTCTCCATACTTGGCTGCTTTTGAAACAGAAGCTAGCAAAGTTGAAGCTACTTTCTTTCTGGATCAGGACTCAATAAGATTTAATGTAGGAAAAAAAGTCAAGATGTTGGTAACATTTTCTTATGGAAATCTTCCATAAGAAGAGTGGGAGGCAGAGAAGTACAAAATTATATCCTCTAACAGTGTTCTTTGTTTATTGGAACAATTGTGCTAGTTTATCAGGTAAGAATTGGACACATTTCAGAAAGAAAATTTGAGAATAACAGAATGAAATTCAAACATTTGTTGAGTTTCTTGATTAAAAAAATAGAAACCTTAATAAAATTAGAATTCTAAGTTGCAAAGCATGCTATTTTTGTGCAATAAGGGAACACTAGACTATAAGGAGACTTTCTGGATTTTGAGATTCTAAAGTTAAGCACGACATGAAATTATAAATTAAATCCAGCTTTTGGAATGCTGGACAAGTAGTTGATGGCCTTCCCAGGGGAATTTGCCTATTTGAAGAAGTGAGAATTTTTTTAAAGAAATAAGTGTTATTCTATTTTTTTTTCCACACTCAGAATTCAAAAATTTATCACTCCAAGAGACTTATGAAATAAAATTAGGAGGGCTACTTTAGTAAAATAAACATGTGGATCCAAGTAAATGGAAAGCAAAGAAAATAAAGATCCCTCAAATGAAAACAGTGTTTTCCCTGCATCACGAAAAGTACCAGAACTAAAGTTCAAGTTCAGTTCAGTTCAGTCACTCAGTCGTGTCTGACTTTTTGTGACCCCATGAATTCCAGTATGTGAGGCCTCCTTGTCCATCACCAACTCCTGAAGTTCTTTCAAATTCACATCCATTGGGATGGTGATGCCATCCAGACATCTCATCCTCTGTCATCCCCTTCTCCTGCCCCCAAACCCACCTAGCATTAGAGTCTTTTCCAATGAGTCAACTCTTCACACGAAGTGGCCAAAATACTGGAGTTCAGTTTTAGCATCATTCCTTCCGAAGAACACCCAGAACTGATCTCCTTTAGAATGTACTTGTTGGATTTCCTTGCAGTCCAAAGGACTCTCAAGAGTTTTCTCCAACACCACAGTTAAAAAGCACCAATTATTTGGCACTCAGCTTTCTTCACAGTCCAACTTTCATATGCATACATGACTACTGGAAAAACTATAGCCTTGACTAGATGAACCTTTGTTGGCAAAGTAATGTCTCTGCTTTTCAATATGTTATCCAAATTGGTCATAACTTTTCTTCCAAGAAGCAAGTGTCTTCCTAATTTCATGGCTGCAGTCACTATCTGCAGTGATTTTGGAGCCCCCCAAAATAAATTCTGTCACTGTTTTCACTGTTTCCCCATCTATTTCCCATGAAGTGATGGGACCAGATGTCATGGTCTTAGTTTTCTGAATGTTGAGCTTTAAGCCAACTTTTTCAGTCTCCCATTTCACTTTCATGAAGAAGCTTTTTAGTTCCTCTTCACTTTCTGCCATAAGGGTGGAACAAAAGTTAAAAGTATATTAACTTAAAAAAAAATTACCAAGTCCTGCTTGAGAAGTGTAGGAGACTAACAAAAGTAGAAGAGACATATAAGACATTTATTCAGAGGTGTATTTGTTTCCTGTGGCTGCTGAAACAAAAATACCACAACTTTAGGATGCAGGATGCATGGGGCTGATGCACGGGATGATTCAAGTGGAGGATGTGGGGTGGGAGGTGGGAGGGGCTTCAGCATTGGGAGATTGTGTTCACCTATGGCTGATTCGTGTCAATGTATGGCAAAACAAATACAGTATTGTAATTAAAAAAATAATAATAATAAATAAATTTTAAAATTTTAAAACATAAATAAATATAAATAAATAAAAAAATATAATTTTTCTGTAAAAAAAAAAATGAAATAAAGATTTCAGAAGAGTTATGTTCTTCAGAGAGCTATAGGGAGAGAGATCTTGCCTTCTGGTATACTAACACACTCCTTGATGCATGGATGGCATAATCCTTGTATCTGCATATTGTTTTCTGCCACACATGTCCATCTCTGTGTCCAAATTTCCCCTTAGGATACCAGTCATACTGGACTAGAATCCATCATAATGATCTCATTTTAATTTCATTTGCAATGATTCTACTTCCAAATTATGCCACATTCACAGGAACTGGGAGTTAAGACTGCAGTAGCTTTTGAGAAGATACAATTCAACGCTTCAGTTCAGTTCAGTCGCTCAGTCGTATCCAACTCACTGTGATCCCATGAATCACAGCACGCCAGGCCTCCCTGTTCATCATCATCTCCCAGAATTCACTCAGACTCATGTCCATAGAGTCCATGGTGGCATCCAGCCATCTCAACCTCGGTCGTCCCCTTCTTCTCCGGCCCCCAATCCCCACCACCCAACCACCCCCCCCCCCCCCGCCCCCAGCATCAAAGTCTTTTCAAATAAGTCAACTCTTCTCATTAGGTGACCAAAGTACTGGAGTTTCAGCTTTAGCATCCTTCCAAAGAACTCCCAGGGTTGATCTCCTTTAGAATGGACTGGTTGGATCTCCTTGCAGTCCAAGGGACTCTCAAGAGTCTTCTCCAATACCACAGTTCAAAAGCATCAATTCTTCAGTGCTCAGCCTTCTTCACAGTCCAACTCTCACATCCATACATGACCACAGGAAAAATCATAGCCTTGACTGGACAGACCTTAGTCGGCAAAGTAATGTCTCTGCCTTCAAATATGCTATCTAGGTTGGTCATAACTTTCCTTCCAAGGAGTAAGCGTCTTCTAATTTCATGGCTGCAGTCACCATCTGCAGTGATTTTGGAGCCCCCAAAAATAAAGTCTGACACTGTTTCCACTCTTTCCCCATCTATTTCCCATGAAGTGATGGGACCGGATGCCATGATCTTCATTTTCTGAATGTTGAGCTTTAAGCCAAATTTTTGCTCTCCTCTTTCACTTTCATCAAGCAGCTTTTTAGCTCCTCTTTACTTTCTGCCATAAGGGTGGTGTCATCTGCATATCTGGGGTTAATGATATTTCTCCTGGCAATCTTGATTCCAGCTTGTGTTTCTTCCAGTCCAGCGTTTCTCATGATGTACTCGGCATATAAGTTGAATAAGCAGAGTGATAATATCCAGCCTTGACGTACTCCTTTTCCTTTTTGGAACCAGTCTGTTGTTCCATGTCCAGTTCTAACTGTTGCTTCCTGACCTGCATACAGATTTCTCAAGAGGCAGGTCAGGTGGTCTGGTATTCCCATCTCTTTCAGAATTTTCCACAGTTTCTTGTGATCCACACAGTCAAAGGCTTTGGCATAGTCAATAAAACAGAAATAGATGTTTTTCTGGAACTCTCTTGCTTTTTCCATGATCCAATGGATGTTGGCAATTTGATTTCTGGTTCCTCTTCCTTTTCAAAAACCAGCTTGAACATCTGGGAGTTCATGGTTCACATACTGCTGAAGCCTGGCTTGGACAATTTTGAGCATTACTTTACTAGCATGTGAGATGAGTGCAATTGTGTGGTAGTTTGAGCATTCTTTGGCATTGCCTTTCTTTGGGATTGGAATGAAAACTGACCTTTTCTAATCCTGCAGCTACTGCTGAGTTTTCCAAATTTGCTGGCATATTGAGTGCAGCACTTTCACAGCATCATCTTTCAGGATTTGAAACAACTCCACTGGAATTCCATCACCTCCACTAGCTTTGTTTCTAATGATGCTTTCTAAGGCCCACTTGACTTCACATTCCAAGATGCCTGGCTCTAGATTAGTGATCACATCATCGTGATTATCTAGGTTGTGAAGATCTTTTTGTACAGTTCTTCTGTGTATTCTTGCCACCTCTTCTTACTATCTTCTGCTTCTGTTAGGTCCATACTATTTTTGTCCTTTATTGAGCCCATCTTTACCTGAAATGTTCCCTTGGTATCTCTAATCTTCTTTTAAGAGAGCTCTAGTCTTTCCCATTCTGTTGTTTTCCTCTATTTCTTTTCATTGATCACTGAAGAAGGCTTTCTTATCTCTTCTTGCTATTCTTTGGAACACTGCATTCAGATGCGTATATCTGGCTTCTATTGTCTTTGAAATAAATAAAATAAACCCAGTCTTGAGAAATTAACAAATAAATTAAAAAATAACATACAGAAAATATTTTTGTGTGCATAGCATGGGATAATCTTTAGAGGTTCTCATTAGACATTTGCTCCCTCAAGATCTGAAACCAATCAATTTGACTGAGAATAGTGTGGTAAGTGATTCCCAAACAGAGACATTATAAGATCAGGGAGAAAATATTTTAGGCAACAGAAATCATGGGCCTGGAATTATCCTTTAAAAATATGCAGCAAATTAGTTACTCTGGAGACAAAATAAAAATAAGGCTGTTCCTAAACCAAACTTGGGTCCACTAGCCAAGCAAGGAGTCCAGGCAATTAATGCTTAAAAGACACAAACTCCCTGATGGCTTTCAGAGAAATATTTTTAAAGATGGTAAGGAAGGTCTGGGAAGTCATGTGGTGTGTGATCAGCTCATAGATATTCTTCTAATTGGTTGTGTGGTGACTGAGTAGCATTTAGGAGTCAGCATCATCCACCTTGTTCCAAGTAGTCTGTGGCATACATTCCCTGACTTTGTTTGATGCCTGGACTATTATGTTTGTGTCTTGCTTGAATGTTTTCCTTTATTTTCAGTCAAAGAAGGTCCAGAAAACTAAAGTTTTTCTAGGAAAAAAAAAAAAAGTCAGGCAGAGGATATGGCAGAGGGTGGAAGTGAAGAACTGTCCTAGGCAGGTCCCATAGGGTCCTGCTCTATTCCAATATGTGGTCTTTCTAGAAAAAGGAATACAGAAAAACCTCAACATAAGAAGCCACTGGAACTTTGAGGAGTGTTAGAATTTCATGTTTCTCAGTAGGGCATCTTGGTAGTAGAATTAAGTATGTTTCCATATAGAATTATTATATTAATTTCAACTGTATAGTGCCTTAAATTCTAGCTAAACAGGACTATGTAGGAACAGCATTTTGTAACTATACAAGGGGAAACCAAGGGAATGTAGGAACTTCAGGGAAGCACAGAAGAAGAATAGTCACCTTGAAAAAAAATCTACATGTGGGCAAATAGGAACCATTTCAAATGCTGAGAGAGAAAGTGAATATGAATGCATACTCCACTTTTTAAAGCAAGATGCAAGACAAATATTTTGATCAGTGATTTTTTCCCAGATGTCATAAATGTAATAGTTACACTTATTACATCCAAATGTAAATTCTAAGCAGTTGGTACTAACTGGTATTTTGTGAAAGGTGAAGCCTACATTTTTATTGTCTTTTTTTTTTTCATGTCTTTCATCTATACCCACTTCTGAATAACACTGAATCGTCACTTTCTTTCTTTTTTTCTTCCTTTTTTTTTTAAAAATGAATTACAGAGATTGCATTAAGATTCATTTTAGAGAAATGTATTTTTAGAGATTTTGGACTGTGAGAGACATGGAAACTGAAACTGGTTTAATTCAAATTCTGAGATGTTATTCTTAGATAGTGTATTGCTGATCCTCTTTCACACTGTTTGCATTATTCACTGAACCCAGGGTAGGCAAGGCTCCAGCTCAAAGCCTGGGAGAAGACTCAAGGAACCATAGGAATTGCAGACAAGTTTATTCTCTTCTGGTTGGCATGTCAGCCATAACACAGTCTCTCTTCTGGCTGACACAGCAGCCGCAGTAGCAGCCATAACATAACTATAAAGGAACCATAATGTAGGTATAACATAACTTCATATAACATAATCATGATGCTGTTCTAATGTAGCCCTAATTCAACAGCAGCCAAGGCTTTCATGGTGAAGCTTATACAGGTGTACTGCACAAAGTAGTCCATGAGCAAGCAATACCTCGATATGCACATGAGACATGCTGTAAGTGATTTCATCTGTAACACAGCCATGCAAAGTTATTGTTTGCAGAACATGGGTGAAGAGGGCATGAGAACATAAGATGAGAGAACCTGACTGGTGCGGTCTTGTTCATTTTCCCACAGATAGCCAAAGAAAAAAGTATCCAAGAATCTCACAAGCACCCAGATAAGACTTTTGTGGCTATCCATGAAGCAAAAAGCAAAAACAAAACAAGCAAAACCAGAAAAAAATTTAAATTTTGAATTGGATTAAATTGAAATTTTGTATTGAATTTAAAAACAAATTTCAATGGAAATTAGATAATTTTCTGATAACATAGAAAATGGCAGTTTATATACATTATTAATATTTGAGTCATTTTAATTGCTCTGTTGTATTCACTGGATAATTTCAAATGAGCTGTATTGAGAAATCTGTCTAGACATGGGAAATAAAATTGGCTCACCCATGACAAAAAAAAAAATTAGCTTAGTGTCCAATATGGAACTATTTCAAGATTTCTTATGAAAAAAATAGAAGAAATATTTGCTACAATGGCTTCCCAGGTGGCTAGTAAAAAATCTGCCTGCCAATGCAGGAGATGGAAGTTCCATCCCTGGGCTGGAAATATCCCCTGGAGAAGAAAATGGCAACCCAGTCCGGTATACTTGCCTGGGAAATGCCGTGAACAGAGGAGCCTGTCAGGGTATACAGTCCATGACGTTGAAAAGAGTAGGACAAGACTGAGCACTCATTCTTCCTCTCTACTTGTTAGATGGAAGATAGACTTAAAGTGCTGAGGAGAAAAAAAATAGTAGAGCATTACAAGGGAGCATTGCTTTATTATACAAGTATTGTCTTTTCAGTGTATTTACCAATATATGTGAATGTATTACAGTTTACTAACTTGATATTTTGATATCTTTTTTTTTTATTTTGTAGCTGTCTGATTTTGTGTCTGTTAATAAGTTATAAATGATAGACTATTATGATAATTTATTAGAGAAATGCATAGAATTCTGGAGAAATCCCTTACTGTCTTTGTTCTAAATAAAAGAAAGTTAGAGTTTGCACACTGAACTTTAATTAAGCTATTCACCCTGATGGTTTAAGACACAGATCATAGTGCATTAGATGTATTAATGGACTAGTACAACAATGCTTCATGGAAAATCAACTCAGAAATCAGTGGCCTACAATTCACATTTCTTTTTCTTACTCAAGGGTATGCAAGTCAGCTGAACAGTTCTGTTTTTGACTACATATCAGGTGTCAATATTTGAGTTAGTTCATGTCTGCTCCATGTCTCCACTTTCTTCTTGGTCCAGTCATTGTTCAGTATTTTCCTTATGGCAAACCTCATGAGTACTAGAGAACAATATAAACTAAATAAGCTTGCTTTAGCCTCAGCTCTTAGCATAGCTACCTACAATCACCAGCTGGAACAATTTACATGACCAAGTCTAAAGTCAGCAAGGCAGAGACTGATTTACATTGTTTCTTTCAATGTCACCAATTGCACATTTTTGTTCGTTGTTCAGTCACCCAGTCATGTCTACCTCTTTATGACCCCATGGACAGCAGCACTCCAGGATGCCCTGTCCCTCATCATCTCCCAGAGTTTGCCCAATTTCATATCTGTTACACCAGTGATGCCATTCAACCATCTCATCCTCTGCCACCCTCTTCTCTTCTTGCATTTAATCTTTCTCAGCATCAAGGACTTTTCCAATGAGCTGGCTATTCACATCAGGTGACCAAAATATTGGAACTTAGTCTTCAGCATCACTCCTTCCAATGAGTATTCAAGGTTGATTTTTTTAAGATTTACTGGTTTGATCCCCTTGCTGTCTAAGGAATTTTCAGGAGTCTTCTCCAGCACCACAGTTCAAAGGCATCGATTCTTTGGTGCTCTGCCTTCTTTACAGTGCATCATTCACAACCATAAGTGACTACTGGAAAGACCATAGCATTGACTGTATGAAACTTTGTCGGCAAAGTGATGTCTATACTTTTCAACATATTGTCTAGGTTTGTTATAGCTTTTCTGCTAAGAAACAACTGTTTCTGACTTCATGGCTGCAGTCACCAATCACAGTCACTTTAGAGCCCAGGAAAAGGAAATCTGTCACTATTTCCACCTTTTCCCCTTCTATTTGCCATGAAGAAATGGGGCTGATTGCCATGATCTTTTTTTTTTTTTTTTAATATATAGATTTAAGCTGAGGTTTACACTCTCTTCCTTCACTCACATTAAGAGATTCTTTAGTTCCTCTTCACTTTCTTCCATTAGAGTGGTTTCATCCACGTACCTGAGGTTGTTGATGTTTCTCCTGTCACTCTTGATTCCAGCTTGTAAGTCATTCAGCCTGGCATCTCTCAAGGTATGCTCAGCAGATAAGTTAAATAAACAGGATGACAACAAACAGCCTTGTTGTATTCCATTCTTAATCCTGAATCAGTCAGTTGTCTCATATAGGGTTCTAACTGTAGCTTCTTGACCTGCATACAAGTTTCTCAGGAGATGGAAGTTCTTGGTTCATGTAGTGCTGAAGCCTAACATGATAGATTTTTAGCATGAAAATATTGCACATTATGAAGCTACAAAATAAAGTTTTATTTGTGCTCAATATAATCTTATTTATGATTCCCAAAGCTGCAGTCTCAAACCTATTTTCTCAAACTTTAATTGTAATCTCAAACCTTAATTCCAGGTCTATATCTACAGGTTGTTATTTTCAACCTATACATATATGTGTGTGTGTATAATTTTATAATTAAAATTTTATTATCCAGGAATCGTTTGTCACTAATTTGATTCTGGACTTTTTAGATACTGCCATTTAATGGTTCACATGGGCCTACATCTCATATCTCTAGTTTTCTACATTATGTAATCAAAATGTTCTGATTGAAATTCATTTCAAAAGTTCTCATATTGTTCTTTTTGCTCATCCTTCTTCTTCTCATTTTAATATCCTTCCTATCATTCCAGAATCTTTGTTCTTCATAAACCTATTCACCTATCAAAAAGTGCCAGATCAAATTTCTTATTAGAAAATGGTATATACCTCTTTTGAATTTTCACTTTATGTGACAGTGCTCATCATTCTGAATGAGAAGAGGGCCCCATGGAATTGGATCAAACCTCAGAGAAAGGGACACAAATCACCTGGTACTGAAGTCTCTGAAGCAACACTATGAGTCTAATTCTGAGAGGTGGGAAGACTGTCACGTGTAACAAAATACTGACATGGGGGTGAAAAAGTAAGACTTATGACATTAACAGGACTAGGAAGCACAAACAGGAAGGCAATCCCAACAGAAAGGACTCTCTCCCTCTGTCTTCCAACCCTGCAGTCTTCTCAGAACACCACATTGGAAAAGACTAATTGGAAGCAAAGAGACAAAAGAGAAATCAAACCCGAGTTTGATCAAACCCCAAGTTACATGCTTTGCACCACAAAATCAATTTAGAAGGGAATATTTGGAGTTGTAACATCACAGTTTCTCATTCATAGAAATATTCAAATAACAAGGAAAGTGCTTAAAATTTATATTGTCTGATTATGGAAACATCTTTCCCAAAACATATAATCTTCAACACTACAGATCCTTGAACAAAATTATCAGCACATTAATAGTAGCATTATTGACAGTAATCAGTTGTTAATAGTGTTATTAAATGATATAATACTTTACTTAAATTCAGTGCATAAATAAGCTGTTGAGATGAGTTATTTTTAGTATGGGCTTCTCTAGTGGCTCAGCTGGTAAAGAATCCTGCCTGCAATGAGGGAGACCTGGGTTCAATGCCTGTGTTGTGAAGATCCCTGGAGAAGGGAATGGCTACCCACTCCAGCTTTCTGGCATAGAGAATTCCATGGACTGTACAGTCCATGGGTTGCAAAAACGTGGACACAACTAAGCAACTCTCATTTTCACTTTTATTCCTAGTATTCTAAGAAGATATAAAAATAAACATATCATACATAAAGACAATTAAAACCATATGGAATATTTTATGTAACCGTAATAAAAGGAATTTAAAAAGCAAGAAACATAAAAAAAAAAAAAACACTATATGTGATCTATTTTCTTTGGTCTTAAAATTGAACAATCAAAGTTTTAGTTGTTCGGTTAGTTCAACTCTTTGAAACCCCATGGACTGGGGTCCACCAGGCTCCTCTGTCAATGGAATTCTCCAGGCAAGAATACTGGAGTGGGTTACCATTCCCTTCTCCTGAGGATCTTCCTGACCCAGGGATCAAACACGAAGTGTCCCACATTGTAGGAAAATTCTTTATCATTTGAGCTACCAGTGATTTTGCATTTTTTTTCAGACACCAGTAAATGCCAAATTCTATCAACATGCCTTGAACACAACAATGAGTTTAAACTCACTTTGGAATGAGAAAACTCAGTGAAATAAATACTACAAAATTTTAGTCTTATTGATAATATATCTGAAGTGGGGAATCTTATAAGTTAAATAAATATAAAGTTTTCATAGATGAAGTTTCATTCAAAAGGATTACAAAGTAAAGTATTTAAAAATACTGAGGAAGAATCCACTATGAATGAAAGTTACATGACTTTCACAAAATCAAAAGTAGCACTAGACCATCCAAGACATCATCTCATCTGATTACTGTATCAGTTCAGTTCAGCCACTCAGTCGTGTCTGTCTCTTTGCAACCCCGTGAATTGCAGCACGCCAGGTGTCCCTGTTCATCACCATCTTCCGGAGTTCACTCAGACTCATGTCCATCAAGTCTGTGATGCCATCCAGTCATCTCATCCTCAGTCCTCCCCTTCTCCTCCGGCCCCCAATCCCTTCCAGCATCAGAGTCTTTTCCAATGAGTCAACACTTCGCATGAGGTGGCCAAAGTACTGGAGCTTTAGCATCATTCTTTCCAAAGAAATCCCAGGGTTTATCTCCTTCAGAATGGACTGGCTGGATCTCCTTTCAGTCCAAGGGACTCTCAAGAGTCTTCTCCAACACTACAGTTCAAAAGCATCAGTTCTTCGGTGCTCAGCCTTCATCACAGTCCAACTCTCATATCCATACATACATGACCACAGGAAAAACCATAGCCTTGTCTAGACGGACCTTAGTCGGCAAAGTAATGTCTCTGCTTTTGAATATACTATCTGGGTTGGTCATAACTTTTCTTCCAAGGAGTAAGCATCTTCTAATTTCATGGTGCAGTCACCACCTGCAGTGATTTTGGAGCCCCAAAAAATGAAGTCTGACACTGTTTCCCCATCTATTTCCCATTAAGTGATGGGATCAGATGCCATGATCTTAGTTTTCTGAATGTTGAGCTTTAAGCCAACTTTTTGCTCTCCTCTTTCACTTTCATCAAGCTGCTTTTTAGCTCCTCTTCACTTTCTGCCATAAGGGTGGTGTCATCTGCATATCTGAGGTTATTGATATTTCTCCCAGCAACCTTGATTCCAGCTTGTGTTTCTTCCAGTCCAGCGTTTCTCATGATGTACTCTGCATATAAGTTAAATAAGCAGGGTGGCAATATACAGCCTTAAGGTACTCCTTTTCCTATTTGGAACCAGTCTGTTGTTCCATGTCCAGTTCTAACTGTTTTTTCCTGACCTGCTATATAGAAGTTCTAAAAATAATATGTGTAGAATTAGGGACATAACAGAATAAACAAAAGCATAAAAAATTATTATAAACAATAAGAGAATAATTTGAAAAATAAAACAACTGGAATTGTGATGTTGAAAAATATGCTCATGAATTTAAAAAATAATGAAGAGATTAGATATGTAAAGAAAAGCATATATAAGGAGTACATTGTATTATTTAGGTTTTCTTTTTTAATAGATTTCAAAGTAGGTGGCAAAATTCATTAAAAATTACTTTTATTTACCATCTTTTTATAAGAATCCTTATTTTTGATAGTAGTCATTCTGACAGGGGTGATATGATACTTATTTCAGTTTGAGTTGCATTTCTAGGATGATTAGTGATGCTAAGCATCTTTTCCTGTGTCTTTTGACTGTCAGTATATCTTCTTTGGAATAAATTGTCTATTTAGAAATTCTACCTATGTTCAATTTAGCTTCTTGTTGTTTTTGATGTTGAGTTGTAGGAGTTCATTATTTATTTTGGATATCAATACTTTATAAAGTATGAAAAGTGCTAATCGCTCAGTTGTGCTTGACTCTGTGATCCCATGGACTGTAGCCCACCAGGCAAGTTTGTCCATGAGATTCTCCAGGCAAGAATACTGGAGTAGCCATTTCCTTCTCCAGGGGTGGTCCCAACCCAGGGACTGAAACTTCATCTCTCATGTCTCCTGCATCTCAGGAGGAATCTTTACCACTGAGCCACCAGGGAAACCCTGGTATACTATTATAAAGCATACTGTTTGCAAATATTTTCTTCTATTCATTAGATGTTCTTTTCATTTTGTTGATAGTTTCCTTCACTATACAAAACTTCTTACTTTGATGTAATCCCTTTTGCTATTTTTAATATTTTTTTCTCTTGTCTGGCAAGTCAAATCTAAGAGCATACTGCCTGTTTTCTTCTAGTTTAATGGTTTCAGGTCTGACATTTAAACATTTGATTAATTTTGAGCTTATTTTTGTATATGTTGTAAGAAAATGATGAGGGTTTATACTTTTACATATAGTTGTCCAGTTTTACCAACATCATTGGGAAAAAGCACTGTATATTCTTTTTCCATTATCCTGGTCTCCCTTGTTGTACATTATTTGTACATATAAGCATGGGTTTATATTTTTAGACTCTCTATTCTGCTCATTGACCTGTTTTTGTGCAAGTATCATAGTCTGTTGATTTATTCAAGTTATATGAAAAATTACATTGATATTTTGATTGTAATTACATTGAATATATAGTTTTGGATAATATAGACATTTTAATAATGTTGATCCTTTCAATCCATGAACACAGTGTATCTTTCTTTGATTTGCATTGTTTTCAATTTCCTTCTTTAATGTCCTGCAGTTTTCTGAGTAACATGTCTTTCAGTTCCTTAGTTAAATTTATTCCCAGGTATTTTATTCTTTTGAGGAATATGTAAAAGCATTATCTTCTTAATTTCTCTTTCTGACTGCTATCAGTGCATAGAAATGCAACAAAATTCTATATAGTAATTTTGTATCCTGAAAATTTTCTGAATTAAAATTTTAGCTATAATAGTCTATTAAAAGAGTCTTTGGAGTATATATATATATATATATATATGGATATATATATATATATATGGTTTTTATATATATATATAAAACCATAGTGAAGGATAGGGAAGTCTGATGTCCTGCAGTCCATGGGGTCTCAAGGAGTGAAACACAACTAAGTTACTAAATAGTGAGTTGTTTTCCAACTTGAATGTCTTTCATTACTTGCTTACTTAATGTGACTTGATGAGAAAGAAAAGTGTTGGTGAGGATGTGAAGGAAATGGAAGGGCCATACATTGTTGGTGGGGTTATAAACTGGTGCAGCTACTATGGAAAACAGTATGGATCTTCCTCAAAAACAAAAAAGTAGAATTGCCATATGATCCAGCAATTCGACTTTTGAGTATTTATCTGAAGAAAACAAAAAAATAATAATAATTCAAAAAAGCATATACCTTTATGTTAATGGCAGCATTGCTTATAATAGTCAAGATATGGAAGCAAACTAGATGTCCATCAGCTGTCAATGTATAAACAAGATGTGGTATATATGTTGCATTTTGTGACAACATGAATGAACCTAAAGGATATTATGCTACATTAAATAAGTCAGACAAAGATAAATACTGTATGATTTCACTTGTATGTGAAAGTCTAAAACAAAACAAAATAAACAGAAGCAGACTCATAGATTCAAAGATAAACTGGGTGGTTGCCATAGGAAAGGGGTTTGGGGAGATTAACAAAATATGTGAAGGGGATTAAGATGAGCAAATTTTCAGCTATAAAATAAAAAAACTATAGGAATGTAATTAAAGCACAGCAAATATAGTCTGTAAGCTGTAATAACTCTGCATGGTGATAGATGGTAGCCAGACATGTGGTGATTGTTTCATAGTTTATGGAAAACTCAATCACTATATTCTACAACTGAAACTAGTATTATACTTTATTACAATTATGATATAACCAATAAACTTCTATTGTAGATACATATGTAATTTCACATTCATCCATACAACATTTTTTGCTGAGATTGTTTAAGCTTGTGTAAATAAACCTTAGATTTAAAAGGAAAAATTAGGAATCATTTACTAATTAGGGAAAACTAAGGAAAATCACTGCAGATGGTGACTGCAGCCATGAAATTAAAAGCCTCTTGCTCCTTGGAAGGAAAACTATGACCAACCTAGATAACATATTCAAAAGCAGAGACATTACTTTGCCAACAAAGGTCTGTCTAATCAAGGCTATGGTTTTTCCAGTAGTCATGTATGGATGTGAGAGTTGGACTGTGAAGAAGGCTGAGCATGGAAGAACTGATGCTTTTGAACTGTGGTGTTGGAGAAGACTCTTGAGAGTCCCTAGGACTGCAAGGAGATCTAACCAATCCATTCTGAAGGAGATCAACCCTGGGATTTCTTTGGAAGGAATGATGCTAAAGCTGAAATTTCAGTACTTTGTTCACCTCATGCGAAGAGTTGACTCATTGGAAAAGACTCTGATGCTGGGAGGGATTGGGGGCAGGAGGAGGAGGGGACGACAGAGGATGAGATGGTTGAATGGCATCAATGACTTGATGGACGTGAGTCTGAGTGAACTCCGGGAGTTGGTGATGGACAGTGAGTCCTGGCGTGCTGTAATTCATGGTTTCGCAGAGTCAGGCACGACTGAGTGACTGAACTGAACTGAACTGAAGGAAAATTTAGATTATTTTTAATAGCAAAAAAAAAAATGTACAGTTTCTTGGGTTTATTATTATTTTTCTTCACAATGATATCACTTTAAGCTTCAAAGGACAATCAAGAGTATATTCACAGATTATTTTTGAGCTCATAATTCATAAATCAACTATAGTCATGTTTATCAGTTTTGAGTTATAAGGACAATATGCAGCTACATATCACTGCTAAACACTTGATGCTATGGAAACCAGCATAGTATATTAAATTCCAAGTACTTAATTAAAAACTATAACTTATTTAAATCTGATGTCTAAATACAAAGCATATGAAGGCTAATAAATGACATAATTTTGGAAAACTTCAAGAAATGCAAAGATTATAAAACATATTAACTACTAATATTGTTAAGAAAAGTTAGACAATGAACTGGTTGGCATCATAAGACATTCAGAGTTAAAAGAACAAATGTAATGCTATTTCAATCTATATATTAAATATTAAACTCTATTATAATACAAGTATCAATAATGGTTCAAATTATTGAATAAGTTCCCCATACTTTTCTCATTACTTCAGGGCTGAGAATTAACACCAGTTTTAAAATGAGAATTACAAATCTAAAATAGTCTTGAATCCACTAAAATCTCATAAAGGCATTCAAACTCTAAGCCATAAAATATTTATAAGAATATGTACATTGCAACAAGAAGAAAATTTACTTCACATTCAACTGTAGATCTATATTACAGATTAAGTCACAATGCTAATTTTGGTCCCATGAAATCATTCTTTCACATTAGTAAATTACTGCAATGTTTTTGGACAGCTGTTTCAACTCTAGTCCACTTACCAAAATTATTTATGAGTAGTTCAAATAATAATGTAAAATTCATTTTCCTTTTTAACTCTTCAATTGTGAAAAATTCAACCAAAACTTAAATAAAGTAAAAGTCAACATATAAAATGATACATTTTCTATGTAATTTTGAGAGTTCTTAGTTTTCTCCCCCCACCCCTTTTTTTGAGGGGGAAATATTGCCAGGACTTAAGGTGAGTATGCACAATTAACAAGAGAAGGAGGTATTTCCAAACTTAGAAAACTTGGGAATGGGACAACAACAATAAAAAAAAGCTGAAAGAGCCAGCAAACAGAGTTTTCATTTTCTTACCAAAAATTGGAATACGTAGTTAGGCACTTGGGATTTTCCCTTCAATATCCATTTTCCCACACTGAACTTGGCACACTGTTGAGTTCAATTCAGTTCACTCACTCAGTCATGTCTGACTTTTTGCAATCCCATGGACTGTACCACACCAAGCTTCCCTGCCCAACACCAACTCCTGGAGGTTGCTCAAACTCATGTCTGTCGAGTGAGTGATGCCATGCAACCATTTCATTCTGTCGTCCTCTTCTCCTTCTGTGTTCAATCTTTCCCAGCATCCGGGTCTTTTTAAATGAGTCAGTTCTTCGCATCAGGTGGTCAAAGTATTGCAGTTTCGGCTTCAGAATCGGTCCTTCCAATGAATATTCAGGACTGATTTCCTTTAGGTTGGACTAGTTGGATCTCCTTGCAGTCCAAAGGACTCTTGAGAGTCCTCCCCAACACCACAGTTCAAAAGCAACAATTTTTCAGGGCTCAGCTTTCTTTATAGTCCAATTCTCACATCCATACATGACTACTGGAAAAAAAAAAAAAAAGTTTTGACTAGATGAAACTTTGTTGACAAAGTAATGTCTCTGCTTTTTAACATGCCTTCTAATTTTATTATAGCTTTTCTTCCAAGGAGCAAATGTCTTTTCATTTCATGGCTGCAGTCACCATCTGCAGTGATTTTGGAGCCCAAGAAAATAAAGCCTTTCACTGGTTCCATTATTTCCCCATCTATTTGCCATGAAGTGATGGGACCAGATACCATCATCTTAATTTTTGGAATGCTGAGTTTTAAGCCAACTTTTTCACTTTCATCAAGAGGCTCTTTAGTTCTTCTTCACTTATTGCCATAAAGATGGTGTCATCTGCATATCTGAGGTTATTATATTCCTCCAGGCAATCTTGATTCCAGCTTGTGCTTCATCCAGCCCAGCATTTCACATGATGTACTCTGAATATAAGTTAAATAAGCAGGATGACAATATACAGCCTTGACATATTCCTTTCCCAATTTGGAACCAGTCTGTTATTCCACGTCCATTTCTAACTGTTGTTTCTTGATCTGCATACAGATTTCTCAGGAGGCAGGTCAATGGTCTGGTATTCCCATCTCTTTCAGAATTTTCCACGGTTTGTTGTGATCTACACAAAGGTTTTGGTGTAGTCAAAAAAGCAGAAGTAGATGTTTTTCTGGAACTCTCTTTCTTTTTTGATGATCCAACAGATGTTGGCAATTTGATCTCTGGTTCCTCTGCATTTTCTGAATCCAGCTTGAACATTTGAAAGTTCACGGTTCATGTACTGTTGAAGTCTGGCTTGGATAATTTTGAGCATTACGTCGCTAGCATGTGAGATGAGTGCAATTGTGAAATAGTTTGAACATTCTTTGGCTTTGTCTTTCTTTGGATTGGAATGAAATCTGACACTTTCCAGTCCTGCAACCACTGCTGTGTTTCCAAATTTGCTGACATATTGAGTGCAGAACTTTCACAGCATCATCTTTTAGCATTTGAAAAAAAACTCAATTGAAATTCCATCACCTCCACTAGCTTTGTTCAGAGTGATGCTTCCTAAGGCCCACTTGACATCACATTCCAGGATGTCTCGCTCTAGGTGAGTGGTCACACCGTTATGGTTATGGGTCATTAAGATCTTTTTGTATAGTTCCTCTGTATATTCTTGACACCTCTTCTTAACATCTGCTCCTGTTAGATCCATACCATTTTTGTTCTTTATTGAGCCCTTCTTTGCATGAAATATTCCCTTGGTATATTTAATTTTCTGGAAGAGATCTCTAGCCTTTCCCATTCTATTGCTTTCCTCTATTTCTTTGCATTGATCACTGAGGAAGAAATATCTCCTTGCTATTCTTTGGAACTCTGCATTCACATGTTTATATCTTTCCTTTTCTCCTTTGGCTTTTGCTTCTCTCCTTTTTAAGCTATTTGTAAAGCCTCCTCAGACAACCATTTTGCCTTTTTGCATTTCTTTTTCTTGGGGAAGGTCTTGATCACTGCCTCCTGTATAATGTCATGAACTTCTGTCCATATTTCTTCAGGCATTTTGTCTATCAAATCTTATCCCCTGAATCTGTTTGTCATTTCCACTGTATAATTGTGAGGGATTTGATTTAGGTCATGGCACCCTGTAACTTGGCTAAATCCTGGCATCATACAACACCTTTCAGCTAGGTACAGCCATGTACTTCAGTGATCAGCATGAGACACTTGTTTAATGGACCAGGATTCTGTGAGGATTTCCTAGGACTGTACACCTCCCATCCCATGTTTTTCACTTACCTCTTGTCTTAATCATAAAACATGGTCAGAGAGACAAAATTGCAGAATCAAATAAAAGCTGCTAAATAGGACAAAATAATAAAAGATTATTCAGTGAACAATGTTAAGGATCTTTAGCTTATCCCCAAAGATAATATTCTAACCATATACTTACTTTAAGCTGTTTTGTAACTACTAAAACCCCTGCCAGTTAGAAGTTAACTGCATAATGATCAGACTGTAGTCATTACATAGGCAGCTCAATCTTTCACAATTCTGAGAAACAGCCTCAAGGAAATAGGAATAAAGTGACCCTGAAAGTGAAGATGAAAATAAAGTATTCAAGGTGACACAGATCAGACCACCACATGATTAGTTTCAAAATGACTGTTCAATTTGATTGTGCTGCTCTGCATGTAACCTACTTTTCCCACGTATAGGCCCCTGAAACTCATCTTTGAAAGCACTTGCCCCGTGGTTGGTAGTGGACTTTTGAACACAAGTCCAGCTTCTTCCCGGGTTCCTGGCCTCTGATGAAGTAACCGTTCCTTTTCTACTGACTCTTCTGAGTGATGAGCAGCCAAAGTCAAATTCAGTAACATTGCTGACTTTTGTACCTTTGGAATATCTAACAAAAGAAAAGAAAGAGAAAAATGAGAGTAACTTCCCTCTCTCTCTCTATTTTTTTTCCCCTTTTTATCCACACTGCCTAGAATACGGATGCAATATCTCAAACATGAAGACCTTCTCTGAACATGGGGCTTCCCAAGTGGCTCAGTGGTAGAGAATCTGCTTGTCAATGAAGGAGATGTGGGTTCAGTCCCTGAGTTGGGAATATCTCTTGGAGTAGGAAATAACAATCCACTCCAGTATTCTTGCCTGGAAAATTTCATGAACAGAGGTGTCTGGTGGCTGTCATCCATGGGGTCTCAAAGAGTTGGACATGACTGAGCATGCATTTTGAACATATGTGATCTTGAGGAAAGAACTTATGCATGTCAAATGAAGAAGAAAGAAGGATCCTGAGTCCCAGATATATTGGAGCAGCTTTAATAACCACGATTGCCTAACTATAAATTTCTCTTAGCATTTTTAGTTCATTTATGCCTCTGTTTTGAGATTTGCATTATTTTTAGTAGTTCTAATCCTAAAAGTTACTGTATATTTTTGGACCAGACTAAATCAAGAGAGAGGGGGAAAGAGAATTAGAAATGCAAGCAACATATTCAAAACTAGGGTAATAAAAAAAGAAATAGCATCAAGAAGACAGATGGAGGGAAAAACTATTTTTTCAAAGAAATATTTTAAAATGGAACAAGAAGAAACAGAAATAAAGGCCATTGGTTTAGAATCATCACTACATTGAAAGCTCGTTTGGGAAATTAACTGAAAAACTGGGAATCAGTGGAATAGTTAGTGAAGGGGAAGAAATACAGAGAGTTTGCAGAGGATGCATACATAGACAATGATGAAGGTATGTGGTCTAAATTATTCCTCGTTTGACTCTGTTAACTTTGTTACTTCCGTTCAGTTCAGTTGCTCAGTCATGTCCGACTCTTTGTGACCCCGTGAATTGCAGCAAGCAAGCCAGGCCTCCCTGTCCAACACCAACTCCCGGAGTTCACTCAGACTCATGTCCATCAAGTCAGTGATGTCATCCAGCCATCTCATCCTCTGTTGTCCCCTTTTCCTCTTGCCCCCAATCCCTCCCAGCATCAGAGTCTTTTCCCGTGAGTCAACTCTTCACATGAAGTGGCCAAAGTACTGGAATTTCAGCTTTAGCATCATTCCTTCCAAAGAAATCTCAGAGCTGATCTCCTTCAGAATGGACTGGTTTTGTTTTCCTAAGTGTTTAAATATTATTCTTATTCAAAATGTTTCTATTTAAAACAAAAGATGCAGAGCATATTAGCTCCAATAACCAATTGCCCATTACTTTATTTATTACATGTTATTATACCAGACTGCCTTTGAATTTTCAAGTCTATCAACTGATTTTTTTTTTTTTTTATGTCAGTGCTGTGCTGTGCTGTGCTCATTCAATCATGTCTGACTCTTTGCAATCCTACAGACTGTAGCCCTCCAGGTTCTTCTGTCTATTCGATTTTTCCAGGCAAGAACACTGGTGTAGGCTGCCATTGCCTCCTTCAAGGAATCTTCCTGACTCAGGGATTGAACTTGCATCTCCTGACTTGGCAAGCAGATTCTTTACCACTGAGCCACCTGGAAATCTGTTTATGTCAATAGAATATTTCATTTGTCTCATACAGAAAAAAAAATGTATACATTGTATCATCTTAAAACTATCTAATCTGGAGTCAAATTGACTTTATTTGGAGTCATGGATCAGTCATTTCTAGGTCTGTGACTGTAGGTAATTTCTTTAAATAATTGATCTTCAACTTGCTTATCTGTCAAAAGTAGTATACTAATATTCAAATTGAAGTGTATTTTTATGACTACTAAATGAGTCAATTTATGTGAGCTCACTGTTTTAAAAGTCTGGTATCTGCGAAACACCTACATAAGAATGATCTGTAACACTCATTAAAAATGAAAGATTCATTATATCTTGGTTGAGTGCAAGAAATCTGGATCTGTAAAAGACACTGCTGTCAGATTTTCACTTATTGCATGGCACTGAACATAACAGATCCTCAGCAAATTGTTATTATTTTTTTTAACTTTAAAACTTAGGTAGCATGACACAACTGCTACATATTTTTAAAAAGTATTTAGATTCATATAAATATATATAGATAACTGTACCTATAGATTTCAACATAAATATATCAATATGTAGTCTATCAACAGTAAGCAAAATTAGCGTAGCAGGTTAATTTTACATTACACTATCATCTTGACTATATATATTTTTAATGCTGACTTAAAATTTATTCTTCTACAGTAGGTAGCAGTTAAATGACATTAATCATGTGCAATGCTGTAATTAAATAACCTTGACTTACATAGCATTATCCAAAACTGGAAATTTGTCTATGGAGAAAAAAAAAAAAAGATAAATCTTATTGGCAATTCTGATACATATTGCTTCTCTTTTAAATGTTTTCCATGGTATATCAGATTTAAAAGAATAATAGATACTTTTCACAGATAAACAAGTAACTTCTGTTAATCTAATACACATATCAAAATAATGAAAGTAGAAAATTAAACTGTTTCATTAGCAGTAAACTTTTATAAAAACACACAAAAAGGCAGATGGACGAATTTAAGTAATATTAGGCCAAATGTTTGAGTGCATTGCTGTTATCACTGTTATTTGTAAATTTAAAATAAATTATAATGCCAAATATATTAAAAAAATATTTGAATTCATAATTGAGCAAACTTTAAAAGTGAGCAAGTTTCGGCACTGAGGAAAAGGGTATAATTGAAGCAGTTCTAATAAAAATTATGAGTAAGGAAATAAATCACTCAAATAACAACATACAAAATAAGAGAAAACAGAAGGCAAGAAATGTATAAAGTGGTAATGAGAATGAAGAATTTTTACAATACCATTCTGAGTGAAATGCACTGTGCTATTTTCTTTAACTTCACAAAGACAAAGAATTTTATTCAGTTAATTAAGGATTTAATTGTCTTTTGTTTTGTCCTTTCACTCTCTCTTTTCTTCTTAGTTCTAAAAGTGGTGATCAATGTACATATTCTTATCTATTCAGTTAGAATCTCCCACATTACAGCCTTAAATGTCATTTATAACAAAATCATATATCATTCTGTATGATCCAGTGCTTATTTATATAATATTTTTGTTTTAATGTACTTGACTGCATACTTTAATGTTTAATACATAAAAAGAAAAAAAATGGTCAAGTTAGTTCTAATGATGGACCAGAAGTACAAAGATGTAACTGGACTCCTTGAAAGTCTAAAGTTTCATAATTAGAAAATCAAAGACTAAAACATAAGTCTTTTCACTCACGTATTTTTTTCCCTACTGCAAATTAGCAGGATTTTTTTTTTTTTTTTAGTGGCAAACATACAGCTGGTGAGACAACAAAGTATTGAGAAAAAAAAAAATCAAATTGCTAGTAGTACTATTTCAAAAAAGAATGATTTTGGGAAATAAATCATTTATAAAGATGAGTTTAAATTGCTTTCTGAATCAATGTGCTATAAACAAAGAGTAAGCAACTAACTATTAAGATGGTTCTAAAATTACAGAAGAGAATTTATAAGCAAAATATACTTCTCTATCAGTTGATACACATTTGATCTCTTGCTATATCATCTTTGAAAGCTATCCAATTATTATAGATCAATACCAGAGCTCACACACATACACACAGAGTCTGCCAATGAAGCTTTCTCTGAGGAAAAATTCCTAGCTTTTCCATTTAGGAAGTATATCCTATGCTACTTTGAATCTAGCTTAAATTCAAAACTAACCAAGAGGAAAGAAGTAAGGGTCATGTGGAAAGCAGAATTTATTTCAACAAATTAGAAATCTAAGTTGCACACACACACACTCAAGCATGCACAGAATGTTGCAAGTCATGAGACTCTGGAACTGACATGTCAGAAGAAACTGTGTTAACCTTTGGAATAATAATTGATATGACTAGCAGACATAGAATCTAAAGAATATTTCTTAAGTAGAAAGAAAAAAAATTATCAGGGTTTCCAATAAATCCTGTGAAATTTCCACAATAATATATTTTTAAAACAATGAGATCACAACTAATTATGTTTTTAAGGACAATGTGATGATTCATTTTATTCTAGTGATGCTATCAATAAACAGAAGCACTGATGTAGATTGCTTGGTAAGAATGAGCAATTTATTTTTATTTTTTTTTTGAGTATTTTTAATGAACATCTTTAAAGTACCTACAAAAAGTTCATTTTAAAAAAGTAATTTTGCAACTTTTATTCCTACATGATATGATAAAGATTCCACTGCTCTTTCATTGTTTTCTTATTTTCCAAAACAACCTGTGCAATTCTCAACATTAAGAAAGTGTGCATTACTTTCTACTTCTACCTTTTAAATGAATCTTCAAAATGTAAAAGGAATTTTGTATGCAAATTTAGAACATCTACAAGAAACAGATAATGTTTCAAAATTATGAATAAAAATCCTAATTACAGTTATTATGTAACATTTAAGACAAACTAGATCTAAAAACTGAAGACATCTGTATCCACCTCTTAGCTCAAAAATTAAATGCTACAAGTAGAGGTGAAATTCTCTACTTATGACTTCATAAGGTGACTACTATGCTGACTGTACAGTTCGTCAATCTCATTTATGTCTCTGTGTTTTTCTTATTACATACGTATCTATACTTAGTGTATAGTGTTGTTTGCATACGCAACATTGTATTAGTGGCATCTTAAGTCAGACGTTATTTTTGGGGGCTCCAAAATCACTGCAGATGGTGACTACAGCCATAAAATTAAAAGATGCTTGCTCCTTGGAAGAAAAGCTATGATCAACCTAGATAGCATATTCAAAAGCAGAGATATTACTTTGCCGACTGAGGTCCGTCTAGTCAAGGCTATGGTTTTTCCAGTAGTCATGTATGGATGTGAGAGTTGGACTGTGAAGAAGGCTGAGTGCCAAAGAATTTATGCATTTGAACTGTGGTGTTGGAGGAGACTCTTGAGAGTCCCTAGGACTGCAAGGAGATCCAACAAGTCCATCCTGAAGGAGATCAGCCCTGGGATTTCTTTGGAAGGAATGATGCTAAAGCTGAAACGCCAGTACTTTGGCCAACTCAGGCAAAGAGTTGACTCATTGGAAAAGACTCTGATGCTGGGAGGGATTGGGGGCAGGAGTAGAAGGGGACGACAGAGGATAAGATGGCTGGATGGCATCACTGACTTAATGGACGTGAGTCTGAGTGAACTCCGGTTGTTGGTGATGGACAGCGAGGCCTGACGTGCTGTGATTCATGAGGTTGCAAAGATACAGACACGACTAAGTGACTGAACTGAACTGAACTGATTGCATGCTGCTGCAACTTCCCTCTCCTCCCAGCAGAGAGAGAAAAGGATTTTAGTAAGGTCACCCACTTTTGATAGTAAAAATATTCACTCATATTTTACATTTCTGTCTGTGTTCTGGAGAAGTTTTTCTACGGAAATAAATACTTACTGCTTTACCTTGAAAGCTAAATATATAACATTGAAAATAAGGAGAGACCTTCACATTCAATGATATAGAATGATAGAAAATACATAAATCATTTTTAGAGGAAGTCTGCAAAATGTTTTTTGATGTCCAGATGTGTCTTTTAGAACTGTTCAATGAAGACTTAGTTGAACTTTGTGAAAGAAAGTCTATTATTACATAGTAGGAGGCCTATGGGGCAGAATTCAATACATTGCTCCCTGTAGAGAAGGCTGAGATTTGGTAGGTAGGGAGGAAGGTCACAGAGATTCCAAAAACTACAAAGACTCTAAACAGTAATTAATTTATAGATTTGAAAACGGGTTTCTACACTAGTAACTCAGAGAAGTCCAGTATCTCAGGCAACCAAGTGTCAGTGGCCTTTTCTAATATAAAGCAATGTAAAAGTAAAAATGTTTGGTCATTGGCAAAAGTATTGCTGACCTTAATCTGGAGTCTGGGTACTAATTTGAGGTTAAAAGGATGTAGCATGCTGGTTCTGAAATAAAAAAGTCAGTAAGATCTAATCTAATAATCCAAGTAAAGAAATGCATCATTCAGCTTTGTTAAATTTATTCATAATCATAGGGCAAACACTGAACATATATTTGTTGATAATATCAATATTATATTTCCTCGGCACCTATAAAAACAGACATACATTTTAGTAGCAGCTACGGAAATTTACAAGTGTTACCAGTGGTACTCGAAACAAAAGAAATGCCAGTTCCTAAGTTTTGTGAATTAATTTTGGGAAAAGATTAATAATGATTAGTGACAAACTTCTTCTCCTATCATGTTACAGATTTATCAAGTGCAGCCCTCCAGGTGGTACAATCAGTGCTCCATCTGTGATTGTTTTAATATATTCTAAAACTATCAGTTGGGGCAAAGATAAATGGTTCAACATCATAATACAAATATATATGCATATATTTATACACAGACATATGTATATGTGTATGTGCACATGTGTGTAATAAAGAGAGACCAAAATAGAAGTAGTATGTGTATAACAGCCCAAAGAAATGCCCAAATAAGTGTATATATTTGGGCTATCAATCATGTATCAGGTTCTCAGTGATTAGTAATAAACATTAAAATTGCCCTTTTTATAAGCAATTCTGTTCAGTTTTAGATATGTTCTTTAAGGAGAGTTGATGATACAAAGGACTTAAATTCAAATAAATTGCACATCAAAAAATTTAAAAAAGCAAATTGCTTCAAATAAGACTAAGTATTTATTAATAATACTCAATGTCATATTTGATATTTCAAATTTCTGTTATTAACAACATTTACTATATGAAAGTTAGGATAAGTAGAGTAAGAAAAATTGCATTCCTTATTTTTCCAAGATACATCTTGCAAAAGGAAATATCTAATTATAGGAAGCATTAATTTTCTGAAAGTTAAATATCTGGAAGCTTAATCTTTTTTTTTTTTTTTTTAACAGACAAGTACAAATCTCAAAAATTTAAAAAACTTTTCCTATGAATATTTTTACAAGATCTCCCTCTTCTGGACAAACTAGTTATTTCATTTATTTTTATCCAACAGTGGTCAAAATCTGCTGATAAATTTGGACAAAGCTAATTTATACTAATCTGGCATCAAGGAGATAAATGGACAGACACTTCAAAAAATGAAAAACAGGAAGGTTTTTTTCACTATCTCTAAAACGCATACTGTTCTATTACTGTCTGCTTATCTAATTTCATTTAAGTTTTCTGCCTCACTGATAGTCTGAGGATTCATATGCCAAGCCTAGTAATAAGTTAATAAAGGAACTGAATGCTTGAGGTGTTCCAGATGGACTTAAATTACAAATGCTGTCATTCACAAAAGAAACAGAGATTAGACAGCAGGACTGCAAGTTTCCAAATGCAGACTTACCTATTTCCCTTAAAAGAGGTGAGATGTAAGCTCCATTAAATGCCCTTTCAGAACTTACTTTTTCCCCTAAAGTTTATAAACTGGATTGAAAATAATGGAAAAAAAAAAAGAAAAGATCTGAGGAATAGAGGTTAAAAAAAAAAGGCAATAAATGCTTACCATAAAATTTATATAATAATAATGTATAAAAATAAAATATTCTTAAGGTATGTGTCTGTTTCACTATCACATATTTATTAGTTTACTATAATCAATTCATTTAATTTTATAAAATTTCAGAAAAAAACATGTATGGAAGCTTTGGTAGGCACTATTGTTCTTAAAAGCATATTAAACTAGGGTACTAAAAGTCTTAAAAGTTGTTATTTAATAATTTCTTCAAAATATATTTGCTGTGGAATGGCAATTCAAAACAAATAGAATGCACCCAGTACTTTCAAGAAAACATGGAATAGTGCTAAACCTGGAGTACATTAGCAAGTTTTGATAAATTTGAAATCCTTTGAAATTATTCTCCACTTGATTTTGTACACATTGCAATTTTCAGAAGAAAAGTTTGATAGCTTTCATTAAATGTTAAAGGATAGCAATGACCCCTAAATTTTAAGAATAATCAAGTGATATAAGCAAATAATGACAAATTACATGATATTTAGTATTTTAAAATTCTATTGTAAACACAACTATCTCTAAATAGAAGAATCAAAGAAGGGTCTTAAGGAATAATAATGTATGCTCTGAAGCTTGAGGCTCAAGGAGAAGTCTGTCAGGGAAAGGAAGAAAGAGTGTTATCTTCTGAACACTCTAAACATTAAAGCAATGCTTACTGCTAAAATTTTTATTGGAGAAAACTCTCTGGTAGGACTGACTAAACAATACATAGGGTGAGATTTTATTTATTGCATTCATTGTTGCATTTCTCACATTAAATAAAGTACTTGGTACATAGTACAGAGATCTTTAGATGTTTCCTAAAAGAAAAATGACAATAGGTTTAAATAATAGGATAGAAATATACAATGAAAATTCTTGAGAGCCTTACTTATGATTTTGACCTCTATCCTTTTCCATTATGTAACTAGTAGAGGACCATTTGAGGTTAGTTGGTTTTGTTTGTTTCATTTTGCTTTGTTATTGTTGTGCTTTTACTGAAAAAATCATCAGCTCTGACTATAATGTCAATTTCATACAAGAGAGAGAAGATATTAAATCCTAGGGAAATGATCATAGAACATCAACTAAAACATCAACAGGGATGGGAGTGCAGTTAAAAGAAAATTAAATTTTCAAGTATCTGGAAAAATAATTAACAATTTAGATAAGAGAATGAAGGAATGGAAAAAAGATAGATTGAAAAAAATAGCTCTTTAGCTTAGATGACTGTAGATGGTAGCTACTGTTATTGAAGATTTTCTTAAATAGAAACAAATTATAAAAATTAAAGTATGTTTGGGGGGTATTAATAAAGAAAATATAATCAATTTGTGATAGTATTGTTATGAATGTTAATAAAGGGAAATAAACTGCAAAAAATCACAAACACAAAAATTCTTAGTAAATAGTTGAAGTGTGAAGAATATTTGGAAAACTCAGCAGTGGCCAAAGGACTGAAAAGGTCAGTTTTCATTCTAATCCTAAAGAAAGGCAATGGTAAAGAATGCTCAAACTACCACACAATTGCACTCATCTCACATGCTAGCAAAGTAATGCTCAAATTCTCCAAGCCAGGCTTCAACAGTACATGAACCACGAACTTGCAGATGTTCAAGCTGGAACCAGAGATTAAATTGCCAACATGAGTTGGCTCATTGAAAAAGCGAGAGGGTTCCAGAAAAACATCTACTTCTGCTTTATTGACTATACCAAAGCCTTTGACTGTGAATCACAACAAACTGTGGAAAATTCTAAAGAAATGGGAATATCAGACCACCTGACTGGCCTCTTGAGAAATCTCTATGCAGGTCAGGTAGCAGCAGTTAGAACTAGACATGTAATGACAGCCTGGTTCCAAATTGGGAAAGGAGTATGTCAAGGCTGTATATTGTCACCCTGTTTATTTAACTTATATACAGAGTACATTATGAGAATTGCTGGGCTGGATGAAGCACAAATTGGAATTAAGATTGCCAGGAGAAATATCAATAACCTCAGATATGCAGATGACAGCACCCTTATGGCAGAAAGTGAAGAAGAACTAAAGAGCCTCTTGATGAAAGAGAAAGAAGAGAGTGAAAAAGTTGGCTTAAAGCTCAACATTCAGAAAACCACGATCATGGCATCTGGTCCCATCAGGTCAGTTCAGTTCAGTTGCTCAGTCGTGTCCAATAGTTTGCGACCTTATGAACTGCAGCATGCCAGGCCTCCTTGTCCATCCTCATCCCCCGGACTTCACTCAAACTCAGGTCACTTCATGACAAATAGATGGGGAAGCAACAGAAACAGTAACAGATTTTTTTTTTTTTTTTTGAAGTTGGGGGGATCTCAAAAATCACTGCAGATGGTGACTGCAGCCACGAAATTAAAAGACTCTTGCTCCTTGGAAGAAAAGTTATGACCAACCTAGACAGCTTATTAAAAAGCAGAGACATTACTTTGCCAACAAATGTCCATCTATTCCAAGCTATGGTTTTTCCAGTAGTCATGTATGGATGTGAGAGTTGGACTATAAAGAAAGCTGAATGCTGAAGAATTGATGTTTTTGAACTGTGGTGTTGGAGAATACTCTTGAGAGACCCTTGCACAAAACGGAGATCCAACCAATCCATCCTAAAGGAAATCAGTCCTGAATATTCATTGGAAGGACTGATGCTGAAGCTAAAGTACTAATACTTTGGCCACCTGATGTGAAGAACTGACTCATTTGGAAAAATCATGATGCTGGTAAAGACTGAAGGTGGGAGGAGAAGGGGATGAGAGAGGACGAGATGGTTGGATGGCATCTCTGACTCATGGGCATGAGTGTGAGAAAACTGCAGGAGCTGGTGATGGACAGCAAGGCCTGTCATGCTGTAGTCAATGGGGTTGCAAGGAGTTGGACACAACTGAGTGACTGAAATGACTGAATAATCCTAAAAGGCCAGATAATTAACATGCTACCACAATGATGTTAAATTTGATTTGTGAATATAACCGATATTTTCCAGTATTGAGTTCAGTGCAGTCGCTCAGTCCTGTCTGACTCTTTGCCACCCCATAAATCTCAGTACGTGAGGCCTCCCTGTCCATCACCAAATCCTGGAGTTCACTCAAACTCACATCCATCGAGTCGGTGATATCATTCAGCCATCTCATCCTCTGTCATTCCCTTCTTTTCCTGACCCCAATCCCTCCCAGCATCAGAATCTTTTCAAATGAGTCAGCTTTTGGCATGAGGTGGCCAGAGTACTGGAGTTTCAGCTTTAGCATCCTTCCTTCCAAAGAAATCCCAGGGTTGATTTCCTTCAGAATGGACTGGTTGGATTTCCTTGCATTCCAAGGAACTCTCAAGAGTCTTCTCCAGCACCACAGTTAAAAAGCATCAATTCTTCAGCCCTCAGCTTTCTTCACAGTCCAACTCTCACATCCATACATGACTACTGGAAAAACCATAGCCTTGACTAGACGGACCTTTGTTGGGAAAGCAATGTCTCTGTTTTTTAATATGCTGTCTAGGTTGATTATAACTTTCCTTCCAACGAGTAAGCATCTTTTAATTTCATGGCTGCAATCACCATCTGCAGTGATTTTGGAGCCCAAAGAAATAAAAATCAGCCACTGTTTCCCCATCTATTTCTCATGAAGTAATGGGACCAGATGCCATGATCTTCGTTTTCTGAATGTTGAGCTTTAAGCCAACTTTTTCACTCTCCTCTTTCACTTTCATCAAGAGGCTCTTTAGTTCTTCTTCGCTTATTGCCATAAGGGTAGTGTCATCAGCATATCTGAGGTTATTGACATTTCTCCCGGCAATCTTGATTCCAGCTTGTGTTTCTTCCAGTCTAGTGTTTCTCATGATATACTCTGCATATCAGTTAAATGAGCAGGGTGACAATATACAGCCTTGACATACTCCTTTTCCTATTTGGAACCAGTCTGTTGTCCCATGTCCAGTTTTAACTTTTGCTTCCTGACCTGCATATAGGTTTCTTAAGTATTAGACATTATTAAAGTAGTTGAACTGAGAGAGTCTTAACCTCATATTATGTACATGAGAAAAATGACAGGGGAGATTCACACAGAGTTCATTCTATTTTCTGTTTTCTGAAGTTTTTTTTTTTTTTTCCTTAAAATATCTAGAGCAAGTTATGAGATATCAAAGATGTCACCATTAAAGAAAGGCTACTTTTTTTTTTCAAATCCTTTGTAAATATGAAGATTGTACCGAGTTATTTCTAATGGGAAAGAATAACATCATTTCAGATGATTTTTCTCATGTGAGGAATGAAATCATATTGGTAATTCTAAACCACAGATTCTTCATCTATATCTTTGCCTCCTAATAGTGTTAATGAGAAGATTTAAAGAGATAAAACAGAATTGCACCTTACCTTCTGGCATCTAATTTTTAGTACCATCTCCCTATATCTTTAATTGTATGTTAAAGATAGCTCCCTGTAGCTTTAATTATATATTAACATTCATAATTAAATTTCATATATATATAGGTACATTTATTTAGTGAGTTATAAAATATTTTCTGTCTTTACAAAAAGCACTTTCAAATGCTTTTTGTTTCCTTGAACCACCTAAATAATTAATTTACTGAAAATCATTTAAAACTTATATTATCCTCCCCTGACAAATAATATAAATATTAGATAAAAGTTCAACCTATTGTTATTTCATTGTAAATACAATTTTAAAATTTCATTTGCTTCCTGTACAGAAACTAATAGTTATACATCATGCTAACATAGTCAAATCAGCAACAATTTGGATTATTAGAATTTGGAGTCGTGTTAACAACTTATTTTTTGGCAATTTATCAAATTACGCTACATTTCAAAGAGCCAAAAATAACTGAAATTTCGTTCTGTTGATTATGTAGCTTCCACACAAAACAGATCATTCTGCTGAAGCAGCTGGACATGGGAAGGATGACTGAACAGAGCAGAAATGCATTAATCCCTGTAATAACTATTTAGACTTCTTCTGCAAGGATTAATTAGGGGATTAGACAAAGAAAAATAATGTTTCTGAAAGATATAAAATTTCAATCCATACCAAAATGCAGACACATGCAGAGTATGGCATATTAAAACATGCTGAATTGCTATTCCTCGGTGATTCACTAAACCAGTTGGTCACTGACATCAAGCCTAATACATTCTTTAACCCATTTTTTAAGTATAAGAATCTTATTCACCTTGCCACCTTCCCCTAAATTTATATCCCTAAAATTAGAGAAATCAAGTGAACATTTCATGCAAGTATGGGCACAATAAAGGACAGAAACAGTAAGAATCTAACAGAAGCAGAAGAGTGAGAAAATGTGTCAAGAATACACAGAAGAACTATAGAATAAAGATCTTAATAACCTAGATAACCACCATGGTTTAGTCATTCACCTGCAGCTGGACATTCTAGAATGTGAAATCAAGTGGGCCTAAGGAAGCATTATTACAAACAAAGCTGGCGGAAGTGATAGACTTTTAGCTGAGCTATTTCAAATCCTGGAAGATGATGCTGTACAAGTGCTGCACTCAATATGCCAGCAAATTTAGAAAACTCAGCAGTGGTCACAGGACTGGAAGAGGCCAGTTTTCATTCCAATCTCAAAGAAGGACAATGCCAAAAGATGTTCCAAGTACTGTACAATTATGCTTATATCACATGCTAGCAAGGGTATACTCAAAATCCTTCAAGCTAAGATTCAGTGTATGTGAAATGAGAACTTCCAGATGTACAAGCTGGATTTAGAAAATGCAGGGGAGCCAGAAATCAAATTGCCAAATTCAGTGGATCATAGAAAAGGCAAGAGAATTCCAGTAAAACATCTATTTATGCTTCACTGACTACGCAAAAGCCTTTGACTGTGTGCATCACAACAAACTGTGGAAAATTCTTAAATAAATGCAAACGCCAGACTACATTACCTGTCTCCTGAGAAACCTATATGTGGCTCAAGAAACAGCAGCTAGAACCTTACACAGAACAACGGACTGGTTCAACATTGGGAAAGGAGTACAGCAAGGCTATACAATGTCACTCTGTTTATTTGACTTATATGCAGAGCACACCATGTGAAATGCCAGGCTGTATGAATAACAAGCTGAAATTAAGACTGCTAGGAGAAATATCAACAACCTCAGATATGCAGATTATACTGCTGTAATGGCAGAAAGTGAAGAGAAAGTAAAGAGCTTCTTGATAAGTGTGAAAGAGGAGAGTGAAAAATCTGGCTTAAAACTCAGCATTCAAAAAACTAAGATCAAGGCATACAGTTCCATCAAGTCATGGCAAATAGAAGGGGAAAAATTGGAAGCAGTGACAGATTTTAATTGTCATTATCTTCAAAATCACTGCATATGGTGACTGAAGCCATGAAATTAAAAGATTCTTGCTTCTTGGAGGGAAAGGTATGACAAATCTAGACAGTGTGTTAAAAACCAGAGACATCACTTTACTGACAAAGGTCCTTATATTCAGACCTATGGCTTGTTCAGTAGTCATGTAGAGATATGAGAGGTGTGCCATAAAAAGGCTGAGCATTCAAGAATTGATACTTTTGAACTGTGGTGTTGGAGAAGACTCTTGAGAGTTCCTTGCACAACAAGTAGATCAAAACTGTCAATCCTAAAGGAAATTAATCCTTAATATTCTTTGGAAGGACTGATGATAAAGCTGAAGCTCTGATACTTTGGCGATCTGATACAAAGAATCAGCTTATTAGAAAATACTCTCATGTTGGGAAAGATTGAAGGCAAAAGGATGAGATGGTGAAATATCATCACTGACTCAATGGACATGAATTTGAGCAAACTCTGGAAAATAGTGGAGGATAGAAGAGCCTGGCATGCTGCAGTCCATGGGGTGCAACAAGTTGGATATGACTTAGCAACTGAACAACAACTATTCCACTTTGTTTATAAAACCCTCCTTCTTCTGCATAGAAATAGATATTTTAGCCATTCATTTTGACATCTCTTTTGCATTCATTCACTATGACTATTGTTTGTACTTCATCTAAAATCTCTATTTACAACCTTTTGCAATAACGAGTACAGTGTGACTCTTATCTAACCTTAAGGGAGAACTCAGATAATCCCATGGCAATGAGGTGTTATCAATATTGAAACAGTCCTTTCCTGTGTTAAAAACAAGACAGCAGGCCAAAAATGGAGTCAGGTATGCTAAGTCTCACATCATAAAACTAAGATTTAGTTTAAATACAGCTTCAGTTCTCCCAGGAAAGGAATACTAAGACTGTCTATCAATAATCCTTAATAAATACTAGTTATTTTTTTTTTTCACATACCCGTCAATCTTGTTTGATACTTAAAGTTAGATGAGTATAGTGTCACCTACATAGTATTATTTAATAAAACAATAATTATGAAAGTCTCAATTATGTGCCGAATATTTAATAAATATTAAATCTCTTCTATGCTTACTTGTAGATACACCCTGTATCTCTAGTCACCTTATAAATTTAACAACAGCATTAATTAGTTCCTATTCCAAGCACAAAACCTTCAGTAGCTCCTGATTTTATTAAAGGCTTCAGTCTTATACTTCAAGTTCCATGTAAAGTTGTTATTCTGGTAAGTAGAATAAAATCTTATCTACAAATTTAGGATATCCTTAAGGTGTTTAGTCAGTCAATCATATCTGACTCTTTGTAATCCCATGGACTATAACCTGCCAGGCTCCTTTATTTATAGAATTTCCCAGATAAGAATACTGGAGTGGGTAGTCATTTCCTTCTCCAGGGGATCTTGCTGAATCAAGATAAAATCTATGTCTCCTGTACTGCAGCCAGATTCTTTACTGGCTGAGTCACCAGGGAATGCCCATAGACAACTTAACAGGCATATTTTCCAGACTACCATATCAGATCGTATGTTTCAAACAACTGTTTCTCCAATGTATATACCAAACTTTTAAATCCTAACATCAAGATCAATTCATTGAGTTAAGATAGTTTCTATAAAAAGTTTTTAAGAAATCATTTTTAAAAATCTGGCAGATGGACATCTAGGTTGCTTCCATGTCCTGGCTATTATAAACAGCGCTGCAATGAACATTGGGGTACATGTGTCTCTTTCAATTCTGGTTTCCTCGAGTGTGTATGCCCAGCAGTGGGATTGCTGGGTCATAAGGCAGTTCTATTTGCAATTTTTTAAGAAATCTCCACACTGTTTTCCATAATGGCTGTACTAGTTTGCATTCCCACCAGCAGTGTAAGAGGGTTCCCTTTTCTCCACATCCTCTCTAGCATTTATTGCTTGTAGACTTTTGGATCGCAGCTATTCTGACTGGTGTGAAATGGTACCTCATTGTGGTTTTGATTTGCATTTCTCTGATAATGAGTGATGTTGAGCATCTTTTCATGTGTTTGTTAGCCATCCATATGTCTTCTTTGGAGAAATGCCTATTTAGTTCTTTGGCCCATTTTTTAGAGGATGTGGGGTGGGAGGTGGGAGGGGGCTTCGGCACTGGGAGATTGTGTTCACCTATGGCTGATTCGTGTCAATGTATGGCAAAACAAATACAGTATTGTAATTTAAAATAAATAAATAAATTAATAAATTAAAAAAAAATCTGGCAGAGAAACTAACCAAAGAAGAATCTATTCTTTTATATATTTATCATAATAAATCCAAAGTACACTGATTGTTATGAATATAACAGTAGACAAAATACTAAAGTCACAGTTTTTTGAACTGTATGGTCTGATATACTCAAGATGATGCACAAATAAATAAACTATTTAACATGTATCAGGTGTTAATACAAGAAAGAAGCTTGAAAGAAGTAGAATGTGACCAAGATTGGTAAATATATTTTTGATAAGGCAAAATTTGAACAAAGGTCAGAAGGAAGTAAAGGAATAAGTCATGCAAATCTTGGAGAATATTCTATGAATAGAATAGTAAGTCTCTTAAAATTGGAGCAAAGAGATTCGTAAAGCACATAAATAAAGTACAGTTAACTGGACATGGAACAAAAGACTGGTTCCAAATAGGAAAAGGAGTACATCAAGGCTGTATATTGTCAACCTGCTTATTTAACTTATATGCAGTGTACATCATGAGAAATGCTGGACTGGAAGAAACACAAGCTGGAATCAAGATTGCTGGGAGAAATATCAATAACTTCAGATATGCAGATGACACCACCTTTATGGCAGAAAGTGAAGAGGAACTAAAAAGCCGCTTGATCAAAGTGAAAAAGGAGAGTGAAAAAGTTGACTTAAAACTCAACATTCAGAAAACGAAGATCATGACATCTGGTCCCATCACTTCAAGGAAATAGATGGGGAAACAGCGGAAACAGTGTCAGACTTTATTTTGGGGGCTCCAAAATCACTGCAGGTGGTAATTGTAGCCATAAAATTAAAAAACGTTTACTCCTTGGAAGAAAAGTTATTAGCAACCTAGATAGCATATTCAAGAGCATTACTTTGCCGACTAAGGTCTTTCCAGTCAAGGCTATGATTTTTCCTGTGGTCATGTATGGATGTGAGATTTGGACTGTGAAGAAGGCTGAGCGCTGAAGAATTGATGCTTTGAACTGTGGTGTTGGAGGAGACTCTTGAGAGTCCCTTGGAATGCAAGGAGATCCAACCAGTCCATTCTGAAGGAGATCAGCCCTGGGATTTCTTTGGAAGGAATGATGCTAAAGCTGAAACTCCAGTACTTCGGCCACCTCATGCGAAGAGTTGACTCATTAAAAAGACTCTGATGCTGGGAGGGATTGGGGGCAGTAGGAGAAGGGGATGACCAAGGATGAGATGGCTGGATGGCATCACTGACTCAAGTCTTAGTGAACTCCGGGAGTTGGTGATGGACAGGGAGGCCTGGCGTGCTGTGATTCATGGGGTCGCAAAGAGTCGGACACGACTGAGCGACTGAACTGAACTGAACTTAGGTGCTGGTGGCAATGGCAACCCACTCCAGTACTCTTGCCTGGAGAACCCCATTGACAAAGGAGCCTGGTAGGCTGCAGTCCTTGGGGTCACTAAGAGTTGGACACCACTGAGCAACTTCACTTTCACATTTCACTTTCATGCATTGGAGAAGGAAATGGCAACCCACTCCAGTGTTCTTGCCTGGAGAATCCGAGGGACAGAGAAGCCTGTTGGGCTGCTGTCTATGGAGTCGCACAGAGTCAGACACGACTGACGCGACTTAGTAGCAGCAGCAGCAGCAGGAGCTGGTGGAGAATTTTAAGCAGTTAAGTGATATCAATCATCAAATTGACATTTTAAATATCTACATAGTTATAATTACCACCTGGAATGCAACATTGTAACATTGCAAAATTTATACTCATGGAAAAGTTAATAATCTCTCTTGCATACAGCACTATTCTTGTGCACTGCACAACCCCTCCTCGCAGATTTTTCAGTCTATTAGCAATGGATATGGGTGAAGAAGGGCTGCTGCTGCTGCTGCTGCTGGTGGTAAGTCGCTTCAATCGTGTCCGACTCTGTGTGACCCCGTAGACAGCAGCCTACCAGGCTCGTTGGTCTCTGGGATTCTCCAGGCAAGACCACTGGAGTGGGTTTTCATTTCCTTCTTCAATGCATGAAAGTGAAAAGCAAAAGTGAAGTCGCTCAGTCATGCAAGACTCTCAGCGACTCCATGAACTGCAGCCCACTAGGCCCCTCCATCCATGGGATTTTCCAGGCAAGAGTACTGGAGTAGGGTGCCATTGCAGACAATATAAATAAAAGCTGATCATAGAGCATGATAGAAAGTCAAAAATAGCAATAAAACACACTACAGGGAGACTGCAGAAAAGTAACCACAGCCAAATAAGAAATATTAATTTAAGCTTACTGGCAGATGTCTTAATTTATGAGCAGGATTGAGGCAAGTGATTTGAAGACACTTGGTGACTTTTAAACATGGACATGTGACGCATACCATATGTATACCATATAAAAGCAATTTAACATTATTGGAATGTAAAGCATATTGCATTGGTTTATAAAGTAGTTTATATCCTAAATATATGATTAAGGAGATTGAGATTATTCCAATACAAAAGCAGAAGTCAGAGTATTTAGGTAATTACTTAAAATTGCATTTGATATCACTAATGTGTAAGAAGGGTAAATGTGAGGAGAACAAAGCAAGGGGCAACAGCTATTGGGGTTTTATAATCATGAGATAACTGGGGTCTGAAGAAGGACTTAGGTAATAAGAACAGAGGAGATGCATTGATTGAAAAAATACATGGAGGGTAAAATCAGTGAAATTGATAGTTAGTCACAGGAGATAAAGGGGGGGAAAGTCAAGAATAACTTCTAGGTCCTTGGTTGTGTTAACAGATCAAACACAGTGCTGCCAGCAGAAAGAGGAAATACAGAAGAAATACGCCCTAGGAGGAAGAATATTTGTTCAGCTTTGACATTTTGAAGCTCCTCTGTGTTGCCTGTGTTTGTACAGCAAGCAGTTTGATAATTAATCTGAGATTATTAAGGAAGGTCTAGGAAGACAAATAAATTTGGGAGAAAGAGGCATATAATGAGTAGTTGAAACACTGAGGGTCAAGGAAGTTACCCAAAGGTAGTATATATAGAAAAAGAAAACCAATGTGTACCAGAAACCAAATTTTAAGATGAATTGAGATCCTTGAGAGAGTTAGAAAAAGATAGACAGAAAAAGAAAGAGACATTATATTTAGTTCAGTTCAGTTGCTCAGTCGTGTCCGATTCTTTGTGACCCCATGAACTGCTGTACACCTGGCCTCCCTGTCCATCAACAACTCCCAGAGTCCACCCAAACCCATATCCATTGAGTTGGTGATGCCATCCAACCATCTCATCATCTGTCGTCCCCTTCTCCTCCTGCCCTCAATCTTTCCCAGCATCAAGGTCTTTTCCAATGAGTCACCTCTTCATATCAGGTGGCCAAATTATTGGAGTTTCAGCTTCAACATCAATCCTTCCAATGAACACCCAGGACTGATCTCCATTAGGATGGACTTGTTAGATCTCCTTGAAGTCCAAGCGACTCTTAAGAGTCTTCTTCAACCCACAGTTCGAAAGTATCAATTCTTCGGTGCTCAGCTTTCTTTATAGTCCAACTCTCACATCCATGCAGGACCACTGGAAAAACCATAGCTTTGATTAGACAGATCTTTTTGGCAAAGAAATGTCTCTGCTTTTTAATATGCTGTTTAGGTTGGTCATAACTTTTCTTCCAAGGAGTAAGCGTCTTTTAATTTCATGGCTGCAGTCACCACCTGCAGTGATTTTGGACCCCAGAAAAATAAAGTCAGCCACTGTTTTCCACTGTTTCCCCATCTATTTGCCATGAAGCGATGGTCCGGATGCCATGATCTTAGTTTTCTGAATGTCGAACTTTAAGCCAACTTTTTCACTCTCTTCTTTTACTTTCATCAAAAGGCTTTTAGTTCTTCTTCACTTTCTGCCATAAGGGTGGTGTCATCTGCATATCTGAGGTGATTGATATATCTCCCAGTAATCTTGATTCCAGCTTGTGCTTCCTCCAGCCCAGCTTTTCTCATGATGTACTATGAATATAAGTTAAATAAGCAGGGTGACAATACACAGCTTTGACATACTCCTTTTCCTATTTGGAACCAGTCTGTTGTTCCATGTCCAGTTCTAACTGTTGCTTCCTGACCTGCTGGAAGAGGCAGGTCAGGTGGTCTGGTATTCCCATCTCTTTCAGAATTTTCCACAGTTTATTATGATTCACACAGTCAAAGGCTTTAGCATAGACAATAAAGCAGAGAGACATTAAGAACTTCAAAAAAAAAAAGGAAATAATGAAGAGTTTTCTCTGTCAGGAAAACTGAAGGATTAGAAAATTTCTAGAGAGAGAGAATTTCCAAATTTGACTGTGAGGTTTTTAAGTTCAAGTGTTGTTGACTTTACCCTCTCTTCTGCCAGGTCCTAGAATATAATCTGGCAAATAGTAAACTCAGTACAAACCTGGTATTGATAAAATGAGTAAAAAGAAAAGAAGAGACCCCTGGATTCAATGATGAAACAAGATCGTCTAGTATTGCCTCCTAACAGGGAAGCTTAGAAAATTGTGAGTTTATCTATGTAACCGTGACTCTATATACATTATATCTTCCCTAACCCTATAGATATATTTTCAGATTTGGAAACCAGAAAAAGGAAATATTTTGGGAATAATATGCAAAAAGAAAAAGTTTAAAAATATAAGATCTCATTCAAGAATGTAGTCATTCTCACAGTTATAAATACATTGATTCAGAGAGTGAAATTTAAAATCAAAGAAACTAAAGACAGAAGTTCAAATTCATCATTCTTGATACATCACAAGCCTTACCTTGAATTGTGAATGATGAAAATAATTTTCTGAGAGCCATAAAAAAATATTACTTTACAAGTTGGACTACCTAAGAAGGTAAGGTAGAAAAGGGACATGCTGCTGGAAAAATAGGTAATAAATCTAGTTCTATGGACGAATTTTCAAAAGACCTTGACATAATTGCTTGAGCATTTTCATATAATTCTTCATAAATTCGTAAAATAGTAGAATCATATAAATTTTATGGTGATTTTCAGTGCTAAAGAAAAGTGCTTTTAAAACTGCTACTATGGCCAATATGATGGATATCATCTTCCTTAATCTCACTCCATGTCATGTAGAGCAAGCAATCCTAGAAAATGGAAGGAGAAGAAAGAATGCAAAATCAGAGAGGGATAGAGATAGGTATGAAAAGCAGAGACAAAGTAAAGAAATAAAACAAACAACAACAACAACAAAATATGATTGAAAAAAGGATAAGAAAAATCCTTTTAAAAATCCTTAAAAAGTTTTAAAAATAAGGGATTGATTTGAACTGACAGTTGGAAAATAGATAATAAGAATATACAAGTTGCAATATTGACTCTACACCTCTTCCAACATAGAACGGAATTGAAGCATAATGTGTAGTTCAGTTCAGCTCAGTTTAGTCATTCAGTCATGTCCGACTCCTTGCGACCCCATGAATCGCAGCACGCCAGGCCTCCGTGTCCATCACCAACCCCCAGAATTCACTCAGATTCATATCCATTGAGTCAGTGATGCCATCCAGCCAACTCATCCTCAGTCGTCCCCTTCTCCTCCTGCCCCCAATCCCTCCCAGCATCAGAGTCTTTTCCAATGAGTCAACTCTTCGCATGAGGTGGCCAAAGTTCTGGAGTTTCAGCTTTAGCATCATTCTTTCCAAAGAAATCTCAGGGCTGATCTCCTTCAGAATGGACTTGTATCTCCTTGCAGTCCAAGGGATGCTCAAGAGTCTTCTCCAACACCACAGTTCAAAAGCATCATTTTTTTGGTGCTCAGCCTTCTTCACAGTCCAACTCTCACATCCATACATGACTACTGGAAAAACCATAGCCTTAGTTAGGTCTATATAAATTTTTTATTGAATTCACTTATATTTTCCAGACTAGTAAATCTGGACCTAGTCAATTTAATAAATTTAATACTCAGAATCAGATGTAACAAGCCAGGACTTACAATGTTGCAAATATGCAAGATCAATAAATTAGATAGTGTGGATAAATTGGAAAGTGTATGGTCTCAGTATTCCTTGAGAGTGGAAATCTTTAAAGTTGCAGAATCTAAAACTGTGTAATATAGAAGGAGTCATTCAACATTTAAGAGTGTGGGTTATTATCATTAAAAGATACAATTAAATCCTGAGCTAATGATATTAGTCTTGAGCCTAATTAACTCTTGCTATGCCACAGGGTAAGAACTGAGTTGCACAACAGTTTTAAGCATATTATTTTCAGTAACTACTCTGGCTTTTACCCTACCTGAGGTCTTCATGCAGCAGGACAATCTATCCACAACTGGAGTGCTTTGATTTATATAGTCTACTTCTTCGACATTAAAAAAAAGAAAGAAAGAAAGAAAGAAACTCTTGCTTCTAGGATGTTGACTTAAATAACACTGTGTTGTCCATTTTCACATCACTTCCCAAGATTTTCCTAATTTAACAAAGCACCACTAAACATGTAGCAGACTTCCCTGGTGTCTCAGCTGGTAAAGAATGCAACTTCAATATGAGAGGTCCCTGTTCAATTGCTGGGTCAGGAAGATCTCCTTCAAAAGGGACTGACTACTACTCCAGTATTCTTGGGTTTCTCTGATGTCTAAGATAGTAAAGAATTCACCTGTAATTCAGGAAACCTGGGTTGGGAAGATCCTCTTGAGGAGGGCAAGGCAACACATGTCAGTATTCTTGCCTGGAGAATCCCCATGGACAGAGGAGCCTGACAGGCTATACAGTTCACAGGGTTGCAAAGAGCTGGACACTACTGAGTAAATAAACACAGCACATACATGTAGCATCTTTATTTCTTCAATAATTCTTCTACCTGAAGATGTTTTATTCCAGCAACGATTTTAGCAGTCCTGTAGTATAGAGTACCAATTATGTAAATAGCATGAATGCAAAGCAAGAACAACAGGCAAAATGAAATATTTGACAAGAGGATATGACAGGTTATAATTTCCTACACATTGGAAAAAATCAGAATGGATTTACTATAATAAGAATCTAACAAAAGTGCTTACATTTTTCTTATATTATTTTCCCATGAATATAAAAGCAAAATAAATTTTTACTCCTTTTATAAATTTAGCTAGAACTTTTTTCTTATGGTACATTGTATTCACTTTCCGTCATACTGCATTAGAAGTATTAATACCACACTGATTAGCCACCAGATGTCAGTATATGCACATAAATATCTTACTTTGAAACAAGTGCTAGCAAAAAAAAAAAATGTTGAGAAATCTGTTATAAAAGGCACTCATAAGACCCAGAAGGATAATGTGGGGAAGGAAGTGGGTTCAGAATGGGGGTGACATATATATACCTGTGGCTGATTCATGTAGATATATGGCAAAATCATCACCATATTGCAAAGTAATTATTATCCAGTTGAAATAATTAATATCATAAGAAATACAAAGTGGATGCTTTTTCTTTGAACAATTAAAATACTTTAAGCATCTACACTTTATTTATTCATATAAGGTTGAAAACCATCTTTGAAGCTTTCATTCTAGGCAGATATCATCTTTTATTTTCTCAATTTGAAATATATTTCTGATACTATGTGAAAGTATTTACTTATGAACATATTACTATTTAGTTGAAATTATTATCCAATTAAAATTCCTTTTCAGTTATTCAGCTGAAATTATATAAGTGAATCTAAAACTTTTAGCTAATACAATTATACACCTGAAAAACTACAGAGGATAATTTGAAAATCTGGTCAAATAGTAAGATTATCTCTAAGATGACCAACTACAAAATTATGAGGTAATAATGTATTCACTTTCCCATATACTGGGGGAAAAAAGAAAATGCAAGGAAGACAATATTGCATTACACATTGAAAAAAAGTTCTGCAAGAGAAAAGAGATTGCATATACCTATCTCATGAATTGGAGAAGGAAATGGCAAACAATCCAGTATTCTTGCCTGGAGAATCCCATGGACAGAGAAGCCTGGTGGGCTACAGTTCGTGGGGTTGCAAGAGTCAGACATGACTTAGTGAATAAACCACCACCACAACCATCTCATGAATAACTGAAAAATTTGCTAGAAAATATTAACTGGCACTAAAAAACAATTCTAAGAAAAAAAGTGTCAGAGGGAAAAAATAGAATTAATTTTGTCTTTATTAACATATTAATTAAGATACCAATCAAATATTAGATGTGAGGCTTGTTCACAGTTTCACTAAAATTATGTAAAATTCTAATTTAAGAGAGGTTTAATATTAATCTTTAAACTTTAATAAGCTTTAATTTAAATCTTAAACTTTAATCTTTAAACTTCCCTGGGGGCTTAGATGGTAAAGAATATGCCTGCAATGCAGGAAGTCCGGGTTTGACCCCTAAGTCAGGAATATGCCCTGGAGAAGGGAATGGCTACCCACTCCAATATTCTTGCCTGGAGAATCCCATGGACAGAAGAACCTTGTAGGCTACAGTACATGGGGTTGCAAAGAGTCAGACATGACTGAGTGACTAACACTTAATCTCACAGTTATAAGAATGTCTTATAAGGCTACAATTATTTTTAGCTAAGTACTGAGAAAGTTTTTAGGAAAGGCAAAAGCTCCTGAACAGAAATAAGCAGAATCCATGAATTCACCCAAAATGAAAAGTCTAATTTAGTATATGATAAAAAGTGGTGTATCAAATGAGTGAAGGAAATATTTATTATTTGATAAATATTTTAAGACAGTTGGACAGCCATAAACATAAGTAAATATGTTTTCATGTTTTATAAGAGTAAATATTTTATAGGAGAAAATATATATATATCTGAAGTTATGTTCTGGAAGTATTTTCAGGATAATCACTGCAATATTGACTTTCTAGAGCACATTCCTTTTGTCATTTTCCAGTTTTGTGCATATTGCTGTTTTATAAGCTTAGAATTGTATGCATGTAGTTCTGTCTATTAAAAACTGGATTTATCAAAACATGAAGAATGGATAAATGCAACCTTAATAAAATATATATTAAAATATATAATATAATATTAATATCAATAATATATAACAGTGTATAATATTGTGAATAAAGATATTAACAAGATGAAATAATGTGAAGAGACCAAGGAAATATCCATAATCATGGTGAAATGAGAATATATAATTAAATGAAGAAACAGCTTGTCATCATTAGAGAGAAGAGAAATCAAATGATCATTTCTGGATTTGAGTAGTCTTCTTGTGGCTTCAGATGCCATTTCAAAATCAGGAAGATTTTAAGACACTTTCTAACCAACTCAACCTGCAGTAACAGCTTAAATTCATCTTTTGTGATTCAGTCAGTTTTTCATGTAAATTGAGTTCCCACTTTTTGTCAAGAACTGCCAGAAACTCAGCAAGTATTTGTGCACAAAATAAGCATTTCTGCTTTGGGATTGATGGTATTTAAAAAAGATGTATTCAATTTAAAAAATGGACCAGAGACTCAAAAGCTAATACTTTCCCATCAGAACTTCAAGTTTTTCAAACCTAAATATTTTCCATATTTAATGAAAATATTTTATTATTTTTTCTGTTTTCAATCTCTTGACTACTGCAACATGATGTGAAATGTGTAATGCACATATGACATAACCTAGATATTTCCTTTGTATTTTTTAATACCACTTCCTTTCCACACACTCTCTATCTTTATCTATTAATCTCTTCTTTATCCTGCATGTCAGGAAGAATATGCTTTCTTTTGCTAAAGCAAATTGTTTTTACATGTATTACAGATTCTAAATTCTCTCAACACTTCTGGAAAAGAGTTAAGTCTATTCAATCTCAGTCTTTTAATTTTCTATATCTCTTATCATAAGATACATCTTCTCAGGGGAGAAAAATAAACTAGATTTTCTAATCTAAACACTCACTAACACACACACATACACATACGTGACAATACAAGATGCATTTTGAAATTGTTGTTTTCTTTTTAATTTTACAATAACCAGATAATTGTTATTTTGTCACACACTATTAATTTCTTAATTTTTTTCCCAGTGTTTATGTGATACACATTTTACATAAACATGAGTCTGTTGTATATCATGATTTTATATGTGTACATATATACTACTTTTACTGATTCACAGATGTCTGCATAGTCATGCAGAAAATTTGTTACCTAAAAAATGGAAGATAAAAATATCACTCAAATATTAATTAAGCATAGAAAATTAGTTTTAAGAGATAATAAAAATTGAATTCATATTAATGTTCAGTTATTATATAACCATCCTTATATTTACCATAGGTTTTTGCAGTAAATTTTCTCCACTATAAAATGACTATTTATTCACTTAAAATTAATAAAGATTTTTTGGGGCAGGTATGTTGAGACTGGAAATATTCTGTTGCTCTTTATATTTGCCCATCCATTTTAACATCTATTAAGGGGCCTCTCATGTGCTCAGTTCAGTCACTCAGTTGTGTCTGACTCTTTCCGACCCCATGAATTGCAGCATGTCAGGCCTCCCTGTTCATTACCATCTCTTGGAGTTCACTCAGACTAACGTCCATCAAGTCCATGATGCCATCCAGCGATCTCATCCTCAGTCGTCCCCTTCTCCTCCTGCCCCCAATTCCTCCCAGCATCAGAGTCTTTTCCAAGGAGTCAACTCTTCTCATGAATGAGGTGGCCAAAGTACTGGAGTTTCAGCTTTAGCACAATTCCTTCCAAAGAAATCCCATGGTTGATCTTCAAAATGGACTGGTTGGATTTCCTTGCAGTCCAGGGGACTCTCCAACACCACAGAGTTTTCTCCAACACCACAGTTCAAAAGCATCAATTCTTCAGCACTCAGCCTTCTTCACAGTCCAACTCTCACATTCATACATGACCACTGGAAAAAACCATAGCCTTGACTAGACAGACCTTAGTCGGCAGAGTAATGTCTCTGCTTTGGAATATACTATCTAGGTTGGTCATAACTTTTCTTCCAAGGAGTAAGAGTCTTTTAATTCCATGGCTGCAGTCACCATCTGCAGTGATTTTGGAGCCCAAAAAAATAAAGTCTGACACTGTTTCCACTGTTTCCCCATCTATATCCCATGAAGTGATGGGACCGGATGCCATGATCATCATTTTCTGAATGCTGAGCTTTAAGTCAACTTTTTCACTCTCCTCTTTCACTTTCATCAAGAGGCTTTTAGTTCCTCTTCACTTTCTGCCATAAGGGTGGTGTCATCTGCATATCTGAGGTTATTGATATTTCTCCTGGCAATCTTGATTCCAGCTTGTGTTTCTTCCAGTCCAGCATTTCTCATGATGTACTCTGCATATCAGTTAAATAAGTAGGGTGACAATATTCAGCCTTGACATACTCCTTTTCCTATTTGGAACCAGTCTGTTGTTCCAATGGTGACTTTCTGTTTATATATATGTTTTTCACGTTTACTGGGCTTCCCTTGTTGCTTAGCTGGTGAAGAACCTGCCTGCAATGTGGAAGGCCTGGGTTCGATCTCTGGTTTAGGAAGATCCTCTGGAGAAGAGAAAGCTACCCAGTCTAGTTTTCTGACCTGGAGAATTCCATTGGGTCACAACAAGTCAGACATGACTGAATGACTTTCACTTTCCATATTTATTAATCAGAATTATTTTGTATGAGGCTTCACATCTCCCTTATTTACTATTCTAATGAGTTATTTATTGATATTGGTATGAAGTCTCAGCTATTTATTTTATTAATTATAATTTCAATACTATAATTATTTACTTTGTTGCTTAAATTGTTCCTGTTTTGGCCTTTGGGGATTATTTTAATTTGTCTTCTGAGTCCTTTGAATATGAAAAAAAAATTTAGAATTTTTCTTGGCACTACTTTCTATCATCACAAGATGTTCTAAACTCGTCTTGCATATTCTACACCTCTTCCAGGCATCATCTACTTCCCCAAGCAGCTCTTGTTCCCTTTTTGGGAGAATGGTATTAGAAGTCAGTATCCACATGCTGCTGCTAAGTTGCTTCAGTCGTGTCTGACTCTGTGCAACTCCATAGATGGCAGCCTTCAGTAGGTTGCCATTGCCTTCTCCATCGTTATGCTACATGTACTCATTGTTAGTGAGGTGACACTGCATTTAGGCTCTTTCAGTGGTAATTCTGAGAAATTTATATGCATCTATAATAATCTCATGTATTCACAGCTATATTTCAGTTCAGTTCAGTCGTTCAGTCGTATCTAACTATTTGAGACCCCATGAACTGCAGCATGCCAGGCCTCCCTGTCCATCATTAACTCGAGTTTACCCAAACTCATGTCCATTGAGATGGTGATGCCATCCAACCATCTCATCCTCTGTTGTCTTCTCCTCATCCTGCTCTCAATCTTTTCCCAGCATCAGGTTTTTTTTTTTTTGTTTGTTTGTTTGTTTGTTTGTTTGTTTTCCAGTAAGTCAGTTCTTCATATCAGGTGGCCAGGGTATTGGAGTTTCAGCTTCGAAATCAGTCCTACCAATGAACACCCAGGACTGATCTCCTTTAGGATGGAGTGGTTGGATCTCCCTGCAGTCCAAGGGACTCTCAAGAGTATTCTCCAGTGCCACAGTTCAAAAGCATCAATTCTTTGGCACTCAGCTTTCTTCATAGTCCAACTCTCACATTCATACAAGACCACTGGAAAAACCATCGCCTTGACTAGATGGACCTTTGTTGACAAAATAATGTCTCTGCTTTTCAATACACTGTCTAGCAGATCAGGAAGCAACAGTTAGAACTGGACATGGGACAACAGACTGGTTCCAAATAAAAAAGGTGTATGCCAAGGCTGTATATTGTCTCCTGCTTATTTAACTTATATGCAGAGTTCAGTTCAGTTCAGTTCAGTTCATTCGCTCAGTCATGTCTTTGTGACCCCATGAATCACAGCACGCCAGGCCTCCCTGTTCATCACCATCTCTCGGAGTTCCCTCAGACATATGCAGAGTACCTCATGAGAAATTCTGGGTTGGAAGAAGCACAAACTGGAATCAAGATTGCTGGGAGAAATATCAAGAACCTCAGATATGCAGATGACACCACCCTTATGGCAGAAATTGAAGAGGAACTAAAAAGCCTCTTGATGAAAGTAAAAGAGGAGAGTGAAAAAGTTGGCTTAAAGCTCAACATTCAGAAAACTAAGATCATGCCTTCTGGTCTCATCACTTCATGGGGTATAGATGGGGAAACAGTGGAAAAAGTGTCAGACTTTATTTTTTGGGGCTCCAAAATCACTGCAGATGGTGATTTCAGCCATGAAATTAAAAAAACAAAACAAAACAAAAAAAAAAAACACTTACCTCTTGGAAGGAAAGTTATGACCAGCCTAAATAGCATATTGAAAAGCAGAGATATTACTTTGCCAACAAAGGTTTGTCTAGTCAAGGCTATGGTTTTTCCAGTGGTCCTGCACGGATGTGAGAGTTGGACTGTGAAGAAAGCTTAGGGCTGAAGAATTGATGCTTTTGAACTGTGGTGTTGAAGAAAACTTGAGAGTCCCTTGGACTCCCTTGGATTGCAAGGAGATCCAACCAGTCCGTTCTAACAGAAATCAGTCCCGGGTGATCTCCGTTAGAGAGATCACTTTGGAAGAACTGATGCTGAAGCTGAAATTCCAACACTTTGGCCACCTCTAACTAAGTGTTGACTTATTGGAAAAGACTCTGAAGCTGGGAAGGATTGAGGGCAGAGGTAAGGGGACAACAGAGGATGAGATGGCTCCATGGCATCACCAACTCGATGGACATGAGTTTGCTTGAACTCTGGGAGTTGGTGATGGATAGGGAGGCCTGGTGTACTGCGATTCATGGGGTCACAAAGTCAGACATGACTGAGCAACTGAACTGAACTGAACTAGGCTGGTCATAACTTTCCATCCAAGGAGAAAGTGTCTTTTAATTTCATGGCTGCGATCACCATCTGCAGTTATTTTGGAGTCCAGAAAAATAAAATCAGCCACTGTTTCCACTGTTTTCCCATCTATTTGCCGTGAAATGATGGGACTGGATGCCATGATACTAGTTTTCTGAATGTTGAACTTTAAGCCAACTTTTTCACTCTCCTTTTTCACTTGTTTTTTTTTGGGGGTGGGGGAGAATGGTATTAGAAGTCAATATCCAGATGCTACAACTAATTGCTATTGAGGTGACACTGCATTTAGGCTCTTTCAGTGGTAATTCTCAGAAATTTGTATGCATCTCCACTAATCTCATGTATTCACATCTATATTTCAGTTCATATTTATACATCTAATATTGTTTTTATTAAAACTGCAACAATATACTAAAGCATGAGTTCATAATGACACCTGTTGACTCCAATCCAGCACCACAAGACTCCAATTCTTTACCCACTCACCCACACTGGTCCCCTTATTCCTTGTTTGTAGCTTGTTTCTCCAACAATGCAAAACCTAATCTTGTTTCCTAAATATATTTACTTGTTTGTTTAGCCTTCTATACTTACTGATTTTACAGAAGTAATCGGACAACACAAAAACTTTTCATGGAGATTTACACTGACTGTGTATGTCATTCTTTCCAGTGAGGGGGGTACAGAATTTAATCTGTTCAATATTATTTAGAAAATCTTTCAGGTGAGACAAATATTAATTGTATAGCTTTAAGTGAATCTACTTTTGGAAAGAACAATTTAGGTGCTTTCTTAGAAATTATTTTGGTAGTGTTTCAATGTCATCAATGGTTTAGTTTTTTAAACAGAAATAAAGAACCTTACATGACTGAGGTTCAAGTGTGAGTATTTGTTTTCTCATTGTATTACTTGGTTAGATTTTTACAATGCTATAAGACAAAAAGAGTCCATATATATTATAGAGAGATTAAAAGCAAATTTTCTGGTACATTTTAGGAAGTACAGAAAAGCTACAAATAGAATGTGATTAAGCTTTGCCTCTGGGCTGTAGATTCTTCCAATCAAACATAACCTAATTAGGTCCAAATGAAGTAAACTCTCTAGTCTCTCTTATGTCTTTTCAGTTTTTCCTATAGCAAGTTTTTAAAAAATATCTCAATAAAATTAAGTTTAATAGGAAGTTTTGTAGATAGCCTACATTCTCTGTTAGGCTACCTTGGTGATGGACTGCTTCACTTGAAGAGTAAGGATTGACTGGAGCATAGATTTACTTTCATGCTATGTTTTGATTTTTTTTTTTTAATCTTTAAATATATAACCTACCATGCACCTCTGTCCATGGGATTTTCCAGGCAAGAGTACTGGAGTGGGTTGCCATTGCCTTCTCTGATAGTTATGTATAGATATATTCAGATCAGTATCATTGTAAAAATAGAATGAGCAACATAAAGCACATAGCACAAATGTACCACAGAGTATTTAATAATTTTAAAAAGTTATAATAGTATTTTATAATAGAGTAATATAAATTTATTTATACATTAGACAGTTTGTGAAACGACCATTTACTTTTTTTAAGTGCTTATCTATGAGAGCATATTCACATGTTTTGCATCAAGAAAGTTCTCTATTTAGACTTTCAGATACTTATTTTCTATCAATTTTTTGTGTGTGTCCTTTCACCTGCAATACCCACTCAAACATCTGTACAAACATATTTGTTCTGGTATAAAAATTATTCATTAGTTTCAACTGTATCTTCTTTTCTCTAGGTTAATCAATATTTCCATCATAATTTTAATCTCTTTGATGTGTTTTCCTGAAACTGTAGAAGGATATTTTACATTGCTCTTTGTCTCTCTGATACAACATACCACACTTGTTGAATTTGTTCTTTACAATTCAAGTGAAAATGCTCCCTTTATTTCTGCCTTTTCATTCCTTTTATTCCATTTTTTGACTATTTTAACAGTTATTCTTATCCATACTCAATTTTTCTTATAGTTTGCTGTTCATTTAACTTTTGCATAAAAATTTTTACTTTATTTTACCCTATAGTGAGTTCACAGAAATGGTTTCCACATATAAGTACATATATATATATGACTGCATCAATGCTTGTATAATTGTATATATAGATACACATATATGCTTATGTATATAATGTTAAGAGAAAGTCTTTCAAGTATTAAGGAATAATATTATGGTCTCGGTATTAATAAATGCAGCTCTGCTAATTTGAAATGTGAAACTTGTAGATACAATTTTGCACTCTAATATTCTGAAATAATTTAATACCTGCTGTTAAGTCACTTCAGTCATATCCGACTCTGTGTGACCCCATAGACAGCAGCCCACCAGGCTCCTCTTTCCCTGGGATTCTCTAGGAAAGAACACTGGAGTGGACTGTCATTTCCTCTTCCAGTGCATGAAAGTAAAAGTGAAAGTGAAGTCACTCAGTCTTGTCCAACCCTCAGCGACCCCATGGACTGCACCCCTTTCAGGCTCCTCCATCCATGGGATTTTCCAGGCAAGAGTACTGGAGTGGGGGTGCCATTGCCTTCTCTAAATGTTGTACCTAAGTGACTACAATTTCTGGTATGCAGCCATGTCTTATCTGCAGTCTTGCCTACACTACTTTGTTTAAAATCCTTGTGTACAGGGATGCAGAATGCCTTGTGTACTGTTTTCTATTTCCTACAGAATTGCTTTCTGAGTGCAATATTTGTCACTTCAGCATAACATGTATTTTCTTTATTTTTCTATTTATATAATTTTTATTTTTTTAATACTTTGCACTCAACTCAAACTCCTCTTTCTTTATAATGAAGGAAGACAAAACTCCATGGAAAAGGTGTCTTTTTATATTAGAAAGAAAGTAACCATTTTATCAAGGATATGTTGAGAACAGAAAATTCTGTACAAACATGACTTGTTAAGATAGTACTCACCTTCCTTTATTCTTCCCATTTTACTAGCTACTCTAGGTGTTGCCAATTCTTTGGATCTTTATTTCCTTATGAGGGCTTCTAGGCCATTTAAAATTTCGATTTGTATTATTTTCCTTATGTTAATTGTCTTTTGTTATGGAGACTTAAAAGAAGTAGAGGGAGAAATTTTACTTTTCTACATTATTCTTCAAATAGATGGTGAAAGATGCTTATTGTTTGAGAGACACACTATTTCATTGTTGCAGTGAGCTAAATTATGACTCAGAGATATTCATGTTTCAAGCCACAGAACCTTTTTCTATGTTAAGGAAATATGTTGCTTTAACGTGGAAAAAAAGATTTTGCTAATGTGATTGTATTAAGGGACTTAAAATGAGATGATTATTCTGGATTATGTAAGTGGAGTGTAATTACCCAGTGTAATCACAAGTCCTAATAAAGAAAAGAGAGAAGCAAGAGAGTGAGTCAAAGAAGGAAATGTTACAATGAAATCAGAGTTCTATGTCGTGTGTGAACACAGGCCAAGGAATGCTGGCAGTGTCTATAAACTGGATAAAGCAAATAAATGGATTCTTCCAATGAACTTCTAGAAAGAACATAGCTCTGCCTATCCATTTTTTACTTCTGAGGTCCAGAAATATAAGATAATATTTTGATGTTACTTTAAGCCATTAAATTAGTTTCAAAAAGTTCCAGTAATGATAGGAAATGTACTATAGATGTTCTGAAACACACCCTTCATAAAGAAGTGGAGACTTCTTTCCTGTATAGCTTGGTCTTACACTTCTAAAATATTACATTTTCCAAAACAATGGGAAAATTATGTGATATCTGTGAGTAAATTTTTAGGCTTGGAAGATCACCCTACTGCTTCTGAGCATGATTAATGCACATATTATGTTTTGAAAGAACTCCATTAGCCTAAGAGTTAATGAAAATTGCTCTGAATGTTTAGCAATAATTTAACTGTCAGTATTCCAGAGTAGTTTTATTTGTTTTCTTTAGTACAAGTTTCATCTTGGTCTTTATAATACTCATTTACTTTTCTTTGTGTGTTACTAAAGACATGTCAAGATTTTCTAGTTTGAAAATATTTTAAATAGTAAATATAGAAATTATTTATATAATCACATAGGTACCAATTCATCCATTAAATAGCAATTCAGTTAAAACAATCATTGTGTCTGACCTCAGGAAGTTAAGTCTTAATAAGAGAGTCATTAAACAAGTATCTATAATTGATGAGTTTTTCAAAAGCAGAAAATAACTAGTCTAGAAGTATTCAGAGGACATACTCTTGAAGAAGTCAGATTGCTATAAGTTACTGCATGTAATTAGCAGCAAAATATTCCAGCAATAAAAAGAAAAGTATCTGAGTGTAAGAGATTAACTCCTAAGAGCAATGAGGAGTTACTGAAAAGTTTGAACCAGTTAAGTAGTATGATTAATCTTCATCTTTGAAAAGATTATTGTGGTTGCAGTTTGAAAAACTGATGAATCAAGAGTACTCTCAATGCATTGCTTAAACAACAGGAAATATTTAATGGAATTCAGCTACTCTGTGTTTCAGGATTGTTATAACTGATGCAATATTTGAGGTTTTCTTTACTACCTCTTTGATAGATTTTCAAAGTAAATGTACCTTCACTGACCATTCACTTATCACTACTGATGTAACTCACTGACCTAGGTCTTCTCTGCAACTGTTAACTTTCAAGCAGAGATGGACCTTGTGATGCAAATGGGAGCTAGAAAATCAAACTTATCCAATCATCTCTATAAATATGGCAGAAGCTGCTAGAAAAAAAGAAACACTGCTTTGTGAAAAGGATATGGGCTTTGTGAGAACTTTTCACTTTCTTTACCATCTGAAACACCAGGAAAGCTTCTGAGCTCTTTTCCACTTTCTACTCTAAGATTATATTGTTGTTCTCTGTATTCTGTTAATTTTAAACTTGAAGTTTTGAAATATTCCATTACATATGAAATATTCCAAGTCAAGTACTGTTTATATATACATGTAGACATTTAAATTGTCCCCACCTACTTCGAAGGTATAAATTGCTTGTTGATATATCCTGAAATTGTTAATGTGTAGATGAAAATGTGGAGAAGGCAATGGCACCCCACTCCAGTACTCTTTCCTGGAAAATCCCATGGACGGAGGAGCCTGATAGGCTTCAGTCCATGGGGTCGCTAAGAGTCAGACACAACTGAGCAACTTCACTTTCACTTTTCATTTTCGTGCATTGGAGAAGAAAATGGCAACCCACTCCAGTGTTCTTGTCTGGAGAATCCCAGGGACAGTGGAGCCTGGTGGGCTGCCGTCTATGGGGCTGCACAGAGTCGGACACGACTGAAGTGACTAAGTGAGATAAAAATGAAATAGTCATATATTATACATTTAGTTGGGAAGACTAGAGATTTCTTCAAGAAAATTAAAGATACCAAGGGAACACTTCATGCAAAGATGGGCTCAATAAAGGACAGAAATGGTATGGACTTAAAAAAACCAGAAGATATTAAGAAGAGGTGGCAAGAATACACAGAAAAATGGTACAAAAAAGATCTTCATGACCCAGATAATCACGATGGTGTGATCACTCATCTAAAGCCAGACATCTTGGAATGTGAAGTCAAGTGGGCCTTCAAAGCTAGTGGAGGTGATGGAATTTCAGCTGAGATATTTCAAATCCTGAAAGATGATGCTGTGAAAGTGCTGCACTTTACATGCCAGCACATTTGGAAAACTCAGCAGTGGCCACAGGACTGGTAAAAGTCAGTTTTCATTTCAATCCCAAAGAAAGGCAATGCAAAAGAATGCTCAAACTACCACACAATTGCACTCATCTCACATGCTAGTAAAGTAATGCTCAAAATTGTCCAAGCCAGGCTTCAACAATATGTGAACCGTGAACTTCCAGATGTTCAAGCTGGTTTTAGAAAAAGCAGAGGAACCAGAGATCAAACTGCTGACATCCGCTGTATCATGGAAAAAGCAAGAGAGTTCCAGGAAAAAAACATCTATTTCTGCTTTATTGCCTATGCCAAAGCCTTTGACTGTGTGGGTCACAATAAACTGTGAAACAGTCTGAAAGAGATAGGAATATCAGACCACCGGACCTGCCTCTTGAGAAACCTGTATGCAGATCAGGAAGCAACAGCTAGAACTGGACATGGAACAACAGATTGATTCCAAATAGGAAAAGGAGTATGTCAAGGCTGTATATTGTCACCCTGCTTATTTAACTTATATGCATAGTACATGAGAAATGCTGGACTGGAAGAAACACAAGCTAGAATTGAGATTGCTGGGAAAAATATCAATAACCTCAGATATGCAGATGACACCACCCTTATGGCAGAAAGTGAAGAGGAACTAAAAAGCCTCTTGATGAAAATGAAAGAGGAGAGTGAAAAAGTTGGCTTAAAGCTCAACATTAAGAAAACGAAGATCATGGGAACTGGTCCCATCATTTCATGGGGTATAGATGGGGAAACAGTGGAAACAATGTCAGACTTTATTTTTTGGGGCTCCAAAATCACTGCAGATGGTGACTGCAGCCATGAAATTAAGACACTTACTCCTTGGAAGAAAACTTATGACCAACCTAGATAGCATATTCAAAAGCAGAGACATTACTTTGCCAACTCAGGTCTGTCTAGTCAAGGCTATGGTTTTTCTTGTGGTCATGAATGGATGTGAGAGTTGGACTGTGAAGAAGGCTGAGCGTCGAAGAATTGATGCTTTTGAACTGTGGTGCTGGAGAAGACTCTTGAGAGTCCCTTGGACTGCAAGCAAATCCAACCAATCCTTCTGAAGGAGATCAACCCTGGGATTTCTTTGAAGGAATGATGCTAAAGCTGAAACTCCAGTACTTTGGCCACCTCATGTGAAGAGTTGAGTCATTGGAAAAGACTCTGATGCTGGGAGGGACTGGGGGCAGGAGGAGAAGGGGACAACAGAGGATGAGATGGCTGGATGGCATCACTGACTCGATGAACGTGAGTCTGAGTGAATTCCGGGAGTTGGTGATGGACAGGGAGGCCTGGCATGCTGCGATTCATGGGTCACAAAGAGTCGGACACGACTGAGTGACTGAACTGAACTGAACTGATAAAGTTAGTTTATTCTCTGGAAAATTATATATTAGTTTTAGGAGCTAGCTAAATATGCCTAATATTTAGAATTTTATTATAGAGTCTCAGGTGCCCCCAGATTGTGATATTATAGACTAATACTGAAAAAATGGGCAAATTTTTGCCCATAAATGGGCAGCTATTGTAGCTTGAATGCATGGAATCTAAAATGGTTATGAAAATACAGAATATTTGATTTAAACCATATACAATTACAAGATTTTTCTTTCATCCATAATGAAATTCACTACTATTTGTTAATTCCTAAGAAAAGTAAAAGAGTTGGACATGACTGAGTGACTGAAGTGAACTGGACTGAAGAAAAATAAATGCAGGAGACCTGAGTTTGGTAACTGGATCAGGAAGATCCCCTGGAGAAAGGAATGGCAAACCACTCCAGTATACTTTCCTGGAGAATTCCATGGACAGACCATGGGATTGCAAAGAGCTGGACACAACTGGGCAAGTAGCACAAGAAGAAAAATAGATACATTTTCATTTTCTGTTACTATGGAAAATTACAAATATCTTAAAATTGAAGTGCAAATAAAGCCACTTTTCTACCTTATGTTGTTTTTCCTTCTGATATTAAAGACGAATTTCTGAACTTCCAGTTGTCCATTCTCTAAAAAGATCTGTGAGGTAAAACATTTCTGTATTTCAGAAACATTGCCTTCAATATTTTGATTAGTTTAAATTTTCTGAAGTCTTTGATTCCTACAATATACTTCCAAGAAAATAGTTTTCCATATCAGTCTGTCCAGAAAAATTGTCTTCTAGTTTGTGACTCTATTCAAGTAATCTTACATTTATTTTAAAGGCCAATTCAGGCACAATATTCTCAAATGGAAATTGTTCCTATAATATTTTCTATGTCTAGTATATCCTCTACAGATTGATACCTTAGCAAGTATAAAACTGTGCCACACTTGTTTTCATGCTCTCCTCCCTCTATGTTACAATAAGCTTTCTTCAAAACCTTATCTATATCTCTAATTGCTTTTGTAGTCTTCAAGTGTGTGGAGCTTACTTCAGTCCTTAAATAATATTTAGAGCTTGCATCTCAGCTCACACTGAAAGTAAATCATAGTGATTCCAATTTGGATTGGGCAAATCTTCTGTGCACGTAAAATATTACAAGGATATTGTTGATGAGCATTAGAATAACATGTACCATATTTCATAGAATAAATAAGCATTGTTTTTATTTGTAGCTTTATATTTAATCTAGTAACATAAAATATTTGATACATGTTAAAAATAATTTTAGGTACTATTACTGTCAACCTTCCTAACACACAGGCCCATAATTATATAAGGATTTATGTGTGCATGTGTATAATTTTTGTTATGCATATTCTCACATAATACAGGGAGTGTGATGCTTAAGTTTATGCAATAATGCTAAGTTTTAAAAAATGATTCCAACAAATTACACTATCACCTATAAGATATAAGATTTTTGCTCCATATCTTTAACTACCCAACCCAAAGAAGAGTGTACTCCTTTGTAGAACTGGCTATAAAACTTTCCATCCCATTCAATAGCTCCAAAGGTCTAGGGCAGTGATGAAGGAAGTATTAAAAGGCCAGTTTGCTGTCAAACACAAATTCAGTTCCTTATAATAACATAATACAGCATAACATATCATGTATATTTTTATCTCTATCTCATTATACAGTTCCTAATTGTTTTAAAACTTGGATTAAAGGAGTATATGCAAAATTGTCACCTCACACTCTGGCACATGTGGTCTTGGCAAGGAAACTTTCACAAACTGGCCAAAGAAGTGACATTTAGGGGACCAAAATACCCGCTGGTGAGAACTAACCTCTTGTGGCAGCTGTTTACACAGGTGTGTGCAGACAAGTGAATGTTTGTAACAGGTGCATGTTAGGGCAGTGTAAGCTGCACTGATTGGGTGAGTAGACTTGTTAAGAACTCTGTGTCCAGTGAACCTCAGCACTTGGCCACAGCTGGCTGTGTAGGTGTGGGGGACATGCAAGGTGGCATTTTGATAATTAGAAAAAGCGTCTCTAATTCAAGACAAGGCTCACTGCAACAAAGTGACAATTTCTATATATCAGAATTTAAGATGTTGATGGTTTGAACAAGTTTTACTTATTTTATTTCCTCTCTCAGTCAAGGATGGCATTCTTGAGTTGAAATCACAAAGGTACTAAAGTTGGTAACGGTTACAGTATATTCTTATGTCACATTTTGACTTTTAAATTATTACTGTCAGACATGGGTAAGCAACACTAGACCACTTCCCTCAAATTGTATTTCTTCTCATTGTATTGTTAATGCTTTTCTATGGAACAGCTCATTATGTAAAGGATACATATATTATTACATATGATAATAAAATGAACAGCTTTGAAGTCAGCACAGTTAAGAACAAACATTTCCAAGTAAAATTTTACATGTGTGTACTGCCCTAGTCTTATCTTTATGCTTGAATTTTACATGTATCACTTTCTTTTCTTTTTCAATATTTCAGATTACCCATGTATATATGTATGCATATCTGACTAATACATCAAGCATTTCCCTCATTTTAGAATCATAAAAATAACACCATGTTGAAAGTACCATTTAGTGACTTGTTTTTAATTAAATTTCATTTTTAAAATTAATCCATGTCATTCTTCCAAATTCAGTTGATTTATTTTCAATCTTTATAGTGTTCCAATTTGTGAGGATGTCACAATTCACTTTTTATTTTTCTGTTGATGTACAATATTTCCAGATATTTTTACTACTGTGAATAAATTTGATAATAAGTATTCTTGAAGGTTTCTCATATATATGTATGAAACTGCTTGTAGGTGTTATAACTAAGATTGTAATCGCTTGACTGAAGGGTGAGTGTGCTGAAATATATAAGATATGCCAAATTATTTTTCAAAGTGTTTGTAACAAATTATCCCCCAACAACATATAAGTTTTCTTATTCTGTAATCTCATTAATATATATTTTTAAACTTCTCTTATTAGGTGTAAAATCTAACATCATTGCTGTCTTAATTTGTATTTTATTAATTATTAAGGAAGTTGATAATATTTTTAAATATACATTTTAAATCCAGAACTGGGTTTCCATGTGTGTGAAATATTTATACTCTTTTTTTTTAATAATTAAATTTATTTATTTTTTTAATTACAATACTGTATTTGTTTTGCCATACATTGACACGAATCAGCCATAGGTGAACACAATCGCCCAATGCCGAAGCCCCCTCCCACCTCCAAAAATTATTTATTTTCATATGGGGTCTTATTACATTTGGCTTATTTTGTTTGCCTAGTTGACTTTGATGTTATTATAGACCCCAGTGGTAAAGAATCCACCTGCTAAGGCAGGAGACATAAGAGACGGAGTCCATCCTTGGTTTGGGAAAATCCCCTGGAGGAAGGCTTGGCAATCCACTCCAGTATTCTTGCCTGAAGAATCCCATGGACAGGGAAGCCTGTTGGGCTCTATGGAGTTACAAAGAGTCAGACATGACTAAAGCAACTCGGCATACATGCATTTTTTAAGCGTCGTGCCACTATGCATATTTTTATTTCTATTTTTTCTCATTTGCTAAACAAATTTTTATTTTAATACATTCTAATTTTCAATTTTTTCCAACATAATAATATTTCCTTTATTTACATTTTTAACCTTCTGTCATTCATAATTACTTCTTTAATCTGTTCAGAACTGATTTTTGTGATAATAAGGTAAGTATCCACATTCTTTTTCCATATTTTTCCCTTTTATTAATGTAAATTTTCTTTCTTTGGTGATTTTTTATATAATTTCTGCCATTTGTGAAGTTTCCCTACTTGAGTGTGATTTTGAAGCTTCTTATTTCAAACTATTAAATTCAACATTTTTATAAACTTTTTTATTAACCACCATAAAGTATTTATACTTTGTATTTATTTTCTGTTCTCTTATTGGTAAACCCTGTACCTTGGGGGTAATTATGAAGTTAGTGACTGAATGTTTGTGTTCCCTCAAAATTCATATGTTGAAGGTCCAGGCAAGTGTGACTATATTTGAATATAGAGCCTTTACAAAAACATTTAAGATTCAATGAAATCATAAAATTTGGGCTCTTATTCATTAGGATATGTTTTTATGAGAGACATCAAACAGAAGTCTCTCTCTTTTCCACATACAAATGCCAAGAAAAACTCATGTGAGGGCAAAGACAGAAGGAAATCATCAGAAAGCCAGGAAGAGATTTCCCACCAGAAACCAACTCTATTGGGTCATAATATGGAGATTCTAGCTTCCAGAACTGTGAGAAAATACAATTTTGTTGTTTAAGAAGAAAATCTGTTGAATTCTACTATGACAGTTCTAAAAGGCTAAAGTAAGTAGATTTATTTCTATTATTTATTTAATCATTAATTGTCCTAACTTGGGCCAGGACCAACAGTTCAATAATAAATAGATTCTCACAACTGAGCATTATTTTTTTTTTAAAAGTACTCTCAGAACGTCCTTATGTGGGTTGGCATCTAATATACTATTGCTGCAACTGATTTCTCTGTATTTTCCTTTAAAGCAACTTGAGATATTGTGTCAAAATCTCTATTTTAATTAATATCATTATCTTTATTTAATATTACCCTTATAATATCTATCAATATTAATTACAGGTATAGTGGAATATTTTAATGCCATGGAATAATTATTTTATCAAGGATTTATATATATATGTGTGTGTGTGTGTGTGTGTGTGTGTGTGTGTGTGTGTGTGTGTGTGTGTATCTTAGGTCATTAATCTCTAGCTTAAAACTTCCTTTTTGGCAGGGTATTTCCTTGGTTAGTATTGTTGGGTGAGGTACAAATTAAAACTAAGATGTTTAATTCACTTATTGAAAATAATGAAATATATGTCCCTCTTCTTTTTCTCAGAGAATTTACCATAGAAACATTTCATTCTGAGTACTTTCTCTGAGTACTCTCTACAGCTTTTAAATGTTTATAAAGCTATTTGAAGACCAGATAGACATTTTGTCACCTGTATGACCCAGGAATACCTTCCTTAAAGACCTGGGATCTATCTCTATGAATCATACAGATCAAGGGAATTAGAACCCTCTTCTTTATATCTTCAGGCCATTTTTGGTTTATTTTTGTATATGGTGTGAGAAAATGTTCTAATATCATTATTTCAAAAGTAGCTGTCTATATTGTTTGCAAATATTTTCTCCTATTTAGGTTGTCTTTTTGTTTTATTAATGATTTATTTTGCTATGCAAAAGCTTTTAAGTTTAATTAGGTTCAATTTATTTATTTTTGCTTTCATTTCCTTTACTTTAGAAGATCTATCTATCTATCTATTTTATTGCAGCAGTTTATGTCAAGGAGTGTTCTGCTGATGTTTCCCTCTAGAAGTTTTATAGTATCTGATCTTACATTTAGGTTTTTAATACATTTTGAATTTCTTTTTCTATATGGTATTATAGACATATGTAAATAGCTCATACAAGTCAATATAAAAACAAACAAACAAACAACCCAATTAAAAAATGCATGGAAGAACTGAATAGACATTTATCCAAACAGCGAATACAAATGACCAACAGGCACATGAAAGATACTCAGCATCACTAATCATCAAGGAAATGTAAATCAAAACACAATAAGATACCACCTCAGACAAGTCAGAATGGCTATCATCAAAATGAATACAAATAACAAATATGGCAATTATTTTGAGAAAGGGAAACCCCTGTACACTGTCAGCAGACATGTACACTAGTACCACCCTTGTGAAAAATAGCATGGAGTTTCTCAAAAATCTAAAAATAAAACTACCATAAAGTGAAGTGAAAGTCACTCAGTTGTGTCCAACTCTTTGCAACCATATGGACCATATAGTCCATGGAATTCTCCAGGCCAGAATACTGAGTGGGTAGACTTTCCTTTCTCCAGTGCCTCTTTCCAACCCAGGGATCAAACCCAGGTCTCCCACATTACAAGCAGATTCTTTACCAACTGAGCCACCAGGGAAACCCAAGAATACTGGAGTGGGTAGCCCATCCCTTCTCCAGCAGATCTTCCTGATCCAGGAATTGAACTGGGTCTCCTGCACCGCAGGCAGATTCTTTACAATCTGAGCTACCATATGACTCAGCAATTGTACTTCTGGATACAGATCTGGAAAAAAAAAATGAATTGATATATGCACTTCAAAGTTCACTGCAACAATATTTACAGTTAGTAAGATATGGAAGTAATCTAATGTCCATAAACAGATGAATAAAGAATATGTGATATATTTTTATAATGGAATACTATTCAGCCATGAAAAGTAAGAAATGCTGCTGCTTGCTACAACATGGAGGTACATGGAAAGAATTATGTTAATGGACATACATCAGACACAGAAAGAAAAATACTGTATGATACAACTTATGTTTGAAATGTAAATTTAATAACAATAATAATAAACAACTGAATATCACACAAAAGAAGCAGGACTAAATATGGAAAACAAACTAGTGATTACCATCAGAGAATGGGAATTACAAAATATTGAGTGTAAGATAACCTATGATGATATATTGTATAACACAGCAAATCTAGCCAATATTTTTCAATACTTCTAAATAAAAAGTAACCTTTAAAAATTATATCATTTTTTTAAAAGTGTAGTTATATTGGCACAACTTATTGAAAACACTCTCTCCATTTCACATTCTAATCTTCTGTGTCTTAGATTAATTAATCATAGTTGTGTTGGTTTATTTCTGGGCTCTCCATTCTGTTCCATGATCCATGTGTATGTTTTTGTCTCATTACCATGCACTTTGATGACTTTAACTTTGTTGATAAGTCTGCAGTTAGAAAGCATGATACCTCTAGCTTTGTTTTTTTCTTTCTTCTCAAAATTGCTGTGGTTATTTGGGATATTTTTGTGCTTCCATGTAAATTTTAGAATAATTTATTCCAGTTTTGGGAAAAATACCCCTGATATTTTGATAAGGATTACAGTAAATTTGTAGATTGCTTTAGGTAGTATGGATATTTTAACAATATTAATTATAATCCATAAGTGTGGGTTATCTTCCCATTTTTACTATCATCTTTAATTTCCTTCATCAATGTTTAATAGTTTTCACTCAGAGTATAAGTCATATATTGTTTACTTCCTTGGTTAACTTTATTCTTCGGCATTTTTATATAGGATTTTTTTTTTCTTTATTTTGTCTCTTTCAAAGTTCAGTTCAGTTCAGTTCAGTTCAGTCGCTCAGTCGTGTCCAATTCTTTGCAACCCCATGAATCACAGCACGCCAAGCCCCCTGTCCATCACCATCTCCCGGAGTTCACTTAGACTCACGTCCATCGAGTCCGTGATGCCATCCAGCCATTTCACCCTCGGTCATCCCCTTCTCCTCCTGGCTTCTCCAATGAGTGATTTCATCACTCTCAAAGTTCATTATTAGCAACTAAAAAAGCAATATATTTCTGTATATTAGTTCTGTATCCTGCAATTTTACTGAATTCATTCACTTCAGTTCAGTTGCTCAGTCATGTCCGACTCTTTGTGACCTCATGAATCATAGTACACCAGGCCTCACTGTCAATTACAAACTCCCAGAGTTAACTCAAACTCATGTCCATCAAGTTGGTGATGCCATCCAGCTATGTCATCCTCTGTTATCCCCTTCTCTTCCAGCCCCCAATTCCTTCCAGGATCAGAGGTTTTTCCAATGAGTCAACTCTTCGCATGAGGTGGCCAAAGTATTGGAGTTTCAGCTTTGGTATCAGATCTTCCAAAGAACACACAGGATTGATCTCCTTTAGGATGGACTGGTTGCATCTCCTTGCAGTCCAAGGGACTCTCAAGAGTCTTCTCCAACACCACAGTTCAAAAGTATCAATTCTTCGGCACTCAGCCTTCTTCACAGTCCAACTTTCACATCCATATGTGACCACTGGAAAAACCATAGCCTTGACTAGATGGGCCTTTGTTGGCAAAGTAATATCTCTGCTTTTGAATCTGCTATCTAGGTTGGTCATAACTTTCCATCCAAGGAGTAAGCATCTTTTAATTTCATGGCTGCAATCACCATCTGCAGTGATTTTGGAGCCCCCAAAAATAAAGTCTGACATTGTTTTTACTGCTTCCCCATCTGTCTTCCATAAAGTGATGGGACCAGATGCCATGATCTTCGTTTTCTGAATGTTAAGCTTTAAGCCAACTTTGTCACTCTCTTCTTTCACTTTCATCAAGAGGCTTTTCAGTTCCTCTTCCCTATCTGCCATAAGGGTGGTGTCATCTGCATATCTGAGGTTAGTGATATTTCTCCTGGCAATCTTGATTCCAGTTTGTGCTTCTTCCAACCCAGCATTTCTCATGATGTACTCTGCATATAAGTTAAATAAGCAGAGTGACAATATATAGCCTTGACGTACACCTTTTCCTATTTGGAACCAGTGTGTTGTCCCATGTCCAGTTCTAGCTGTTGCTTCCTGACTTGCATATAGGTTTCTCAAGAGGCAGGTCAGGTGATCTGGTATTCCGATCTCTTTCAGAATTTTCCACAGTTTATTATGATCCACATAGTCCAAGGCTTGGGCATAGTCAATAAAGCAGAAATAGATGTTTTTCTGGAACTCTCTTGCTTTTTCAATGCCAGCAAATGTTGGCAATTTGATCTCTAGTTCCTCTGCCTTTTCAAAAACCAGCTTGAACATGGGGAAGTTCATGGTTCACATACTGCTCAAGCGTGACTTGGAGAATTTTGAGAATTTTACTTGTGTGTAAGATGAATGCAATTGTGCGGTAGTTTGAGCATTTTCGGCATTGCCTTTCTTTCAAATTGAAATGAAAAGTGACCTTTTCCAGTCCTATGGACACTGCTGAGTTTTCCAATTTTGCTGGCATATAAAGTGTACCACTTTCACAACATCATCTTTCAGGATTTTAAATAGCTAAACTGGAATTCCATCACCTCCACTAATTTTGTTCATAATGATGCTTTCTAGGGCCCACTTGACTGCACATTACAGGATGTCTGACTCTGGATGAGTGATTGCTTGAGTCCAGCTCCAGCAGCCAGAGAATCAGCCTGAAGGGATGGATGGTGTTGGGGGGTAACAATGCAGCTTCTCAGTTTTCTTGGCCTGCATGTTTATTTCAAGCTTTAGATTCTCTAGATTCTCTTTTATACTTTTACAAAAGCATTAGGTCAGAGGTTTGACTTTTTCAATTTCCTCTCACTCAGATTTATTGTCTCCATAAACAATTATTGTCCTTGAAGCAGAGTTTCTGCTTCCATGGTTCTCTCAGAATTGTGTTTACTTTAACTCGTGATTACATTGTAACTCATGCTTATATCTGGGCTGCATACCACAAACCTCAGTGTATTTCTTATCTTTCTAAATCCTGTTTACCCCTAGTATCCTGATCTCATTACTTCTTAAAAAGGCTTCTAGCTATTAATATCTCTAAAATTTCCAGTCTCTATAAGCTATAGTAAAATATTCTAACATTACAACATTTCTTAAATTTATAGCTTCTAACTATTTTTAATTATTTCTAAGCCATAAATGGGAAATAGATGGGGAAACAGTGGAAAGAGTATCAGACTTTATTTTGAGAGGCTCCAAAATCACTGCATATGGTGACTGCAGCCATGAATTAAAAGATGCATAATCCTTGGAAGAAAAGTTATGACCAACCTGGGTAGCATATTGAAAATCAGAGACATTACTTCGCCAATAAAGGTCTATCTAGTCAATGCTATGGTTTTTCTAATAGTCATGTATGGATGCTAGAGTTGGACTGTGAAGAAAGCTGAGTGTGGACGAACTGATGCTTTTGAACTGTGGTGTTAGAGAAGACTCTTGAGAGTCCCTTGGACTGCAAGGAGATCCAACCAGTCCATTCTAAAGGAAATCAGCCCTGGGTGTTCTTTGGAAGGAATGATGCTATGCTGAAGCTTCAGTACTTTGTCCACTCATGCAAAGAGTTGACTCATTGGAAAAGACTCTGATGTTTGGAGGGATTGGGGCAGGAGGAAAAGGGGATGATAGAGGATGAGATGACTGGATGGCATCACCGACTTGATGGACGTGAGTCTGAGTGAACTCCTGGAGATAGTGATGTACACTGAGGCCCGTCATGCTGTGATTCATGGGTTCACAAACTGTCGGACATGTCTGAACTTAAGGGATAAAAGAATCATTCCATATGGATCTGCAAGGTTCTTAAAAATCAAGTTCATTTTGTGTGGTGTCTTTGTCAGGTTTTGGTATTAGGGTGATGGTGGCCTCATAGAATGAGTTTGGCAGTTTACCTTCCTCTGCAATTTTCTGGAAGAGTTTCAGTAAGATAGGTGTTAGCTCTTCTCGAAATTTTTGGTAGAATTCAGCTGTGAAGCCGTCTGGACCTGGGCTTTTGTTTGCTGGAAGATTTCTGATTACAGTTTCAATTTCCGTGCTTGTGATGGGTCTGTTAAGATTTTCTATTTCTTCCTGGTTCAGTTTTGGAAAATTGTTCTTTTCTAAGAATTTGTCCATTTCTTCCAAGTTGTCCATTTTATTGGCATATAATTGCTGATAGTAGTCTCTTAGGATTCTTTGTATTTCTGAGTTGTCTGTCGTGATCTCTCCATTTTCATTTCTAATTTTGTTGATTTGATTTTTTTCTCTTTGTTTCTTGATGAGTCTGGCTAATGGTTTGTCAATTTTATTTATCCTTTCAAAGAATCAGCTTTTTGCTTTGTTGATTTTTGCTATGGTCTCTTTTGTTTCTTTTGCATTTATTTCTGCCCTAATTTTTAGGATTTCTTTCCTTCTACTAACTCTGGGGTTCTCTATTTCTTCCTTCTCTAGTTGCTTTAGGTGTAGAGTTAGGTTATTTATTTGACTTTTTTCTTGTTTCTTGAGGTATGCCTGTATTGCTATGAACTTTCCTCTTAGGACTGCTTTTATAGTGTCCCAAAGGTTCTGTGTAGTTGTGTTTTCATTTTCATTCGTTTTGATGCATATTTTGATTTCTTTTTGATTTCTTCTGTGATTTGTTGATTATTCAGTAGGGTGTTGTTCAGCCTCCAAATGTTGGAATTTTTAATAGTTTTTCTCCTATAATTGAGATCTAACCTTAGTGCATTATGATCAGAGAAGATGCTTGGAATAATTTCAATTTTTTTGAATTTATCAAGGTTAGATTTATGACCCAGAATGTGATCTATTCTGGAGAAGATTCCGTGTGCACTAGAGTAAAAGGTGAAATTCATTGTTTTGGGGTGAAATGTCCTATAGATATCAATTAGGTCTAACTGGTCTATTGTATCGTTTAACGTTTGCGTTTCTTTGTTAATTTTCTGTTTAGTTGATCTGTCCATGATGAACATAGATGCAAAAATCCTCAACAAAATCCTAGCAATCAGAATCCAGGAACACATTAAAAAGATCATACACCATGACCAAGTGGGCTTTATCCCAGGGATGCAAGGATTCTTCAATATCCGCAAGTCAATCAATGTAATTCATCACATTAACAAATTGAGAAATAAAAATCATATGGTTATCTCAAGAGATGCAGAAAAAGCCTTTGAAAAAATTCAGCATCCATTTATGATAAAAACTCTCCAGAAAGCAGGAATAGATGGAACATACCTCAACATAATAAAAGCTATATATGACAAACCCACAGCTCACATTATCCTCAATGGTGAAAAACTGAAACCATTTCCCCTAAAGTCAGGAGCAAGACAAGGGTGTCCACTTTCACCACTACTCTTCAACATCGTACTGGAAGTTTTGGCCACAGCAATCAGAGCAGAAAAAGAAATACAAGGAATCCAAATTGGAAAAGAAGAAGTAAAACTCTCACTGTTTGCAGATGACATGATTCTCTACATAGAAAATCCTAAAGACTCGACCAGAAAACTACTAGAGCTAATCAGTGAATATAGTAAAGTTGCAGGATATAAAATCAACACTCAGAAATCCCTTGCATTCCTATACACTAATAATGAGAAAGTAGAAAAAGAAGTTAAGGAAACAATTCCATTCACCATTGCAACGAAAAGAATAAAATACTTAGGAATATTCCTACCTAAAGAAACTAAAGACCTATATATCGAAAACTATAAAACACTGATGAAAGAAATCAAAGAAGACACTAATAGATGGAGGAATATACCATGCTCATGGGTTGGAAGAATCAATATAGTGAAAATGAGTATATTACCCAAAGCAATCTACAGATTCAATGCAATTCCCAACAAGCTACCAGCAATATATTTCTCAGAACTAGATCAAATAATCTCAAGATTTGTATGGAAATACAAAAAAACTCGAATAGCCAAAGCAATCTTGAGAAAGAAGAATGGAACTGGAGGAATCAACTTGCCTGACTTCAGGCTCTACTACAAAGCCACAGTCATTAAGACAGTATGGTACTGGCACAAAGACAGAAATATAGATCAATGGAACAAAATAGAAAGCCCTGAGATTAACCCACACACCTATGGACACCTTATCTTCGACAAAGGAGGCAAAGGCAAGAATATACAATGGAGTAAAGACAGTCTCTTTAACAGGTGGTGCTGGGAAAACTGGTCAACCACTTGTAAAAGAATGAATTTAGACCCCTCTTTAACACCATACACAAAAATAAACTCAAAATGGATTAAAGATCTAAATGTAAGACCAGAAACTATAAAACTCCTAGGGGAGAACATAGGCAAAACACTCTCCGACATAAATCACAGCAGGATCCTCTATGATCCATCTCCCAGTATACTGGAAATAAAAGCAAAGATAAACAAATGGGATCTAATTAAAATTAAAAGCTTCTGCACAACAAAGGAAACTATAAGCAAGGTGAAAAGACAGCCTTCTGAATGGGAGAAAACAATAGCAAATGAAACAACTGACAAACAACTAATCTCAAAGATATATAAGCAACTTATGCAGCTCAACTCCAGAAAAATAAATGATCCAATAAAAAAATGGGCCAAAGAACTAAATAGGCATTTCTCCAAAGAAGACATATGGATGGCTAACAAACACATGAAAAGATGCTCAACATCACTCATTATCAGAGAAATGCAAATCAAGACCACAATGAGGTATCATTTCACACCAGTCAGAATGGCTGCGATCCAAAAGTCTACAAGCAATAAATGCTGGAGAGGATGTGCAGAAAAGGGAACCCTCTTACACTGCTGGTGGGAATGCAAACTAGTACAGCCATTATGGAAAACAGTGTGGAGATTCCTTAAAAAATTGCAAATAGAACTGCCTTATGACCCAGCAATCCCACTGCTGGGCATACACACTGAGGAAACCAGAATTGAAAGAGACACATGTACCCCAATGTTCATTGCAGCGCTGTTTATAATAGCCAGGACATGGAAGCAACCTAGATGTCCATCAGCAGATGAATGGATAAGAAAGCTGTGGTTCATATACACTATGGAATACTACTCAGCCCTTAAAAAGAATAAATTTGACTTAGTTCTAATGAGATATGAAATTGAAACCGATTATACAGAGTGAAGTAAGCCAGAAAGAAAAACACCAATACAGTATACTGACACATATATATGGAATTTAGAAGACAGTAATGATGACCCTATATGTGAGACAACAAGAGACACAGAGGTAGAGAGTGAACTTTTGGACTCTGAGGGAGAGGGAAAGGGTGGGATGGTTTGGGAGAATGGCAGTGAAGCATGTCTATTTTCCTGTAAGAAACGAAGCGCTAATCTATGTTTGGTGTAGGATGCAGGATGCATGGGGCTGATGCACAGGATGATTCAGGTAGAGGATGTGGGGTGGGAGGTGGGAGGGGCTTTGGCATTGGGCGATTGTGTTCACCTATGGCTGATTCGTATCAATGTATGGCAAAACAAATACAGTATTGTAATTAAAAAATAAATAAATTTAATTAAAAAAATAAATTAAAAAAAAATCAAGTTCAAGGTTTGATCCGAATGATAGGGCACCCCCATTCTGTCAGAAAGTTTTTGGTGGCAACAATGGAAATGAGTAACCTTATGGCATTCAAGCATTCTTTCCAACGAAGAAAATCAGAAGTTCTGCTTATGCTTTCCCAGGCCTGAAGTCCTTGTTCATCAGAATCCGAAGAGGGGAGTGCACAGCATGGAAAGTCCTTTAAATGAGCAACTGTTTTTTTTTTTTTTTTTATGGCATTAAATAGTCTTTCTTGTGCCCCCAGCATCAGAAACTGTAAATACCAAAGTCTCTTTTGCCATCACTTCTCAGAGAATCAGTAAGCATGCCTTTCTTGAAAGCGCTAACACATTCATTCAGAATCGGAGATGATCTTTGTAAAGATGAAGGTATGACAAAGCAAATAGATGGATAAACGGACACTCCTGAAAATTTGAAGGGAGCACTGACCAGTGTTTTAACATTATTAGGATAGATGGAAGCCTTGCCCAAAAGATGAATATTATTAACAAGAACATGAATGGGTTTATTCATGCAATCGACAGGTTGAAAAGAAGGTGGGTTAGGCAAATAGGCCCAATGAACTTTTTCTGCACAGGAAGGCCTTGGTTGACAAGCCAACACAACAAGCATAGCCACAAACATTACCACAGGAGTGGCCTCATGTCTCTCCCTTTCTATTAATTCTTCAGCCTGCTGAGCGAGATGCTTTAGCTGGCCCCAAGTTGATACTGTGCTGGAGGTAGTTGTTTGAGTACAATGACAGTGATGAGATGGAGCAGAATATGGTTGGACTTGATCAGCATGTCTCTCTTGAAGCGCCAGGTGCCTGAAATGATGTACTAACAGTGAAGCCTCAGGTGAAGAGTCACTCGCCCTTTCACTTTTCCTTGGCTCCCTCAGATCTGGACTCAATGAGCTTCTGGTCTCCCCATCTTTCCTCGGTCCCCGACTCCAGGACTCCAGGGATCTCAGTGACCTTGGGGGTCTTTGTGATCCTGGAGGTCTCATGAGATTGGACATGTCTAATCAGTCTGTCAGAAATCCAAACAGGAGAAGTGGAATCCTGTGGAAACACACAAGCATACCTTCTCCTGCATTTTAACAGTGTATCTGGCCCTTTCCACTCTCCGGTAAGGAGGTCTTTCCACTTAACCAGAGGCTGAGTCATAGCCCCTTCAGGAATCCAGGGTCTCATCATTGCAATCTGCCCCTGTGTGTCCACATTTAAATGATTAATTACAAATAAAGCATGGTGTAGAACATGACGTGGAGAGGAATAATTAAATTCTCCCTGTGTTAATTTATCAATCTGATTTTTTAAAGTCTGGTGTGCCTTTTCCACTATGGCTTGGCCTTGGGGATTATAAGGTATTCCTGCTGAATGTACTATGGAAAATTGTTGACAAAAATCTCTTAAAAGCAGTAGAAGTATAAACTGGGGCATTATCTGTTTTTACCTGTTTGGGGAGTCCTATTTGGGAAAAACATTGAAAGAAGTGCTGAATTACATCTCTTTCTGCTTCACCTGATCTAGCAGAGGCTATAATAACATGAGAAAAGGTATCCATGGTAACATGCAGAAAGGACAGTTTTCCAAAGGCCGGGATATGAGTTACGTCCATTTGCCAGAGAGCATTAGGCCTAAGGCCTTGGGGATGTACTATTAATGGTAGAGATGGATTAAATATTGGGCAATTTGGATGTAATAACTATTTGTCTAGCTGCTTCCCTGGGGATATGGAATTCATACCTTAAACCAGCTGCATTTTGATGGTGAATTTTGAGAGAATTTTTGGCCTTGTCAATCTTGTCATGTAAGTTTAAAGCAATTACTTTAGTTAATGCATCTGCCAAAGCATTTCCTTCATGCAAAGGGCCAGGCAAGCCAGAATGGGCTCTACTATGTCCCACAAAATATTTCTTATCTCTATGTTTAATCTCCTTCTGTAAATCAGATAACAAGGAGAAGATGGTAGTTTTATTTTCCAAAATATTAGCAGTCTCAATATGAGGAAATAATCCTACAATATATTGGAAGGCAGTCAAAAGATTGAAGTTACAGTCTCTTAAATGTTGAAAACCCCAAATAACTGCTTGTAACTCAGCCCTCTGGGCAGCTGTCTCTTCAGTTACCTGAACATGGGATTTTCCATTAATAATTGTGACTGCTTTACCATTAGAGGAACCATCTGTGAACAGTAAAATAGTCCCTTCCAAAGGGTGAATAGAGAATTTCTTCAGAAAATGTGTTTTCAAAAAATTCAAAAGGGGGCTTGAGGGCAAATGAAACAAAATTTGACCCCTGAAATCTATCAGGACAACTTGCCAATCATCACCATTTTGTAAAAGAAATTGCAGTTGATCCTTATTGAATGGAATCACTATATTTGCTACTTTTTTCCCAAAAGTTCCACACCTCTTTTTCTACCTTTTATAATTAATTTTGCCACCAAGCTGGGATCAAACAAAACTATATTTCTTAGGGCCACTGGTAGATGGAGCCATTCCAGTGGACCTTCTTGCCACAAGAATCCTGTAGGTGTATTCTCTGTGGTGAGAATAATTGAATCCCATTCTCTAGTAATATTAATCTTAATTAACTGATCATTTAAAGCCTCATCCACTTTAACAAGAGCTGACTCTGCCTCACTAGTCAATTCTCTCTTAGAACTGGGATTAGGATCACCTTTTAAGCAATCAAACAGAGGCTTTCAATCTGCAGTAGTCAGTCTTAAATATGGGCATATCTAATTAATATCTCCTAATAATTTCTGGAAATCATTTAAAGTTAGTAAAGGATTTTTCTGCAGCTGCAAAGGGGCATGACTTACAGTGTGGGTATTTAATACCCTCCCTAAATTAGAAAAAGGAGGATTTACTTGTATCTTATCTGGAGCTATCTTTAAACCTCAGTTTTCCAAGGCCTCAATCAATTCAGATAAGATTTGTTGCAAAAAGGCTCTGTCCTTATGAGCAGCCTAAATATCATCCATATAATGTATCAAATACAGATCTATATATTTTCCTCTAATATTTTGCATAGTTTGGTTGACAAATTTCTGACACAAGGAGGGGCGATTTTTCATTCTCTGAGGCAAAACCTTCCATTGAAACCTTCTATAGGGCTGTTTAAAATTAGCTGAAGGGAGACTGAAAGCACTGTTTACAATCCTGATCAGCCAGGGGATGGTAATGAAACAATCCTGTAGATCTATAACTATCACATTATATTAAAAGGCATAGCCACTAGGGAAGGGGAGCCTGGCTGGAGGGCCCCGTGTCTTCCATAGTTGCATTTATAGCTCTCAAATCTTGTAACAATCTCCATTTTCCTGATTTCTTCTTAATAACAAAAATAGGGGTATTCCAGGGGCTATTAGAAGGCTCTATATGGCCGGCTGCCAGTTGTTCCATAACTAAATCCTCAGCTGCCTGCAGCTTTTCAGCTGTTAAGGGCCATTGCTCCACGCATACCGGATCATCAGATTTCCAGGTAATAGAGTCGCCAGCAAGAGCAACAGCCTTTAGGATAAATTTGAATATCCCAGACGTACTCTATTCTTGTTAGGAACCACTTCTAACGGAAAAACAATTCCCTGCTGATCCTTACTAAGTCCCTTATCAGAATTATACCTCATTTGTAGCATTTGATTAGTAACCTTTTCATCTGGGCTATATAAAAGCATTCTCATCTGAGATAATATATCCCTCCCCCATAAAGAGAAAGGCAGTGAAGGAATCACATATGGACAAAAGGTGTCTTGTGTCCCTTTCTCATCTGACTATGTCAAAATTTGTGAGCTCTTAGCAACCGAGGGCACTGACCCTATTCCTACCAAGCCGGCACTGGTCAAGCATGTTGGCCAGGATGAGGGCCAATATTTTCCAGCAATGTAAGAGACGTCTGTTCCAGTATCTAACAGCCCTGACATTTTATTTCCTTGAATTAAAAGATCTTTCAAAGGCGTTGAAGCTGTAATTTCCTGCACCCAAAAGGCTAGATCACTAGATCCAAATCCTCTGGGGCCCCTAGCTTGAGAAGTCAAGGTTCTTCCTGTTTGATGATAAGGTAAAAGCAAAAGCTGTGCTATTATTTGACCTTTATTAATTTGCACAGTTTTGGTAGGTGACGAGATCAAAACTTTAATTTCCCCAGTATAATCAGAATCTGCTACACCAAGCACCACCAAAATTCCTTGAAGAAGAGAGAGCAAGCTACACCCCAGAGCAAGTCCTACAATGCCTTAAGTTAAGGGGCCAGCCACTCCTGTTGGAATCAGAGTAACCGGTACATCAGGGGTTAATATTGTTGTTGTGGTGGAACTGAGGTCCAGTCCTGTGCTACCTGGGGTTGCACTGAGGATTTTTGAGATGGGACAAAGGGAATAAAGGGACTCAACGTGGCTGCCCCTATTGTTGTCCAGGGCCAGGGCTGCCCCTGCTGCCCATTTCCTTGAAACTGGGAAAAATTACCTCCCTGTACTTGGAGGGTAAGCGTAGTCCCATCCTTATGGAATTTAGATCTACAGTCTTTTGTGCCGGAGTCCAGCCCCAGTAGATCCAGGGAATTTGAAGCAGGGACAGAGTTGGCATCATAGAAAAAAAAAATAACTTATTTAATTACAGATATAGAAAGAGATTAGAAATGGATAGTGTAGTAGGAAATATTGGTGGAGAAAAAGATTCTGAATAACTTGGTTTATGGGGAAAACCAATAAAACTTCAAGACAAGAAGTTTGCACCATTTACGTTAGGCCTCCAGTGCCCACTTGAATACTGAAGGATGGCCCGCCTTAGGCTCCCTTTCTCGTGGATCTTAGAAGCCAGGGCAAGTAAGTAGATGTGGTAATCGTCCCTGCTCCAGATGGGAATTCAGCAGGAAAAGGGGGAGAAACGAACAACATGGGGGAGTCCAGCATCAATGCAAGACTCAAGACTTTATTTTCAAAATCAGCTTATATACCCCAAGTTGTACATAAAGAAATAATGGAATATGCAGAGTTATGCAGGGGCGGCAGTCCTGACCCTCTTTGAAACCAGATTTTCTTTGTGCATACCTTCCCGTATACAAAAGGTCTCAGGTGGTTTACATTATCTTCTGGCCAAGAGGCCTGTTAACATTTTTATGGCTCTCTTCCTAGATAAATGTCTATCAACCAGAAAACTCTTTTTCCTTAGAAGTGTTTTTCTTTCCTCTGCATCACCCTCAAAGTACTAAATAAAGTTACATTCCTGTAGAACAAAGGTGCAGTGGATTATAACAAAGAAAGTACTTAACTCAAAGATCTAATGTTGCTAATGCCAGGGCCACTATCTGCTTTTTTCTATACACCAACTATATCTACAAATAAAAGATATGAAAATTTGGCAGCAAGTATTGCCTCAACAAATGAAACCTTTAATCAGTCCTGTGCTAATGGTTTTGACTCCTTGGAAGCCCCTGCATTCCTAGTATGTTTTAAGCTTCCTGTGCCTCTTGCAGTTGGGAGGCCACAAGCAATCATATGCACAGCTATAAGAGTCTTGTAGGCAAGCTAGAAAGCCATCAGAGGGGTATCTGTATTGAAACAATCTTATTATGCCCAGGAGATTTATTATCTAAAAGCTCTAAATTAAATTTTTCCAGAAAAGGTGGGAACAGCCCCCTGTTAATGTCAGAAGAGTAGGTGGAAAGCATAACACAGTAAAGCAGGCACACTCTGGTTTTTAGGGGTGGATGCTCAGGAAATTCCAGGGGAACCTCTGAAGCCTGATCACGCCCTTGCGTTTTGTCAGGCTTCCTTCCTCATGACATTTGCCATGGGCAGGATTCCTCACGCTGGCTCCCGGCACTTTTGCCCAATGATACCCTTTCTGGCATCGGGGGCAATGTGCCTTTGGGGGATTGGTATTAGTCTGAGTTGGCACAGTTTGTTGTCCCTGCTTGCCAGGACATTGCTGGAAAAAATGCCCCATTTGGCCACAAAAGAAGAGCCTTTTATTTGTAAAATCATTTCCATTAGGATTAATCTTTTCTCATTCCCTGAATAAGTTGGGCAGCTGTTTCTTCCCTTAAAGCTGAGGCTAAGGCAACCCCCTGCATAAAGGAGGTTCCTACTTCCTGGCAGGTCTGTATGTAAGTCCAAAGACTTCCTTTACTTCTAACAGATCTAAGCAAAGCCTGACAGGTAGAAATAGCACTCTCATAAGCCAATTATTTAAGAACTATCTCTGCTGGCTCAGTACTCTTAATAGTTCTTTCTACAGCAGTTTTCAATCTGGCCACAAAATCTTCATATTTCTCATTGGGTCCCTGTTTGATATTACTCAGAGTGGATAATTTTCCATCTAAAGGGGGCAGAGATTTCCATGCCAAGACGTCTATGGCCATAATCTGATTAAGTGCTTCTTTAGACAACCTTGCTTGGGCTATGTTAGATTCGTATTCTCCATCTGTTTTTAATGTCGCAGATCCCACTGTCCTGAGCTGTGCATCATTAGAGGTTTTGTTTTTTGGTGACTGTAGTCTAGCCAACTTATTATTCTCTGCCAACCACAGGAGGTACTCTCCTCCAGGAAGGCAAGGCTTTGAAACTGTTCTCCAGTCACATCTCTGTGCTGGCAAAAATGCCCCATTTGGCCACAAAAGAAGAGCCTTTTATTTGGGTGTCATCCTTCTCCCAGCCAAGGCATCTAGCAGAGTAAGTGTGTAAGGGGAGGTAGACCCATAATCATGACAGGCTTGTTTAAGCTCTTTCAGTAGCTTATATGGGATTGATTCCCATTTTCCTTTTCCACACCATCCCCTTTCATTTTGGTAAAAGCTACTGGAAAGGCCATAGAAAATTTCAAGTCCCCCTGTTCTGCCTCCCTTCCAGGCTGCGTGAGGCCCCACCTTAGGAGTTTACTCCAAGGAACACACTCTGCATATTGTGCACGTGTCTGCCTCCGCGTCGTCTGCCTCAAAATCTCTTTTGTTTCAGAAAAGTCTTCATCCTCCTCAGCCTCAGGCAATGCTCTGGGAGACTTTGGGGGCAAAGTGGGGAACTCCTGGGCCCTGGGAGGCACAAACAGAGGTGACGGCGATTGCCTTAAATCAGAAAGTGGTGGATAAACTTTAAAAGGTTTGCGTAGAGGGGAGGGGGCTCATTAGGGCCCCTGGCTGCAGCGACCTGAAAGCCCACTCCTTCCTCAGGAGGTTGAGCACAGTTTCCCTCCTTTTCTTTATCAGTAGCAGAAAACATGATATGCACAGAAGGTGGAGACCCATCATTCACTGCTGCAGCTTCTCCCATAGCTTGTTTAACAGCCTCGTGCCAAGGGTCCAGGACATTCATGATCATATTCTACAGAGCAAAAGCATCTACAGGAACATTTTCTGGGCCATATAAAGTATAAAACAAATGTAACTGATCTCCAACCTTAGTCTGTTTCTACATTTTACGGTACCTTCCTCAGGAAACCATGGGCATTGTTCTAGGACAAAGATTAGAAATTTAATCTTCCCTTGTTTACTTTAACACCTCTATGGGCTAACATGTGAAGTAATAGTTCAATAAACATTTGTCTAGTCATCGATGCAGAGAGATCTATTTTCCTAGAGAATATTATTTATTCATTCTGTATCCTCCTGGCCTTGGGCTCCTGGTGGCTCCTCAGAGTCACTGCCCCTGGCCTCGAGTGCTAGGTGGCTTCTTCCAGCTGCCCCTGACCTCAAACTCGGGGTGTCTCCCCCGGCCAACCCTGACCTCTGACGCGAGGTGTCTACTCCCGACTGCCCCTGACCTTGGCCACGGGGTGTCTCCCCCTGGCCGCCCCTGACCTTGGCCACAGGGTAGCTCCTCCCGGCTGCCACTGACTTTAGACGCGTGATAACTCCTCTTGGCTGTTCATGCGCCGTCGCAGCCTGACACTCCAGGCTGCTGCCCCTGACCTTGGACGTGGGGTAGCTCCTCTCGGCAGAATGAAGCAAGGCAAAGACTAATAGAATTTTGCCAAGAAAATGCACTGACCATAGCAAAACCCTCTTCCAACAACACAAGAGAAGACGCTACACATGGACATCACCAGATGGTCAACACCGAAATCAGATTGATTATATTCTATGCAGCCAAAGATGGAGAAGCTCTATACAATCAACAAAAACAAGACCAGGAGCTGACTGTGGCTCAGATCATGAAATCCTTATTGCCAAATTCAGACTTAAACTGAAGAAAGTAGGGAAAACCAATAGACCATTCAGGTATGACCTACATCAAATCCCTTATGATTATACAGTGGAAGTGAGACATAGATTTAAGGGCCTAGATCTGATAGAGTGCCTGATGAACTATAGAATGAGGTTCGTGACATTGTACGGGAAACAGGGATCAAGATTATCCCCATGGAAAAGAAATGCAAAAAAGCAAAATGGCTGTCTGGGGAGGCCTTACAAATAGCTGTGAAAAGAAGAGAGGTGAAAAGCAAAGGAGAAAAGAAAGATATAAGCATCTGAATGCAGAGTTCCAAAGAATAGCAAGAAGAGATAAGAAAGACTTCTTCAGCAATCAATGTAAAGAAATAGAGGAAAACAACAGAATGAGAAAGACTAGAGATCTCTTCAAGAAAATTAGAGATACCAAGGGAACATTTCATGCAAAGATGGGCTCGATAAAGGACAGAAATTGTCTAAACCTAACAGAAGCAGAAGATATTAGAAGCAGTGGCAAGAATACATGGAAGAATTGCACAAAAAAGATGTTCACAATCCAGATAATCATGATGATGTGATCACTCATCTAGAGCCAGACATCTTGGAATGTGAGGTTAAGTGGGCCTTAGAAAGCATCACTATGAACAAAGCTAGTGGAGGTGATGGAATTCCAGTTGAGCTGTTTCAAATCCTGAAAGATAATTCTGTGAAAGTGCTGCACTCAATATGCCAGCAAATTTGGAAACTCAGCAGTGGCCACAGGACTGGAAAAGGTCAATTTTCATTCCAATTCCAAAGAAAGGCAATGCTGAAGAATGCTCAAAATACCACACAGTTGCACTCTTCTCACATGCTAGTAAAGTAATGCTCAAAATTGTCCAAGCCAGACTTCAGCAGTACGTGAACCATGAACTTCCAGATGTTCAAGCTGGTTTTAGAAAAGGCAGAGGAACCAGAGATCAAATTACCGACATCCGCTGGATGATGAGAAAAGCAAGAGAGTTCCAGAAAAACATCTATTTTTGCTTTATTGCCTATGCCAAAGCCTTGGACTGTGTGGATCACAGGAAACTGTGGAAAATTCTGAGAGGTGGGAATACCAGATCATCTAACCTGCCTCTTGAGAAATCCGTATGCAGGTCAGGAAGCATCAGTTAGAACTGGACATGGCACAACAGACTGGTTCCAAAAAGGAAAAGGAGTATGTCAAGGCTATATATTGTCACCCTGCTTATTTAACTTATATGCAGAGCACATCATGAGAAATTCTGGACTGGAAGAAAAACAAGCTGGAATCAAGATTGCTGGGAGAAATATCAAGAATCTCAGATATGCAGATGACACCACCCTTATGGCAGGAAATGAAGAGGAGGTAAAAGCCTCTTGATAAAAGTGAAAGAGGAGAGTGAAAAAGTTGGCTTAAATCTCAGCATTCAGAAAATGAAGATCATGGCATCCGGTCCCATCACTTCACGGGAAATAGATGGGGAAACAGTGGAAACAGTGTCAGACTTTATTTTTGGGGGCTCCAAAATCACTTTATTTTGGGGGGCTCCAAAATCACTAATTTCGTGATTGCAGCCACGAAATTAGAAGACACTTACTCCTTGGAAGAAAAGTCGTGATCAACCTAGATAGTATATTCAAAAGCAGAGACATTACTATGCCGACTAAGGTCTGTCTAGTCAAGGCTATGGTTTTTTCCAGTGGTCATGTATGAATGTGAGAGTTGGACTGTGAAGACGGCTGAGTGCTGAAGAATTGATGCTTTTGAACTGTGGTGTTGGAGAAAACTCTTGAGAGTCCCCTGGACTACAAGGAGATCCAACCAGTCCATTCTGAAGGAGATCAGCCCTGGGATTTCTTTAGAAGGAATGATGCTAAAGCTGAAACTCCAGTACTTTGGCCACCTCATGCAAAGAGTTGACTCATTGGAAAATACTCTGATGCTGGAAGGAATTGGGGGCAGGAGGAGAAGGGGACGACTGAGGATGAGATGGCTGGATGGCATCATGGACTTGATGGACGTGAGTCTGAGTGAACTCCGAGAGATGGTTATGGACATGGAGGACTGGCGTGTTGAGATTCATGGGGTCGAAAAAAGTCGGACGCGACTGAACTGAACTGAATCCTCCTCACCCTGCCTAAATTGCAGAGGGGTGACAGCCACCCACAGGTACAATCCCAACCACCCTGCGTTACAATCAGAAAGTTACTTAACCTTCAGATGCTTGATATCCCTATTCAGGCCCTGCCTGTCAGAGTCCAAAAGACAGAGAATCAGCCTGAAGGGATGGGCGGTGTCGGCGTGTAACGATGCAGCCTCTCAGTTTTCTTGGGCTGCATGCTTATTAGCTTTAGATTATCTTTCATACTTTGACAAAAGCATTAGGTCAGAGGTTTGACATTTTCAATTTCCTCTCATGCAGATTTTTTGTCTCCATAAATCTTTTGTATCCTTCAAGCAGTTTCTGCTTCAGTGGTTATCTCAGAATTGTGTTTACTTTAGCTTGTGATTACATTGTAACTCATGCTTATAACTGGGCTGCATACCACAAACCTCAGTGTATTTCTTATCTTTCTAAATCCTGTCTGCCCCTAGTATCCTGATCTCACTACTTCTTAAAAAGGCTTCTAGCTATTAATATCTCTAAAATTCCTAATCTCTATAAGCTATAGTAAAATATGCTAACATTACAACGATTCCTTAAATCTTTAGCTTCTAACTATTTTTAACTATTCCCGAGCCTTAAATTCAGCAAACTCCTTTTCCATAAACATTTCCCTTACAAATAAGTTTCAGACAACTATCCTTCCCATGTCTTCAAGCTGAAGCCTACGTGCTCATCCTGGGACAATCTTTTGTAAAGGTCCTTGAACAAATGTCAGTGATTAACTTTATGAATTATTTTCTGAGCACAACAGCAGAAGGATATGTCTTCTCATGCTCCTCTCAAGAACAATAAGCACGTTAATATTCTTTTCAGTCAACTAAGCCAAGGAAAGGAAAAACAAGTAAGAATCACAAGGCCAAAAACCTTTCTCCTGAGTGTGTGCCTGTGGGACAAAGACGAAGTTGGGGTCATGCCTCCCTTTTGTCAGTAATGCTTAATGTGGCTCCCCCTAATGATGACTCCATCATGTTATCTGGGTCTTGAAGCTCTTTTTGTACAGTTTTTCTGTGTATGCTTACCACCTCTTCCTAATATCTTCTGCTTCTGTTCAGTTCAGTTCAGTTCAGTTGCTCAGTCATATCCGACTCTTTGTGACCCCATGAATTGCAGCACGCCAGGCCTCCCTGTCCATCACCAACTCATGGAGTTCACTCAAACTCACCTTCATCTAGTCGCTGATGCCATCCAGCCATCTCATTCTGCTGTCCCCTTTTCCTCTTGCCCCCAATCCCTCCCAGCATTAGAGTTTTTCCAATGTGTCAACTTTCCATGAGGTGGCCAAAGTATTAGAGTTTCAGCTTTAGCATCACTCCTTTCAAAGAACCCCCTGGACTGATCTCTTTTAGAATGGACTGGTTGGATCTACTTGCAGTCCAAGAGGTTTGCAAGAATCTTCTCCAACACCGCAGTTCAAAAGCATCAATTCTTCCACACTCAGCTTTATTCACAGTCCAAATCTCACATCCATACATGACCACTGGAAAAACCATAGCCTTTACTATACATACTTTGCTGGGTAAAGAATGTCTCTGCTTTTGATATGCTATTTAGGTTGGTCATAATATTCCTTCCAAGGAGTGAGTGTCTTTTAATTTCATGGCTGCAATCACCATTTGCAGTGATTTTGGAGCCCCAAAAATAAAGTGTGACACTGTTTCAGTGTTTCCACATCTATTGCACATGAAGTGATGGGACAAGATGCCATGATCTTCGTTTTCTGAATGTTGAGCTTTAATCAACTTTTTCACTCTCCTCTTTCACTTTCATCAAGAGGCTTTTTAGCTCCTCTTCACTTTCTGCCATAAGGGTGGTGTCATCTACATATCTGAGGTTATTGATATTTTCCCCAGCAATCTTGATTCCAGCTTGTGCGTCTTCCAACCCAGCGTTTCTCATGATATATTCTGCATATAAGTGAAATTAGCAGGGTGACAATATACAGCCTTGACATGCTCCTTTCCTATTTGGAACCAATCTGTTGTTCCATGTTCAGTTCTAACTAATGCTTACTGATGCTACTTCTGTTTGGTCCATACAATTTCTGTCCTTTATTGATCCCATCTTTGCATGAAATGTTCCCTTCGTATCTCTAATTTTCTTGAGATCTCTAGTCTTTCCCATTCTGTTCTTTTCCCCTATTTCTTTTCATTGATCACTGAGGAAGGCTTTCTTATCTCTCCTTGCTAGTCTTTGGAACTCTGCATTCAGATACTTATATCTTTCCTTTTCTCCTTTGGTTTTCACTTCTCTTCTTTTCACAGCTATTAATAAGGCTTCCTCAGACAACTATTTTGCTTTCTTTGCATTTCTTTTGCATGGGGATGGTCTTGATCCCTGTCTCCTGTAGAATGTCATGAACCTTCGTCCATAGTTCACCAGGCACTCTGTCTATGAGATCTATTCCCTTAACTCTATTTCTCAGTTCCACTGCATAATTCAGTGGAACTGATGATTATGATTTAAGTCATACCTGAATAGTCTAGTTGTTGTCCCCACTTTATTCAATTTATGTCTGAATTGGCCAGTAAGGAGTTTATGATCTGAACCACAGTCAGCTCCCAGTCTTGTTTTTGCTGACTCTATAAAGCTTCTCCATCTTTGACTGCAAATAAAATAAACAATCTGATTTCTGTGTTGCCCATCTGGTGATGTCCATGTGTAGAGTTTTCTCTTGTGATGTTGGAAGAGGGTGTTTGCTATGACCAGTTGATTTTCTTGGCAAAACTCTATTAGCTTTTGCCCTGCTTCATTCTGTACTCCAAGGCCAAATTTGACTGTTGCTTGAGGTGTTTCTTGCCTTCCTCCTTTTGCATTCCAGTCCTTTATAATGAAAAGGACCTCTTTTTTGTCTGTTAGTTCTAAAAGGTCTTTTAGGGCTTCACAGAACCATTCAATTTCAGTTTCTTCAGCGTTACTGGTTGGGGCATAGACTTGAATTACTGTGATATTGAATGATTTGCCTTGGAAACAAACAGAGTTCATTCTGTCATTTTTGAGATTGCATCCAAGTACTGCATTTCGACTCTTGTTGACCATGACGGCTACTCCATTTCTTCTGAGAGATTCCTGCCTGCAGTAGTAGATATAATGGTCATCTGAGTTAAATTCACTCATTCTAGTCCATTTTAGTTCACTGATTCCTAGAATGTCAATGTTCACTCTTGCCATCTCCTGTTTGACCACTTCCAATTTGCCTTGATTCATGGACCTGATATTCCAGGTTCCTATGCAATATTGTTCTTATAGCATTGGACCTTGCTTCTATCACCAGTCATGTGCAATGCTGGGTATTGTTTTTGTTTTGGCTCCATCCCTTCTTTCTGGAGTTATTTGTCCACGGATCTCCAGTAGCATATTGGGCACCTAATGACCCAGGGTGTTCCCCTTTCAGTATCCTATCATTTTGCCTTTTCATACTGTTCGTGAGGTTCTCAAGGCAAGAAAACTAAAGTGGTTTGCCATTCCCTTCTCCAGTGGACCACATTCTGTCAGACCTCTCCACCATGACCCTCCCATCTTGAGTGGCCCCACACGGCATGGTTTAGTTTCCTTTAGTTAGACAAAGCTGTGGTCTGTGTGATCAGAATGGCTAGTTTTCTGTGATTATGGTTTCAGTGTGTCTTCCCTCTGTTTCCCATTCACAACCCCTGCTGCCTTACTTGGGTTTCTTTTACCTTGGACATGGGTTATCACTTCATGGCTGTTCCAGCAAAGCACAGTTGCTACTCCTTCCCTTGGACGAGGGGTATCTCTTCACAGCCACCCCTCCTGAGTTTGAACGTGGGGTTGTCCCTCTCGTCTGCCTCCCCTGACCTCGGGTTGTGGTAGCTCCTCTTGGTCACCTACCTTACCTCGGGCATGCAGTAGTTTGCCTCGGCCATTGCCCTTGACCTCAGATGTAGGGCAGCTCCTCTCGGTCACCACCCCTGACCTCGAGTACTGGGTAGCTCATCTAGGCTGCCACCCCTGACATCAGATTTGGGGTAGCGCCTCTTGGTCACTGCCCCTGACCTGGGACGTGGGGTAGCTCCTCTCAGCCACTACTGAATTCATTATTTCTGTTTATTTTAATAGGGTTTTGGTGGGGACTTTGGAGTGTTCTCTATATATTACCATATATACAGAAATGCAAATAATGTCATTTTTTTAAAACTTCCCTTTCAGTGTGATGCTTTTTATTTCTTTTTCTTGTCTGATTTCTGTGCTTAGGACTTTCAATACTATGTTAAAAAGAAGTGTTCAGCTTGAGCATCCTCATCTTCTTGATTTGAGAATGTCGAGTATAATGTTGGCTGGGTTAGCAGATTTGTCATAAATGGCACACTATTATGTTCAGATATGTTCCCATGATACCCACTTTAATGAGTTTTGTCATAAATAGATGTTGAATTTTGTCAAATGCTTTTTATGCATCTATTGATATGATCAACTTGTTTTTATCCTTTTTGTTAATGTGGTATAATACATTGATTGGTTTGAAAATATAGAATCATCCTTGCATCCTTGCAATAAATTCCATTTATTCATGGTATATGATCATTTTTACATATTGTTGGATTTTTTGATAATATTTTATTGAGGACTTTTGCATCTTTATCAGAATAAAGGTCTGCAATATTTTTGTAATATCTATGACTGAGAAGTTCTTTATCTCTCCTTCAATTCTAAATGATAATCTTGTTGAATAGAGCACCCTAAGTTGCAGATTTTTCCATTCACCTTTTTCCTTGTATCATGACACTCCTTTCTGGCCAGCAAGATTGCTCCAGAAAAATTAACTGATAACATTTTGGGAATTCATTTTTACACAACTCTGTTTTCTCTTGGTGCCTTTAGAATTATCTTTATCTTTAACATTTTCCATTTCAACTATATATCTTGGTTTGAATTTGTTTAGGTTCATCTTTTGGGGACCCTCTGTGCTTTCTCTACCTAGATATCTGTTGCCTTTGGCATCTTTGGGAAGTTTTCAGTCATAATTTCATCAAATGCACTTTCAACTCCTTTCTCTCATCCTTCTTGGACCTCAATAATGGAAACATTGATTGATGCTATCATAGAGATTCCTTAATCTATTCTCATTTTATTTGTTTTTCTTTTTACTCTTCTGTGGATGATTCCCATTATTCTATCTTCCAGATCATTTATGTATTCTTCTGTATCACCTAGTCTGTTAATTCTTCCTTTTTTTCCATTTTCTTTTAAATTTTTATTTATTTATTTATTTTTAACTTACAATACTACATTGGTTTTGCCATACATTAACATGAATCCACCACGGGTGTACATAAATTCCCAACTCTTGAACCCCACCTCCCACTTTCCTCCCCATACCATCTCTCTGGGTTAACCCAGTGCATCAGCCCCAAGCATCCTGTATCCTGCATCGAACCTAGACTGGCAATTCATTTCTTATATGATATTATAAATGTTTCATTGCTATTTTTCCTGTTTAACTTCAGATATCATAGTCTTAAGTTTTCTTTTTTTAATATTTTCTAGTTCCTTGTTAAAAGTTATTTCTTCCTTGTATTCATCTATTTTTTTCTCTAATTCAATTGACATGTTTATTACTAATGCTTGGAGCTTTCTTTCTGATAAATTATTTCCGTTTTTAGTTTTTTTTTTTTTTTTTTTTCAGGGGTTTTCTGTTCTTTGAATTGAAAAAAAAAAATATTTGTCTTCTCTTTTTGCTTAACTTTCTTCATCTCTATGAAATCACCAAAAAACAGTTACCTAGTCTTGCCTTGAAAGAGTATTATCATGTCAGGATGTATCCAACAGTCTATAAAACCAGTGGTTTTGGTGGAAGAACTGAATCCGATCTGATCATGAGTTACATCTTCCCACAGGGTATGCTGGCAGTTATCACCTTGGTAGGACATGGCCTGAAGACTGAGGGACTAGGTCCAGAACCAGGGTTTCTCCTCTGCTCAGTGGCCAACACCACCCAGCTGGGGGCAAAAGCAGGTTGCAAGCTGCTGAAGCAGAAGTCATTAAGGTTGGGCTAAGTTGGCTTTGTTCCAGAGTTGGCTTTTTTCCAGAATATATGCTCTTTCCCTTTCCCAGCATGGGCCCCTTCTTCCCAGTAGTAAGTGGATGCTGTAACAAGAAGGACTAGAGCAGGTGTTCAATGTGGATCAGGGCAAGAGCTGTGGTGGTCTTGGCCCTAGTCACAGTTCTAGACTGTTCTGAATAGACTGTCTTCATAAATGTCAGTAATGTCTCCCCCCTCACTGTTCAGATGCCATTCCAGATATGGTCTGAGCTGCTCTATTCTTCACAACTGAGTTCCCCTCACCCCTGATCACACTCTACTATGGAGTCACATCACAGAGCAAGCAGGGCTGGAATGGGTGTCCAGCTCAGGCTGAGGTCTACACTTGGGTGATTGCAGAAGAAACAGCCAGAGTTTCCTGCTGTTTCAATTTGCTTTCCCCTAGCTTTGTGTAGATAGTAAGCAAATGTATTCACACTCTTCACAAGTGAAGTTTAGTTCTTTTAGAGTTGTCCTGTCAGTCCACTGGTTTTCAAACCAGTGAAGAGTGCTCTTCTTTCCAGTGTCCAACCCCAGAGCTAGGATGCCCAATATGTTACTCAAGACACTCATTCCCCACGGAGATCTCTACCCATGTAACTTGTTTTTTTCTTCTGTGCCTCCTTCTAGGGACACAGGTCCATAACTGGTCACTTCTCTTCCTAGCAGGTTCCCTATAGATCTTTCTTACCACTTTGGTTATTTAAGTCTTTCTGCAAATCTCTAGTTAGTTTTCAGTTAGAATTTTCCTACATATAAAGCTATTTTTGATGTGTTCATGGAGAGAAGTGAGCTCCACATCCTTTTACTCAACAAGTTTGATCTTCTTCTCTATAGCTGAATTTTTAACCAAAATGAAAATCTTTAGTTGTATTGATGAGTTTAATCTAATCATATTTGTTTTTATTTCTGATTTAATTTTTATTATCACCTAAATTATTTTTTTCTATTTATCTGAGATATTATGCTTCCTTTCACCCTTTCCCCTTAATTGATGAACACTATATTTTCTCTTTTTTTCTCATAACTCTAAAATTTATTTTCTTCTTATATGTTTTTTTTCCTTTCAATCATTACTCTTAAAATTTTACTATGTTGACTCGAATCTAATGTTTATTAAATTTATTCCTTTCCTTAGAAATGTAAATACCTTAGAGAACGTTAATATCAATCAACTTCAAGCTGATTTATATGCTGATATTATCCAGTATTTTCTATTCCTTCTAATTAAGCATTATTATTAATTATGCATTATTATTGTACACTCTTCATTGTATTGTGCAAGCTTCTCATTGTAGTGACTTCTTTTGTTGCAGAGCATAGGCCCTAGGTGCACAGGCTTTGGCAGTTGTGGCACACAGGCTCAATAGTTGTGGTATCTCGAGGACTCAGTAGTTGTGACTCATGGACTCAAGAGTGTGTGCTCAGTAGTTGTTCACAGGCTTTGTTGCTAGGAACCATGTGTAATTTTCCTGGACCAGGGACTGAATGAGTGTCCCCTGTACTGGCAGGGGGATTCTTATCTATTCTGCCCCCAGGAATTTCCAGGATAATTTTTATATCACATTGTTTAGTAATGTTAATGCCTACCATCCCTTCTTGTATTTCAAAAATTTTAACTGTGATATTTCCTTTCTTCTTGTGAAAGTAAAATTCTGCTGCTGATATTCACTTACTTGGTTTTTATGAAGATGTATTCATATTTCCAATGTACTGAAAAGAGTCATATATGGTAGAAAAGTGAAAACTAAAAGGTTAAAATATTCAGTTTAACTAATCTGAATGAAGGAGGACTCAGTTAAGTCTATGTAAGTAAAGAACCTTATCTGTTTTGGTCACTAATGAATCTTAATTTGAACCCCAATCACATGAAGGATACTTGAATATATCATATGCTCAATATTTTTTCAATAATGTACTGTATGATCATGTAGAATTAGCAAGTTTAAATCACAATCTTTTTTACAGCAGGAAAACGATGTTTAGAAGAGGATACATGTGCTACTACTGAAATAGTAAAGAGTTGTACAATGACAAAAGAATTTGAAAGCTGGGGAAAGGAATATTAAAAAAAAAAAAAAACTAAACAAAGTTGTTGTCACTACCTACAACTTGTGAGAAATGTCTCTGTAAATATATATAAAAAAGTTTCATGTAGAAATCAGTAATAAATAATTCTTTAATTGGAACAAATATGGGGATATGAAAGAATTTTTATTTAAGCACATCTAATAGATGGTGATTGCAGCCATGAAATTAAAAGATGCTTACTTTTTAAAAGAAAAGTTATGACCAACCTAGATAGCATATTCAAAAGCAGAGACATTACTTTGCCGACTACGGTCCATCTAGTCAAGGCTATGGTTTTTCCTGTGGTCATGAATGAATGTGAGAGTCGGATTGTGAAGAAGGCTGAGCATTGAAGAATTGATGCTTTTGAACTGTGGTATTGGAGAAGACTCTTGAGCATCCCTTGACTGCAAGGAGATCCAATGAGTCCGTTCTGAAGGAGATCAACCCTGGGATTTCTTTTGAAGGAATGATGCTAAAGCTGAAACTCCAATATTTTGGCCACCTCATGTGAAGAGTTGACTCACTGGAAAAGACTCTGATGTTGGGAGGGATTGGCGGCAGGAGAAGGGGATGACAGAGGATGAGATGGTTGGATGTCATCACTGACTCAATGGATGTGAGTCTGAGTGAACTTTGGGAGTTGCTGATGAACAGGGAGGCTTGGCGTGCTATGATTCATGGGGTCACAAAGAGTTGGACACAACTGAGTGACTGAACTGAACTGAACTGAATAAGTTGAAGTAGTTTGTCTTTCCCTTCTCCAGTGGACCACATTCTGTCAGACCTCTCCATCATGACCCACCCATCGTTCGTGCTTTGAGAGCCCAATGAACAGTATGAAAAGGCAAAATGATAAGATACTGAAAGAGGAACTCCCCAAGTCAGTAGGTGCCCCATATGCTACTAGAGATCAGTGGAGAAATAGCTTGAGAAAGAATGAAAGTATGGAGCCAAAACAAAAACAATACCCAGTTGTGCATGTGACTGGTGATAGAAGCAAGGTCCGATGCTGTAAGAGCAATATTACATAGGAACCTGGAATCTCAGGTCCATGAATCAAGGCAAATTGAAAGTGGTCAAACAGGAGATGGCAAGGGTGAGTGTCAACATTCTAGGTATCAGTGAACTAAAATGGACTGGAATGGGTGAATTTAACTCAGATGATCATTACATCTACTACTGTGGGCAGAAATCCCTCAGAAGAAATGGAGTAGCCATCATGGTCAACAAAAAATTCCAAAATGCAGTAGTACTTGGGTGCAATCTCAAAAATGACAGAATGATCTCTTTCATTTCCAAGGCAAACCATTCAATATCACAGTAATCCAAGTCTATGTCCCAACAAGTAACAGTGAAGAAGCTAAAGTTGAACAGTTCTATGAAGACCTGGAGATGGCAATGGCAACCCACTCCAGTACTCTTGCCTGGAAAATCCCATGGACGGAGGAGAGTGGTAGGCTGCAGTCCATGACTGGGTGACTTCACTTTCACTTTTCACTTTCATGCATTGGAGAAGGAGATGGCAACTCACTCCAGTGTTCTTGCCTGGAGAATCCTGGGGATGAGGGAGCCTGGCAGGCTGCCGTCTATGGGGTCACATAGAGTTGGACATGACTGAAATGACTTAGCAGCAGCAGCAGCAGCATGAAGACCTACAAGAACTTTGAGAACAAACACCCAAAAAGGTGCCCTTTGCATCATAGAGGACTGGAATGCAAAAGGAGGAAGTCAAGAAACACCTGAAGCAACAGGCAAATTTGGCCTTGGAATATGGAATGAAGCATGGCAAAGGCTAATAGAATTTTGCTAAGAGAACGCACTGGTCATAGCAAACATTCACTTCCAAAAACACAAAAGAAGACTCTACACATGGACAACACCAGATGGTCAACACCAAAATCAGATTGATTATATTCTTTGCAGTCAAAGATGGAAAAGCTCTATTCAGCCAGCAAAAACAAGACCAGGAGCTGACTGTGGCTCAGATCATGAGCTCTTTATTGCCAAATTAAGATTTAAGTTGAAGAAAGTAGGGGAAACCACTAAAATATTCAGGTATGACCTAAAGCAAATCCTTTATGATCATTCAGTGGAAGTGAGAAATAGATATAAGGGCCTAGATCTGATAGATAGAGTGTCTGATGAATTATAGACTGAGGTTTGTGACATTGTACAGGAGACAGGGATCAAGACTTTCTCCATCGAAAATAAATGCAAAAAGGAAAATGGCTGTCTGGAGAGGGCTTACAAATACCTGTGAAAAATATAAAAGCAAAAAGCAGAGGAGAAAAGGAAAGATATAAGCTCTGAATGCAGAGTTCCAAAGAATAGCAAGAAGAGATAAGAAAGCCTTCCTCAGTGATGAATGCAAAGAAATAGAGGAAAACAATAGAATGGGAAAGACTAGAGATCTCTTCAAGAAAACTAGAGATACCAAGGGAATATTTCATGCAAAGATTGGCCTGATAAAGAACAGAAATGGCATGGACCTAACAGAAGTAGAAGATATTAAGAAGAGGTGGCAAGAATACACAGAAGAACTGTAGAAAAGAGATCTTCATGACCAAGATAATCACGATGGTATGATCATTCACCTAGAACCAGACATCCTGGAATGAGAAGGAAAGTGGGCCTTAGAAAGCATCACTACAAACAAAGCTAGTGCATGTGATGGAATTCCAATGGAGCTATTTCAAATCCTGAAAAATGGTGCTGTGAAAGTGCTGCATTCAATACACCAGCAAATTTGGAAAACTCAGTAGTGGCCACAGGACTGGTAAAGGTCAGTTTTCACTCCAATCCCAAAGAAAGGCAATGCCAAAGAATGCTCAAACTACCGCACAGTTGCACTCATCTCACATGCTAGTAAAATAAGGCTCAAAATTCTCCAAGACAGGCTTCAGCAATATGTGAACCGTGAACTTCCTGATGTTCAAGCTGGTTCTAGAAAAGGCAGAGAAGGAAGAGATAAATTACTAACAACCGCTGGATCATGGAAAAATCAACAGAGTTACAGAAAATTATATATTTCTGCTTTCTGGATTATGCCAAAGCCTTCGACTGTGTGGATTACAAGAAACTGCGGAAAATTCTGAAAGAGATGGGAATACCAGACTACCAGATCTGCCTCTTGAGAAATGTGTATGCAGGTCAGGAAGCAACAGTTAGAACTGGACATGGGACAACACACTGGTTCCAAATAGGAAAAGGAGTATGTCAAGGCTATATATTGTTACCCTGCTTATTTAACTGATATGCAGAGTACATCATGAGAAATGCTGGACTTGAAGAAGCACAAGCTGGAATCAAGATTGCCAGGAGAAATATCAGTAACCTCAGATATGCAGATGACACTACCCTTATGGCAGAAAGTGAAGAGGAACTGAAAATTCTCTTGATGAAAGTGAAGAAGAGAGTGAAAAAGTTGCCTTAAAATTCAGCATTCAGGAAATGAAGATCATGGTAGCCAGTCCCATCACTTCATGGGAAATAGATGAGGAAACAATGGAAACAGTATCAGACTTTTTGGGGGCTGAGGCTTAAAAATCACTCTGGATGGTGACTGAAGCCATTAAATTAAAAGCAACTTACTCCTTGGAAGGAAATTTATGACCAATCTAGATAACATATTGAAAAGCAGCGACATTACTTTTCCAACAAAGTTCCATCTAGTCAAGGCTATGGTTTTCCAGTGGTTACGTATGGATATGAGAGTTGGACTGTGAAGAAAGATGAGCATCTAAGCATTGATGCTTTTGAAGTGTGATGTTGGAGAAGATGCCTGGGAGTTCCTTGGAATTCAAAGAGATCCACCAGTCCATTCTGAAGGAGATCAGCCCTGGGTGTTCTTTGGAGGTAATGATGCTAAAGCTGAAACTCCAGTACTTTGGCAACCTTATATGAAGGGCTGACTCACTGGAAAATACTTTGATGCTGGGAGGGACTGGCGGCAAAGGAAAAGGGGATGACAAAGGATGAGATGGCTGGATGGCATCACCAACTCAATGGACGTGAGTTTGAGTGAACTCCAGGAGTTGGTGATGGACAGTGAGGGCTGGCTTGCTGCAATTCATGGGATGGCAACGAGTTGGACATGACTGATCAACTGAACTGAACTGAACTGAATAAGTTGAAGCAGGGCTTTTCTGATAGCTTAAACAGTAAAGAATCTGCCTGCAATGCAGGAGACCTGGGTTTGATCCCTGGTTTGGGACGATCCCCTGAAGAAAGAAATGGTGATCCACTGCACTATTCTTGCCTGGAGAATCCCATGGGCAGAGGGGCCTGCCAGGTTACAGTCCACTGGACTGCAAAGAGTCAGACATGACTAAGCGATTAACACTTTCACCCTTTCAATAAGTTGATGCAATTTCAGAGCAATAAGCTCTAACAACAGCCAATGCCACAAGGAATTAAATGCCTCAGGGACATGTTGAGTATGAGAGTAACACTGTGAAGAATGAATGTTTTGTTGGAGGATAGCTTGTTGCAGATATGTGGTGCTCTATAAGAGAAAGAAAGTTTTCACCATATAGAATTCATAGTGAGTTCAAAACATGTTGTTAAGATAGATGAAGCGATAGTGGTAATTATATGATTTTAAATATGTTGGGTGAGGTAGAAAATAGCTTCAAGATCTGATGATTTGGGCCTATCAGAATAAATTTCTAAATAAAGTAAGACATTCAGTACATGATATGGATAGCACCCTTCCTCCTCTTCACAGTCCTTTAACTGATAGAAGATAACTTTTAATCAATTTAAGGTCTGAAAGAATTATATCCACTGTAATGGTTAATTTTATGTGCCAACATGACTGAGCCAGAGAACACCAATAACATAGTCATATATTATTCTGGATATTTCTGCGAAGATTTTTTTTTGGTGCAATTAATATTGAATCTCTGGTATGAGTGTTTTAAGACTCAGTTATAGTGCCAGTTAGGTGTCAATATCTTGCAGAACTGGGACTGGGTTATTGAAGAGGTTCTACGTGCTCTGAGTTAGTATCCAATATATGCTGCTGTTTATCAGGCAGCCAACATTCACAGATACAGAAGTGAAATGGGAGAATGGGAGTTGCACTCCTTACTATAACCTCCAGGCACCCACTAGCAAAATGTTTGCTTCCTGTCCCTGTAATCTTATTCTCCACTGGTCTAGAGGTCATGGTTCCAATGGAAAAAGTTCTTCCACTAGCTAGCATGAAAATGATTCTACTGAATTAGAGGTTAAGACTACCATCTAGCCATTCTTTACATCTCTGAATCAAAAGGTAACATGGAAGTTATGGTGATGGCTGGGGTAAATCATCCTGATTATAAGTGAAAACTGGATTGCTACTCCACAACAGAAATAAGGAAGATCATGCCTGTAATATAAATTTCTTGGTGGGTCTTTCAGTATTTTACCATGTCCTGTGATTAATATCATTGTAAAACTACAGTACTCCTGTCCAGACAAGTCTACTACTGTTAAGGAATGAAGGTTTATGTGGTTACACCAGGTTAAAGACCATACCAGCTTAGGCACTTCCTGAAAGCAATGGGAACACAGGATGAGTAGCGAAAGAAGATAGCTATAAACACCACTTATGATCATGGCACAAGAAACAGAAATGAGGATCATAATCATGAATATTCTTTATTTCATTATGAACATGTGATGCATATATACATATATATATATACATTTATATACATGTTTATGTATTTGTGTGATATGCATGTGATATATCTTTTAAATACAGTTATACATATAAGTACTAACAGATGTAAATATTTCTGTTTTCTCCCTTTTTAATCCCCTATGATTTGTGGCAGGAGGAGAAGGGGACGACAGAGGATGAGATGGCTGGATGGCATCACTGACTCAATGGATGTGACTCTGAGTGAACTCCAAGAGTTGGTGATGGACAGGGAGGGCTGGCGTGCTGCAGTTCATGGGGTCACAAGAGTTGGACACGACTGAGCAACTGATCCGATCTGAACATGTAACACAAGATGTGTTGATTTTATATCATAGTCTTAAGTACCGGTTTCCCAAGTGGCTCTAGTGGAAAGAACGTGCCTGCCAATGCAGGAGACATAGGAGGTGCAGATTCAGTCCCTGGGTCAGGAAGATTCCTTGGAGGAGGGCATGGCAACCTATTCCAGTATTCTTGCCTGGAAAATCCCATGGAAAGAGGAGCCTGGTGAGCTATGGTCCATAGTGTCACAAAGAGTCAAACACAACTGAAATGACTTACTATTCACACATCCAGTTTTACATTATGACATGTTCATTATGGGATATCAAGAATAATAAACATCATTCAAGGAGTTTTCATCTTCTGGGCAAAGAGTATGGTTTCTGTTGTAAGCAGAATAGATGTATCATATTAGCTGCAGGTATGACTGTTATTTTTTTCATTTGGAGATTAAATATGGTTTAAGGAGAAGCATTTGGGTGCCATGTTGACAGGGGTTGCTGGGCCATGGTTTTCAAGCAAATAGTCAAACATTATTCTCGATGTTTCTGTGAAGATTTTATTTTATTTTTAATGTGAATACATTTAAATTGGTGGACTTTGAGTGAAGCTGACTATTCTCTATAATGTGAGTAGGCCTCATGAAATCAATTTGAAGGTCTCAGCAGAACAAAAGACTGACATCTCTCAAGCAAGACAAAATTAGGCCAGCAGATGGCCTTTGGACTTGAACTGTAACATTAGTTGTTACCTATGTCTTTGGCTTGACTGACTCTGACTCTTTAACTACAGTTGCCCTGCTGTCAAGCCTGCTTGTCTACCTTGCAAAATTCGGACCTGAAAGCCTTCACAGTAGCATCATTCAATTTCTTAAAATAACACTTCACATACATATATGTGTATGTGTGTGTGTGTGTGTTATATATATATATATATGTATGTATATATATATGTATATATATATATATATATATATATTAATGTAGCCATTGTGGCAGAACCACAGCCTAGCTTGCTTATACTGAATGAAAAACACACAATTTTATAACTTTCAGCTTTTTTCTCACAAGTAAATATTATTATTAATGATTTGAGGAACATTTACAAGCAAGCAACACTTATGGATGAATAAAGAGGCTGAGTTTAATGAGGCAAGAGGGACAGAGAGAAAAAGAAACAGAGATAGTGAGATTAAAAATGTACAAACATATGAGAATGTGACACTATTAGCTCAGCAACTAGATCAGAGTACAATTCAATAAATATAACCTCTATTATCATAATCATTATCCACTGCAATTGTAATTGAATACAGAAAAGAAACATACCAAAGGAGAAAATTAGACACCCTGTGGCTATGTTGATTATGAAGTGCTCAGCCATGAGAGAGCTGAATTTTAGTTGCATCTTTCTCTTTTGCTGTATAATTCATCATAAGAATGAAAAAAAAAAAAAACAACTTGTTCTTTTAAAGACAAATTTGATTATATTTCTACTGATTATTATCTCTATATATATATATATATATATAAGTAAATAAACACTGAAATTCTTTCTGCTTTGCAAAACAAACAACTTTATAAGTATGCAGCTCAATTTGCAATCAGAATCTTAATGCTATAACTTGACTTAAATTTCATTTTATTTCATGTGAGTTTAATCTTCAGTGACTCTAAGTGACTCTAAAAGATAACTTCAGTCATCTTCAGTAACTCTAAAAAATAACTGAGGACCTCTTATAACATGTTGCTTTTTCTTATGATTCTTATAATTGTTTTATCTATATTGCCTTAGTTAAAATTAAATTATGTAAGCAACAATAACTCCAATAGTACACTAGTTATTACATAGAAGTCAAAACCAAGGAATCTTAGATAATGACTAGTTTGCCTCACCAAGTCTAGATTAGACATACAAACAGGTATATTGTGGTTGTTGTTCAGTCACTAAGTTCTCACCTACTCTTTTGCCACCTTATGTACTGCTGCATGCCATGGTCCTTTGTCCTCCACTATCTCCTGGAGTTTAGTCAAATTCTTGTCCATTGAGTCTGTGATGCTATCTAACCATCTCATCTTCTACCATCTCTACTCATCTTGCCTTCAACATTTCCTAGCACCAGGGTCTTTTCTAATAAGTTATTACTTCCCATTAGGTGGTCAAAGTATTAGAGTTCAAGCTTTAGTGTCAGTTCTTACAATGAATATTCAGGACTGATTTCCTTCAGGGTTAACTGGTTTGCTCTCCTTGCAGTCCAAGGGACTCTCAAGAGTCTTCTCCTACACCAAAATTCAAAACTATCTATATTTCAGCACTTAGTTTTCATTATGGCCCAGTTCTCATCCATACACGACTACTGGACAAAATATAGCTTTGTCTATATGGACTTTTGTCAGCAAAGTGATGTCTCTGCTTTTAATATGCTATTTAGGTTTGTCATAGTTTTCCTTCCAAGGAGCAAGCCTCTTTTAATTTCAAGTCTCAAGTCAGCATCCACAGTGATTTTGGAGCCCAAGAAAATAAAATCTGTCACTCCTTCCTTTTTTTTCCCCTCTGTTTCCCTGAAATGATGAGACTGGATACCATGACCTTAGTTGTTTGAACTTTGAGCTTCAAGCCAGTTTTTTTCACTCTCCTCTCTCATCCTCATCAAGAAGCTCTTAAGTTCCTCTTCACTTTTTGCCTTTAGAGTGTTATCAACACCATATCTGAAGTTGTTGATATTTCTCTTGACAATCTCGATTCTAGCTTGTGATTCATCCAGCCCAGCATTTCACATGACATCCTCTGCACATACAGCCTTGTCATACTCCTTTCTCAGTTTTGGACCAATCAGTTGTTCATGTCTGGATCTAACCATTGCATCTTGACCTGATATATATTTCACATGAGAGAGGTAAGGTGGTCTGGTGCTCTGATCTCTTTAAGAATTTTCCACTTAGTTGTGTTCCACATAGTCTTTCCTGGTGGGTCAGTAGTAAAGAATCTGCCTGCCAATCATATGATGCAGGAGATGTGGGTTCAATCCCTGGGTTGAGAATATCCCTTGAGGAAGGAAATGGCAACCCACTCCAGTATTCTTGCCTGGGGAATCCCATGAACAGAAAAGCCTGGTGAACTATAGTCCATGGGGCTGCAAAACAGTCTGACACAACTTAATGATAACAACAACACAGTCTTTGACTAAAGGCTTTAGCATGCTCAATGAGACAGAAGTAGATGCTTTTTCTGAAACTATGAAAAGGCAAAGCTTATATAAATATATAAAATGTTATACTTAAATTTCTAATGTTAATCCCACCTTACTAGGAATTACATTGAATATAAAAACACTCAACACAATATAAGAAGCTTGTAAAAAAATTGTATTTTTTTAAAAGGTCAAAACTAAATGCTGTCTACAAGAGATATACATTACTTTCAAAGATACAAACAGGTTAGAAGTGAAAGAATGGAAAAATATAACATGCAAAATATAAACCAAAAAGTAAAGTGGCTATACTGACAAAATAGGTTTAAAAACAAACAAATGTTACTAGAGACAGAAGAGGAGCTTTTTAATGATAATAGGTTCAAAAATTAGAAATATTTAAATTTAGATGTACATATAAATAGAGCTCCAAAATACATGCAGTAAAAACTGAAAGGATTGAAGCGGGAAACAGGCAATATAAAAATGAGAGCCGAAGCTTCCATAACTCACTTGTAATAGTAGGTAGAACAACTAGGCAGAAGTCAGCATGAGAATAGATGATTTGACAATACTATAAATCACTGGACTTAATGTCTGTTAGAACACTTTCCAATAATGACAAAATAAAAATCCTTCTCAAGTACACATGAAGAATTCATCAAGATAGACCAGAAAGTTTACTAAAAATCAAGCCTCAATATATTCAAAATGATTAAAATAATATAAAACATATTCTTTCATCATAATGGAATTAAAGTAGAAATCAAAAGCATGAAATCCAGGAAATTCACCAATAAGTGCAAATTTTTAAAAATACTTTAAGTAACTAATGAGTCAATGAATTATTCATAAGAGAGAGAAATAGAAAATACTTTGAGATAAATTTTTAAAAACTAAAATTTAACATTGTGAAAATTTGAACTTATAGTATGCAGCTCAGTGTTCAGATGGCAATTTATAAATATAAGTTTAGTTTAGTCGTTCAGTCATGTCTGACTTTTTTTTGACCCCATGAACCGCAGCATGCCAGGCCTCCCTGTCCATCACCAACTACTGGAGTCCACCCAAACCCATGTCCATTGAGTTGGAGATGCCATCCAACCATCTCATCCTCTGTCATCCCCTCCTCCTCCTGCACTCAATCTTTCCCAGCATCAGGGTCTTTTCTGATGAGTCAGCTCTTCACATCAGGTGGGCAAAGTATTGGAGTTTCAGCTTTAACATCAGTCCTTCCAATGAATATCCAGGACTGATCTCCTTTAGGTTGGACTGGTTGGATTTCCTTGCAGTCCAGGGAACACTCAAGAGTCTTCTCCACCACCACAGTTCAAAGCATAAATACTTTAGCACTCAGCTTTCTTTATAGTCCAACTCTCACATGCATACATGACCATTGGAAAAACCATAGCCTTGGCTAGATGGACCTTTGTTGACAAAATACTGTTTCTTCTTTTAATATGCTATCTAGGTTGGCCATAACTTTCCTTCCAAGGAGTAAACATCTTTTAATTTCATAGCTGCAATCACCATCTACAGTGATTTTGGAACCCAGAAAAATAAAGTCAGCAACTGTTTTCACTGTTTCCCCATCTATTTATCATGAAGTGATCAGACCGGATGCCATTACCTTAGTTTTCTGAATGTTGAGGTTTAAGCCAACTTTTTCACTCTCCTTTTTCACTTTCATTATTTATAAGTATACACACATACATATATGTTAATGGAAATCAAACACCTCAGATCAATAACTTAATCTCTACTTTAATAAAGTAGAAAAATAACAGTGAACTAAACCCACAAGTAGAAAAAAGGAAATAATGAATAATATGACTAAAATGAATGAATTACAGAATAAAAAACAACAGATAAAATCAAGAAAACCAAAAGTCAGTTCTTTGAAAAGATTAAAAAGTGAAAAAAATTAGTAGGTTGCAGCAATTTAAAAATCTGTATCAATAATTTGACTGTAGCTCAGATCATCAGCTTCTTATTGAAAAATTCAGGCTTAAATTGAAGAAAGTATGGAAAACCACTAGGCCATTCAAGTATGACCTAAATCAAATTCCTTACTGTTATACAGTAGAGATGAGATATAGATGCAAGAGGTTACATCTGGTAGAGAGAGTGCTTGAAGAAATATGGACAGAGGTCTGTAACATTGTACAAGAGGCAGCGACTAAAACCAACACAAAGGAAAATAAATACAAGAAAGCAAAGTTTTATCTGAGGAGGCTTTACAAATAGCTGAGAAAAGAAGAGAAGCAAAAAGCAAGAGAGATAGGGAAAGTTATATCCAACTGAATGCAGAGTTCCTGAGAATAGCTGGGAAAAATAAGAAACCCTTCTTAAATGAACATTGTAAAAAAGCAGAGGGAAATATTAGAATGAGAAGGGCTAGAGATCTCTTCAAAAAAAACTGCAGAGATGCAGGGAACATTTCAAGACAGGCACAATAAAGGACAGAAAATGTCAACAATCTAACAGATACAGAAGAGATTAAGAAAAGGTGGCAATAATACACAGAAGAAATACACAAAAAGATCCTTATGACCCAGATGACAATGATGGTGTGGTCACTCACCTAGAGCCAGACATCATGGAGTGAGAAGTTAAGTGGGCCTTAAGAAGCATTACTACAAGCAAAGTTAGTGGATGTGATGGATTTCAGCTGAAGTATTTCAAATTCTAAAGGATACTGCTGTTAGAGTGATGCACTCAATAGATCTGCAAATTTGGAAAACTCAACGGTGACCACAAGATTGAAAATGATCAATTTTCATTCCAACTCCAAATAAGGACAATGCCAAAAATGCTCCAACTACCGTGCAGTTGTGCTCATTTCTCACGCTAGTGAAAGTGAAAGTGAAAGTCATTTACTATTGTCCAACTCTTTGTAACCCCTATAGTCCATGGAATTCTGAAGTGAGTAGCATTCCCTTCTCCAGTGGATCTTCACAACCCAGGGATTGAACCCATTTCTTCTGCACTGCAGGCAGATTCTTTGCCAGCTGAGCTACAAAGGAAGACCAAAAATACTAGAGCAGGTGCCTTATACCTTCCCCAGCATATCTTCCCAACCCAGAAATTGAACCAGGGTCTCCTCCATTGCAAGTGGATTCTTTACCAACTGATCTAATCATGGAAGTCCCATGCTAGTAAGTTTATGCTCAAATCCTTCAAGCTAGACTTCAGCAATATGTGAACCAAGAACTTCCAGATGTTTCAAAGAATCAGGGAACCAGAGAGCAAATGTCTTGCATCTGTTGGATCATAAAGAAAGCAAGAGAATTCCAGAAAAAATCTACTTCTGCTTCATTGACTACACTAAAGCATTTGACTATGTGGATCCCAACAAACTGTGGAATATTCTTAAAGAGATGGAAACACCAGAGCACCTTATCTGACTCTTGAGAAACCTGTATGTAGGTAAAGAAACCATTGTTAGACTGGACATGAAACAGTTGATTGGTTTCAAAATTGGGAAAGGAATACCTCAAGGTTAAATATTGTCACCCTGCTTATTTAACTTGTGTGCAGAAACATCATGTGAAATGCCAGACTAGATGAAACACAGGCTTGAATCAATTCTCCTTGAATCAGGAGAAATATCAACAACCTCAGATATGCAGATGATACCACCCTAATGTCAGAAAGGATAGAGGAACTAAAAAGCCCTTTGATGAGGATGAGAAAGGGAAGTGAAAAAGCTGGGTTGATATTCAACATTCAAAAAATCAAAAAACTAAGATCATGGCATTTTCCCAGGAATGCAAGATAGCAGAACATAATAAAATTAACCAATATAATAATATATTACATTAAAACAACAAAGATAAGAAATTCCATGAGCCTCTCACCAAAAATCTAATCTCAGGTATTGAATTTCACAAGATTGCTTTTGTGATAGAAACACTCAGCTGTTTAGAAAATAAAAGTTTCCTTAACCTGATAAAGGAAATCTCTGAAAAACCCGCAACAAGCATCCATGATATATAATAGATACTGATAGAACTTGTTCTCCTCCAGATCAAGAACCAGACAAGGAGCAAGTGTGAGCTCTGTCCATTTCTAATCAACAATGTGCTTTAGGTTCTAACCAGGAAATTAAGCAAGAAAGATTAGTAATAGACATCCAGATTTTGAAAAGAAATAAACCTTTATCCATTTATGCATGGCATGATCTTACATATAGAAATCCTAAGATATCCATCAAAAATATTAGAATTAATAAAGAAGTTCATCAAAGTTGAAATATATAAGATTAATACATGTATATTAATTATATATACATACACTTTCAGTGAGTTATAAGTATATACATATATATACACATTTTTGAATTCTATTTCAAAAAAGTTTTAACATAGCTAAGAATAAATTTTTTTAAAAGTATATGATATTTACCTTTAAAAATAAGAATTTCTCTTCAAAGAAGTAAAGGAATTTCAAAATAAATAGAATACAAGTGTTTTTGATGAGTCAAATTATTTACCACTGTAAATTTAGTAATTATGTTGAGCAACTGAAATTCCCATACATGCAAGTAGTAGTATAAAATGATATTGCTACTTTCAAAAACTTGCAGGTTTTTTTTTTTTTAATTAATTATAGAACTTTAAAAATTCTCCTATGATGCTCTGACTTTCCAGTTATAAATATTCTAAAGTGGAGATGAAGAAATATGCACATAACATGATGTGTATAAGTATGTACAAACTTCCCTGGTTGTGCAATAGATAAGAATCCGCCTGCCAATGCAGGGCACATGGGTTCAACCCTTGCTACTACAAGATTCCATATGCCAAGGAACGTCTAAGCCCATGCATCACGATTACTGAACCTGCATTCTAGAACCCACAAGTTGCAATTCCTGAGCCTGTGTGCCTAGAGCCTGTCCTCCACAAGAGAAGCCTACACATAGCAATGAAGACTAGCCCCCACTGACCACAACTAAAGCCCACCCAAAGCAATGAAGAGCCAGTAGAGGCAAAAATAAAGTTCACTAAAAAAATGTTCCTAATAGCTACTTTCATAGCAGGCAGAAACTAGAAGCAACCAAAATATGCACAGAGAACAGATGTGATGTTTTTATACAGTAGAAAAATACTCAGTAGTAAAAACAAAAAATGATGATCAATTGTTAAAATTGACAAATTGTATGAATAATTGCAGCAATATGTTGATAAATGAGAAATCTTTTAGGCACAAAAAGAGACTCTATTGCATGATTTCATTCACATTAATTTCAAAAGCAAAATAAACTTTGTCAAGGTAATAGAAATCAGAAGAGGATTTGAAAACTTTTTTTATAAAAATGCATTTTTAAAAATTAAGTATTATTATTATTATTTACTGTAAAATATTTTATTGGTTTTACCATACATTGACATGAATCTGCCATGGGTGCAAATGTGTTCCCCATCCTGAATCCTCCTCCTACCTCCCTCACATCCCATCTCTCTGGATCATCCCAGTGCACTAGGCCCAAGTACCCTGTGTCATGCATCGAACCTGGACTGGCGATTCATTTCACATGTGATAATTTACATTTCAATGCCATTCTCCCATATAATCCCACCCTCACCTTCTCCCAGAGTCCAAAAGACTGTTCTATACATCTGTATTTCTTTTGCTGTCTTGCATACAGGGTTATCGTTACCATCTTTCTAAATTCCATATATATGCGTTAGTATACTGTTTTTCCTTCTGGCTTACTTCACTCTGTATAATAAGCTCCAGTTTCATCCACCTCATTAGAACTGATTCAAATGTATTCTTTTTAATGGCTGAGTAATACTCCATTGTGTATATGTACCACTACTGTCCATTTGTCTGCTTATGTACATCTAGGTTACTTCCATGTCCTGGCTATTATAAACAGTGTTGCAATGAACCTTGGGATACACGTGTCTCTTTCAATTCTGGTTTCCTCAGCGTGTATGCCCAGCGGTGGGATTGCTGGGTCATATGGAAGAAAACGTTTGACTAAAATGCGGCAACAGAAAAGTTTCAGAGTTGATAAAACATTTTACTAATTGAAGTGATCATTATGGCATACAGATACACACATATACACATATTTCTGCATTATATTTATTTCTGTATATATATAATTAGAAAAAAAAATTAGATCAGATGACAAATGAGAAGCAGAGCAAAGAAGATACATACTGAAGCAGTCAAGATTATCCAGAAAAACAAAATGAATAGAATATATGTGTATATACAACATGAAAAGAGAGAGATAGAGACAGAGAGAGATGAATGCCAGTTTTAAGGAATTGGTTCACACAGTTGTGAGAATTAAGTCTGAAATGTTCAGGACAGGCTGGCAGGCTAGAGACCCAGGGAAGGATTGGTACTGTAGTCTCAAGTCCGAAGGAAGTATGGCTGCAGAATTCCTTCCTTTCAGGAGCCCTCAAGCTTTTTTCTTAGAGCTGTCAGTCATTTGATTACGTGAGGATGACTTACACATTTTGGTGGGTACTACACATTGTTCAAGGTCTACCAATTAAACTGTTAATTGTATATAAATATACCTTCGTAGAAACATCTGGATTGATATCTGAAAGCTAGGCAAAATGGCCTAGCCCAGTTGAAATAAAATAGAATAAAATTAACCATTGCATATGCCAAAGTAATTATTGCTTATAGTAGGGAAGTGGTACTGTAAAGTAATAAAGATACAAAGGTTTCATACTGACATATATACAATATTCAAATTCAATTCAATGGTAGAATATCTATAAATACACATACACACAAAGAAAACAAAATAAAACAAGATTTTAGGTTTTTGTATTTTGTATTCTTTTTACATTCTGTTGGACAGAATTGTCTGTCCTTGCTAACTCATACTCAGATTTAATTAATAATATGCTTTTTATAATTCTAATCTATTGAACATTCTGAAATATGATCCAGCTAACCAAACTACCACTTCTGTTTGTGCATATGTTATTTTTGCTCAGTCATTTCTGACTCTTTGTGACCCCATGGATTATAGAGCCCACCAGGCTCCTTGTTCCATGGGATTTTCCAGACAAGAATACTGAAGTGTCATATCATTTCTTCCTCCAGGGACATCTTCCATGTGTAGGTTTGGGATATTCCAACCTTATACTAGTCTATCCTATTTATCTTTATTTTTAATTTCTAAATTTCCCAGGCAGGGATGCTTTTGCAGATGCCAAGCAAGTTATATAAAAGATAGAAATGACCTATGTAATAAAGTGTATGTCAGTTTTCAGGAATCTGGACTGCTAGCAGCTAAACATTACTATGCAGAAATGTGGAATTAGCATAGCCAGAGCTACTGATTCTGAAAAAGAAAATCAGAAATGTAGATTTGGACTTGATGCTTTCAAAAATCAATATGCTGGTTCAATTGTTTACATAATGTAGACCAAATAAAATAACTGTACGGGCCACGAACGAGTTCTTGGCTGCTAAGGCATGACCAATATTTGACTTTCAAAAACCAAGAAATCTTCACAGTCTGAATGAATGGAATGAATGAAACATTTAAGACATCAAGCTCTCTTAATGTTGCTAGAGACTGAAGAAGGATGTGTATTTCCTCTAACTCCACTACATGAAACGTTCAGATGAAAAACAAGTAATTGAATTTCTCCCTCTAGATACTGTGTCACAGGGTCTTAAAACTTAAAGTTTCTTTACTTACCACAATACATTTTTAAGAAATAACTTTTCATTGCTGCTTTGATAAAATAAGGAATTACTCTCTAACCCTTAGCATTTTCAGGATTTTAGTTGTAGATCAGTACTATGACTGGAATAAGCCATACAGACCTTCTTTTATATGATTTTGTTTGGAAAGTCTTATTTCCAAGTCAGCATGCAACATAAAACTGGAGGTATGAATGCTTCTTATCCACACACATATTGCACATTTTAATGGCATTGCTCTAGAGCACCAAGCACACACTCCCTAGGAAATGTTCATGCCTTCAAAGACATTCATCTAATGCAAAGTCCTTTGAAACAAAGTATTGGATCATCCTGATGCTAGGTTCCCAGAGGATGATAGTGCTTAATGATGATGTTATAGTTATTTTTATTATTATAAAATAATACATATAATACATAAAATAATAAATACATAATACATAAAATAATAAATCATCCCTATTTCTTGTTCACTGTCATCATATTGACCTCGCTTCCTATGTAATGTAATAACTGCTACACATGGCATTACAGAATTGGCACTGTTCATTCCTCTCTACGCTCGATCATATTACATACTCACTGTATTCCATGGATAGATGCAGAAAACATAAGCTCATTGACAGAAGAAATAGTCTAGCTGCATTAGGTCATTAGCAAAAGACAGAAACTTCATTTAGAAGGAGACAATATTTTAGAGAAATAGCAATGAATGAAGTATTCTTTACATCTTGTTAACAGTCATTTATGCTGCCTTTTTCCCTTGCATGGCAGAGAATGCATAGACTGTAAATTAGTTTATCAGCCATCAAAAAAGCTGCCTTTGGTAACTTTTTTTCTTTCTATCTTATCATTTATCCTAATGCTCATTAAAAAAAAAAAAAAAACCCTTTGGTTAAACTCAGTGAATATTTAATTGAGAATTGTGATGATACACATTATTCTGGCAACTCTAAAGTGGTAGCACTTAAATGTATTTTTGTCCAGATAAACCAGTAAATATGTAATAAGGAAACTCAGCCATAGGATCGAAATGAAAAGAGAAATGGCATCAGATGAGAATATGACAGATATGGTAAATTCGTTCACTCAAGAGCAATAGGCTTTTACCTTGTTCTAAAATGGACAGATTTTTTTTTTTTTAATCCCCTACATTTTTAAGAGCTTCCCTGGTGGTTTAGTGGTAAATAATCTGCTTTCCAATGCAGGAGATTTGGATTCAATGAGGAAAATGGCAACACATTCCAGTATTCTTGCCTAGGAAATCCCACGAACAGAGGAGCCTTGAGGGTCTACGAGGTCATAAAAGAGTTAGACACGACTGAGTGACTAAACGTTTTTTTTCTTTTTCTTCTCCCAGCTTTATGAGATAATAGTTCACATGAAACAATGTATAAGTTTACGGTGTACATTATAAGAAGTCGATTTACATACATCATGAAATGATTCCCACAATAAAGTTTGGTAAACATCAATTATTTCATTTAGATAAAACACTAAAGAAATAGGAAAAAAAAACAAACACTTTTTTCCTTGTAATTGAAACTCTTAAAATTTACTGTTTTAACAATTTTTATATATAGCTATTGCAGAGTTAGTTATCTTTATCACATTTTATATCACATCCCTAGGAGTTATTTTATCCTATAACTGGAAAGGTATAGTTTTAGGACAGTTTTAAACCCCTTTCACCCTAAGAACATACATACACACAACTCATTTCTTGCCACTGAAACAAGAGACATCAAATGATGCTACCTTGTTAACTTTTTTCTTCTTCTTTCTGAACACTGTTCTCAGCTGGGTGTAGAACACTGTTCTCAGCTGGGTGTTAGGAAATTAAATAGTCTTGTTTAGACTTCAGAGACAAAGCAGGCCTCTGACCTTGCTTCTAACCTGCCCTGACTAAGAGTGAGAGTGAATGACTGCCTGCTGTGAGTGCAAGACTTGCAACACCTTATTTAAGATGGGAGAGGAATCTTGAGATGTTGAGCCCCTGAAGGGGACCTAACCAACCAAGACTTAGGCTTAGCAACATTCCGAGTTTTACAAGACAAAACAAACAGCATTGACATGAAAACAGACTTGCAATTTGGTCACAGATTGATGATGATATCAGTTGTCCTGGGATTTTAAGTGGAAATCCCAAACTTTAGTCTTTGAAATCTCACACACTGAGCAGACAAACTACCTGGGACCTTTTCCCAAATGGAACTCCAGATGTACTGTGACACAGGACTTCCTAGCACTGTTTAAGTCTGGATGTTGGTCAAAACTGAATTTGGTGATGTACTCTCTGCTTTTTTATTTCTCTTTTCTTTTAATGTTGATATGTTGAAAGTAAACTAAAAAAATCCCTAATAAATATTTGCATTATTTATTTGTGTTAGGTAGCTAGAATAGGAAAAGGAGTCCAAAACAGCAGTGGCTAAAAGACAAGGAAGGGGAAAGCCCTTGAAAATAGAATAAAGGAAGGTCCAAGGACCAGAGTGAGGACCTAAGGTAAAACAAACATCCCTCCTGGGTTGCCCAATTTACATCGAGTAGGCTCAGGGGAGGAGACAAAACATAAAAAAGAGCCAAAAATTGCGCCTGGGGCTTCTCTTTTCTTCTTGGATCCATCCACCCTCACACCTTGAGGAGGTATCTATTTTTGCTTCCTAAATAAAACTGAGCTGTAACACTGTCTGCCCATCACTTCAAGTTTTTGCTGCAGCAAGACAGAAAGGAGGAAATTACACACTTCCCTAACATTTGTATATAAAGAGGGGCTTATTTTGTAAAAAAAAATAATAATAATAATTCTTTGATTGAGATGAAAGTGAAAACTTTTGGCAAAGTACTGGGAGTGCAACAGCCATTGCTAACAAAAATGTAATGAAAGATAGAAGACCATTCCCTGTCACTATTGAGGAAGAATTTCAGTCTTAAAGTACCACCTGTACATTTATTTTTACATAGGACAAATAAATCCTTATTATCTTGAGCTACTATATTTGTCTCTTTAGACTAAAAGATGCACAACTTATGAGTTGTGAGTTGTTTTATTTGGAGCAAAATGAGAGACAGCACCTCAGATAGCTCTGAGAAACTGCTCCAAAGAGGTAGAAGGGGAAAATCAATATATAAGATTTTGGTGAAGGGGAGTTCATTTACAAAATGTTTTCTGCTAGTCAGGAGGATCTCATGTCACCATGACGGGGTTTATTGCTTTTCCAGATATGAAGAGATGCAAAGGTTGAGATTATAAAATCTGTTCCTAAAGCATCTATCTAAAGACCTGTCCCATCAGATTGCCTGGAGTACAGAGTCCCTTACTACACCTTGAACTCCCTTAGAGCATATTGAAGGTCAACAGCTGCAACAGTGTATGGTTCAGCCTCATCTGCAAAGATAGATGGCAAAAGCCCTTGTTCAGTCATTGGCAACAATCTTGGCAAGTGCCGATTTGAAGTTAACATCTCCTTTGTGTTCAACAAGCTCTAATTAATATATAGTAAACAAGAGAGATTTAATTACACTTTAGGCATGAATACCAAGGAAACAGGGTTATTTTCTCTATTAAGTTATAAACCATGTTGACATTATGAGGAAAATAAATTCATCTGGTAGTTTAACAAGAAATATAGTTGGAAAAATAGGAAAACTGTTATATTTATTTTTAATTTTAATACTTTTAGTATTTTGTGATATATCCTATGAAAACGGTCAATTTTTTTGAAAATATCAGCTAGAGCCATTTGCAACCTTTAAAAATTCCCAGATCATTCTAAATACTCTTTTAGTACTTATTGCCTGTCACAGTAAGTTCTATTTACCCAAGTTGTTGATTAAAAATCATTTATGATAATAAATAAACTTGTCAGTTCTGACAGTCAGTGGACCCATTGATGTACATACAATTCTTGGAGAGCAAATAGTCTGCTCTGACAATTTTTCATACAGCACTGAAATTCATCACCTAGTACACCTCTGCATATTGTAAAAATGAAAAAAAAAGATCTGAGTATAGCTTTGTTTGTAAACTAGGAATTAAAGAGATTTCACTTCTGTGTATTGAAAATATATCAGAACCTCTATACTCATCCTGAAAGATGAATCCCTATTAGAAAATGACATTTGGTATCCCTTGACCAACAATTTGTAAATCTCATTGAAGACCTCTTATTCTGTGATAACACTCTTCTAGCAGCAGAAGAAGAGGTGGCAAGAATACACAGAAGAACTGTACAAAAAAGATCTTCACGACCCAGATAATCATGATGATGTGATCACTAATCTAGAGCCAGACAACTTGGAATCTGAAGTCAAGTGGGCCTTAGAAAGCATCACTATGAACAAAGATAGTGGAGGTGATGAAATTCCAGTTGAGTTGTTTCAAACCCTGAAAGAGGATGCTGTGAAAGTGCTACACTCAATATGGTAAAAAATTTAGAAAACTCAGCAGTCACCACAGGACTGGAAAAGGTCAGTTTTCATTCCAATCCCAAAGAAAGGCAATGCCAAAGAATGCTCAAACTACCATACACTTGGATTCATCTCACATGCTAGTAAACTAATGCTCAAAATTCTGCAAGCCAGGCTTCAGCAATACGTGAACCATGAACTTCCTGATGTTCAATCTGGTTTTAGAAAAGGCAGAGGAACCAGAAATCAAATTGCCATCATCCGCTGGATCATGGGAAAAGCAAGAGAGTTCCAGAAAAACATCTATTTCTGCTTTATGACTATGCCAAAGCCTTTGACTGTGTATCACAATAAACTGTGGAAAATTCTGAAAGAGATGGGAATACCAGACCACCTAACCTGCCTCTTGAGAAATCTGTATGCAGATCAGGAAGCAACAGTTAGAACTGTACATGGCACAACAGACTGGTTCCAAATAGGAAAAGGAGTATATCAAGGCTGTATACTGTCACCCTGCTTATTTAACTTATATGCAGAGTACATCATGAGAAATGCTGGGCTGGAAGAAGTGGAATCAAGAATACCAGGAGAAATATCAATAACCTAAGATGTACAGATGATACCACCCTTATGGCAGAAAGTGAAGAGGAGGCAAAAAGCCTCTTGATGAAAGTGAAAGAGGAAAGTGAAAAAGTTGACTTAAAGTTCAACATTCAGAAAACAAAGATCACGGCATCCAGTCCCATCATTTCATGGGAAATAGATGGGGAAACAGTGGAAACAGTGTCAGACTTAATTTTGGGGGCTCCAAAATCACTGCAGATGGTGACTGCAGTCATGAAATTAGAAGACGCTTACTTCTTGGAAGAAAACTTATGATCAACCTAGAAAGTATATTCAAAAGCAGAGACATCACTTTGCCTACTAAGGTCCGTCTAGTCAAAGCTATGGTTTTTCCTGTGGTCGTGTATGGATGTGAGAGTTGGACTGTGAAGAAGGCTGAGCACTGAAGAATTGATGCTTTTGAACTGTGGTGTTGGAGAAGAGTCGAGAGTCCCTTGGACTGCAAGGAGATCCAACCTGTCCTTTCTGAAGGAGATCAGCCCTGGGATTTCTTTGGAAGCAATAATGCTAAAGCTGAAACTTTAGTACTTTGGCCACCTAATGGGAAGAGTTGACTCATTGGACAATACTCTGATGCTGGGAAGTATTGGGGGCAGGAGAAGAAGGGGACAACCGAGGATGAGATGGCTTGATGGCATCACGGACTCGATGAATGTGAGTCTGAGTGAACTCCGAGTGCTGGTGATGGACAGGGGGCCTGGCGTGCTGCGATTCATGGGGTCACAAAGAGTCAGACACGACTGAGCGACTGAACTGAACTGAACTGAACTGAGCAGCAGTACACAGAGAAACAAACACTGACAAAACTTTTCACTTTTTGCTCCTGAAAGAACTGAAAGGAGGAAATTTTAGAAAAAGTTTACTAAAGAATAATAAAAATACCCATTACCAAGTGAATAATGTAAAACAATTTAAAAGTTTGTTTTTAAAGTGCAGCATGTGCATGACAGCTAAGATATTGTAATCTTACTTAAAAAAAAAAAAAAAAAACAACTTAGCCTAGGTTTATCACTTTTTACCTCTCATTTTATTTCTGATTGAGAGCTTAAACCTTTAAAGTCTACCAAAACCAAGTAGCCTTTATTGTTATCTATGTAGGGTATGTTTATCTTACTGTAGTTCCTAGTAATAACACACATTGTTTTCAATAGAAGAATTATATAATTTCAGCATTCTAGCAACTGGTTTTATGTAATACAAAATTTGTATATATATATATATATATATATATATATATATGTTTTCCACTATAGAATGAAATTATTATATCTCAGATTAGTGTAACAACTCTAGCTCAATACAACTAATGAAACATATCCAGTAATATGTATCATATTATTCATGCATACAAAGGTTAGAAATTAGAAAATATTTGCACTTCCAACATTGTATGTGACATTCACTCATTCATTAAATTTCAATAAAATAATTTATTACTGTGTGAGCCAAACTTAGTCCAACATGCCTCACATTTCAAAGAAATATTGGCAAATAGCAAATTTTACATTTAATTAATTTCCAACCCATCAAAGGGAGATTACGATATAAATAGGGGAATCGTTAGATGCAGAAAGAAACAATAAATGTCATATAATATGTTAAATAGATTTTTAAGGTGATACAATAAAGTTGTAGATAATTAGAGAAATAAGAAAAATCATTAACAAATTGCATTTTAGGAATTTCCAACTTGTGAAAAAGGATACAATGTAAGTAAAAAAATGATAAAACATAATATTAGATAAATTTTAAAATTGAAATTGTTATTGCTGTTTTTCAGTCACTAAGTCCTTTCTGACTTTTTGTGATCCCATTGAAGAAGGATCCCAGGCTGCCCTATCCTTCACTATTTCCTGGAGTTTCCTCAAACTCATGTTTGTTGAGTTGATGATGCTATTTAATCATTTTATCCTCTGCTGCTCCCTTCTTCTCCTGCCCTTAATCTTTCCCAGTATCAATGTTCTTTCCAGGGGGTCAGCTCTTTGTATCGGGCGGCCAAAGCTTCAGCTTCAGGATCAATCCTTACAAAGAATGTTCAGAACTGATTTCCTTTAGGACTGACTAGTTTGATGTCCTTGTTGTCTGAGAGATTCTCAAGAGTCTTCTCCAGCACCACAATTCAAAAGCATCAACTCTTTGGTGATCAGCCTTCTTTATGCCAACTCTCACATCGGTACATGACTACTGGAAAACCATAGTTTTGACTATATGAATCTTTGTCAGCAAAGTGATACCTGTTTTTTAATATGCTGTCTAGGTTTAGCATAATTTTCCTTCCAAAGAGGAAATATCATTTAATTTTATGAAATGAAATATCATTTAATTTCAAGTCACCATCCACAGTGATTTTGGAACCCAAGGAAGGAAAATTGGTTGCTACTTCCACTTTTTTAAAAATATAAATTTATTTATTTTAATTAGAGGCTAATTACTTTACAATATTGTATCCCTTCTATTTGCAGTATAGTGATGGTATCAGATGTCATGATCTTAGGTTTTTGAAAGTTGAGTTTTAAGCCAGTTTCTTCACTCTACTCTTTCACCCCCATCAAGAGACTCTTTCATTCCTCTTTGCTTTCTGCCATTGTGGTGGTGTCCTCTGCATATCTCAGGTTATTGATGTCTCTCCTGGCAATTTTGACTCTAGCTTGTGATTCATCCAGTCTGGCATTTTAAATGATGTACTCTGCAGATAAGTTAAATAAATATGATAATTGTATACAACCTTGCTGTATTCCTTTCCTAATTTTGAACCAGTTAGTTGTTCCATGTCGAGTTCTAGCACTGTGATTTGACCTGTGTACGGGTTTCTCAGGAGACAGGTAAGGTGGTCTGGTATTCTTATCTCTTTAAGAATTTGTTAATTTGTTAATCACCACCAATCCAGTTTGCTGTGGCACAGTCAAAGGCTTCTGTGTAGTCAGTTAAGGAGAGGTAGATATTTTTTCTGGAATTATCTTGTCTTCTCCATGATCTTATGAATGTTGGCAATTTGATCTCTGTCTCTTTGAAACACAGCTTGTACATCAGAAAGTTCTTGGCTCACATATGCTGAAGCCTAGCTTGAAGGATTTTGAGTATAATCTTACTAACATGTGAAATAAGTGCAACTGTATGGTAGGCTGAACATTCTTTGCCATTGCCCTTCTTTGGGATTGGAATGGAAACTGACGTTTTCCAGCCTTGTAGACATGGCTGAGATTTTCAATTTGCTGACATATTGAGTGTAGCACTTTAACAGCATCATATTTTAGATTTTAAATATTTCAGCTGGAATCACATCACCTTCACTAACTTTGTTCATAGTGATGCTTCCACCCATTTGACTTCACACTCAAGTGTGTCAGGCTCTAGGTGATACAGTTAATTTAAAATATTATATGATTTTCAGGTGTACAGCATAATGATTGAATACTTTTAAAAAAAATGGGAAAGACTAGAGATCTGTTCAAGAAAATTAGAGATAACAAGGGAACATTTCAAGCAAAGATGAGCTCGATACAGGACAGAATGGTATGGACCTAACAGAAGCAGAATATATTAATAAGAAGAGGTGGCAAGAATACATGGAGGAATTGTTAAAAAAAAAAAAAAAAAGATCTTCATGACCTAGATAATCATGATGATGTGATCACTAAGCTAGAGCCAGACATCTTGGAATCTGAAGTCAAGTGGGACTTAGAAAGCATCACTATGAACAAAGCTAGTGGAAGTGATGGAATTCCAGTGGAGCTGTTTCAAGTCCTGAAATATGATGCTGTGAAAGTGCTACACTCAATATGCCAGTAAATTTGGAAAACTCAGCAGTGGCCACAGGACTGGAAAAGGTCAGTTTTCATTTCAATCCCAAAGAAAGGCAATGCCAAAGAATGCTCAAACTACCACACAATTGCACTCATCTTACATACTAGTAAAGTAATGCTCAAAATTCTGCAAGCCAGGCTTCAGCAATACGTGAACCATGAACTTCCTGATGTTCAATCTGGTTTTAGAAAAGGCAGAGGAACCAGAAATCAAATTGCCATCATCCGCTGGATCATGGGAAAAGTAAGAGAGTTCCAGAAAAACATCTATTTCTGCTTTATAGACTATGCCAAAGCCTTTGACTGTGTGTATCACAATAAACTGTGGAAAATTCTGAAAGAGATGGGAATACCAGACCACTTAACCTGCCTCTTGAGAAATCTCTATGCAGATCAGGAAGCAACAGTTAGAACTGTACATGGCACAACAGACTGGTTCCAAATAGGAAAAGGAGTATATCAAGGCTGTATATTGTCACCCTGCTTATTTAACTTATATGCAGAGTACATCATGAGAAATGCTGGGCTGGAAGAAGCACAAGCTGGAATCAAGAATACCGGGAGAAATATCAGTAACCTCAGATATGCAGATGACACCACCCTTATGGTAGAAAGTGAAGAGGAGCTAAAAGCCTCTTGATGAAAGTGAAAGAGGAAAGTGACAAAGCTGGCTTACAACTCAACATTCAGAAAACGAAGATCATGGCATCTGGTCCCATCACTTTATGGAAGACAGATGGAGAAGCAGTAAAAACAATGTCAGACTTTATTTTTGGGAGCTCCAAAATCACTGCAGATGGTGATTGCAGCCATGAAATTAAAAGATGCTTACTCCTTGGAAGGAAAGTTATGACCAACCTAGATAGCAGATTCAAAAGCAGAAATATTACTTTGCCAACAAAGGTCTATCTAGTCAAGGCTATGGTTTTTCCAGTGGTCACGTATGGATGTGAAAGTTGGACTGTGAAGAAGGCTGAGTGCCGAAGAATTGATGCTTTTGAACTATGATGTTGTAGAAGAGTCTTGAGAGTCCCTTGGACTGCAAGGAGATCCAACCAGTCCATTCTGAAGGAGATCAACCCTGGGATTTCTTTGGAAGGAATGATGCTCAAGCTGAAGCTCCAGTACTTTGGCCATCTCATGCGAAGTGTTGACTCACTGGAAAAGACTCTGATGCTGGGAGGGATTGGGGGCAGGAGGAGAAGGGGATGACAGAGGAGATGGCTGGATGGCATCACAGACTCGATGGATGTGAGTCTAAGTGAACTCCAGAAGATGGTAATGAACAGGGAGGCGTGGCGTGCTGTGAATCATGGGGTCACAAAGAGTCAGACACGACTGATTGACTGAACTGAACTGATAGATTTTTCTCCATTTAAAATTATAAGATCATATCTTCATATCCCTGTGCTTCACAATATATCCTTATAGCTTTTTTATTTTATATTTAATAGTTTTTGTGTTTTAATCCTCCATTCCTGTTATGTTCCTCCCTTTCTTTTGTTTCCCTGCTGGTTAACCATTAGTTTGTTATCTGTTTCTCTGAATTTGTTGAATGAATTTTAAAGCTGATTGGATGGTTATTTCCCTAAGGATGGTAGGGAGATCAGAAGGATGAATATAAAATTTAGTATTGTATTTCTTTCTTAGAAGTTGAATAAGAATAACATTGTGTTATAAAGAAAGGAAGAGTTTTTGGGAGCCACATTAGGCATTACTGACAAAATGGAGGCATGGCTACAACTCCCTCACCTCATCTCACAGGCACGGCCCTGGGATAAAGGAGTTAGGCCTTGTGATGCTGACTTGTTCTTTCCTTTCTTTGGTTGAGTTGGCTGGAAAGAACATTAAGGTGCTTGAGAGAAGCATGAGAAAGCACAAAGCCTTCTACAATTGTGCCCAGAAAATGATTTATAAAGTAACCATTGACATTTGTTCAAGAATCTTTACAAAGAATGTCCCAGGATGAGCTTGTAGACCACAGATTTAGGCCATGGGAAAAATTGTTATCTGAGACCTGTTTGTGAGGGAAATATTTATGGCAAAAGAAGTTTGTTGAGTTTAGGGTTTAGGAATAATTAATAATAGCTAGAAGCTTTTTTAGAAGATAGTGATTTTAAGATGCTAGGGGCAACCTGGATTTAGAAAGATTAAAAATAAACTGAGGAATGTAGCATGAGTTACAATGTAATCACAAGTACAGGACACATAAGAGAAAGTAGATAATAAATACTAAAGCCGATTCTAAGAGAATCGCTGAAGCACAAACTCTGTAGTTCAGTTCAGTTACTCAGTCATGTCTGACTCTTTGCGACCCCATGAATTGCAGCACGCCAGACCTCCTTGTCCATCACCAACTCCCAGAGTTCACTCAGACTCGCTTCCATCATGTCAGTGATGCCATCCACCCATCTCATCCTCGGTCATCCCCTTCTCCTCCTGCCCCCAATCCCTCCCAGCATCAAAGTATTTTCCAATCAGTCAATTCTTCACATGAGGTGGCCAAAGTATTGGAGTTTCAGCTTTAGCATCAGTCCTTCCAAAGAAACCCCAGAGTTGATCTCCTTCCAAATCGACTGGTTGAATCTCCTTGCAGTCCAAGGGACTCTCAAGACTCTTCTCCAACACCACAGTTCAAAAACATCAATTCTTTGGCGCTCAGCCCTCTTCACAGTCCAACTCTCACATCCATACACGACCACTGGAAAAACCATAGCCATGACTAGAAGGGCCTTAATCAGCAAAGTAATGTCGCTGCTTTTGAATATGCTATCTAGGTTGATCATAAGTTTTCTTCCAAGAATTAAGCGTCTTTTAATTTCATGGCTCCAACCACACCTGCAGTGATTTTGGAGTCCAAAAATAAAGTCTGACACTGTTTCCACTGTTTGCCCATCTATTTCCCATGGAGTGATGGGACCGGATGCCATTATCTTCATTTTCTGAATGTTGAGCTTTAAGCCAACTTTTTCACTCTCCTCTTTCACTTTCATCAAGAGGCTTTTGTTCCTCTTCACTTTCTGCCATAAGGGTGGTGTCATCTGCATATCTGAGGTTATTGATATTTCTCTCAGCAATCTTGATTCCAGTTTGTGCTTCTTCCAGCCTAGCATTTCTCATGATGTACTCTGCGTATAAGTTAAATAAGCAGGGTGACAATATACAGCCTTGACATACTCCTTTTCCTTTTTGGAACCAGTCTGTTGTTCCATGTCCAGTTCTAACTGTTGCTTCCTGACCTGCATACAGTTTTCTCATGAGGCAGGTAGGTGGTCTGATATTCCCATCTCTTTCAGAAGTTTCCACAGTGTATTGTGATCCACACAGTCAATGGCTTTGGCATAGTCAATAAAGCAGAAATAGATGTTTTTCTGGAACTCTCTTGCTTTTCCCATGATCCAGCAGATGTTGGCAACTTGATCTCTGGTTCCTCTGCCTTTTTAAAAACCAGCTTGAACATCAGGAAGTTCACAGTCACATATTGCTAAAACCTACCTTGGAGTATTTTGAGCATTACTTTACTAGTATGTAAGATGAGTGCAATTGTGTGGTAGTTTGAGCATTCTTTGGCATTGCCTTCTTTGTGATTGGAATGAAAACTGACCTTTTCCAGTCCTGTGGCCACTGCTGAGTTTTCCAAATTTGCTGGCATATTGAGTGCAGCACTTTCACAGCATCATCTTTCAGGATTTGAAATAGCTCAACTGGAATCCCATCACCTCTACTAGCTTTGTTCGTAGTGATGCTTTCTAAGGCCCACTAGACTTCACATTTCAAGATGTCTGGTTCTAGATGAGTGATCACACCATTGTGATTATCCGGGTCATGAAGATCCTTTTGTACAATTCTTCTATTTGTAGGATAACAATGATTTCTGGAGACAGTAAATCTGGGTGGGAAACTGAAAATTTCACACCTCTGACCTAATGCTTCTGTCAAATTATAAAGGAGAACCTGAAGCTTGAAAGAAACACATAGTTCCGTACTATGAGTCAGAGACTACATCATTGTCTACCAACACTGCTCACCCCCTTCAGGCTGATTCCCTGGCTGCTGGAGCTGGACTCCAGCAGAGAGTATTCCAAAATGAAACGCAACAATGCTCCACTCTCCTTTCCTGAGGTAAACGGTCTATCCATCTGAACTAGTTGAAATAGTAGTTGTACCACTTTAAATTAATGTTTTGGCATGAAGCAAAATATAATTTTTGGTCAAGAATTAATTTCGATGAGAATGATTTTGAATGTGTATTGCTATCCATTTGTCAAAACAGGTCAATTTGGGGCATTGTAGTGGATAAAATGGGCCAAAGGATTACAAAACTCCATAAATACACTCTAAAGGTGGTCATTTCTTTTGAACAGAAATATCACACTTGTGTTATATGACAATTTTGTCCAATCATTTAGATCCAAAGTATATTGCAGTCTTTATGAGAAAATCTCAATTTTTATTTCTATATGTTCACTGTTTAGGACAGCACACTGATCACATGATAGTTGCCCAATGAATGCACAGAATGAAAAAAATGAACAACATTATAAGTAGGTTTTCAGTCTTCATCCTATTAATTCACCTGGGGCTGTTATACCTTACTTGTAATTGTATTTTTGAAATGTATTTTCTGACAGCTATGGAACTGAAAAGTTATTACATATTAGTAAGTTTCCAGTTGATAGAAAATTATGATCCAGAGTAAACAAGGAGCCAGTTAATAAGGAGAAATCAACACAAATGCTTCTAGAAGAACTTGGGTTCCAACTGAGGACTGGAACATATGCAAAACACAACTTAATAATTTTAGTGAAAATTCAGTATGTTTCAAATTAATATGGTTAAACAAGCTATGGAAATGTGAAGGGTATGGCATATGAAATATTAATATTATATCTAGGTAAACCTTACAATTTTCCCCAAAATAATATTATCTTTACTGAAAATTCAATGAAACCTAATCTAAAGGAGAATTTGTGACTCTGGTATTGGTGTAGAAAAGAAACTTCACCTCTTTGAAATATTCCTCTTTTCCCTTGAACTGGAATGATTTCTAATCAAAGGATAAAATTGTGAAGATTACATATCATATTTCAATTTTTTTAATATCTTAATTCTCACTTCTGAGACTACCATCTTTTCATTATAGTTTTTTAACAAAGAATATAAATCACAGAAATATAATAGATGAAGATTTTATTATTAAGTTGTTTGTACTGAATATACTCTGTAAGCAAATTTGTGTATGCTCACCTCTTTACTACCAACCTGAGAAAAATGGAGTTACACAGTTATGCACAAATAATTCTTTAATCTAAAATAGGAGCCCTTCATATAAAGAGATATATAAAGATTAAGATGGAGAACTCAGAAAAAAAAAAAAAACACTACTTTCTCTAAAAACACTTATAAATACTAAAGCAATATTTTGATTATTTTTAAACAATAAATTGCCAAAATGACAGAATTAAACAAGCAAGTGAAAAACTGAGCCAAAGGTGGTGTGAGAGTTGATCAGCATGGGAGATTTAGCTTAGTTCTTACATGTCTCTACAATCACTTGGAACCAAGACTGACCAAGTCCTGGAAACATCATCTTGAGAATATTCTCATGTTACCACTTGGCTGCAGTTTTGTACACCCAGAGCAATGGGACTTGATGCATTAGGTTTTTAGGGCTAATGAAGATGACTTTTGTGGAATCTTCAATGTTAATGATACACGTGTTTTCACTGTTGGGATCCTAAGCTGCTATTGTTATGACCCATCGTGTAGTAGAATGTATTTGTGTGATTAATTATCCAATAAAGACTTGCACCCTGAGGTCCTAATGAGTTTCCTTGATCCAAGACATTTTTCATGTAGCCTTATAGTTGGTACAAGAGAAAAAGATGTGTCCTGTGAGACTTAGTAAGGGAATGACATGAACAGTTGTTCCTGACCCCTCTGCATTCCACTGATTCATTTAAAAAAAATATTGATATAACTCTGTATCTTTTGATGTAATAAATTCTAGCTATACTATCACATGCTACTGAGTCTAATGAGTCATTTTAGCTAATCAGTTAAGTTGCGAGTGGTTTTGAGACACTGTATACAAGTGATTCTGTGATAGCTAAGTGAGGAATACGGTGTGGCTGCTATGGGAGACATGTTTGGTACATAAAATTAGGGCTTGAATTGGAATGCCTGTACAGGAACAAAAGATGGACCCACATAAGTATTTCAGAAAGAAGGTTCCTCAAACCAGGTAGTAAAAATCACATAAACCTTCTAAAACACCAGGAAATAAAAATTACAAAATATGTAAGCCATCAAGCATAATTTAGAATAAACAGATAAAGCAAAAATAATAAAAACTCTTAAGTCCTTGAGCTATGCAACCTGAAAGAAAATATTTTAAAAATAGATTTATTTAAAACTATTGAGTTTTTAAGATTATAGATATAAAAGAATCAGATAATATGAGAAAGTACAAGCAGATGTGAAAAAGAACCAAAATTTGATTTCTATTAAAGGAAAATATTGACTCAGAAATGTAAAAGTTAGGCAAGTTTTACTAGAGAGAGAGACAGAGGGAGAAGGAATTAATAAGGTGGGAGACAAAACTGAGGATATTACAGAATGCAAAATAAAAAATTGAAAAAATGGAGAGAATAATTAAGAGAATTCAAGGGACCTTGAAGATAAGATGAATCTATCAGTACATATAAAAAGGTATTTGAAAAAATACAGAAGATGGAATAAATGTAATATTAAAATTAATATTTTTGATAATACTTTTCTAGAGTTGATTAAAAATATTAAATCAGGATGAAAATAAGGGAATATTATATATTTTTAAAATATATGCATGCATGCTAAGTTGTGTCTGACTGTTTGCTACTCTGTAGACTACAGCCTGCCAGGCTCTTCTGTCCATGAAATTCTCCAGGCAAGAATACTGGAGTGGCTTGCCATGTGCTCCTCCAGGGCATCTTACTGACCCAGGAATGGAACCCTCATCTCATTGTTTCTTGCACTGGCAGGTGTGTTCTTTATCACTAGGGCCACCTGGGAACAAGACCTTGAGATTAATACTAGTCATATTGGGATTAAGATATATCCTGTGCAAAGATAGATGAAAAGTCTGAGATTTTACTGTATTTGCAAGTTAACAAGTTAGCTTTCCAGTTTCTTAGGAGCAGAAGATACAAGAATTCTGGGACAGCAACAAAGGACTATAATACAATAATAGAAACAGCAGCAGCAATAGAGTATCAGTGTTTATGTAAGTCCCTCAAGCCTCAGTTCATGTAGGATGACAAGAAGACCCCTGGAGTAGGAAATGGTAACCCACTCCAGTATTCTTGCCTGGGAAATCCATGGATAGAGCAGCCATGAGCTGCAGTCCGTGGAGGTGCTGCAGTCCGTGGAGGTGCTGCAGTCCGTGGGGGTGCTACAGTCCGTGGGGGTGCTACAGTCTGTGGGACCGCAAAGTTGGACACGACTGAGTGCACACGCACGCATACACCCTTTCAACCAGCATAAACTGACCTCTCCTGCCCTGCCTGCTGTATGGTTCTATGCATAGGCTTGGAGAGAAGCTCATCAAGATAAGACATTTTGACTGTTTCTCATGTGCCTTGAGCTCTGTGACAACGACCCCAGTGCTGTTTTGTCGTGGCCACTGCCCAGGCCTTAGCATATTGCAGCTGCCTGCGTGGCAGTGGTGCTAGTGTGCTTGGGCCACTGCATGAGGGCAGCCGGTGCGTGTGTGTGTGTGTGTGTGTGTGTGTGTGTGTGTGTGTGTATGTGAAAGAGAGAGATAAGAAGTCCTTGTAACACCTGCTTATGCAACATGCATGCCATTATGTAAAGAAATTAAACAGAGAAGAAACTCAAAATTAAGACTCCATAGTTACCAGAATTGATCAAATGCAACTGGCTCTAAATATCCAGAAAGCCTGGAAGGAACACTTGCATAATAATGATCTTGCTCATTAGTAGAAGAAATCCAAATTAACAGGTACATGAACTCTAGTTCACCTCTATCTTACAAATCTCCCACAATTGTACTGAATATTGAAAACTAAATTTAATTCAGAGGTTTTCCAAGATCTTTTCCTTCCACCTGTATGGAATGAGAGTGGAGGATTCTACAAAGGGTAAGCCAACCTATTATACTATTTTCAGCCAGAAAGTCAAAACTGATACTGAGTGTAAAGACTGAATTATCACACAAAATTCTGATCTAGATAAACAAAAATGAAAGCAGTTTCTAGACATACAGTAATGAAACTGCACAATACCAAGATGAAGATAAACTCTTATAACCTACTAGAAAGATCTATTTCATAAAAGGGATCAATAGATTAACTCAAAGTAGACATTTTAATAGAAACAGAAAAATGATAAAAATGGACTAATATTTTCAATATGATGATATCAAATAAGTGTTCTAATACATACTAAATAATTTTATGATTAATAACTAAATATTGATAATTCAATTAAAATATTTTAATTTTCTTTGGAAGAATTATTTTAAAATAAGCTTCCAAAATAAATTAAATCAAAAGAAAAGATGAGGCTGCAAGGAAAAATTGTCACATTATTTTTCTTTTAAAATGTTTTTGTTAGTTTGAAAAATTTTATAATTAAAACTTAATGTAAAAATCATAGATTGACCCAATATTAAAAGTAGTATATCTCTAATCCAGGTCAGTTAGTAATAGAGAAATGTGAACTATTTACAACAATTATACAAGGAATCAAAGTTTAATTATTTATCCCCCCCTTACCCCCTTTATTTATACCATATATCTTTCTCACTTCAGTTCAGTCGCTCAGTCATATCTGACAATTTCTGACCCCATGGACTGCAGCAGACCAGGCTTCCTATCGATTGCTGACTCCGAAGTTTACTCAAACTCATGTCCATTGAGTCAGTGATGCTATCCTACCATCTCATCCTCTGTTGTCCCCCTTCTCCTCCCACCTTCAATATTTCCCAGCATCAGGGTCTTTTCGAATGAGTCAGCTCTTTGCATCAGGTGGCCAAAGTATTGGAGTTTCAGCTTCAGCATCAGTCCTTCCAGTGAATATTCATGACTGATTTCCTTGAGGATAGATTGGTTGGATCTTTTTACAGTCCAAGGGACTCTCAAGAGTCTTCTCCAACACCACAGGTTAAAAGTATCAGTTCTTCAGCACTCAGCTTTCTTTATAGTCCAACTCTCACATCCATACATAACTACTGGAAAAACCATAGCCTTGACTAGACAGAGTTTTGTTGGCAAAGTAATGTCTCTGCTTTTTAATATGTTGTCTAAGTTGGGCATAACTTTTTTTCCCAAGGAACAAGTGTCTTTTAATTTCATGGCTGCAGTGACCATCTTCAGTGATTGTGGAGCCCCCAAAAATGAAGTCTGTCACTGCTCTCATTATTTCCCCATCTATTTGCCATGAAGTGATGGGACCAGATGCCATGATCTTAGTTTTCTGAATATTGAGTTTTAAGCCAACTTTTTCACTCTCCTCTTTCACTTTCATCAAGAGGCTCTTTAGTTCTCATTCATTTTCTGCTATAAGCGTGGTGTCATATGCATATCTGAGGTTATTGACATTTCTCCTGGTAATCTTTATTTCAGCTTGTGATTCCTCGAGCCCAGCATTTCGCATGATGTACTGTGCATATATATTAAATATGCAGAGTAACAATAGACAGCCTTGATGTGCACCTTTCCTGATTTGGAACCAGTCTATTTTTCCTTCTTCAGTTCTAACTGTTGCTTCTTGACCTGGATACAGATTTCTCAAGGGCAGAGAAGGTGGTCTGGTTTTCCCATCTATTGAAGAATTTTCCACGGTTTGTTGTGATCCACAGAGTCAAAGGCTTTGGTATAGTCAATGAAGCAGAAGTAAATGTTTTTTCTGGAACTCTCTCTCTCGCTCTCTCTTTTTTTTTTTTTTTCTCTAAGATCCAACAGATGTTGACATTTTGATCTCTGGTTCCTTACCTTTTCTAAATCCAGTTTGGACATCTTGAAGTTCTCAGTTCACATATTGTTGAAGCCTTGCTTGGAAAATTTTGAGCATTACTTTGCTACTATGTGAGATGAGTGCAATTGTGTGGTAGTGTGAATATTCTTTGGCATTGCCTTTCTTTAGAACTGGATTGAAAACTGACATTTTCCAGCCCTGTGACCCCTGCTAAGTTTTCCAAATTTGCTGGCATATTGAGTGCAGCACTTTTACCACATCATCTTTTAGGATTTGAAATAGCTCAACATGAGTTCCATCATCTCCACTAGCTTTGTTCATAGTCATGTTTCCGAAGGCCTGCTTGACTTCACATTCCAGGATGTCTGGCTCTAGGTGAGTGATAACAACATTGTGGTTATCAGGGTCATGAAGGTCTTTTTATACAGTTCTGTGTATTCTGGCCACCTCTTCTTAATATCTTCTGCTTCTGTTAGACCCATTCCATTTATGGCCTTTATTGTGATCATCTTTGCATGAAATGTTCCCTTGGTATCTCGAATTTTGTTGATGAGATTGCTAGTCTTTCCTATTCTTCTGTTTTCCTTTATTTCTTCTCATTGATTGCTGAGGAAGCCTCTAATTTCTCCTTGCTCTTCTTTGGAACTCTGCATTCAGATGGGTATATATTTCCTTTTCTCCTTTGCCTTTTGCATCTCTTCTTTTCTCAGCTATTTGCAAGGCCTCCTCAGATAACCATTTTGCCTTTTTCCATTTCTTTCACTTGGAGATGATCCCTGCCTCCAGTACAATGTCGAGAACTTCCCTACAGTTAAGGCACTCTGTCTATCATACCTAATCCTTTGAATATGTTTGTCATTTCCACTGTATAATCATATGGGATTTGATTTAGACCATCCCTGAAAGGTCTAGTGATTTTCCCTTCTTTCTTCAATTTGAGTGTAAATTTTGCAGTATGAAGTTCATGATCTGAGCCACCATCTAGATTTTGCTGACTATATAGAATTCTTCATCTTTGGCTCCAAAGAATGTAATCAGTCTGATTTTGGTATTGACCATCTGGTGATGTCCATATGCAGAGTCTTCTCTGATGGTGTTGGAAGAGATTGTTTGCTATGACCAGTGTGTTCTCTTTGCAAAACTCTATTAGCCTTTGCCCTGCTTCACTTTGCATTCCAAGGCAAATTTTGCCTGTTATTCCAGGTATCTCTTGACTTCTTACATTTGCATTCCTGTCCCCTATAATGAAAAGGACATCTTTTTTGGGTGTTAGTTCTAAAAGGTCTTGTAGGTCTTCATTGAACTGTTCACCTTCATCTTTTTCAGTAGTACCAGTTGGAGTGTAGACTGAGATTACTGTGATATTGAATGGGTTGCCTTGGAAACTAACAGAGCTCATTCTGTGGTTTTTGAGATTGCATCCAAGTACTGTATTTTGGACTTTTTGTTTACTATGATGGCTACTTCATTTCTTCCAAGGGATTCTTGCCCACAGTAGTAGATATAATGGTCATTTGAGTTAAATTCACCTATCCCAGTCCATTTTTGTTTGCTGATTCCTAAAATGTTGATGTTCACTGTTGCCATCTCCTGTTTGACCACTTCCATTTTGCCTTGATTCATGGACCTAACATTTAAGGTTCCTATGCAATATTGTTCTTTACATCACTGGACTGTACTTCCATCACCAGTAACATCCACAGCTGGGTGTTGCTTTTGCTTTGGTTCCATCTCTTTATTCTTTCTGGAGTTATTTCTCCACTGTTCTCAAGTAGCATATTGGAAACCTACTGACCCGGGAAGTTCATCTATAGTTTCCTATGTTTTTGCCTTTTCATACTGTTCATGGAGTTCTCAAGGCAAGAATACTGAAGTGGTTTGACATTCCCTTCTCCAGTGAACCACATTTTTCAGAACTCTCCACCATGACCATTCCCTCTTGGGTTGCTCTACATGACATGACTCACAGTTTCATTGAGCTGGACAAGGCTGTGGTCCATGTGATCAGTCTGATTAGTTTTCTGTGATTGTGGTTTCCATTTTGTCTGACCTCTGATGGATATGATAATAGGCTTATCTTCCTTATGGGAGAGACTGATTGAGGGAGAAACTAGGTCTCCTTCTGATGGGTGGGGCCATCTCAATAATCTTTAATCTAATTTTCTGTTGATGGGAGGAGCTGTGTTCCCTCCCTCTTGTTTGACCTGAGGCCAAACTATGGTGGAGGTAATGAAGATAATGGAGACATCCTTCAAAATACCCTCCCAAAACAACAACAACAAAAACAACAACAACAATTGTCCCATGAAGGTAATGCAGCACTCAGTGTCCCCGACCCTGCAGATCTGCTGGCCACTGCATATCTACACCTTCACCAAAGACTCCTGGACACTCATGAGCAAGTCTGAGTCAGTCTTTTGTGGGGTCACTGCTCCTTACTACTGGGTCCTGGTATACATAAGGTTTTGTTTGTGCCCTCCAAGAGTCTGTTTCATCTGTCCTGTTGAAGTTTGGGCAGCTGATAGTTCTGTTGAGTTCAGTCACTCAAGTGTGTCTGACTCTTTGCAACCTCACGAACTGCAGAACACCAGGCTTCTCTGTCCATCACCAACTCCCAGAGTTTACATAAATTCATATCCATTGAGTCGGTGATGCCATCCAATCATTTCATCCTTTGTCATCTACTTCTCCTAATTTCAATCTTTCCCAGCATCAGGGTCTTTTCTAAGGAGTCAGTTCTTCGAATCAGGTGGCCAATGTATTGGAGTTTCAGCTTCAGCATCAATCCCTCTAACAAATATTCAGAACTTATTTCCTTTAGGATGAACTGGTTGAATCTTCTAGCTGTCCAAGGGACTCTCAAGAGTCTTCTACAACACCACTGGTCAAAGGCATCAATTCTTCAGCACCAGCTTCTTTATAGTCCATGACTATACATGACTACTAGTGAAACCATATCTTTGACTAGATGAATCTTTGTTTGCAAAGTAATGTCTTTGCTTTCTAATATGCTGTCTAGGTTGGTGATATATTTTCTTCCAAGGAGCAAGGTTTTTTTTTTTTTTTTTTTTTTATTTTTAATGGCTGCAGTCACCATCTGCAGTGACTTTGGAGCCCCCGAAATAAAGTCTCTCACTCTATGTTGGCATTATTGGTGACCTCCTCCAAGAGAGCTTATTCCATACCCAGGTCTGCTGAACCCAAATCTCCAGCCCCTGTGGCAGGCCACTGCTGACTTGTACCTTCACAGGAGTCACTCAAACACTCAAGGGCAGGTCTGGCTGAGTCTTTGTAGGTTCTCTTGGTGAGCACAACATTTTCTTTGAGCCCTCTGAGCATCTCTGGTAGGTATGGGGTTTGATTCTAAACACAATTTTACCTCTCCTACTGTCTTGTTTGGGCTTCTTCTTTGCCCTTGGAAGTAGGGTATCTTTTTTGGTGGGATTCAACATTCTCCTGTTGACGGTTGTTCAGCAGTGAGTTGCAATTTTGGAGTTCTCTCAGCAGAAGATGAGTGCATGTCCTTCGACTTTGCCATCTTGTTTTTTTTTTTTTTTAAATTTCTCTATTTACAAAGAAAAATCTTAATACAAAACGATAATTATTGATTTCTATAAACTCTAATATCAATCACATAACAATATTTGCATTTTAATCTTCATTTATAGGAGAAATATTGCTTTTCTTTATGAAATGAATTACAAAAATTGTTAAAATTAAATATTTTTAAAATTCTATTTGACAGAATGATAGAACAAAATAATAAAACACATACTTTTTTTCATTGTATGTGAAGATACTTTCATGAATGTAAAGTTAAAGAATCAGAACAGCATTTGTAACTAAATAATTAAAGGGATAAAAAAAAAATTCAAGCAGGAAATCTTGAGAATAATAAATTGAATCTGTATATTAGAGTATTGCTTGCTATTCTTTTATTATTATTATTATTATTAAGGTACTTCATTTTACACTATTTTGTCCTTGATATTACATAGAAACTTTCAATTTAGCTAAGATAATATAGGATTGCATCAGTATTTCTTAAACGTTATGAAATTTAGTGAAAAATCTACATTCTACAGATATGGCCTCCTGGTTTTTGGAAAAGGATACTAGCAATGTTCTGTGGCAATTGGGCTGCATGTGAAATCAGTTCACACTCAGTTCAGCTCAGTTCAGTCGCTCAGTGGTTTCCAACTCTTTGTGACCCAATGAATTGGAGCACTCCAGGCCTCCCTGTTCATTACCATCTCTCGGAGTTCTTTCAGACTCACGTCCATCGAGTCCGTGATGCCATCCAGCCATCTCATCCTCGGTTGTCCCCTTCTGCTCCTGCCTCCAGTCCCTCCCAGCATCAGAGTCTTTTCCAGTGAGTCAACCCTTCACATGAGGTGGCCAAAGTATTGGACTTTCAGCTTTAGAAAATTCCTTCCGAAGAAATCCCAGGGCTGATCTCCTTGAGAATGGGCTGTTGGAACTCCTTGAAGTCCAACGGAAGCTAAAGAGTCTTCTACAACACCACAGTTCAAAAGCATCAATTCTTCAGTGCTCAGCCTTCTTCATAGTCCAACTCTCACATCCACACATGACCACAGAAAAAACCATAGCCTTGACTAGACAGACCTTAGTCAGCAAAGTAATGTCTCTGCTTTTGAATATACTGTCTAGGTTGGTCATAACTTTTCTTCCAAGGAGTAAGCGTCTTCTAATTTCATGGCTGCAGTCACCATTTGCAGTGATTTTGAAACCCCAAAAATAAAGTCTGACACTGTTTCCACTGTTTCCCCATCTATTTCCCATGAAATGATGGGACCAGATGCCATTATCTTTATTTTCTGAATGTTGAGCTTTAAGCCAACTTTTTCACTCTCCTCTCTAACTTTCATCAAGAGGCTTTTTGCCTCCTCTTCACTTTCTGCCATAAGGGTGGTGTCATCTGCATATCTGAGGTTATTGATATTTCTCCCGGCAATCTTGATTCCAGCTTGTGTTTCTTCCAGTCCAGGGTTTCTCATGATGTACTCTGAATATCAGTTAAATTAGCAGGGTGACAATATACAGCCTTGACGTACTTCTTTTCCTATTTGGGACCAGTCTGTTGTACCATGTACAGTTCTAACTGTTGCTTCCTGACCTGCATACAGATTTATCAAGAGGCAGGTAGGTGGTCTGATATTCCTATCTCTTTCAGAATTTTCCACAGTTTATTGTGATCCACACAGTCAAAGGCTTTGGTATAGTCAATAAAGCAGAGAAAGATGTTTTTCTGGAACTCTCTTGCTTTTTCCATGATCCAGCAGATGTTGGCAATTTGATCTCTGGTTCCTCTGCCTTTTCTAAAACCAGCTTGAATATCAGGAGTTCACAGTTCATGTATTGCTGAAGCCTGGCTTGCAGAATTTGAACATTACTTTACTAGCATGTGAGATGAGTGCAAGTGTGTGGTAGTTTGAGCATTCTTTGGCATTGCCTTTCTTTGGGATTGGAATGAAAACTGACCTTTTCCAGTCCTGTGGCCACTGCTGAGCATTCCAAATTTGCTGGCATATTGAGTGCAGCACTTTCACAGCATCATCTTTCAGGATTTGAAACAGCTCAATTGGAATTCCATCACCTCCACTAGCTTTGTTCATAGTGATGCTAAGGCCCACTTGACTTCACATTCCAAGATGTCTGGCTCTAGATGAGTGATCACATCATCAAGATTATCTAGTTCATGAAGGTCTTTTTGTACTGTTCTTCGGTGTATTTTTGCCACCTCTTCTTAATATCTTCTGCTTCTGTTAGGTCCATACCATTTCTGTCCTTTATCGAGGCCTTCTTTGCATAAAATATTTCCTTGGTATCTCTAATTTTCTTGAAGAGATCTCTAGTCTTTCCCATTCTGTTGTTTTCCTCTATTTCTTTGTATTGATCTCTGAGGAAGGCTTTCTTATCTCTTCTTGCTATTGTTTGGAACTCTGCATTCAGATGCTTATATGTTTCCTTTTCTCCTTTACTTTTCACCTCTCTACTTTTCAGTTATTTTTAAGGCCTCCTCAGACAGCCATTTTGCTTTTTTGCATTTCTTTTCCATGGGGATGGTCTTGATCCCTGTCTCCTTTACAATGTCACGAACCTCATTCCATAGTTTATCAGGCACTCTGTCTTTCAGATCTAGGCCCTTAAATCTATGTCTCACTTCCACTGTATATTCATAAGGGATTTGATTTAGATCATACCTGAATGGTCTAGCAATTTTCGCTCCTTTCTTCAATTTAAGTCTGAAGTTGGTAATAAGGCATTCATGATCTGAACCACAGTCAGCTCCTGGTTTTGTTTTGTTTTGTTTTTGATAGTATAGCGCTTCTCCATCTTTGGCTGCATAGAATATAATCAGTCTGATTTTGGTGTTGACCATCTGGTGATATCCACGTGTAGAGTCTGGTTGGAATAGGGTGTTTGCTATGACCAGTGCATTTTCTTTGCAAAACTCTATTAGTCTTTATCCTGCTTCATTCCTTATTCCAAGCCAAATCTGCCTGTTACTCCAGGTGTTTCTTGACTTCCTACTTTTGCATTCCTGTCCTCTATAATGACAAGGACATCTTTTTGGGGGCGTTAGTTCTAAAAGGTCTTGTAGGTCTTCATAAAACCATTTAACTTCAGCTTCTTCAGCATTTCTAGTTGGGGCATAGACTTGGATAACTGTGATATTGAATGGTTTGCCTTCGAAACGAACAGAGATCATTCTGTCATTTTTGAGATTGCATCCAAGTACTGCATTTTGGACTCTTTTGTTGACCGTGATGGCTACACCATTTCTTCTGAGGATTCCTTCCCCTCAGTAGTAGATATAATGGTCATCTAATTAAATTCACCCATTCCAGTCCATTTCAGTTCGCTGATTCCTAGAATGTTGACGTTCACCCTTGCCATCTCTTGTTTGACCACTTCCAATTTGCCTTGATTCATGGACCTGACATTCCAGGTTCCTATTCAATATTGCTCTTTATAGTATCGGATCTTGCTTCTATCACCAATCATGTGCACAACTGGGTATTGTTTTTGCTTTGGCTCCATCCTTTCATTCTTTCTGGAGTTATTTCTCCACTGATCTCCAGTAGCATATTGGGCACCTACTGACCTGGGGAGTTCCTCTTTTTAATCCTATCATTTTTCCTTTTTATACTGTTCACACTAGATGACATCATTTCCTTGTCAGGAGCCTTATTCCATGCTTATGTACAGTAGTCCTATTTATATTATCAGCTAAATGCTTTTCCTTTCTTCTTCTCTTATCTCTTCCAATGCCCCTTTTTGCTGTTTGTTGAAATCCTATTGTTCAGTGATTCGGTGGCCTCACTCTAAATCCATTAATTCCCTGCTGTATGCTTTGTTCCTTCGTGCTGAGACTCTTTTGTCCTCATCAGGATAAACTGTTAATCTATGGAAGGAGATAAGTCAGAAAATCAGCTAATGTGATGAGGATAAAGTGTGATCATGATAGAAATGAGATATGTGTTTGGACATTGACTCAGATATCAAGGAGTCAGTAGGGCAGTGTACAAAGTAAACTGAAATTTGATTTTTTGCCTGTTGAAGCATAAGTGAGCTGTCTACTCCAAAAAGTCATAGTAGCAGGAAAACAGCAAAGAGATGTAGATAGAGAATGCTGCTATGGTAGTCGGTAGCCCATGTGCTAAAAATAGGAGTAAATTGAGGATCTAGAGCATAAATATACTTTATTTTTAAATAAATTTCATTAACTGGCTACTTATTATTGATCAGACACTGATAATAAATCAGTTTATTTCAGTTCAGTTCATTCACACAGTCATGTCTGACCCTTTGTGACCCCATGGATATTACCATGTCACACTTCTCTGTATATCATCAACTCCAGAAGCTTGCTCAAACTCATGTCAGTGAATCCAACAATTTCATCCTCTGTTGTCCCTTTCTCCTCCTGCCTTCAGTTTTTCCCATCATTAGGGTCTTATCTAAGGAGTCAGTTTTTTTGCATCAGATGGCCGAAGATTTGGAGCTTCAGCTTTGGTGTCAATCTTTTCAATGAATATTCAGAACTGATTTCCTTTAGGGTTGACGAGTTTGATCTCCTTGCAGTCCACTGGACTCTGAAGGGTCTTCTCCAACACCACAGTTCAAAAGCATCACTTCTTTGGCATTCAGTTTTCTTTATAGGCTGACTCTGACATCCATACATGACTACTGGAAATCGTAGGTTTGATTCAGTTCAGTTCTGTTCAGTCGCTCATTCATGTTCGATACTTTGTGACCCCATGAAATGCAGCACGCCAGGCCTTCCTATCACCAACTGCCGGAGTTCACTCAAACTCACGTCCATTGAGTCGATGATGCCATCCAACCATCTCATCCTCTGTCATCCCCTTCTCCTCCTGCCCCCAATCCCTCTCAGCATCAGAGTCTTTTCCAATGAGTTAACTCTTTGAATGAGGTGGCCAAAGTATTGGAGTTTCAGCTTTAGCATCATTCCTTCCAAACCAGGACTGATCTCCTTTAGAATGGTCTGGTTGGATCTCTTTGCAGTCCAAGGGACTCTCAAGAGTCTTCTCCAACACCACAGTTTAAAAGCATCAATTCTGGGAAGGAGGAGGTTCCAGCTTCACAGTTTGGCTGCCGGCTGCAATTTAGGGAACACGGGCCCTTCTCTCTCCTGGAAAGACCAGGGTCATCTGGCCAAAACTCCACCGGTGAACTCCAGTCTCCAAAGCAAGGCTCTTGGGGTCTTATTCACTTCATTAATATTTAATCGAAGAATCATACTGAGCTATTTCCAGACTCTGAGTGGAGGGAACGTGGTACTGCCTTCCCAGTGGGATTCTGATTGATACACCATCTCTGTGGTCCCTGAGGATCACCAACTTCCTTATCCCCAACTATACCTATTTATTCTGTGGAGAGGGAGGCAGAAATTTGGAGAAAGTAACTCACCGATCCTCTAGGGACGACCCTCAAGGTGGATAAACCTATCATCATTAACCTAGATGTTTTAACATTAGTGCTGAATAGATGGAGAAATCATTAGGCTATTCTAAAAATAAATCTGAAAACCAGAATCAGGAGGCGTAATTCCAAATCCTGAGATCATCAAAGAATTCTTGAATACAGGGACATCAGAGCAAGACATACCACGCAAATTCTCCAGCAACCCAAGAACAAGACCCTGAGCCTCAATACACAGGCAACTCAAAATACTCCAAAACCACTGACGTCACATAACCCATTACTTCACATGTCACAGCACTCAAGAGAGGAAATCCATATCCACCCACCAGAACTCCAACACAAGCCTCCCTGATCAAGAAATTTTGACAAGCCACTGATATAACCCCAAACACAGAGAGGAAGCTCTATAATAAAGAGAACTCCGCAAATTACAAGAATTTAGAAAAGCCAGCCCAAACGCAGCAATATAACCAGGATGAAGAGACAGAGGAATACCCAGCAGGTAAAGGAACAGGAGACATGCCCACCAAACCAAACAAAGAGGAAGAGATAGGGAATCTACCTGAGAAAGAATTCCGAATACTGATAGTGAAAATGATCCAAAATCTTGAAATCAAAATGGAATCACAGATAAATAGCCTGGGGTCAAGGATTGAGAAGATGCAAGAAAGGTTTAACAAGGACCTAGAAGAAAAAAAAAGAGTCAACAGATAATGAATAATGCAAAAAATGAGATCAGAAACACTCTGGAAGCTACAAATAGTAGAATATAGGAGGCAGAAGATAGGATTAGTGAAATAGAAGATAGAATGGTAGAAATAAATGAATCAGCGAGGGAAAAAGAAAGAAGAATTAAAAGAAATGAGGACAACCTCAGAGACCTCCAAGACAATTTGAAATGCTCCAACATTCGAATTATAGGAGTCCCAGAAGAAGAAGACAAAAAGAAAGACCATGAGAAAATACTTGAGGAGATAATAGTTGAAAACTTCCCTAAAATGGGGAAGGAAATAATCACCCAAGTCCAAGAAACCCAGAGAGTGCCAAACAGGATAAACCCAAGGCGGAACACCCCAAGACATATTTTAATCAAACTAACAAAGACCAAACACAAAGAACAATTACTAAAAGCAGCAAGGGAAAAACAACAAATAACACACAAGGGGATCCCCATAAGAATAACTGCAGATCTTTCAATAGAAACTCTTCAGGCCAGGAGGGAATGGCAAAACATACTTAAAGTGATGAAAGATAATAACCTTCAGCCAAGACTACTGTACCCATCAAGGATCTCATTCAAATATGAAGGAGAAATCAAAAGCTTTACAGACAAGCAAAAGCTGAGAGAATTCAGCACCACCAAACCAGCTCTCCAACAAATGCTAAAGGATAGACTTTAGAAAGGAAACACAAAAAGGACGTATAAACCCGAACCCAAAACAATAAAGTAAATGGCAACAGGAGCATACTTATCAATAATTACCTTAAATGTAAATGGGTTGAATGCCCCAACCAAAAGGCAAAGACTGGCTGAATGGATACAAAAACAAGATCCCTATATATGCTGCCTACAAGAGACCCACCTCAAAACAATGGACACATACAGACTAAAAGTGAAGGGCTATAAAAAGATATTCCATGCAAATAAAGACCAAAAGAAAGCAGGAGTAGCAATACTCATATCCGATTAAATAGACTTTAAAACAAAGGCTGTGAAAAGGGACAAAGAAGGCCACTACATAATGATTAAAGGATCAATCCAAGAAGAAGATATAACAATTATAAATATATATGCACCCAACATAGGAGCACCGCAATATGTAAGACAATTGCTAACAAGCATGAAAGGGGAAATTAATAACACAATAATAGTGGGAGACTTTAATACCCCACTCACACTTATGGACAGATCAACTAAGCAGAAAATTAACAAAGAAATGCAAACGTTAAATGATACAATTGACCGGTTAGACCTAATTGATATCTATAGGACATTTCACCCCCAAAACAATGAATTTCACCTTTTACTCAAGTGCACACGGAACCTTTTCCAGGATAGATCACATTCTGGGTCATAAATCTAACCTTGATAAATTCAAAAAAATCGAAATTATTCCAAGCATCTTCTCTGACCATAATGCACTATGGTTAGATCTCAATTACAGGAGAAAAACTATTAAAAATTCCAACATTTGGAGGCTGAACAACACCCTACTGAATAATCAACAAATCACAGAAGAAATTAAAAAAGAAATCAAAATATGCATCAAAACGAATGAAAATGAAAACACAACAACACAGAACCTGTGGGACACTTTAAAAAGCAGTCCTAAGAGGAAAGTTCATAGCAATACAGGCATACCTCAAGAAACAAGAAAAAGTCAAATAAATAACCTAACTCTTCACCTAAAGCAACTAGAGAAGGAAGAAATAGAGAACCCCAGAGTTAGTAGAAGGAAAGAAATCCTAAAAATTAGGGCAGAAATAAATGCAAAAGAAACAAAAGAGACCATAGCAAAAATCAACAAAGCAAAAAGTTGGTTCTTTGAAAGGATCAATAAAATTGACAAACCATTAGCCAGACTCATCAAGAAACAAAGAGAAAAAATCAAATCAACAAAATTAGAAATGAAAATGGAGAGATCACGAGAGACAACACAGAAATACAAAGAATCCTAAGAGACTACTATCAGCAATTATATGCCAATAAAATGGACAACTTGGAAGAAATGGACAAATTCTTAGAAAAGTACAAATTTCCAAACTGAACCAGGAAGAAATAGAAAATCTTAACAGACCCATCACAAGCACGGAAATTGAAACTGTAATCAGAAATCTTCCAGCAAACAAAAGCCCAGGTCCAGACAGCTTCACAGCTGAATTCTACGAAAAATTCCGAGAAAAGCTAATACCTATCTTACTGAAGCTATTCCAGAAAACCGCAGAGGAAGGTAAACTTCCAAACTCATTCTATGAGGCCACCATCACCCTAATACCAAAACCTGACAAAGACACCACAAAAAAAGAAAGCTACAGGCCAATATCACTGATGAACATAGACGCAAAAATCCTCATCAAAATCCTAGCAATCAGAATCCAGCAACACATTAAAAGATCATACACCATGACCAAGTGGGCTTTATCCCAGGGATGCAAGGATTCTTCAATATCCGCAAGTCAATCAATGTAATTCATCACATTAACAAACTGAGAAATAAAAATCATATGATTATCTCAATAGATGCAGAAAAAGCCTTTAACAAAATTCAGCATCCATTTATGATAAAAACGCTCCAGAAAGCAGGAATAGAAGGAACATACCTCAACATAATAAAAGCTATATATGACAAACCCACAGCTAACATTATCCTCAATGGCAAAAATTGAAACCATTTCCCTAAAGTCAGGAACAAGACAAGGGTGTCCACTTTCACCACTACTCTTCAACATCATACTGAAAGTTATGGCCACAGCAATCAGAGCAGAAAAAGAAATACAAGGAATTCAAATTGGAAAAGAAGAAGTAAAACTCTAACTGTTTGCAGATGACATGATCCTCTACATAGAAAATCCTAAAGTCTCGACCAGAAAACTACTAGAGCTAATCAGTGAATATAGGAAAGTTGCAGGATATAAAATTAACACTCAGAAATCCCTTGCATTCCTATACACTAATAATGAGAAAGTAGAAAAAGAAGTTAAGGAAACAATTCCATTCACCATTGCAACGAAAAGAATAAAATACTTAGAAATATTCCTATCTAAAGAAACTAAAGACCTATATATCGAAAACTATAAAACACTGATGAAAGAAATCAAAGAGGACACTAATAGATGGAGGAATATACCATGCTCATGGGTTGGAAGAATCAATATAGTGAAAATGAGTATACTACCCAAAGCATTCTACAGATTCAGTGCAATTCCCATCAAGCTACCAACAGTATTTTTCACAGAACTAGATCAAATAATCTCAAGATTTGTATGGAAATACAAAAAACCTCGAATAGCCAAAGCAATCTTGAGAAAGAAAAATGGAACTGGAGGAATCAACTTGCCTGACTTCAGACTCTACTACAAAGCCACAGTCATTAAGACAGTATGGTACTGGCACAAAGACAGAAATATAGATCAATGGAACAAAATAGAAAGCCCTGAGATTAACCCACACACCTATGGACACCTTATCTTCGACAAAGGAGGCAAGAATATACAATGGAGTAAAGACAGTCTCTTTAACAGGTGGTGCTGGGAAAACTGGTCAACCACTTGTAAAAGAATGAAATTAGACCCCTCTCTAACACCATACACAAAAATAAACTCAAAATGGATTAAAGATCTAAATGTAAGACCAGAAACTATAAAACTCCTAGAGGAGAACATAGGCAAAATACTCTCCGACATAAATCACAGCAGGATCCTCTATGATCCATCTCCCAGTATACTGGAAATAAAAGCAAAGATAAACAAATGGGATCTAATTAAAATTAAAAGCTTCTGCCCAACAAAGGAAACTATAAGCAAGGTGAAAAGACAGCCTTCTGAATGGGAGAAAACAATAGCAAATGAAACAACTGACAAACAACTAATCTCAAAGATATATAAGCAACTTATACAGCTCAACTCCAGAAAAATAAATGATCCAATAAAAAAAATGGGCCAAAGAACTAAACAGCCATTTCTCCAAAGAAGACATACGGATGGCTAACAAACACATGAAAAGATGTTCAACATCACTCATTATCAGAGAAATGCAAATCAAGACCACAATGAGGTACCATTTCACACCAGTCAGAATGGCTGCCATCCAAAAGTCTACAAGCAATAAATGCTGGAGAGGATGTGGAGAAAAGGGAACCCTCTTACACTGCTGGTGGGAATGCAAACTAGTACAGCCACTATGGAAAACAGTGTGGAGATTCCTTAAAAAATTGCAAATAGAACTGCCTTATGACCCAGCAATCCCACTGCTGGGCATACACACTGAGGAAACCAGAATTGAAAGAGACACATGTACCCCAATGTTCATTGCAGCGCTGTTTATAATAGCCAGGACATGGAAGCAACCTAGATGTCCATCAGCAGATGAATGGATAAGAAAGCTGTGGTACATATACACTATGGAATACTACTCAGCCCTTAAAAAGAATAAATTTGACTCAGTTTTAACGAGATGGATGAAATTGGAACTGATTATACAAAGTGAAGTAAGCCAGAAAGAAAAACACCAATACAGTATACTGACACATATATATGGAATTTAGAAGACAGTAATGATGACCCTGTATGTGAGACAACCAAGAGACACAGAGGTATAGAGTGGACTTTTGGACTCTGAGGGAGAGGGAAAGGGTGGGATGGTTTGGGAGAATGGCGGTGAAACATGTATATTTTCCTGTAAGAAACGAAGCGCCAATCTATGTTCAATGTAGGATGCAGGATGCATGGGGCTGATGCACAGGATGATTCAAGTAGAGGATGTGGGGTGGGAGGTGGGAGGGGGCTTCGGCATTGGAAGATTGTGTTCACCTATGGCTGATTCGTGTCAATGTATGGCAAAACAAATACAGTATTCTAATTTAAATAAATAAATAAAAATAAAAAAAATAAAAGCATCAATTCTTCCACACTCAACTTTCTCCACAGTCCAACTCTCATATCTATACATGACCACTGGAAAAACCACAGCCTTGACTAGTTGGAATTTTGTTGGCAAAGTAATGTCTCTGCTTTGAATATCTTATCTAGGTAAGTAATAACTTACTTTCCAAGGAGTAAGTGTCTTTTAATTTCTTGGCTGCAATCACCATCTGTAGATGGACCTTTATTGGCAGAGTAATGCCTCTGCTTTTTAATATGCTGTCTAGGTTTGTCATAGCTTTTCTTTCAAGGAACAAGCATCTTTTAATTTCTTGGCTGCAATCACCATCTGCAGTAATTTTGGAGCCCAAGAAAAGACAGTCCATCACTGTTTCCATTGTTTCCCATCTGTTTATCATGAAGGGATGAGACTGGATGCCATGATCCTAGTTTTTGAATGTTGAGTTTTAAGCCAGGTTTTTCACTTTTCTCTTTCACTCTCATCAAGATGCCCTTTTGTTCTTCTTCATTTTCTACCATAAGGGTGGTGTCATCTGCATATATGAAATGTCAGTAACACTTCTCCTGCCTATCTTGACTCCAACTTGTATTTTATCCAGCCTGGTTCTCTGCAATTCCATGGACTATATATACAGTCCATAGAATTTTCCAGGCCAGAATACTGGAGTGGGTAGCCGTTCCCTTCTCTAGGGAATCTTCTCAGGTCTCCCGCATTGCAGGTGGATTCTTCACCAACTGAGCCACCAGGGAAGTTCCTGATAATAAATGCTATACATTTAATCCTCATACCAATCCTGCCACATATCTATGGGAAAGCTGGTTAATGTTAAAAGGCCTCAGTCAACTTGCCCAAAATTCAAAATAGATTTCTTGTTCAGTTGACTAGAAATTAAGTTACAAAAGTGGCTCAGATGATAAAGCACCCACATGCAATGCGAGAGACCCAGGTTTGATCCCTGGCTTGGGAAGATGCCCTGAAGAAGGAAATGACAACCCACTCCAGTAGTTTTGCCTGGAGAATCCCATGGACAGAGGAGCCTGGAAGGTATAGTCCATGAAGTTGCAAAGAGTCGGACACAACTGAGCGACTTCACTTTCACTTTGAAGGCATCTATCCAGTGCATAAATTTATCAAACTCATTAAAACTATCTCAATACAAAGGAATACTTTTTTTTTTTTTAATGGAAAGGAAAGGAAGTGGTTATATGTACAAAGTTACATTTGATCTAAACAAGTGGTAGGATATTCGCTAAAATAAGTACATTTAAAAAATGCTTATTTGGTATAATTTATTTGATTAGCCAACTATCGTGCCTCAGCTCTTTCAGTGGAACCTGCCTGGTCCATTCTTTTACATGACAGTGAAGAAGCAAATTCAAGAGATGTCTTGCTTTGGGCACCATAATAATTAGGCAACCTTCTTTTTATTTATGCAAATATGAGGTCCCGGACATTGGCTAAGTAGTTGAACAATTAAAGCTCTTTGTCTATTGTTTTGAGACTTCTCTGAAAGCAAAGTTACATTTGATCTATTTCATGAACTAACTGAATCCAAATAATTTGATGCATAGTGGTCCTTGACCAGAACAAATACTGAATGTCATGGACTGAATTAAACATATTTCTCATCCCTCTTTGCACTTTATTTCCTTTTGACTACAATGACCTTCTTTTTTATGGGAAGGGATATGCAGTGAATTCTGGAGTGTGATCTAACTTCTCAGACAAGTTACTTTTACCTTCAGTGCTTATTCCTGCCTTATCTCCAAAATCACCCATCTGATCTGCAGTTATGCTTCTCACAATGTACTATAATGAATGCTCAGGTTATGTAATCTTTTTGATAATCAATTAATGTCCCTTTGCATTTGATCTATGCTTTTAAGAATGTGGCTTGTTGCACTTCCCTTAAAACAGTTCACTATGCCATAGGTATTTCCAGCATCTCTCAAGAGTTAATTGCTTTGTATTTGGGACGAGGTGAAGCTTGTTTTCTTGTCCTTGGAAATACTCACAGTGGATAGACTTTTGGGTCACTGGGTAAACAAACAAGAGAGACATTCTTGATTCATCAGGCATGTCCAGTTCTTGGTGAGCCCCTGAACAGTAGCTCACCAGGCTCCTCTGTCCATGGGATTCTCCATGCAAGAATATTGGAGTGGGTAGCCCTTCCTTTGTCCAGGGGATCTACCTAACCCAGAGTCTGAACCCAGGTCTCCCACATTACAGGGAGTCTTTAGCCTCTGAGCAAACAGGGAAGTTACCCCTTCCAAATCCAAAAGACCACAGATAAAGAGGAGGAGTTCCCTAAATTCAAATATTTTCTACATTCTATTTCTTAGATTTTTTTTTTTAACTGATCAATGACTTTCACATAACAATAACTGGCAAATTCAAGAAGCATTGTAAATCATCAATGTGTGCTATGTGTGTCTTCTCAACTGTAGTCTCAGTTCCACATTCACCTCCTATGTTCTACTTTCTGGTACTGGAAACGCAAAAGTGGTTTTTGGTTTTTGTTTTTTTCCAACAGAATCCATGGTAGCTTTCACCAACAGTGGGTGCTAGTGAGAGAGTAGAAAAGAGAAGGCAATAGTTGATGAGATTGTTCTTTCCTATCAGCCTCTTCCTCATGGTTTTACACCCTGCCAGCTGCATTTTGTTTTAGTTGCTAACTGTTTGCTACTCTCCAAGAATTAGCTTCATTTTGTACCCTCAAAGACAAGAGTCTGAGTTTTCCAAATATCTGAGTTTCAGCTTTCACGGGCCTTCCTTTTGGCTTCCTGAGGTCACAGCACTAACAGAGCCCCAACTCCTATTCAGGGGTGAGAATTTTCCTTTGTCAGTCTCCTCCTGGAAAATTATAGATTTTAATAACCCTAGTATTTTACCTTTGTTCTTCTAGCTCTCATGAGGATGGCTCCTTCAAGTGCCTATGAGTTTTATGTCTATTCATGATTTCCTTTTTATTTTGTAATACTTTTTCTTTAATTGACTGTTTACAATAAGTGTTCTCTAGGAAAATAGTCAAATGATTTTTTTTTTTTTCCCGACTGACCTAGGGATATAGCAAACCCTAGAATAGCAATTTGAGAGTATGTTTGCATTGTTGTAGTTTTAACCCCTTTTATCTATAACAAATATTTGCCAGAGGCTCCTAATTATTTTAGCACAGTTATACAATCCTGACAGTTCATGCTCTGCATTGTATAGTTAAGAATGTGAATGTATATTCTTTCTTTAATTTATATGGCATCATTAGAAATAATTACTTTTCTGTACATCATTCAGATTTTAAATGCCAGAAACAACTTGATTCTCCAGAAGTTAAATTTTATGCCTAGTCATAAGTTGTATTTTAATTCTATACTTTGCCATGGGCTAACATTCGTGCATGGTAGCTAAATCACTTCAGTCATGCCTGACTCTTTGGGACCCCATGGACTGCAGCCCATCAGGCTCCTCTGTCCATGGGATTCTCCAGGCAAGAATACTATAATAAGCTGCCATGCCCTCCTACAGTGGATCTTCTTGACTCAAGAGTTGAACCCTAAATTTCTTATGTCTCCTGCATTGACAGATGGGTTCTTTACCACTAGCACCACCTGGGAACCCCTTCGCTACCATAGCCCCAGACTATAATATTGGCTGAAATTATTTTTACTCTGTTTATTCTTATGCAAACTAGAAAATAAGTCTTTGTTTCCTCAATTTTCTAAAGAATCTGTTAGTTTCAGGTTCCATGTCAGTCAAGGTTCTTCACTAGTGGTAATAAGTTAAGACCAATTCTTGAACAAAATGAAATATTAAAATAATGTTAGCACACAAAATATAAAAATAGAGTAGAAAACATGTTCAGATTATGGGCATGAAAAGGAGATTTTGAAAGCAAGATCATAAACCATTTGCACAGTAGAACCAACAAATGAGTTACTATTACTGTGTTCTATTGCTTCTACAACAAAAATCCTCAGGTAGTATCCATACCTATTTAGTACATTCCAGTTGTTCAGTCTTGTCTGACCTTTTGTGACCCCATGAATCTCAGCACACCAAGCCTACCTGTCTATCACTAATTCCCGGAGTCTATTCAAATTCATGTCCATCGAGTCAGTGATGCCATCCAGCTATCTCATCCTCTGTCGTCCCCTTTTCTTCTTGCCCTCTATCCCTCTCAGCATCAGGGACTTTTCCAATGTGTCATCTTTTCACGTCAGGTGTCCAAAGTATTGGAGTTTCAGCTTTATCATCAGTCCTTCCGATAAACATCCAGAACTGATGTCCTTTAGGATGGACTGGTTTGACCTCCGTGCACTCCAAGGGACTCTCAAGAGTCTTCTCCAACATCACAGTTCAAAAGCATATCAACTCTTCAGCACTCAGCTTTCTTCACAGTCCAACTCTCATTTCTATTACTTCTCATAAATATGAGGGCTCTGTCATTAGATTTAAAAAAAATCTGAATTCTGCTTGATTCTTTTGTCACTATCACCAAATTGGAACATGTAGCATATTTAGCTGTCCGTATTGGATTACTGAAGTCTATATTATGAACTCATATCTTAGCTTTCAGGACAGGATGCATTTTTAGCTTAAAAGTAAGACTCTTTCAAAAAAAAGTAAGGGCCTTTGTAACCAGCCAAGATGTAGAATCAACCAAGATGTAGAAAATTTGTAACCAGCTAAGATGTGTGGATCACAACAAACTATGGAAAATTCTTAAAGAAGTGTAAATACCAGATGACCTTACCTTCCTCCTAACAAACCTGTATGCAGGTTAAGAAACAGTTAGAAGTGGACATGGAACAATAGACTGGTTCCAAATTGGAAAAGAAGTACATCAAGATTCATGGGAAATAGATGGGGAAACAGTGGAAACAGTGTCAGATTTATTTTGGGGGACTTCTAAATCACTGTAGATGGTGACTGCAGCCATGAAATTAAAAGACGCTTACTTCTTGCAAGAAAAGTTATGACCAACCTAGATAGCATATTCAAAAGCAGAGACATTACTTTGCTGACTAAGGTCCGCCTAGTCAAGGCTATGGTTGTCCCAGTAGTCATGTATGGATGTGAGAGTTGGACTGTGAAGAAGGCTGAGTGCTGAAGAATTGATGTGTTTGAACTGAGGTGTTGGAGAAGACACTTGAGAGATCCAACCAGTCCATCCTAAAGGAAATCAGTCCTGAATATTCATTGGAAAGACTGATGGTAAGCTGAAACTCCAATACTTTGGCCACCTGATGTGACTCACTGGAAATTACCCTTATGCTGGAAAAGACTGAAGGCAGAAGGAGAAGGGGATGATAGAGAATGAAATGGTCAGATGTCATCACTGACTGACTCCATGGACAGGAGTTTGAGCATGCTCTGGGGGTTGGTGATGGACAGGGAGGTTTGGCATGCTGCAGTCAGTGGGATCTAAAGAATCAGACATGACTGAACTGAACTGAAGGTGTATAAAACTGAACTAGACTGAAGATGTAGACATGAAAATTTATTGATTATTAATAATATTCAGTTGCTATGCATTTCAGTTAAGTTGCTCAGTTGTGTCCAACTCTTTGCAACCCTATGAATCACAGCACACCAGGCCTACCTGTCCATTATCAACTCTTGATGTTCACACAAACTCATGTGTATCGAGTTGGTGATGCCATTCAGCCATCTCATACTTTGTTGTCCCTTTCTCCTCCTGACCCCATCCCCTTCCAGCATCAGGGTCTTTTCCAGTGAGTCAACACTTCGCATGAGGTGGCCAAAGTACTGGAGTTTCAGCCTCAGCATCAGTCCTTCCAATGAACACCCAAGACTGATTTCCTTTAGGATGTACTGGTTGGATCTCTTTGCAGTCCAAGGGACTCTCAAGAGTCTTCTACAGCACCGCAGTTCAAAAGCATCAATTCTTCAGTGCTCAGCTTTCTTCACAGTCCAACTCTCACATCCATACATGACTACTGGAAAAAGCATAGCCTTGACTAGACAGAACTTTGTTGGCAAAGTAATATCTCTGCTTTTGAATATGCTATCTAGGTTGGTCATAACTTTCCTTCCAAGGAATAAGCATCTTTTAATTTCATGGCTGCAATCACCATCTGCAGTGATATGGGAGCCTCCCAAAATAAAATCTGACACTGTTTCCACTGTTTTTCTATCTATTTCCCATGATGGGATAGGACCAGATGCCATGATCTTAGTTTTCTGAATGTTGAGCTGTAAGCCACCTTTTTCACTCTCTTCTTTCACTTTCATCAAGAGGTTTTTAGTTCCTCTTCCCTATCTGCCATAAGGGTGGTGTCATCTGCATATATGAGGTTTTTGATATTTCTCCCAGCAATCTTGATTCCAGGTTGTGCTTCTTCCAGCCCAGCATTTCTCATGATGTACTCTGCATATAAGTTAAATAAGCAGGGTGACAATATACAGCCTTGAAATACTCCTTTTCCTATTTGGAACCAGTCTGTTGTGCCATGTCCAGTTTTAACTGTTGTTTCCTGACCTGCACACAGATTTCTGAAGAGGCAGGTCAGGTGGTCTGCTATTCCCATCTCTTTCAGAATTTTCCACAGTTTATTGTGATCCACACAGTCAAAGGCTTTGGCATAGTCAATAAAGCAGAAATAGATGTTTTTCTGGAACTCTCTTGCTTTTCCCATGATCCAGCGGGTGTTGGCAATTAGATCTCTGGTTCCTCGACCTTTTCTAAAACCAGCTTGCACATCTGGAACTTCATGGTTCATGTATTGCTGAAGCCTAGCTTGCAGAACTTTGCGCATTACTTTACTAGCGTGTGGGATAAGTGCAATTGTGTCGTAGTTTGAGCATTCTTTGGCATTGTCTTTCTTTAAGATTGGAATAAAAACTGACTTTTTCCAATCCTGTGGCCACTGCTGAGTTTTCCAAATTTGCTGGCATATTGAGTGCACAACTTTCACAACACCATCTTTCAGGATTTGAAATAGCTCCACTTGCATTCCATCACCTCCACTAGCTTTGTTCATAGTGATGCTTTCTAATACTCACTTGACTTCACATTCCAGGATGTCTGGCTCTAGATGAGTGATCACACCATCATGATTATCTGATTCCTGAAGCTCTTTTTGTACAGTTCTTCTGTGTATTCCTGCCACCATCTTAACTTCTGCTTATGTTAGGTCCATACAATTTCTATCCTTTATCGAGCCCATCTTTGCATGAAATGTTCCTATGATAGCTCTAATTTTCTTAAAGAAATCTCTGGTCTTTCACATTCTATTAATTTCCTCTACTGAGGGAGGATTTCTTATCTTTCTTTGCTATTCTTTGGAACTTTGCATTCAAATGGGTATAGAGTTCCTTTGCTCCTTTGCTTTCTGCTTGTCTTTTCACAGCTATTTGTAAGGCCTCCTCAGACAACCATTTTGATTTTTTGCTTTTCTTTTCCTTGGGGATGGCTTTGATCCCTGTGTCCTGTACAATGTCATGAACCTCTCTCCATAGTTCATCAGGTACTTTGTCTACCAGATCTAGGCCCTTAAATCCACTTCTCACTTCCACTGTATACTCATAAGGGATTTGATTTAGGTCATACCTGAATGGTCTAGTGGTTTTCCCTACTTTCTTCAATTTGAGTCTGAATTTGGCAATAAGAATTCCATGATTTGAGCCACAGTCAGCCCCATGACTTGTTTTTGCTGACTGTATAGAGCTTCTCCATCTTCGGTTGCAAAGAATATAATCAATCTGATTTCGGTGTTGACCATCTGTGATGTCCATATGTAGAGTCTTCTCTTGTGCTGTTGGAAAAGTGTGTTTGCTATGACAAGTATGTTCTCTTTGAAAATCTCTATTAGCCTTTGTCCTGCTTCATTCTGTACTCCAAGGCCAAATTTGCCTGTTACTCCAGGTGTTTCTTGACTTCCTACTTTTGCATTCTAGTACCCTATAATGAAAATGACATTTTATTTATTATTTTTTTTTTGCCTGTTAGTTCTAAAAGGTCTTTTAGGTCTTCATAGAATCATTCAACTTCAGCTTCTTCAGCGTTTCTGGTTGGGACATAGGCTTGGATCACCATGATATTGGATGGTTTGCCTTGGAAACAAACAGCGATCATTCTGTCATTTTTGAGATTGCATCGAAGTACTGCATTTTTGGACTCTTTTGTTGACCATGATGGCTACTCCTTTCCTTCTAAGGGCTTCCTGCCCACAGCAGTAAATATAATGGTCATCTGAGTTAATTTCACCCATTCCAGTCCATTTTAGTTCCCTGATTCCTAGAATGTTGACGTTCACTCTTGCCATTTCTTGCTTGACCACTTTCAATTTGCCTTGATTCATGGACTTGGTATTCCAGGTTCCTATGCAATATTGCTCTTTACAGCATCGGGCCTTACTTGTATCACCAGGCACATCCCCAACTGGGTATTGTTTTTGCTTTGGCTCCTTTTCTTCATTCTTTCTGGAGTTATTTCTCCATTGATCTCTAGTAGCATATTGGGCACCTACTGACCTGGGGAGTTCCTCTTTCAGTATCCTATCATTTTGCCTTTTCATACTGTTCCCAAGGCAAAAATGGGGTTGGGTTTCTCAAGGCAAGAATACTGAAGTGGTTTGCCATTCTCTTCTCCAGTGGACTACATTCTCTCAGACCTCTCCTCCATGACCTGTCCATCGTGGGTGGCCCCACATAGCATGGCTTAGTTTCATTGAGTTAGACAAGGCTGTGGTCCATGCAGATTGGCTAGTTTTCTGTGGTTATGATTTCAATATGTCCGCCTTCCGATGCCCTCTCGCAACAGTTACCATCACATTTGGGTTTCTCTTACCTTGGACGTGGGGTATCTCTTCACGGCTGCTCCAGCAAAGCACAGCCACTGCTCCTTGCCTTGTACGAGGTTACCCCTCCTGACCTTGAAAATGGTTGGCTCTTGTTGCCCTCCAATGCCTGCACAGCTGACACTCCTTGGATGTGGGGTTGCTATGCAACCAAATAATAAAGACACACACTGACTTCTAATATTCTTATTTCACACTGACTTACAAAACAAAGCCTGTTTTCCACCAAGATCTTCATTAAACCATGAAAACCTCCTCTTCTGCTTACATTGTTATAACAATTCATTCTATATTCTACAAAAGCATACAGTTCTCAGTTATAATAATTTTTGGATGTAGATTAGAGAACTGCTAGAACCATTCATTTAAGTTTTTCTCTGATCACTGGGAGCACTGTTTTTATCTGACTTCTTCAAGTCATTGTCATCATGCTATGAATCTCTGTTAAATTTAAACTAGAATGCTAAATTCTGTAAACTCCGACACTGAAGCTCTATGGTTATGTTCAGTGTGTGGGATCAGACTGCAGTACTTCGATTTTTGTTTTTATCATTCATTACAGAATTATTGTGCACTGATTTTCTTAACATTTTGTTTTTCTACTTTCTCCCTTGATAATGGGATATTCATTGTGGCATGGCTATTATAAACAGTAATTATTCAATATGTTACAAGCTTAGCCTGGAACAACTTTTTACAAAATGTTATCACCATCAGTATTTTTGCCTTGAATGTGACAGTTTGCTGAAAAATTTAAACTAAGAACCCCTCCAATTCAGTTCCGTTCAGTTCAGTTCAGTCGCTCAGTCGTGTCTGACTCTTTGCGACCCCATGAATGGCAGCATGCCAGGCCTCCCTGTCCATCACCAACTCCCAGAGTTCACTCAGACTCACATCCATCGAGTCAGTGATGGCCTCTAGCCATCTCATCCTCGGTCGTCCAGTTTTCCTCCTGCCCCCAATCCCTCCCAGTATCAGAGTCTTTTCCAATAAGTCAACTCTTTGCATGAGATGGCCAAAGTACTAGAGTCTCAGCTTTAGCATCATTCCGTCCAAAGAAATCCCAGGGCTGATCTCCTTCAAAATGGGCTGATTGGATCTCCTTGCAGTCCAAGGGACTCTCAAGAGTCTTCTCCAACACCACAGTTCAAAAGCATCAATTCTGTTGTGCTCAGCCTTCTTCACAGTCCAACTCTCACATCCATACATGACCACAGGAAAAACCATAGCCTTGACTAGACGGACCTTAGTCGGCAAAGTAATGTCTCTGCTTTTGAATATAGTATCTAGGTTGGTTTTAAGTTTTCTTCCAAGGAGTAAGCGTCTTTTAATTACATGGCTGCAGTTACCATCTGCAGTGATTTTGAGCCCCCAAAATAAAGTCTGACTCTGTTTCCACTGTTTCCCCATCTATTTCCCATGAAGTGAATAACCCCTCCAGTAGGGCCCTTCCAACATCTTATTATAATATAAATTAACTATCTTCACACTAAATATAATATTCTAGACAGATCCAGTCGTCTTTCCTGGGATTCAGGTTTAATGAGAGAATTTAATTCAATGTACTTTTAAAATTTACTTCACTGATTACATGACAAACATGGTGAAATATTAATGCTGAAAGGATAAAAAGTAAAGATGCATTCCTCAAATAATTTACATCCTGATGGGGGGATAGAAAAAAATCATTTATTTTTGTGTAATATTTGTATACATAAGATGATAACTATTCAGAGTGCTATGGAGCCTAGAAGAGAAACATTTATACTACCCCACTATTCTTAGAGAGGTATCAAGAGCAGAAATGAACCAAGACCTGAAGAAACAGAACTATAAATCTTAAAGAAAAATGTGGAGCTACCATTTCTGTTAAAAGAACCTGTATGAATAAAAAAAAAAATAGAATTGTGAAATAATATATTGTGTTAAGCACTTTATAAGAAGTTTGTGGTGTAAAATAGCAAGAAATGAAGCAGAATCTATGAAAAGAGACCAATTCATAGAAGGGCTTATGTACCATGCTGAAGAATTTAGACTTAAGCTTCAGGTGATCAAGAGCAATTGAAGAATTTAAGCAGGGAAGATAGTGACAAAGACCAATTTTGATTTTAAAACAGATTTCCAATCTAAAGATACTTTCATTCGTGAGCTAGCTCAATCACTTATTAACTGAGGGATTTAGAGAAGTTTGCTTAAATTTCAGGTTGAGAAGCTTGAATATGATATACAACATATCAAAAGGTATATGGAACAAATAAATGCACATGATAGTTGCCAGATGCAGTCAGAACTCAGAAATATGAATGTCAGGTACACATCCTATAAATGAGGAATTGTACTACTCTTAGTTTCATAACGAATGATAGATTTCAATCTGAGAAAAGTTTTTTCTCAGATTGATATCTGACTGTATGATGATAAAGCTACTTTAAGAATGCTCCATGAATAATTTCTTGCAGCAGGCATGGAAAGATGAGTCACACATAACACATTCAGAAAGAAGAGACAGAAAATACAAATGCTAACAAGGATGATACTGTGATAACAATTTGGGATACAAAGAAATCCAGATAATATATTGTACTAGCTACTAAGCAAAGACCTGAGTATTAAAAAAATAAAAATAAACATTTCATTAATGCTTATTATGGGGTTGGGATCTTAAGAAATTAATCACTACCATAATAATGACAGAAATCCCTAAGGCATACTTATTTTTAAAAAGGAAAAACTGTACAAGAGGCTGGAATTACAAAAAAAAAAAAAAAAAAAAGGGAATTTTCTTTCTTGTTCTTAAATTCATTAACTCCATACATATTTATAACAGTGCACACTGGTATCACTATTGTCTGTTATCAGACATGTAATTTTTCTTCTCAAGTACAAAATTAATTAAATAATCAGGTTAACACATTTATAAAGAGTTGTATATAAAATGAAGATAAAATAACACATTAGTGACATCCAAAACATCTTCAGAATTAAATAATTCCTTGAGGATGTGGCATGACATTTGAAATATGATGGATAAGTAGGAACTAATTACATAAAAACAGGATGAAATGTATTTTATACAGAGGTTGTTGTACCGCCTAACTCTTATACTGGGAAAGACAGGTGAGAGTGGTCCAGCAAAGGGCATATGATTGGGGAAAATATGTAGTTTAAAGAAACTCCAAAATATTTAATCATCATGCTAAAATGGGATGAAAAAATTGATAGAGTGATTTCAACTGAATTTAGAGAAATTTCCAAGAATATATTCAGTTCAGTTCAGTCGCTCAGTTGTGTGCAACTCTTTGAGACCCCATGAACTGCAGCACACCAGACCTCTCTGTCCATCACCAACTCCCAGGGTCCACTCAAACCCATGTCCATTGAGTTGGTGATGCATCCAATCATCTCATCCTCTGTCGTCCCCTTCTACTCCCGCCCTCAATCTTTCCCAGCATCAAGGGCTTTTCCAGAATCAGCTCTTCGCATCAGGTGACCAAAGTACTGGAGTTTCAGCTTCAGCATCAGTCCTTCCAATGAACACCCAGGACTGATCTCCTTTAGGATGGACTGGTTGCATCTCCTTGCAGTCCAAGAGATTCTCAAGAGTCTTTTCCAAAACCAAAGTTCAAAAGCATCAATTCTTCTGCTCTCAGCTTTCTTTATAGTCCAAGTCTCACATCCATATAGGACCACAGGAAAAACCATAGCCTTGATTACATCAACCTTTGTTGGCAAAGTAATGTCTCTGCTTTTGAATACGCTATCTAGGTTGGTCATAACTTTCCTTGCAAGGAGTTAAGCATCTTTAATTTCATGGCTGAAATCACCATCTGCAGTGATTTTGGAGCCCCCCAACATAAAGTAAGCCACTGTTTCCACTGTTTCCCCATCTATTTCCCATAAAGTGGTGGGACCAGATGCCATGATTTTAGTTTTCTGAATGTTGAGCTTTAAGTCACCTTTTTCACTCTCCTCTTTCACTTTCATCAAGAGGCTTTTAGTTCATTTTCCTTTCTGCCATAAGGGTGGTGTCATCTGCATATCTGAGGTTATTGATATTTCTCCTGGCAATCTTGATTCCAACTTGTGCTTCTTCCAGTCGAGCATTTCTCATGATGTACTCTGTGTATAAGTTAAATAAGCAAGGTGATAATATATATCCTTGACATACTCCTTTTCCTATTTGGAACCAGTCTGTTGTTCCATGTCCAGTTCTCTGTTACTTCCTGATCTGCGTACAGATTTCTCAAGAGACAGATCAGGTGGTCTGGTATTCCCATGTCTTTAAGAATTCTCCACATTTTATTGTCATCCTGATCAATTAAAAAAAAAAAAGAGAGAGAAAGAGAGAAAGCATGACAGAATCAAACCAGCAATTAAAATATATGACTTGAAATTGAGACCAAAAGCAGAAAAACACATTTTTTTCTTCAAGAATTCTTCCAAATTGAAGGAAGACAGGAATTTTTAATTTAAGTGGCATACAGAAAGCCAAGCAAGATGAGTGCAAACAACACAGTAATGAGAAACTTACTTCAGAATTTATGAGAGAAAAATAGATGGCAATTAAATTTTATCTAGATTTTTAAAAGCAAGTCCTCTACACTGAAGTAACAATTAAATTTGAATCAGATATCTCCCCAGATTTTCAGAACAAATACAAATGTTTTTGAAATCTAGAAAGAACAATTTTGATCAAAACACGCTCTAAATTCTCAATTAAGTAAAGAAAAAAATTAAGGTATTCTCTGAGATACAAAGATCAGAAATGATAATTTACATATATTCATTCTAAGTAAGTTTTAAAAACTATTTAAAGAAAAGCCATTCTACTTTGACTGAAAACTAAGTATATATTTGACTTCATGTAACTGAAAAATCAACATATGTTTGAATTCAGGTGTGATTTCCCACAAGATTCCAACAATATCACCATAAGTTTTAGTCTAACAATTATCAAATCTACTTCCTTGAGTAAACTCTGTTATTAGATTGGCTCATCAGTCTTAATAGCAATATGGTTTCAAAAATTCTCAAACTCAAAATTTCAGGACTAATAACATTGTTAATAGATATAGGATGCTGTCCATCCACAACCACTCTTGTGGATGGACAATTGAATCCAGCTGTTTCCACACCCCTGAAGGAAAGTGAAGTGTTTTCTCTCAACTTTATGTCCACACTGGTCCTGATGTTTGACACAGCCCCTAAAGCCACATGGGTAGAAATTTGATAAAGGTGGATTCCCATTCTGCTGCTGCTGCTGCTGCTGCTGCTAAATCAATTCAGTTGTGTCTGACTCTGTGTGACCCCATGGACAGCAGCCCATCAGGCTCCTCTGTCCACAGGATACTCTAAGCAAGAATACTGGAGTGGGTTGCCACTTCCTTCTCCAGGATTCCCATTAAGAAAATGAACTATCACTTTTCAAACAAAGACAAAATAGTGTTATTTAGCTAAAATCATCTAACCAAAATCCTTGATCTAACTAATGATTTAAAAATTATCCCAAATCTGAACATAAAGACAAAAAAATGAGTCTGCTTTTTCAGCATTGTACAGGTATCCTAATCTAAGTTTTAGGAGAATATATATTTTTGTTTTCTCTCTACCTTTATTCTCCAGCTTTGTTGAGGGTTGAATGACAAATAAAACTGTACAATGTTAAAATCTGGAAATTCACTGCTTATTATTGATTTCAAGTCCCAGATTTAGTAACAGAGCATTCTAACTTGTATATTTTGTCCAATAAGGATGTATATAATTCTTGCCTGATGGCAAAAATGAAGATTATGGTTTATGACTCTGTAGAACATTGACTAGTTTTATATTAAACTCAGTGATCTTGTATTAATACTCCTTTGTTTAATTGCCTATAAATATTTGAAATGCTTTTTGGACCTATATTAATGACTTACTGCTCCCTAATTAATTGATGTGTATAATCAAAAAAATGTAAATATTTGATTGTATTTGTAAGAAGTTGTAATTTAATATTTCTGAAAATTATAATTTAGAACTGACATTCATATATATCATCCTTCCCATATGTATGTTTCTGAAAATATTCCTGAAAATTTAAAAATCATTAATCTCCTCCTCAAAGTTTCCTCTTGTCATGGCATTCATCTCCCTCTCCAAGCAAGGTGTGATCACCATTAGTTTAGGCTGTGTCTCCTTGTGACATGGAGATCTTTGGATAAATTTGTATTACCTTTAATTAATACAACATAAAAAGGAAGGTGAAACAATACAAGAGTTAAAAACAAATTGACAGAGGAAGTAGCTGGAAAAAAACAATGAGGTCATATATTACTTCTAAGAATAATGTGGATTTTTAACCTGATCGTGGGATGATTCCTAGTTGTTCTTGCTTGTTGTTGTTTTTTCTGGAAGAAGCTCCTTAGCCCATTACTTCTGCCTCACTCCCTATGCCTCTTGGTTCCATTTCTGGGAAAGTGAAAGCAAAAGTCACTCAGTTGTGTCCAACTCATTGTGACCCCATGGACTATACAGTCCATGAAATTCTCTGGGCCTGAATATTGGAGTGGGTAGCCTTTCCCTTCACCAGGGGATCTTCCCAACCCAAGGACTGTACCCAGGTCTCCTGCATTGGTGGTAGATTCTTTACCAGTGGAGCCACCAGGGAAGCCCAGTAATACTGGAGTGGGTAGCTTATCCCTTCTTGAGCAGATTTTTCCCAACCCAGAAACTGAACCAGGGTCTCCTACATTACAGATGGATTCTTCACCAACTGAGCTATCAGAGAAACCCCTTCCATTTCTGGGAGAAATTCCGTATTCAGTGCTATCCTTGCCCACATCTGAGATGTGATTTGGAAATTATGTATATTCTGAATGCTGAATCTTTATCATTTACATCTTGCATTTTTGTAGACATGTGTCTTCATTGTGTGTAAAGACAGCAAATATGAAAGTGACTTGGAGTTGCTAAATGAGAGACCAATAATAATTTCTTAATCCCAGACACTAGGAAAATAACTCCCTGGAAACCAGATAACATGTTGAGCCATGTTCCCAGTTCTATAGCTGGAACTTGAAGTATTGGTTTCATGGTGACAATACGTAATTACATGCTCACTTATCTAACCCTCCGTTTAATGGCCTCCACTGAGTCATCTACTTTGGACGATCTGAGACAATGAATGGGAAGATGAAGTTAATCTTCTCTGATCCATACTATCTGCACTTAAACCATAAAAATAGTTGTCTCCTGTGTCTGCCTGGTAGTTTGTAATAGGAGATTCATGGAAAGGGACCGTGGGAATTGGAGTTCTTCCATCTCAATCTCATTGCCAATTTTGGCTCTGGATTCCTTAACTCTGCTAACAATAACAAGCTTCTTGTTAAATAATTTAGTGTTTTCACCCCCCAAAGCCTCCAGGTTATTAGACTTTTAGTCATGCTTGGAGATTGTCCAGAGGTGAAAAGTATGTCTTTTCTTTCTGTTGAGTCATTTCAAGCCCAATCTTTATCTTTATTACAGGATATTACTGAGTCTAAGAGAAAGGAAAAAGATAACGACCCTCTCGAATAACCTGAATTTTCCCTCTCACATCACAAAATATACAATCATGTTAAGTTTATATTGTAAAGTATAAAAAAGAGCATTTTGGTCACTTGTTTAGTAACAGATAGCAAAAATCAAACTTCCATACTTGAGACTACTGCAATCTCCATTGTCTCCCAAACTACTTCTACCTTGGCAATTTCAGTTTTAAAACCTGCCTATTGTATGTTTCCTTCATAATACCAAATTTCAGCGTCACTTAGGATAGGTTTTGATGTCTAAAAATTAGCCTAAAATGGAATGGGGATAACATATTTTAACCCAAGATACTACCTGTTTCTTAGATATACTTTTAAAAAAAATTTTTAAATTGCTTCTGTATGTAATAGATGGGGAAACAATGGAAACAGTGTCAGACTTTATTTTGGGGGGCTCCAAAATCACTGAAGATGATGATTGCAGCCATGAAATTAAAAGACACTCCTTGGAAGAAAAGTTATGACCAACATAGACAGTATATTCAAAAGCAGAGACATTACTTTGCTGACTAAGGTCCGTCTAGTCAAGGCTATGGTTTTTCCTGTGGTCATGTATGAATGTGAGAGTTGGACTGTGAAGAAGGCTGAGCACTGAAGAATTGATGCTTTTGAACTGTGGTGTTGGAGAAGAGTCTTGAGAGTCCCTTGGACTGCAAGGAGATCCAACCAGTCCATTCTGAAGGAGATCAGCCCTGGGATTTCTTTGGAAGGAATGATGCTAAAGCTGAAACCTCAGTTCTTTGGCCACCTCATGAGAAGAGTTGACTCACTGGAAAAAAAAACTCTGATGCTGGGAAGGATTGGGGGCAGGAGGAGAAGGGGACGACAGAGGATGAGATGGCTGGATGGCATCACGTACTCGATGGGTGTGAGTCTGGGTGAACTCCAGGAGATGGTGATGGACAGGGAAGCCTGGCGTGCTGCGATTCATAGGGCTGCAAAGAGTCAGATATGACTGAGCGACTGAACTGAACTGAACTGATCATTATTTTAGGGTAGTTTCACTTTTAATCACAAGCTTAGCTCAGTCCTCAATTATACTTTTAGTAAATGCTGTTTTACCTTCTATTTTAAGTATGGTATTAATATACAAAAATGAAGGCTTCAGCTTTTCACTTCCACATAAAATATAACTGTTTTGAGCATCAGCAGATGAAAGGACAATTTCAGGAGAGAGAAAAAGGGACACACACACATTCTGTTCTAGGCATTTTTTGTACCATGACAGACAAAAGTAAGTGCATTGATCAAAGCAGATAAAATAACTCTGTATTCTCTATCTTAAACTTAGTTTAAGTAGAAAAGATTGAAATGATGAGTACCACTCTGTATTGTTGCCCTTCTGAGATCAGTTCTGTCTCCAAATTTTATGTCCAAATATTGCAGGTACTCCCTTCTCAGCATCTCTCAGTCCTGGCTAAACTGAAGAGAGAAGGTACACCTCTCTGAAGCCCTATAAGCTAAAACAGAAGAGGCTGATTTAATGAGAAAATTGTCAACAGCTTTCCCTTTCATAAACCAGAAGAGTGAGCCTACAAATATTATCTCCATCATTCCATCATTAGGACAGAATGCATTTCCGAAAAAATAAAAGGGGACTTCTGATGTTCAAGACTATTCAATCTTATGATAAAATCACCAAATACTGAAGAAGGATGCTTTTTTTTTAATGGGTTCTAGAGTAATTCATGTAAACAATGGTTTCAAATGCCAGAGCTGACACTGAGGTTCTTTTAGTTAAGTTCTCTCAGGGATTCAAAATCCCCATCACCTCATCCTCTGCTTTCCAATTTTTATCATAGTTTAATATGACTGGTGTATTATGAGTCAGGGCACTACTCCTATATATTTTTATATACCATAAGCAAATATTGCTTAATCTCTCATGTGTCTGCACAAGGGTGATTTTTATTTTAAAGTTTTGGAAAGTTTATATAGAAACAAATGCAAAATATTTAAAAAATAAATAAAATGGAATAACTAAATATTAAGCATATGATGATGAAATGATTACAGTTCAAACACAAAACACCAAATGAAAATGTAATGTATTATCAATCTGTTTAATATTTAATATAGTGAGTTATTTAAACTCTGCTTAAAATATTATGATTTATGAATGACAGGAAATTCCCTAGTATCTCTTCAGTTCTAAACTGACAACATAGGGTGCAGGCCCATCATAATTGTTCAGTAATTGTTTACTGAACTGATTCGACCCAGGTTAACCCTTCATCTAACATTCTTTCTTTACTTCTTGGGTATAAGTTATGGACTAAATTTTTCTGAAGTCCATACTGGAACCCTAGTTGTAACAATGCAATCTGGATTTAGTTATAAGATCTAGTTATTAGAGTATATATCACTTTCAGATCTGACTTGCTAAAAACATCCCAAACTATCATTCATTCTCCTTCCATAGTGATTGTGAAGCAATGTGTTGATGATAGAACAAAACAAAAGAAGGTCCCTGAGTTTTGTAACCTACTTTTGGAGGAGAATTGGCTTCCTAGTGTGACCAACTGCTTTGGACAGTGACACGAGTAAGAATTATTTCATAATTTTAAGTAATTTACATATATTTGAAATATGATACAATAACTATTGTTCAGATCAGTTCAGTCGTTCAGTCGTGTCCAACTCTTTGCGATCCCATGAATCGCAGCACACCAGGCCTTCCGGTCTACCACCATCCCCCGGAGTTCACCCAGACTCACACCCATCGAGTACGTGATGCCATCCAGCCATCTCACTCTATATCGTCCCCTTCTTCTCCTGCCCCCAATCCTTCCTAGCATCAGAGATTTTTCCAGTGAGTCAACTCTTCTCATGAAGTAGCCAAAGTACTGGAGTTTAAGCTTTAGCATCATTCCTTCCAAAGAAATTCCAGGGCTGATCTCCTTCAGAATGGACTGGTTGGATCTCCTTGCAGTCCAAGGGACTCTCAAGACTCTTCTTCAACACCACAGTTCAAAAGCATCAATTCTTCAGCGCTCAGCCTTCTTCACAGTCCAACTCTCACATTCATACATGACCACAGGAAAAACCATAGCCTTGACTAGACGGACCTTAGTCAGCAAAGTAATGTCTCTGTTTTTGAATACACTATCTAGGTTGGTCATAACTTTTCTTCCAAGGAGTAAGTGTCTTTTAATTTCATGGCTGCAGTCACCATCTTCAGTGATTTTGGAGCCCGCCAAAAATAAAGTCTGACACTGTTTCCACTGTTTCCCCATCTATTTCCCATGAAATAATGGGACTGGATGCCATGATCTTCGTTTTCTGAATGTTGAGCTTTAAGTCAACTTTTTCGCTTTCCTCTTTCACTTTCATCAAGAGGCTCTTTAGTTCTTCTTCCCTTTCTCCCATAAGAGTGGTATCATCTGCTTAGCTAAGGTTTTTGATATTTCTCCTGGCAATCTTGATTCCAGCTTGAGTTTCTTCCAGTCCAGCGTTCTCATGATGTACTCTGCATATAAGTTAAATAAGCAGAGTGACAGTATACAGCCCTGACGTACTCCTTTTCCTATTTGGAACCAGTCTGTTGTCTCATGTCTAGTCGTTGCTTCCTGATCTGCATACAGATTTCTCAAGAGGCAGGTTAGGTGCTCTGGTATTCCCATTTCTTTCAGAATTTTCCACAGTTTATTGTGATCCACACAGTCAAAGGCTTTGGTATAGTCAATAAAGCAGAGATAGATGTTTTTCTGAAACTCTCTTGCTTTTTTAAGGTTCCAGAGGATGTTGGCAATTTGATCTCTGGTTCCTCTGCCTTTTGGAAAACCAGCTTGAACATCAGGAAGTTCACGGTTCATGTATTGCTGAAGCCTGGCTTGGAGAATTTTGAGCATTACTTTACTAGTATGTGAGATGAGTGCAAGTGTGTGGTAGTTTGAACATTCTTTGGCATTGCCTTTCTTAGGGATTGGAATGAAATGACCTTTGCCAGTCCTGTGGCACCTGCTGAGTTTTCCAAATTTGCTGGCATTTTGAGTGCAGCACTTTCACAGCATCATCTTTCAGGATTCGAAACAGATCTACTCTAATTCCATCACCTCTACTAGCTTTGTTCGCAGTGATGCTTTCTAAGGCCCACTTGACTTCAGATTCCAAGATGTCTGGCTCTAGATGAGTGATCACATCATCATGATTATCTGGGTCTTGAAGATCTTTTTGTACAGTTCTTCCGTGTATTCTTGTCACCTCTTCTTCTGTTAGGTCCAGACCATTTCTGCCCTTTATCGAGCCCATCTTTTTATGAAATATTTCCTTTGTTTCTCTAATTTTCTTGACGAGATAGCTAGTCTTTCCCATTCTGTTCTTTTCCTCTATTTCTTTGCATTGATCACTGAGGAAGGCTTTCTTATCTCTTCTCGCTATTCTTTGGAACTCTACATTCAAATGCTTATATCTTTTCTTTTCTCCTTTGCTTTTCACTTCTCTTCTTTTCACAGCTATTTTTAAGGCCTCCTCAGACAGCCATTTTGCTTTTTTGTATTTCTTTTCCATGGGGATGGTGTTGATCCCTGTCTCTTGTACAATGTCACGAACCTCCATCCATAGTTCATCAGGCACTGTATCTATCAGATCTAGGCCCTTAAATCTGATAAAGTGTCCAAGGATTATCAGATTCCCCTTCTGTTCTGTAATCCCTGTGCCCTTGGTGCACAGCCTCCTGGGAACTCGGCCATCATCCCCAACTGAAGAAGGTCCCATGGTTCACAGGAGGAGAATGGAAATGGGGCTGCCCAGGAGGGGGGATATTTAAAATCACTGGGTCTTAGCATTGAAAGGAATTTTTAGAGACTGAGTGAAACCCAAGCTCCTCATTCATTCTGAGAATGAGAAATACGAAATCCAGAGAAGCTGAATGACTTTGCTGGTAAGGCCAGCTGATAAAGTCTCTCGCTATTTCTGTTGTTTACCACTTTTTGCTATGAAGTGCTGGGACCAGATACCATGACCTTAGCTTTCTGTATATTGATTTTTAAGCCAGTGTTTTTCACTTTCCTCTTTCAAATTCATCAAGAGGCTCTTTGGCTTCTCTTCACTTTCTGACATAAGGGTGCTGTCATCTGCATATCTGAGGTTATTGATATTTCTCGTGCAATCTTGTTTCCAGCTTGTGCTTCATCTAGCCCAGCATTTTGCATGATGTATTCTGCATATAAATTAAGTAAGCAATGTGACAGTATACAGCCTTCACATAGTCCTTTCCCAATTTTGAACCAATTTTCATTTTATATAACTATACAGTTTTTTAAGATTACTTTCTATATATTGTTTGACAAAGCACTGACTACATATATGCATCTTTGATTATTTCTTACACCCAACAGTTTGTACTGCCCACTCCACCTACTCCTATATTGCCCCTCCCATACAGGTAACCATTAGTTTGTTTTCTCTATCTATGAGTCTGCTTCTTTAATGCTGTATTTGTTAGTTTATCAATTTCTTTAGATTCCACATATAGTTGATATCATGCTTATTTTTCTTTATGGCTGAGTACATCTTTATCCATTCAACTATTTATGGACACATAGGTTTTTCCTGTATCTTGTTTATTGTAAATAATGCAGCTATGAATATTGGAGTGTATGTATCTTTTCAAATAACTGTTTCTGTTTGTTTGTTTGTTTGTTTTCAGGTATATGCCCGGGAGTGAAATTTATGCATCATATGGTAGTTCTTTTCACTTTTAATGAAATGAGTCAATCAACAGAAAGCCATCCTTCAGAATAAAAATAAAAATAACACTCAATGTTAGTCCTTAGAAGCGTACAATATACTCTGAGTGATGAGTTCCTAATGCTCTCTCCTCTTATTCACCTTCATAAAATCACTTTCACAAACATTCTCCATATAGGTTATTTCTGTATAGAATATGCTTGATTCCAGTGCCCATTAAGATATGACCAAAATAAAATCCCTTATGATTATACAGTGGAAGGGAAAGATGATTCAAGGAATTATATTTGATAGACAGAGTGCCTGAAGAACTATGGATGGAAGTTCATGATATTGTACAAGAGGTGGTGATAAAGACCATAACCAAGACAAAGAAATGCAAAAAGAAAATGGTTGTCTGGGGAGCCCTTAAAAAGAGCTGCGAGGAGAAGAGAAGTTAAAAGCAAATGAGAAAAGAAAACGTAAACCCATCTGAATGCAGAGTTCCAAAAAATAACAAGGAGAGATAAGAAAGCCTTGCTCAGTGATCAGTGCAAAGAAATAGAAGAAAACAATAGAATGGGAAAGACTAGAGATCTTTTTAAGAAAATTAGAAGAGGCAGTCCTAAGATGGTGGAGGAGGGGAGACCAATTTTCTCCCTCACAAATTCATCAAAAGAACATTTCAATGCTTAGTAAATTTCACAAAACAACTTCTGAATGCTGGCAGAGGACATCAAGCACCCAGAAAAACAGACCCTTGTCTTCAAAAACAGGTAGGAAAAAATATAAAAGATGAAAAAGAGACAAAAGAGGTAAGGAGGGAGCTCTGTCCTGGGAAGGGAGTCTTAAAAGAGAGAAGTTTCCAAACACCAGGAAACACTCACTGCCGAGTCTATGGTGAGCCTTGGAAGCACAGAGGGCAACATAACAGGGAGGAAAAATAAATAAATAACTAAAACCCACAGATTATGAGTCCAACAGTAACTCCCCCAACAGAGAAGCAGCGCAGATGCCTGCATCTGCCACTAGCAAGCAAGGGCTGGGCAGGGAGTTGCAGGCTGCAGTGCTTTTTAAGAATCAGGCCAGAATGCCCTGAGTGTAACTAGAGAGAACTAACTTGGGCCAGCAAACCAGACTGTGGGATAGTTACCACGCAAGAAGCTCTAACATAAGACACTGCCAGGACCATGCACAGAACAAAGGATGGAACAGAATTAGCCGGCTGCAGACCATCTTGCTCTGGTGACAGGCAGCCAGAGCCAGAAGGACCAGAAGAGGGCAATTGCAGCCCTAGAGAGACATTAACTACCAAACTGCAAGCAAGCTTCTTTGCTAACTAAGACTTCTTGAGGTTCTGGACAGTCACCATCTGCCTAAGAAGGGGCACCAGTTGTACACCCAGAAAACTGAGCAGCAGGGACGGGAAAGGTGATAAGTCACAGTGACTGTGCTCGCTGAACACCCAAGCTGCTCGGACCTGGGAAGGGAACAACACACAGGCCCAACCGAGTCTGTGCCTCTGAGGACTACCTGAGTGCCTGAGCCTGAGCAGCTTAGACTAGGGGAGGGGGCAGGGGTTGCATGCAGCCCAGGGCCAGCCTCAGACGGTTCCTGGTGGAGTAATCTAGATCCTGAGCTGTGTGCACCATGAGCAGGGGCAGGTCCAGCATGGCTGAGACACTACGAGCACATCAGTGTTATTTGTTTGCAGCATCCCTCCCTACCCACAGTGCAACTTAACAAGTGAACCTAAAAAAAAAAAAAAAGTGTCCACCACTGCTCTGCTTGTTTTAGGGTGGAAAACAGACACTGAAGAGACCAGCAAACAGAAAAAGCTAAAACAGAAGGAACCACCTAGAAGTGACACGTGCAATAGATTAAAACCCTGTCATTAGTACAGACTACATAGGAAGGGGCCTTCCAGACCTAGGAACTATCCGAAAATGAATTGACCCCACATTGCCCACAACAATACCAGAGAAAGTCCCAGATATACCTTTACTATTTTTACGATCATTCTTTTTCTAGTCTGTTTGTTTTTTTCTTCTTTTTTTTTTTACATTTTAAAAATTTTAAGTCCTTTATTTCTCCTTTAATTTTTATTTTTATAAACTACTATTACTTCTCAAAAAAGACCCTATTTTTAAAGCAAATGCCATATATATATTTTTTGTGGTTATTATTTAATAATTTTTGTGACTCTTTTTTTTCTTTCTTCTTTTATTTAATATTGTATTTTTGAAAATCCAACCTCTAGATTTTCAAATTTTTGCTTTTTGGTATTTGTTATCTAAAAACCCAATCTTCAGTACCCGTCTTTACTTGAGAGTGAGATTATTGGCTTGACTGTTCTCTCCTCCTTTGGACTCTCCTTTTTCTCCACTAGGTTGCCTTTGTCTCCTCCCTCCCCTTCTCTTCCCTACCCAACTCTGTGAATCTCTGTGTATTCCAGATGGTGCAAAACATTTAGGGAACTGGTTACTGGCTGGATCTGTCTCTCTCTTTTTCATTTCTGTCTTTTATCCTCCTGGCCACCTCTGTCTCCTTCCTCCTTCTCTTCTTCTCTGTATAACTCCGTGAAAATCTTTGAGTGGTCCAGACAGTGGAACACACATAAACAAGTGATTACTGGGTAGCTTGCTCTCTCCTCTTTTGATCCTACTTCATCTCATTTCAGTCACCTCTAACTTCCCCCTCCCTCTTCTCTTCTCGATGTAACTCAGTGAACCTCTCTGGGTGTCCCTCCGTGTGGAGAAACTTTTCATCTTTAACCTAGATGTTTTATCATCAGTGCTGTATAGATGGAGAAGTCTTGAGGCTACTGTAAAAATAAAACTGAAAACCAGAAGCAGGAGGCTTAAATCCAAATCCTGAGAACATCAGAGAACTCCTGACTCTAGGGAACATTAATCAATAGGAGCTCATCAAATGCCTCCATACCTAGACTGAAACCAAGCACCACCCAAGGGCCAACAAGTTCCAGAGCAAGACATACCATGCAAATTCTCTAGCAACACAGGAACACACCTCTGAGCTTCAATATACAGGCAGCTCAAAGTTACTCCAAAACCATTGACATCTCATAACTCATTATTGGACACTTCCTTGCACTCCAGAGAGAAGAAATCCATTTCCAGCAACCAGAGTTCTGACACAATCTTCCCTAACCAAGAAACATTGGCAAGCCTCTGATACAACCCTACCCACAGTGAGGAAATTCCATAATAAAGAGAACTCCACAAACTGCCAGAATACAGAAAGGCACCCCAAATGCAGCAATATAACCAAGATGAAGAGATAGAGGAATGTCCAGCAGGTAAAGGAACAGGATAAATGCCCAACAAACCAAAGAGGAAGAGATAGGAAATCTTCCTGATAAAGAATTCCAAATAATGATAGTGAAAATCATCCAAAATCTTGAAATCAAAATGGAATCACAGATAAATAGCCTGGAGAGTAGGATTGAGAAGATGCAAGAAAGGCTTAACAAGGACCTAGAAGAAATTAAAAAAAAAAAAAAAAAAAAAACAGTGAAATCACTGCAGACGGTGATTGCAGCCATCAAATTTAAAAGACGCTTACTCCTTGGAAGAAAAGTTATGACCAACCTAGATAGCATATGCAAAAGCAGAGACATTACTTTGCCGACTAAGATCCGTCTAGTCAAGGCTATGATTTTTCCAGTAGTCATGTATGGATGTGAGAGTTGGACTGTGAGAAAGCTGAGCACCAAAGAATTTATGCTTTTGAACTGTAGTGTTGGAGAAGACTCTTGACAGTCCCTTGGACTACAAGGAGATCCAACCAGTCCGTTCTGAAGGAGATCAACCCTGGGGTTTCTTTGGAAGGAATAATGCTAAAGCTGAGACTCCAGTATTTTGGCCACATCATGTGAAGAGTTGACTCTTTGGAAAATACTTTGATTCTGGGAGGGATTGGGTTCAAGAGGAGAAAGGGATGAAGGAGGATGAAATGGCTGAATGGCATCACTGACTCGATGGATGTGAGTCTGAGTGAACTCTGGGAGTTGGTGATGGACAGGGAGGCCTGGCATGCTGCGATTCATGTGGTCACAAAAAGTCGGACACAACTGAGTGATGAACTGAACTGAACTGCAATAAATGAGATCAGAAAAACTCTGGAGGCAACAAATATTAGAATAATGGAGGCAGAAGATAGGATTAGTGAAATAAAATATAGAATGGTAAAAATAAATGAATCAGAGAGGAAAAAAGAAAAGTGAATTAAAAGAAATGAGGACAATCTCAGAGACCTCCAGAACAATATGAAATGCTCTAACATTCAAATTATAGGAGTCCCAGAAGAAAACAAAGAGAAAGACCATGAGAAAATACTTGAGGAGATAATAGTTGAAAACTTTCCTAAAGTGGGGAAGGAAATAATCACCCAAGTCCAAGAAACCCAGAGAGTCCCAAACAGGATAAACCCAAGGCAAAACACCCCAAGACACATTAATCAAATTAACAAAGATAAAACACAAAGAACAAATATTAAAAGCAGCAAGGGAAAAACAACAAATAACACAAAAGGGATTCCCATAAGGATAACAGCTGATCTTTCAGTAGAAACTCTTCAGGCCAGGAGGGAATGGCAAGACATACTTAAAGTGATGAAAGAAAATAACCTACAGCCCAGATTACTGTACCCAGCAAGGATCTCATTCAAATATGAAAGAGAAATAAAAAGCTTCACAGACAAGCAAAAGCTGAGAGAATTCAGCACTACCAAACCAGCTCTCCAACAAATGCTAAAGGATATTCTCTAGACAGGAAATACAAAAGGGTGTAGAAACCCAAACCCAAAACAATACAGTAAATGGCAACGGGATCATACTTATCAATAATTACCTTAAACATAAGTGGGTTGAATGCCCCAACCAAAAGATAAAGACTGGCTGAATGGAAACAAAAGCAAGATCCCTATATATGTTGTCTACAGGAAACCCACCTCCAAACAAGGGACACATACAGACTGAAAGTGAAGGGCTGGAAAAAGATATTCCATGCAAATAGAGACCAAAAGAAAGCAGGAGTAGCAATACTCACATCAGATAAAATAGACTTTAAAACAAAGTCTGTGAAAAGAGACAAAGAAGGATACTACATAATGATCAAAGGATCAATCCAAGAAGAAAATATAACAATTGTAAATATATATGCACCCAACATAGGAGCATCACAATATTTAAGACAAATGCTAACAAACATGAAAGGGGAAATTAACAATAACACAATAATAGTGGGAGACATTAATACCCCAACTCACACCTATGGACAGATCAACTAAACAGAAAATTAACAAAGAAACAGAAATTTTAAATAATACAATAAACCAGTTAGACCTAATTGATATCTACAAGACATTTCACCCCAAAACAATGAATTTCACCTTTTTCTCAAGTGCACATGGAAGCTTTTCAGGGTAGATCATATCCTGGACCATAAATCTAGCCTTGATAAATTTAAAAAAATGAAATAATTCCAAGCATCTTTTCTGACCATAATGCAGTAAGATTAGATCTCAATTACAGGAGAAAAACTATTAAGAATTCAAACATATGGAGGCTGAACAACACGCTTCTGAATAACAAACAAATCACAGAAGAAATAAAAAAAGAAATCAAAATGTGCATAGTAACAAATGAAAATGAAAACACAACAACCCAAAACCTGTTGGACACTATAAAAGCAGTTCTAAGGGGAAAGTTCATAACAATACAGGCATACCTCAAGAAACAAGAAAAAGTCAAATAAATAGCCTGATTCTACACCTAAAGCAACTAGAAAAGGAAGAAAGGAAGAACCCCAGGGTTAGTAGAAGGAAAGAAATCTTAAAAATTAGGGCAGAAATAAATGCAAAAGAAACAAAAGAGATCATAGCAAAAATCAACAAAGCCAAAAGCTGGTTCTTTGAAAAGATAAATAAAATTGACAAGACATTAGCCATACTCATCAAGAAACAAAGGGAGAAAAATCTAATCAATAAAATTAGAAATGAAAATGGAGAGATCACAATAGACAACACAGAAATACAAAGAGTCATAAGAGACTACTATCAGCAATTATATGCCAATAAAATGGACAACTTGGAAGAAATGGAAAAATTCTTAGAAAAGTAAAACTTTCCAAAACTGAACCAGGAAGAAATAGAAAATCTTAGCAGACCCATCACAAGCACGGAAATTGAAACTGTAATCAGAAATCTTCCAGCGAACAAAAGCCCAGGTCCAGACGGCTTCACAGCTGAATTCTACCAAAAGTTTAGAGAAGAGTTACCACGTATCCTACTGAAACTCTTCCAGAAAATTGCAGAGGAAGGTAAACTTCCAAACTCTATGAGGCCACCATCACCCTAATACAAAAACCTGACAAAGATGCCACCAAAAAAAAAAAAAAAAAAAAAAAAAACTATAGGCCAATATCACTGATGAACATAGATGCCAAAATCTTTAACAAAATTCTAGCAATCAGAATCCAACAACACATGAGGAAGATCATACACCATGACCAAGCGGGCTTTAGATGCAAGGATTCTTCAATATCTGCAAATCAATCAATGTAATTCACCACATTAACAAATTGAAACATAAAAGCCATATGATTATCTCAATAGATGCAGAGAAGACCTTTGACAAAATTTGACATCCATTTATGATAGAAACTCTCCAGAAAGCAGGAATAGAAGGAACATGACCTCAACATAATAAAAGCTATATATGACAAACCCACAGCAAACATTATCCTCAGTGGTGAAAAATTAAAGCATTTCCCCTAAAGTCAGGAACAAGATAAGCATGCCCACTTTTACTACTACTATTCAGCACAGTTTTGGAAGTTTTGGCCACAGCAATCAGAGCAGAAAAAGAAATACAAGGAATCCACATTGGAAAAGAAGTAAAACTCTCACTGTTTGCAGATGACATGATCCTCTACATAGAAAACCCTAAAGACTCCACCAGAAAATTACTGGAGCTAATCAATGAATATAGTAAAGTTGTGAGGTTAAAATCAACACAGAGAAATTCCTTGTATTCCTATACACTAATAATGAGAAAATAGAAAAAGAAATTAAGGAAACAATTCCATTCACCATTGCAACGAAAAGAATAAAATACTTAAGAATACATCTACCTAAAGAAACTAAAGACCTATATATAGAAAACTATAAAACACTGATGAAAGAAATCAAAGAGGACACTATTAGATGGGGAAATATACCATGTTCATGAATCGGAAGAATCACTATAGTGAAAAGGAGCATACTACCCAAAGCAATCTACAGATACAATGCAATCCCTATCAAGCTATCAATGGTATTTTTCACAGAGCTAGAACAAATTTGTATGGAAATACAAAAAAACCTCGAATACTCAAAGCAATCTTGAGAGAGAAGAATGGAACTGGAGGAATCACCCTGCCTGACTTCAGGCTCTACTACAAAGCCACAGTCATCAAGACAGTATGGTACTGGCACAAAGACAGAAATATAGATCTGTGGAACAAAATAGAAAGCCCAGAGATCAATCCACACACCTATGGACACCTTATCTTTGACAGTGGAGGCAAGAATATACAATGGATTAAAGAGAATCTTTGTCACAAGTGGTGCTGGGAAAACTGGTCAACCACTTGGAAAAGAATGACACTAGAACACTTTCTAATACTATACACAAAGTAAACCCAAAATGGATTAAAGATCTAAATGTAAGACTAGAAACTACAAAACTCCTGGAGGAGAACATAGGCAAAACACTTTCCGACATAAATCACAGCAGGATCCTCTATGATCCACTCCCCAGAATACTGGAAATAAAAGCAAAAATAAACAAATGGGATCTGATTAAAATTAAAAGCTTCTGCACAAAAAGGAAAGTATAAGCAAGGTGAAAAGACAGCCTTTGAAATGGGAGAAAATAATAGAAAATGAAGCAACTGACAAACAACTAATCTTAAAAATATACAAGCAACATATGCAGCTCAATTCCAGAAAAAATAAATGACCCAATCAAAAAATGAGCCAAAGAACTAAATAGACATTTCTCCAAAGAAGACATACAGATGGCTAACAAACACATGAAAAGATGCTCAATATCACTCATTATCAGAGAAATACAAATCAAGACCACAATGAGGTACCATTTCACACCAGTCAGAATGGCTGTGATCCAAAAGTCTACAAGCAATAAATGCTGGAGAGAGTGTGGAGAAAAAGGAACTGTCTTATACTGTAGGTGGGAATACAAACTAGTACAGCCACTATGGAGAAAAGTGTGGAGATTCCTTAAAAATGGAAAATAGAACTGTCTTATGACCCAGCAATCCCACTGCTGGGCATACACACCAAGGAAACCAGAATTGAAAGAGACACATGTACCCCAATGTTCATCGCAACAATGTTTATAATAGTCAGGACATGGAAGCAACCTAGATGCCCATTAGTAGATGAATGGATAAGAAAGCCATGGTACATATATACAATAGAGTATTACTCAGTCATTAAAAAGAATACATTTGAATCAGTTGTAATGAGGTGGATGAAACCTGAGCTGATTATACAGAGTGAAGTAAGCCAGAAAGAAAAACACCAATACAGTATACTGACACATATATATGCAATTTAGAAAGATAGTAATGATGACCCTCTACGTGAGACAACAAAAGAGACACAGAGATATAGAGCGGACTTTTGGACTCTGAGGGTGAGGGAGAAGGTGGGATGATTTGGGAGAATGGCATTGAAACATGTATACTATCATGTAAGAAATGAATCACCAGTCTAGGTTCAATACAGGATATAAGATGCTTGGGGTGGTGCCCTGGGATGACCCAGAGAGATGATATGGGGAGGGTGGTGGGGGCGCTCAGGATTGGGAACTCATGTACACCTGTGGTGGATTCATGTCAATGTATGGCAAAACAAATACAATATTGTAAAGTAAAAATAATAATAATAAAATAAAAAATAAAGAGCACAAAAAGAAATTAAAAAAAAAGAAAATTAGATATAACAAGGAAGCATTTCATGTAAAGATGGGCACAATAAAAGACAGACACTCTATGGACCTAACAGAAACAGAAGGTATAAGAAGTGGTGGCAAGAATACACAGAAAACTATACCAAAATGATTTTAATAGCCTAGATAACCATGATCAATCACCTAGAGCCAGACATCCAGGAATGTGAGGTCAAGTGGGCCTGAGAGGGTAACAGGCAGGAAGACTAAGGGTCTCCAAATGAAGGAAATAGGCTGCAAGTGTCAGGTGCTTCTTATCTCTCTTAAGCAGGAGGAAACAAACAAGTGTCAGATTTTTCTCCTTCTCTGTAAAAATTCAAAGGGAGATTTCTTTTAAAATTCTGTGTTGCCATGACTACACCTGGTTCCACCCAAACAACTTTTCTCAAACCTTGAGCTAACCAATGCATTTTTCCTATGGAAATGTTTTTCTTAAGCTATGTTAATTAACTGTATATTTACCCTTGATTATGTCTTTCTTCAAGTCAGTTCCTCTTAAGAGACTCAGAACAAATAATGGCTCAGAAAACCAGTATGTTTTACTCATACATTGTTCTCCTAACCTATGTTAATGAAACTATATATTTGCTTGGAAACCTGCCTTTCTTCAAGATTCATGTCAATCCTTTTATGGCCCAGGACAACTCACCTTCTGACAGTGTTATCTCAAAATGCATGTTGTGGGTGAGGGACCTGGAGCCCTTCTGAGGTTTGAGAAATTTACTTTCTCCAATTAGCAGCCTGCTAGTAAAAGATGCTTGCTCTTGGAATAAAAGTTATGACCAACATAGACAGCATATTAAAAAGTGGAGACATTACTTTGCCAATAAAGGTCCATCTAGTAAAAGCTTTGTTTTTTCCAGTAGTCATGTATGGAAGTGAGTTGGACTGTATAGAAAGCTGAGTGCTGAAGAATTGATGCTTTTGAACTGTGGTGTTGGAGAAGACTCTCGAGAGTCCCTTGGACTGCAAGGAGATCAAACCAGCCCATCCTAAAGAAAATCAGTCTTAAATATCCATTGGAAGGACTGATATTAAAGCTGAAACTCCAATACTTTGGCCACGTAATGCGAAGAACTGACTTATTTTAAAAGACCTGATTCTGGGAAAGACTGAAACCTGGAGGAAAAGGGGACAACAGAGGATGAGATGAGATGGTTGGACGACATCACTGACTCAATGGACATGAGTTTGAGTAAGCTCCACTAGCTGGTGATAGACAAGGAAGCCTGGTGTACTGCCGTCCATGAGGTCACAAACAGAAACGACTGACTAACTGAACTGAATTGAACTGAGTAGCTAATATAACATCCAACTAAAGAGTAGCCAGGGGGCACTCTTTCTGCTCCCTTTGCCTATGTCAGAAGCTTTGATTATCTCTTTTATACCTTTATAAAACTTTGTCACACAAAAGCTCTGAGCAATCAAACCTCATCACTGGTCCCAGATTGAATTCCTCTCCTCCAGAGGCTAAGAATCCTACATCTTTCCCAGCTCAAGGTAACCTTTCAGGCCTTAGAAAGCATCACTCTGAACAAAGTTAGTGGAGGTGATGGAATTCTCATTGAGCTATTTCAAATCCTAATAGATGATGATGTTAAAGTGCCACACCCAGTATACCAGCAAATTTGGAAAACTCAGCAGTGATCACAGGACTGGAAAAGGTCAGTTTTCATTCCAAACCTAAAGAAAGGCAATGCCAAAGAATGTTCACACTACTACATAGTTGCACTCATCTCACACTAACAAAGTCATGCTTAAATTTCTCCAAGCCAGGCTTCAAGAGTACATGAACTGTGAATTTCCAGATGTTCAAGCTGGATTTTAAAAGGCAGAAGAACCAGATATCAAATTGCCAACATCTATTGGATCAAAAAAAAAAAAAAAAAGGCAAGAGAATTCTAGAACAATATTTACTTCTGCTTCATTGACTACACAAAGTCTTTGATTGTGTGAATCACAACAAACTGTGGAAAATTCTTTAAGAGATGGAAATACGTGACCACCTTACCTCCTTGCAGAGAAATCTGTATTCAGGTCAAGAAGCAATACTTAGAAGTGGACATGGAACAATGAATTGATTCCAAATTGGGAAAGGAGTATATTAAAGCTGCATATTGTCACCCTGCTTATTTAACTTATATGCAGAATACATCATGCAAAATGTTGTGCTGGATGACACAAGCTAGAATCAAGATTTCCAGGACAAATGTCAATAATCTCAGATATGCAGCTGACACCATACTTATGTCAGAAAGTGAAGAACTAAAGAGATTTTTGATGAAAGTGAAAGAGGAGAGTGTAAAAGTTGGCTTAAAACTCAAAATTCAAAATAAGAAGATCATGGCATCTGGTCACATCCACTTCATGGCAAATAGATGGGAAAACAATGAAAATACTGACAGACTATTTTCTTGGGCTCCAAAATCAATGTACATGGTGACTGTAGCCATGAAATTAAAAATACTTGCTCCTTGGAAGAAAAGCTATTACCAATCTAGACATCATATTAAAGAGCAGACGTATTACTTTGCTGACCAAGGCCCATCTAATCAAGCTCTTGTGTTTTCTGTAGTGTTGTATAAATATGAGAGTGCCAAAGAATTGATGCTTTTGAACTGTGATGCTGGAGAACAATCTTGCGAGTCCGTTGGACTGCAAGTCTGATTGACTGCAGTTAAAACTAGTCAATCTGTAGGGGATCATTCCTGAATATTCATTGGAAGGACTGATGGTGAAGCTGAAGGTCCTGATGTGAAGAACTGACTCATTGTAAAAGGTGCTGATTCTGGGAAAGAATGAAGGCTGGAGGAGAAGTCTAAATAGCAGTCACAATGAATGTAGATATCACTCTAATTCAGTATGATCTCATCGAACTTGATTACATCTACAGAGACTCTATTTCCAAAACTTCTAATGGTTCCATGGGAATGAATTTTGAGGTAACTATACTAACCCAGTACAGTGCAGGAGGGACTAAGAAGAGAGAATTCTTTTGTAAAATAGGCATGTGAATATCATTTAGAAAAAGTATCCATAAATAAGTACTATAAAAGTCGGCTAGTTTATATTTAGAAATGTCAATGAAGTGTACTTATTGAGATGGGGAAAACTACTGTGGCCAGTGCTATAGCTGAAAGTAATCTTAACATAATACATTTTGAGGGAAATTTTTTTTTAATGTCAAGATTGTGTTTCTCAGCAAATTGATTTTTACTCATTTTTGAAAATGTTATTCATGTTGGATTTGATTTTTGGAATGTAAACACTATTTACTAACTTGCAAAACTTTTGTAACATCAGCTTACTTAGTCTTTAAACTATAAAATAACTTCAGTTTATAAATTCAAAATAAAAATATAAATGACCAGAAAAATGCATAATATCAAATAAGACTTCATCTCAAGATGACCAAACATAAAACTTAAGAGTTGCTAATTAAATTTGAAAATGAGTGATACAGACATTTCTGAAACTTTTTCATTTTCCAAAATTTGTTTTCCTCTCCTCAATAATAAACATTCACATTATCCTTTCTGTCAATCTTATCTTAAGAACTGACATACCTTACAAACAACATCATGGTTTTCGAATTAAGTAAAATGTTAAATGAAATCTGTTTATGTCATAGAGATATCACAAATTCAATATGTAAATATTCAATTAGTATAAATTATGTGTCATGCCTAGGGCTAGATACTTGAGACATAATTTAAAAATTATACAATGTGAAAATTAATATAATAAAGTCATCAAGCATCTTTTATTACTTCCTGTCTTCTTCCCTGACTTGCCACATCCTATGTATAGATGGACTGCTGATTATAGTTAAAATTTTCCTCTCAAAATCAGGTTAGCCTTTTTGTGCAAAAATGTTCATCAGTTCACTTCAGTTTAATCACTCAGTCATGTCTGACTCTTTGAGACCCCAAGAATCACAGCACACCAGGCCTCCGTGTCCATCACCAACTCCGTGAGTTCATTCAAACATGTCCATCAACTCGGTGATGCCATTCAGCCATCTCATCCTCTATCCTCCCCTTCTCTTCCTGCCCCCAATCCCTCCCAACATCAGAGGCTTTTCCAATGAGTCACCTCTTTGCATGAGGTGGCCCAAGTATTGAAATTTCAGCTTTAGCATCAGTCCTTCCAAAGAACACCCAGGACTGTTCTCCTTCAGAATGGACTGGTTGGAACTCCTTGCAGCTCAAGAGATGCTCAAGAGTCTTCTCCAGCACCATAGTTCAAAAGCATCAATTCTTTGGCACTCAACTTTCTTCACAGTCCAACTCTCACATCCATACACGACCACTGGAAAAAGCCATAGCCTTGACTAGATGGACCGTTGTTGGAAAAGTAACGTCTCTGCTTTTCAATATACTATCTAGGTTGGTCATAACTTTCCTTCCAAGGAGTAAGTGTCTTTTAATTTCATAGCTGCAATGACCATCTTCAGTGAATTTGGAGCCCCCTAAAATAAAGTCTGACACTGTTTCCACTGTTTCCCCATCTATTTCCCATGAAGTGATGGGACCAGATGCCATGATCTTAGTTTTCTGAATGTTGAGCTTTAAGCCACCTTTTTCACTCTCTTCTTTCACTTTCATCAAGAGGCTTTTTAGCTCCTCTTCACTTTTGCCATAAGGGTGGTGTCATCTGCATATCTGAGGTTATTGATATTTCTCCTGGCAATCTTGATTCCAGCTTGTGTTTCTTCCAGCCCAGCATGTCTCATGATGTACTCTGCATATAAGTTAAATAAGCAGGGTGACAATATACAGCCTTGACATACTCCTTTTCCTATTTGGGACCAGTTTGTTGTTCCATGTCCAGTTCTAACTGTTGCTTCCTGATCTGCATATAGTTTTCTCAAGAGACAGGTCAAGTTGTCTGATATTCCCATATCTTTCAGAATTTTCCACAGTTTATTGTGATCCTCATAGTCAAAGGCTGTGGCATAGTCAATAAAGCAGATATAGATTTTTTTCTGGAACTCTCTTGCTTTTTTGATGATCCAGCGGATGTTGGTCATTTGATCTCTGATTCCTCTGCTTTTTCTAAAACCAGCTTGAACATCTGGTAGTTCATGATTCAGATATTGCTGAAGCCTGGCTTGGAGAATTTTGAGCATTACTTTACTAGCGTGTGGGGTGAGTGCAATTGTGTGGTAGTTTGAGCATTCTTTACTATTTCCTTTCTTTGGGATTGGAATGAAAACTGACTTTTTCCAGTCCTATAGCCACTGCTGAGTTTTCCAAATTTTTGGCATATTGAGTGCAGCATTTAGCATCTTCTTCCAGGATTTGAAATAGCTCAACTGGAATTCCATCACATCCACTAGCTTTGTTCATAGTGATGCTTTCTAAGGCCCACATGACTTCACATTCCAGGATGTCTGGCACTAGGTGAGTGATCACATCATCATGATTATCTTGGTCATCAAGAACTTTTTTGTACTCACTTATGAACCAAAGAATGGGAATTTGAAAAGCATCTGTATAGTCTTGCCATATATATAAGAGAGTCATACATGAACTTCATTTAAGTTATATTCAGATAGTTCTTTGCAGTAGGCCATTTCCTAGAACATGAAATGGGTAGTGGCTGTGAGAGGATGTTTAATTGCTGTTATTTTCCAAGAATGTTTGGCTCAGGTAAAATTCAATATTTTCAGGGGAAAGCTAAGCCAACAGAAATTTGGAGAGTCAACTAATACATGAAAAATAATCTGTCTTTGTTTTTGCTGTTCAGTCACTAGGTCATGTCTGACTTATGTCTAATCCCATGGACTGTAGTATGTCAAACTGCACTATCTCCTGATGTTTGTTCAAATTCATGTCCACTATTTAATCATCTCATCCTCTGGTGCCCTTTCTCCTTTTGTCACAGCATCAAATTCTTGCCTAGAGAACCCCATGGATGGGTAGTATGAAAAGTTAAACTCTTAACTGAACCCTTGGTCTTTAGATAATCAAACTCAGTCATCCATTTCAGAAGGTCAACAGCATTCCATGCAATTAACACACAAGCAATTATTATATTGTTTTATATTCCTTACAATCAAAATGGACATTTTTTTCAGTTTAATTTTTTTCAGTTTTTGTTCTACCGACAATTTGCAAAAACACACAACTTGTTACAAAAGTAGCATATAAATCAGATGATTAGATACAATGCCTTCCTTAGGAAGAACCAGGGCTTCCCTGGTATTTCAGCTGGTGAAGAATTTGCCTGCAATGCAAGATACACTGGTTCAGTTCCTGGGTGGGCAAGATCCTCCAGAGAAGGGATAGGCTACCCACTCCAGTATTCTTGGGTTTCCTGATATCTCAACTGGTAAAGAATCTGCCAGTAATGTGGGAGACCTGGGTATTCTCCATATTCTTGCCTGGAGAATTCCATGACTGTATAGTCCACAGGGTCACAGAATTGGACACAACTGAGTAGTTTTCACTTCACTAGCTAGGAAGCATACCAATCTTAATAGCAAATTCATTAAGTAAAAATTACTTTTTCTGTCTTGAATCCTAGATTCTTTTTCTGTTGGTTAACATAATTTTATATTCTCTGTGGTTCAACCTGCTTACAGAAAATCACATAAAAGATAACATATAAATTACATCAGTTTAATAGTCTAATTTCATTTTTAAATATCATATTGCTTTTCCCACTATTAGTGCTGAAATTGAGTTATGCATTATGAAAAAGTTATATTTAAATGCATTAAAACAAACATTTAATGTCAATTTCCATATTAGATTTAGGAAATGTTATTTTTTATAGTCCTATTGTGAGACACATAACAGTTTCTTTCTGTGCAGTTAATTAGAATTCATAAATCTTAATGCATTACTTAACCATTGAAAAAGAGATGGTAATTAAGACTAAAAAGAATGAAATAAAATTACACTAAAAGCTATGTGCACAGAAATAAGTGGTGGGGTCATGATACTTACTACTACACCTTAGCAAAATTCCTGAAGTTGATATTTCCAGAAACTTTTTTCTATATACTTATAGCTGCAGAAAGAATGTAAGAAGCTATTTTTTTAGACATAAGATTAATTAAAACAAACATACAGGAGAGTATTTCTTTGAAACCTTGTGTGTATAAAAAATGCTCACTAGAGATTTAACAACTATGAGAGAAAGAGGTATTTTATCTATGAGATTTGGGAAAGTTTATAGAAATAAACTTCCCTCTGGCATGGAATAAAAACCTCTTCATCTTTACACCCATTGGGCATCGGTAATAATCAGTGTAGAATAGCTGCAGTCATAATTTTCCCAAATGTACTCTATAAGGGGAAGAAAATATATTTAAGTATAAAATCAACAGTTAAATAAAACTCACAAACAAAACAGCTGCAGGGGAGAGTATAAAGAATAATTAAAACTACATTGTCCATCTGGAAAAAGACTTCAAGGCTCTCAGAAGTCTTCTTTAATGTTTCTAGGTACTCTTTGTTTCTTCCTTCCTTGTGAGTTCAATTTATAGTGTCTTCTATTTCAGTTTTATGCTCTGAGGGATGAAAAAGGATGAGATGTGATACAAAAAATAGTAACTAAAATCAAGATATGTAGAATATATTTTTGAACCTGGGAAATAAAACTAAATCTGGCCATGTTGTCTTCATTTTATATTATTTGACAACACAAAGTTAATAATCAATCTACATTTCTGATATAAATTCTTATTTCTAGTTTAGTGTAATTCTTATGTCTAGTGTTACCATGACAACCTTCTAACTACATAGTTTACACACTAGCCTTCATGATATACACTCCTGAAAATCAAGGTAGTTTCTGACATTCTGTTTTGTTTTGTGGTGTAAAAAAACTGGTTAAATACTGTGAATCTGAAAATGTATTAAAAAACTGAGCATTTTATGCTCAAAGGTTAAAAATATGGAAACATATCCAGAACTAAGAGTAAATCATGCAAGGTTTTGCCATATCTCTGGGCCATATCTTAGCATATGACCATTCTGGCTACAATTATAAGAGAAGAAAACTTGATTTCAACCAGCTTACAAAAAAAAAAGTCACTTCATCAACTGCCTTTACTTTCTGTATTCTTATTCAGTAGCACCTAGAAGTCCTTGATTGGGTACTATCTATGTCAATAATTCAAGCTTTGGGAAAATCTGAAATGGTTTCAGATCAGTCAGTCAGTTGTGTCTGACTCTTTACGACCCCATGGACTGCAGCACACCAGGATTCCCTGTCCATCATCAACTCACCGAGGTTACTCAAACTCATATCCATTGAGTCAGTGATGCCATACAACCATCTCATCCTCATTGACTACAAATAAAATCTTGAATCTGTTTAGATTTCTAAATACCAAAGCTTAGAAACTTTCAATAAATAACTGGAAAAGCAAAAATTACAGGTAATGTGAAAAAGAAAGCAATTAAGATTCTAAATTTTAGGATCAAATAAAAAAGAAATCAAGAATCACACATTTCACTTGGGAGCACTGTGAGCTCACTTCAGGCATATCAGTCATTACAGATTCAGTTCATTTTGGGGGGTGGGGGGTGGGGAAGAGCAATCCTGATCTTGAAGTGACGCATCACTTGGTTGTTTTCAGAAATCAGGGGAGAACAATAAAGCATGATCACCTATCAGTGTTTTAGTTATTCAAATATACTTTAAAAATTATTTGAACCATGCACAGTAGTTGAGTATAATATATACTACATATATATAATACATATGATAAAGGAATAAAATAATATTTTACTTTTAGAGTTTTTTTATTATAGGAAAGATATGTATTTGAACAAAGCTTTTCTTAAGTTTGATTAAACTTGACTACCTTATTTTAGACTACCCTTTCAAAATGTGTGCTTTTTAAAATTTTTGCATCCCCTGGCCAGCAGATAAAAGTATAAACATGTGGTAAAGAGGAATGCCACTTCCAATTAAGAATTCAAATGTTTTGCTTGTGATACAAAAGTAAACATCACCTGGAAATTTGTGAGATGTTTCTGTGTTTTAAAAGCTTTTGTCCATACAAAACCAAATCTTTTTGTTGTTAAGGGGAAAAAAACAGCATTGTCAAGATTTTTCTTTTCGTATTTTAGCATGAGTTTAAATGCATCTGTAGCTACTTTATGTATTCTTCAAAACAGACATGAGTTTCATTTGTAAAACATAACCTTGCTTCTCTGGTGGCTCAGAGGTTAAAGCATCTGCTGCAATGCAGGAGACCTGGGTTCGATCCCTGAGTTGGGAAGATCCCCTGGAGAAGGAAACAGCAACCCACTCCAGTATTCTTGCCTGGAGAATCCCTGGATCGAGGAACCTGATGGGCTTCAGTCCATGGGGTCGCAAAGAGTCGGACATGACTGAGTGACTTCACACACACAAAGCACTTTATAGATTTAATCTGTAACTTTTAATTACATCATTAGCCTGTGAAGTTGAAAGAGTTTCCCACTCGACCAGACATGTGTTTAAGGTTTTATTCATTGCAAAATTCAGACTTAAGAAGAAAAAGCACTAGACAATTCAAGTATGGCCTAAATTCAATCCCTTATTATACAGTGAAAGAGACAAATAAATTCAAGAGATTAGATTTGAAAGACTGGCTGAAGAACTATGGATGGAACTTCATGACATTGTACAGGAGTCAGTGATCAAGACAATCCCCAAGAAAAAGAAATACAAAAAGACAAAACAGTTGTCCAAGGAGCCCTAACAAATAGCTAAGAAAAGAAGAGAACTGAAAGGCAAAGAAGAAAAGGAAAGATATGCCCATCGCAAGGAGAGATAAGAATGCATTCCTCAGAGATTAATGCAAAAAAAAAAAAAATAGAGGAAAACAATAGAATGGGAAAGGCTAGAGGTCTCTTCAGGAAAATTTGAGATACCAAGGGAACATTTCATGCAAAGATGGGCACAATAAAGGGCAGAAATGGTATAGACCTAAATAGGCAGATGATATTAAGAAGAGGTGGCAAGAATACACAGAACAATATGAAAAGATCTTTATGACCCAGATAACCATGATGGTGTGATCACTCACCTACAGCCAGACATCCTGGAATGTGAAGTCAAGCAGGCCTTAAGAAGCATCACTACAAACAAAGCTAGTGGAAAGTGAAAGTGAAAGTCAAGTCTTTCAGTTGTGTCCAACTCTTTGCCACCCCATGGGCTGTAGCCTACCAGGCTTCTCAGTCCATGGGATTTTCCATGCAAGAGTAATGGATGGCATGCCATTTCCTTCAGGGGATCTTCCCGACCCCGGGATCGAACCCAGATCTACCACATTGTAGGCTGATGCTTTACCCCCTGAGCCACCAGGGAAGCCCAAAGCTAGTTGAGGTGATGGAATTCCTGTTGAGCTACTTCAAATCCTGAAAGATAACACTGTGAAAGTGCTGCACTCAATATGCCAACAAATTTTGAAAACTCAGCAGTGGCCACAGGACTGGAAAATGTCAGTTTTCATTACAATCCAAGAACTTCCAGATACCCAAGCTGGATTTAGAAAAGGCAGAGACACAAGACATCAAATTCCCATCTGTTGTATCATCAATAAAGCAAGAGAGTTCCAGAAAAACATCATCTTCTGCTCCATTGACTATGCCAAAGCCTTTGACTATGTGAATCACAACAAACTGTGGAAAATTCTTCAAGAGATGAGAATATCAGACCACCTTACCCACCTCCTGAGAATTCTGTATGCCAGTCAAGAGGCAACAGTTGGAAGCGGACATGAAACAATGGACTGGATTCAAAGTGGTAAAGGAGTACGTCAAGGCTGCATATTGTCAGCCTGTATATTTAATTTCTATGCAGAGTACATCATGCAAAATACTGGACTGGATGAAGCACGAGCTGGAATCAAGATCGCCAGAAGAAATATCAATAACCTTAGATATGCAGATAACACCACTTTTATTGCAGAAAACAATGAGGAACTAAAGACATCTTGATGAAAGTGAAAGAAGAGAGAGTGAGAAAGCTGGCTTAAAACTCAAAATTCAGAATAAGAATATCACGGTATCACTTCACAGCATATAGATGGGTAAACAATAGAAACAGTGACACTTTATTTTCTTGGCTTCCAAAATCACTGAAGATGGTGACTGCAGCCATGAAATCAAAAGACACTTGCTCCTAGGAAGAAAAGCTATGACCAACCTAGAAGGCATATTTAAAAGCAGAGACATTAATTTGCTAACAAAGGTCTGTCTAGTCAAAGCTATGATTTTGTCAGTAATCATGTATGAATATAAGAGTTAGACTATTAAGAAAGTTGAATGCCAAAAAATTGATGCTTTTGAACTGTGGTGCTGATGAGGATTGTTGAGAGTCCATTGGACTGCAAGGAGACCACCAGTCAATCTTAAAGGAGATCAGTCCTAAATATTCATTGGAAAGATTGATACTGAAGTTGAAACTCCAATACTTTGGCCACCTGATGGGAAGAACTGACTCACTGAAAAAGACCCTCATGCTGTCAAAAATTGAGGGCAGTAGTAGAAGGGAATGACAGAGGAGGTGATGGTTGGATGACATCACCAATTTGATGGACATGTGTTTGAGCAACTTCTAGGAGTTGGTGATGGATAGGGAAGTCTGGTTTGTTGTAGTCTATGAATTGCAAAGTGTCAGATACTACTGAATTACTGAACTTAACTGATTCATATAAAATGATTTGTATAAAATTTATTAAAAATACAGTATTTTTTCTTTCATTTTCTAAGAAAATAGCTCAAATATAAATTCCTCCATAAAAATGTAACCTGTTAAAACACTGTGAAGATGCATTGTAATTTTAGGAGAAAATACATGTATTAGTAACTTCTGGTAGAAAGTTGTTTTCATTTATTTTTCAATTTATTGTATCTCATTCTTTTCATGAGAAGGTAAAATGCACAAAAAATAATTAGGATGGTTGAATATTTTCACCTCAGTCCCAGAGGTCTAGAAAAACTTATCATTGTTGAGCATATTTATTGAGGTCACAAAAGGGACTGAGTCACAAATAGTTACCATTTTTCACTCATTAGAATGAATAGATTTAAAAAGTCTAATAGTGCTGTTGAAGTTGTGAAGGAACTGGAACTACATACTGCTGATGAGAGTGGTAAGTGGTTTGCTGGTGCAAACATTTTGGAGAATTGTTTGACATTTTTAATGGTATAACAAAATAGTATATTATTATCACATAAATATAATTTATGTCTGCATATGGCTCATAAAATACATATATACATATTCATATGTACATAAACGTGTATCTTACGAGCCAGAGGTGTATATACATCTTTTAAGCCTGAAATTTCACTTTTACACATTTACTCAAAAAGCAGTGTGAATATATGTTCTTAAAAACACTGATAAAAGGATTTTTCAATCCATTTCAGTCGCTCAGTCATGTCTGACTCTTTGCAGCCCCATGGATTGCAGCATGCTAGTCTTCCTTGTCCATCACCAACTCCTGGAGCTTGTTCAAACTCATGTTTATTGAGTCAATGATGCATTCAATCATCTCATCCTAGTAGTCCACTACTCCTCCTGCTTTCAGTGTTTCCCAACATCAGGGTCTTTTCCAATGAGTCAGCTCTTCTCATCAGATGGCCATACTATTGGAGCTTCAGCCTCAATCAGTCCTTCCAATGAATACTCAGCACTGATTTCCTTTAGAATTGACTGGTTTGGTCTGCCTGCTGCCCAAGAGACTCTCAAGAGTCTTCTCTAACACCACAGTTCAAAAGCACCAATTCTTCAGTGCTCAGCTTTCCTTATGGTCCAACTCTCACATCCATACTAATACTAAAAGGAGTTTTAGACCATCCTTATTCAAAATAGTCAAAAACATGAAAAAGACATTAATGTTCATTAACAGAGAAATTGACAAATTGGATAATGACTTGTGATATGCTCAAAGAATGCTTTACTTTCTGGCCACAAAAAAGAATACACTACTGGTACTCAAAATAACATGGACAATTTTCTTTACTAAAAATCACTCTAAGACGTCAGACACAAAATAATAAATATTATATACTGTTGACCTTTGTACAACATGGATTTAAACTGCATAGGTCCACTTGTACATGGACTTCTGTTCCCGACAAATATGCACTCCTGAACTACAGGATCCACAGCTGGTTGAACTCGTAGATGCTGAAGAGAGGATGGTGGATATACAGGGCTGACTTATGTAGATTTCCGCCTCCTGGGATTTTGCCACCCCATCCTCCCCCAGTATGTTCAAGGGTCAAATATGTGAGCTTTATGGAACTCAAGTAACAGATAGTCTTTGGTGACAGGAATAAGATGAGTAGCTGCAAGGAGGGAGGTGTGAAGGGGTAGGATATAGGACACAAAAAGTAATTTTGGAGCATGATAACAACTTTCTATACCTTGCTGAATATGATAGCTACAGGGTTGTATACAATGCTCAATACATGTAAAACTGACTTCCTAAGTACAATGCAATTTATTAATATATTAATTTTACCTCTATAGAAGTACAAATCTAAAATATAGCAGCAGCAGTAACAATGATTCCTATTTCTCACAGCACAAGGAATAATAATATTATATACTTTATTTAGGAAATCAGATGAGAAGAGAGGATATTTAATAATATATGATGTCTTCATTGAATCTTTTAAAATATCTATTTGAAATTGTAAAAGTAATATATAATCATATAATCAGAGTAAAAAGTGTTTTTATTTATTTTTTTTTTTTGGTTTTGTTTTTAGAAGTATAGAGAAGTAAACTGAAATAACACCCCTCCTTCATCTTCATTGTTTACTACTAATGCTAAATATATAATGGTAAAAGTGGGGTTTTTTTGTTTTTGATTTTTGTTTTTCCCTAGAAAAGGAAAGCATGTCAAAATTAATTTGAGTACTTGCACGACTGCAAATTTTTATTGTATTCCCATACTGAAGTCTAAATTTAAAACTATTTTCCATGTGCATAAGAAGACACTAATTCATTTTTTTCTAGAATATTCATTAGTGCTGATTAGAAAGGAGATGACAGTCTGTCTCTCACCCATTTCAAAGCCACCAAACTACTCTCCTCTCTCCCATTTTTTGGGATAATAGTTGCTCTTTTCAATCAAAAATTAAAACAAAGCAAGATTGATTAGGTTTGTTTTCTCATTTGTCATCTCCTGAATTGTTTCAAAGAATATTTGAAGTATTCAGGTCAGGGGAAATATACTTAGCTCTTCATTTTACCTGATCCACTTTCTCTGTCATTTTTATGACATGGAGATAGAAATTAATAAGATATTCTCTTTCCATTTTATGTGTATTTTTAATAATAAAAATATATGTAAGATAATTTATTAAAATTTACTTAACCAAAAATGAAGCATCTTAAATTCTTTGGATGGATTATTTCATCTAAACCAACAAGCTATTTTTTGAGGTAAATATTTTATTTAAACCAACTTTAGAATATTAGAAAGCAGAGTATTTATAAACATACGCAATATTGTAAAGCAATTATTCTCCAATAAAAATAAATTTTAGAAAAATAACTATACAAGATGACACATTAAAAAATTATAGCACCTTGAAAAGATTAGATGAACTGTGCAATCATTAGTCTTTTCCTTTTTATATATGTAAATTCTCCTAAACTTTATTTTGTAATTATCAAATTTGATCATCACTAATTTCTATTATTAATCAGCATTTCCACTGAAATATTTTGCTTTATTTTTTCTTTATTGAGATATAATTCATACAAATTAAGATGCACATATGATAAGTGTACATTTGGTAGCATATGATAAATGTGTATATCCATGAAGCCAAAACCCATTTTAAGAGACAGAATATTTCTATCACTGCAGACATTTCTATCACTCTCCTTCCAGTGGAGTCACTACCGCTGCTGCTGCTGCTGCTGCTGCTGAGTTGCATCAGTCGTGTCCGACTCTATGAGACCCCATAGATGGCAGCCCACCAGGGTCCCCCATCCCTGGGATTCTCCAGGCAAGAACACTGGAGTGGGTTGCCATTTCCTTCTCCAATGCATGAAAGTGAAAAGTGAAAGTGAAGTGCCTCAGTCATGTCCAATCCTCAGTGACACCATGGACTGCAACCTTCCAGGCTCCTTCATCCATGGGATTTTCCAGGCAAGACTACTGGAGTGGGGTGCCATTACCACTACCACTACAACCTACTAAATGCAGCTAGTTCTAATTTCTCTCATTATAGATTACTTTTTTCCAAGTCTTATTTTTCTTTTCAGTTTTAGTCTTTATATAAATAAGGTCATATGCCCTACAGACTTTTTTTAATCTGGTTTCTTTCAATTAGCTTCATTCTGTGTGAGATTCTTTCTCCATGTTTTATTCATCAGTGTTTCATTTATTTTTATTACTGTGCAATATTTGTTGGTATGAGTATAAAACAATTTTTAATATACTCATCTGTTGAGAGAACTCTTTTATGGCCATAATGAATAATATTACTAGGGGACTCTTGAACAATTATTTTTGTGATTTTTGTGCACAGCCATCTTCATTTCTCTTTATCTATAAATTTGAGGCAAAATTTCTGGATCATGTTGTAGTTAAACAAACATTCAAGAGCATATGAAATTGTTTCTATAAACTGCAGAAAACTGCCAAATTTTCAAATTCTTCCTTTTTAAATGAGTGGATCCTTTATGTTTGCCCAGCAAATCAGTGCAAGAGAAAACTATTGACTTGGTTAACAATCTTAACCCCAGAATCATCCTAGCAAATATTTAGCAATTGCCTTTTGGGACTGATTCATTAATTATTTTCATTGTAGCTAGTCTTAAGCTAACAACATACTATCAACCAACTCTCAAAATTCCTGGAAATGTCACTACCAGTTCTCCCAGTAGAAGTCACCTTCAGTACCTCATTGGTACTATAACATTATTTTTGGCAACAGGAAAAATAAAACCAAGCAATTCATGAATTATATGCCCTAACACCTCTCCAAACCTCTCTGTGGGAAAAGAATAGATAAATAAAAATGCTTATTGAATGCAAACTATATGTCAAGTAATGTTTACTACTTCAGTGTAATATCTCTTTAAACTATTTAATACCTACAACAAGATTATGATGAAAGTACATTTTTATATATGAAGAAGCTGAAGTATAAAGAAATGAAATGCTTTTCTGAAGTTCCACATGTAGTAAGTCATGGGGAAAGTATTTCAACCCGAACAATCACATGATGAACTTTACATTTCTACATAGCTTCCAGTCTTCTAACAATAACACAAGACTTTGTTTTACCATTGAAATATTAATTTTTCACAATTTAAAACTTTGATTAACTGGAAGAATAGATACTTGACAGTGTAAATTGTTCAATAATGTATTACACAGGCTTTATAGAATCCACCGGCTATAATTACATATAAAGATAACTTTAAAATATAGAATCAAGCAGTCATTAGCAAAGATTAACTTTGTTTTGGTTTCAAAATCAATTTAAGTTAAATTACCATTATTTTAAGTCAGTTCTAAAAATGTTTTGGAAAACTGGTTAAAAGATAGCATTTGCTAATTCATAAGATGTCCACATATATCACTGAGGCTACTTTAAATTTTCCCTTTATATACTTTTTGCATAACAAAAATTATGTTCCAAATTCTCTAAAGTTCAGCTCATGGAAAAAACAGAAATGTCAACTTTGCAGTGACTGCTGATTACTAAATGGCAAAGCCCCAAGAAATTTTTGTGGTTTCCAGATAAAGGCAGGGGAGCAGATACACTTGTCAAAAGACTGTTGGACCCTAAGGTGCTCTTAATGAGATACCTTTATGACCTTTCATGATTTTGAGTCTCGTTTCCAGGGCAGGCTAGGGCTTTAAGTGAGAGGGAGAAATGAAGATAAGTAAAGGTTAATAAAGGAGGTGGAGATGGCACCTGTGGTCCAAAGAGGGATACACAGAGCTAGAAGCTGTTAAGCAGTGTGATTTAAGTTGATGTTCTGGCTTCCCAGTGGCATTAGTGGTAAAGAACTTGCCTTCCAATGAAGGAGACGTAAGAGATGTGGGTTCAATCCCTGGGTCAGGAAGATTCTCTTGAAGTGGGCATGGCAACCCACTCCAGTATTCTTGCCTGGAGAATCTTATGGACAGGCTGAGGATAATGTGACAATGAAAAAGGTTATCTGGCTACATCAATCAAGCAGCAAAAGAGACACATGTACTCCACTGTTCATTGCAGCGCTGTTTATAATAGCCAGGACATGGAAGCAACCTAGATGTCCATCAGCAGATGAATGGATAAGAAAGCTGTGGTACATATACACTATGGAATACTACTCAGCCCTTAAAAAGAATAAATTTGACTCAGTTCTAATGAGATGGATGAAATTGGAACCAATTATACAGAGTGAAGTAAGCCAGAAAGAAAAACACCAATACAGTATACTGACACATATATATGGAATTTAGAAGACAGTAATGATGACCCTGTATGTGAGACAACCAAGAGACACAGAGGTATAGAGTGGACTTTTGGACTCTGAGGGAGATGGAAAGGGTGAGATGGTTTGGGAGAATGGCAATGAAACGTATATTTTCGTGTAAGAAACGAAGCGCCAATCTATGTTCAATGTAGGATGCAGGATGCATAGGGCTGATGCACAGGATGATTCAAGTAGAGGATGTGGGGTGGGAGGTGGGAGGGGGCTTTGGCATTGAGAGTTTGTGTTCACCTATGGCTGATTCGTGTCAATGTATGGCAAAACAAATACAGTATTGTAATTTAAAATAAATTAATTAATTAATTAAAAAGAAGAAGAAGAAGAAGATGGTTCAAGAGCTTAGGCAGGTCATTCTGGAGTGCAAGATTAGAATTTGCAGCTTCCAGAAGTGGAGAAACCTTAAGGTCATCTGTAAGAAACACTCCAGTCCCTATTTCCTTTGTGTCAATGAGGGTCCAGAAAATGAATTTGTCATGTGTTGCTGAAATTGGCTTCAATACACTGACATCAAATTGAATTTAAGACACAGAAGTTTGGTTAAGCAGGAAATAATAGTTTAACTGTTTGCAGGAAAAGGGGGCCACAGTGGGCTAATGTGCTCAAGGCTGTGTGTCTGATCCTGAACAATATAGTGAAAACTCATAAAATGGTTCAAGTAGCAGGGCACAACTAGCTCATGGTCACTCTTCTAATTAGCTGAAGTGATGGAGACTCAGTTGGAGCCTACTAGTTCTAACCAGTCTAGGGTCTATGTTCTTGAGGTCAGCAGTTTTCATCTATTGAGAGTCTGCTCCCCATAAAAACAACTTAGGAATGTGTGTCAGGTCTTTATCTATATCTCTCAGGGAACTTCTATGTGACAGATTTATAGTCTAAGCTGATACTAGTTCCCTAGACCAAAATAAAGAGCCTCTTGATGAACGTTGGAAGAGGAGAATTAAAAAGCTGGCTTAAAATTCAAGTTCAAGTTCAAGTTGAATCTCTCAGTCGTGTCCAACTCTTTGCGATCCCATGAATCGCAGCACGCCAGACATCCCTGTTCATTACCATCTCTCGGAGTTCACTCAGACTCACGTCCATCGGGTCCGTGATGCCATCCAGCCATCTCATCCTCAGTCGTCCCCTTCTCCTCCTGCCCCCAATCCCTTCCAGCATCAGAATCTTTTCCAATGAGTCAACTCTTCAAATGAGGTGGCCAAAGTACTGAAGTTTCACTTTAGTATCATTCCTTCCAAAGAACTCCCAGGGTTGATCTCCTTCAGAATGGACAGGTTGGAACCCCTTGCAGTCCAAGGGACTCTCAAGAGTCTTCTCCAACACCACAGTTCAAAAGCATCAAATCTTCGGCACTCAGCCTTCTTCACAGTCCAACTCTCACATCCATACATGACCACAGGAAAAACATAGGCTTGACTAGATGGACCTTAGTCGGCAAAGTAATGTCTGTGCTTTTGAATATACTATCTAGGTTGGTCATAAATTTTCTTCCAAGGAGTAAGGATTTTTAATTTCATGGCTGCAATCACCATCTGCAGTGATTTTGGAGACCCCCAAAATAAAGTCTGACAGTTTCCACTGTTTCCCCATCTATTTCCCATGAAGTGATGGGACCGGATGCCGTGATCTTCCTTTTCTGAATGTTGAGCTTTAAGCCAATTGTTTCACTCTCCTCTTTCACCTTCATCAAGAGGCCATTTAGCTCCTCTTCACTTTCTGCCATAAGGGTGGTGTCATCTGCATATCTGGGGTTATTGATATTTCTCCCGGCAATCTTGATTCCAGCTTGTGTTTCTTCCAGCCCAGTGTTTATCTTGATGTACTCTGCATATGAGTTAAATAAGCAGGGTAACAATATACAGCCTTGACATACTCCTTTTCTTATTTGGAACCAGTCTGTTGTTCCATATCCAGTTCTAACTGGTGCTTCCTGACCTGCATACAGATTTCTCAAGAGGCAGGTCAGGCGGTCTGCTATTCCCATCTCCTTCAGAATGTTCCACAGATTATCGTGATCCAGACAGTCCAAGGCTTTGGCATAGTCAATAAAGCAGAAATAGATGATTTTCTGGAACTCTCTTCCTTTTCCCATGATCCAACGGATGTTGAAAATTTGATCTCTGGCTCCTCTGCCTTTTCTAAAACCAGCTTGAACATCAGGAGGTTCACAGTTCATGTATTGCTGAAGCCTAGGTTGGAGAATTTTGAGAATTAATTTACTAGCATGTGAGATGAGTGCAATTTTACAGTAGTCTGAGCATTCTTTGGCATTGCCTTCCTTTGGAATTGGAATGAACACTAACTTTTTCCAGTCTTGTGGCCACTGCTGAGAAATGTTCCCTTGGTATCTCTAATTTTCTTGAAGAGATCTTTATTATTTTCCATTCTGTTCTTTTCCTCTATTTCTTTGCTTTGATCACTGAAGAAGGCTTTCTTTCTCTTCTTGCTATTCTTTGGAACTCTGCATTCAAATGATTATGTCTTTCCTTTTCTCCTTTGCTTTTCACCTCTCTTCTTTTCACAGCTATTTGCAAGGCCTCCTCAGACAGCCATTTTGCTTTTTTGCATTTCTTTTCCATGGAGATGGTCTTGATCCCTGTCTCCCGTACAATGTCATGAACCTCATTCCATAGTTCTTCAGGCACTCTATCTATCAGATCTAGGTCCTTAAATCTATTTCTCACTTCCACTGTATAATCATAATGGATTTGATTTAGGTCATACCTGAATTATCTAGCAATTTTCCCTACTCTTCAATTACAGTCTGAATTTGGCAATAAGGAGTTCATGATCTGAGCCACAGTCAGCTCCTTGTCTTGTTTTTGTTGACTGTATAGAGCTTCTCCATCTTTGGCTGCATCGAATATAATCAATCTGATTTCGGTGTTGACCATCTGGTGATGTCCATGTGTAGAGTCTTCTCTTGTGTTGTTGGAAGAGGGTGTTTGCTATGACAGTGCATTTTCTTGGCAAAACTCTATTAGTCTTTTCCCTGTTTCATTCCGCATTCCAAGGCCAAATTTGCCTGTTACTCCAGGTGTTTCTTGACTTCTTACTTAGCATTCCAGTCCCCTATAATGAAAAGGACATCTTTTTTGGGTGTTTGTTCTAAAAGGTCTTGTAGGTCTTCATAAAACTGTTCAACTTTGGCTTCTTCAGCATTACTGGTTGGGGCATAGACTTGGATAACTCTGATATTGAATGGTTTGCCTTGGAGATGAACAGAGATCATTCTGTCGTTTTTGAGATTGCATTCAAGTACTGCATTTTGAACTCTTCTGTTAACCATAATGGCTACTCCATTTCTTCTGAGGGATTCCTGCCAGCAGTAGTAGATATAATGGTCATCTGAGTTAAATTCACCCATTCCAGTTCATTTTAGTTTGCTGATTCCTAGAATGTCAACGTTCACCCTTGCCATCTCTTGTTTGATCACTTCCAATTTGCCTTGATTCATGGACCTGACATTCCAAGTTCATATGCAATATTGCTCTTTACAGCATGGAATATTGCTTCTATCACCAGTCACATGCACAACTGGATATTGTTTTTGCTTTGGCTCCATCCCTTCATTCTTTCTAGAGTTATTTCTCCACTGATCTCCAGTAGCATATTGGGCCCCTATTGACCTGGGGAGTTCCTCTTTCAGTATCCTATCATTTTGCCTTTTCACACTGTTCATGGGGTTCTCAAGGCAAGAATAATGAAGTGGCCTGCCATTCCCTTCTTCAGTGGACCACATTCTGTCAGACCTCTCCACCATGACCCACCTGTCTTGGGTTCCCCCTCAGGCATGGCTTGGTTTCATTGAGTAAGACAAGGCTGTGGTCCTAGTGTGATTAGACTGACTAGTTTTCCATGGGTATGGTTTCAGTGTGTCTGCCCTCTGATGCCCTCTTGCAACACCTACCATCTTACTTGGGTTTCTCTTACCTTGAGTGTGGGGTATCTTTTCATGGCTGCTCCCACAAAGCACAGCTGCTGTTTCTTACCTTGAATGAGGGGTATCTCCTTACTGCCGCCTTCCTGACTTTCAATGTGGGATAGCTCCTATAGGCCCTCCTGCTCCTGTGCAGCCACAGCTCCTCAGGTTGATCCTCCAGGCCACCAGCCCGGGCCCCAGGCGGGGGTGGCTCCTTTCAGCTGCCACCCCTGGCCTCTGGCTCAAGCTCAGTGTGGCTCCTCAGGGTTACCGCCCCTGGCCTCAAGTGCGAGGTGGCTTCTTCTGGCCGCCCCTGACCTCGGACGCGGTGTGTCTCCCCCAGCCGCCCCTGACCTTGGACACAGACTTGGGGTGTCTCCCCGGCCGCCCCTGACCTCCGATGCGGGGTAGCTCCTCTCGGCCGTTCTTGCGCCTTTGTAGCCTGGTACTCCAGGCAGCTGCCCCTGACCTTGGACATGGGGTAGCTCTCTCGGCCGCGCTTAGTGCGCCCGGCCCGGCTCTCACAGCCGTTCGCTTACTGTGCCAGCCCGGCTTAAGCCTTCAAAAAACTAAAATGATGGCAACTTGTCCCATCACTTCATGGCAAATAGATGGTGAAACAATGGAAACAGTGACAGACTTTATTTTCTTGGGCTCCAAAGTGACTGTAGATGGTGACTTCCAAGGGCTTCCTCCTTGGAAAAAAAGTTATGACAACCTAGACAACATATTAAAAAGCAGAAACATCACTTTGCCAACATGTCCATCTAGTCAAAGCTATGGTTTTTCCAGTAGTCATGTAGGGATATGAGAGTTGGACCATAAAGAAGATTGAGCACTGAAAAATTGATGCTTTCAAACTGTGGCATTGACGAAGACTCTTGAGGGTCCACTGGACAGGAAGGAGATAAAGCCAGTCAATCCTAGAGAAAATCAGCCTTGAATATTTATTGGAAAACTGATGCTGAAACTCAGTATTTTAGCTACCTGATGGGAAGAGGCGATCACTGGAAAAGACTTTGATGCTGGGAAATATTGAGGACAGGAGGAGAAGGGCGCAACAGAGGATGAGATGGTTGGATGGCATCATTGACTCAATGGACATGAGTTTCAGTAAATTCTAGGAGAAATTTGCACAAACTTCAGAAGGTGGTGAAGGATAGGGAAGCCTGGTGTACTGCAGTTCATGGGTTCACAAATAGTTGGACATGACTGAACAACAGCCCCAGTCCAACAGGTATTCTTTATTTCTGCATCTTCACATATCACTGTTATTAACTCTGAAGTCAGTCTTTTACTTCAAAAGACAAGGATAAAGGAGCTTGTACATGTCTTCAAATCTGGAACTGACTGACCAGCAAGTAGAGCTCTTGGTCAAACACTTGAAGTTGGACATTATCTTCAACTTTGAGAAGGCATACTTCATAATGGGTGGATTAAAAAAAAATATTTATTTTTGATTGTGCCTGGTCTTTGTTGCTGCATGGGCTTTTCTCTAGTTGGTGTGAGTGGAGGCTACTCTGTAGCTGTCATATACAGTCTTCTCATTGCAGTGGCTTCTCTTATTGTGGAACAAAGGCTCTAGGGCTCTCAGGCTTCATTAGTTGTGACACATGTGCTCAGTAGTTGTGGCTTTCAGGCTCTAGAGCACAGGCTCAGTGGTTTTGGTGCACAGACTTAGTTGCTCCACTGCATGTGGAATGTAATCAGATCACGGATCAAATCCATGTCTCCTACATTGACAGGAAGACTCTTCTTCAGTGAGCCACCAGGGAAGCCTTAGTATGCAATTTCACTGAGGAGTGATGCCCAGGACAGCTCAAAGCTGAAGACTATAGGGGAGGCTGACCAGCTGGCTGGAGGGGGATGAGTGGCCCCAAAATGCACTGGAGGAAATAGGTTTGAAAGAGCCCATGCCTAGCTAGGTGAAAATGTGGGGAGTGATGGAGAGGCAGAGTATGAGTGACTGCTTCTCATAAGTCTTTTCAAGGCCTTTTACATGGTGGTTATCCATCCACCTCATCTCTGCTGCTTCATCTTCTTTTGGAGTGAGTTGTGGGTTTTGGGTCTTCAAAAATGCCTTCATCCTTTCACCACCAACTTCCTTTTTACCGTTTTCTTGTCTTAAGTTTTTAGGAGCTAGGAGTTAGGAAAATGTGACCATAATAGAAGTATTATTTGACTCCCATCTCCTGCCTTTGAAGGACTAATATTACCTCAAACTTTCTTTCCTTATAACTGCATATCAGGTTTAAGGACAAGATTTCAGGATTCTTCTCCAATCACTGCCACATAACCTATCTCCACCTCTCCCAACAGACTCCCAGGGCAGCTTCTCTCCCCAAGAGAAGGGCCTCTGTGCTTAAGAAGTCCTTCTTCCTCATCTGCCCCTCCCCTTCCTTGTTTTCAAAGGGGCCTTGGTCTTGTGCCTTAAGGAAACAAACATTTTTTTTTTTTCCTAAACTTACCACTTTGAAACAAAAAAGGTGTGGGGGAAGGGTGAATCTTATAGGGTACTGGGCCCAGTCTCTCCTTCATTCCATGTTTAAGAGGTGGTGTGGGGAAATGTCTGACTTTATTTCCTTTTCTATAATGCAAAGGGAAAAGAATAAAGTTTTCAAGTAATGGATATCAAGTGGGAAAGTCATTAGGATCTTTTTGATTTCTCTGTAGTATTCTAAATCTCAAAGTATCATCTACTATAGTGAAAGTGAAGTCACTCAGTCATGTCCGACTCTTAGTGACCCCATGGACTGCAGCCAACCAGGCTCCCCTGCCTATGGGATTTTCCAGGCAAGAGTACTGGAGTGGGTTGCCATTGCCTTCTCCAACATCATCTGCTATAGTTCTGTGGAAATATATATATATATATATATATATATATATATATATATATATATATATAATTTACATATAAATTGTGTTGACTCTAAAGATTATTTAGATTAATAAAGTCATTTAAACAATATTAATTCTTCCAATCCATGACTATAATATGTCTTTCCATTTGTTTTTGTTGTCTTCAGTTACTTTTATCAATGTCTTATAATTTTCTGAGTACAGGTATTTTATATCCTTAGGTTTATTCCTGAGTATTTTATTCTTTTGAAGCAATTGCAAATGGGATTTGTTATTATTTGCTCTTTATCATTGTTTGTTGTTAGTATATAGAAATACAATAGATTTCTATATGTTAATTTTATATCCAGCAACTTTACTGAATTTATTTCTTAGCTCTAATGGTATTTTTGGTGATGTCTTTAGGTTTTCTCTGTATAGTTTCATTTAATCTGAAACAGTGACAGTTTTACTTCTTTTACAATTTGGATTATTTTTACTTCTATTTATTGACTGATTGTCTTGGTGAGGGTTTCTGGTACTATGTTAAATAAATGTGTTTAAGTGACATCCTTGTCTTGCTCCTAATCTCAGAGGAAATGCTTTCAGCTTTGCATCACTGAGTGTAATGTTAACTATACATGTTCTTTATTATGTTGAGGTATATTCTCTCTAAATCCACTTTGTTCAGATATTTTATCATAAATGGATGTTGAATTTTGCTAAAGGCAGTTTTCAACATCTTTTAAGTTGATCATATGTTTTTTATCCTAAATTTATTATGTAGTATACTACATTGACTGACTTTTGGATACTGAAGTATCTTTGCATCCCTGAAATAATCCCACTTGATCATGCTGTATAAACTTTTAATGTATTGTTGAATACACTTTGTTTAATTTTTTTTTTTTAATTTTGTCATCTGTATTCATTAGTGATATTGGTCTGCAGTTTGTTGTGTGTGTGTGTGTGTGATATGATTGTCTGATTTTATATCAGGGTTATGCTGACATTATACGATGGTTTTGGAAGCATAATACATTCTGCAAATTTTTGAAGCAGTTTGAGAAAGATAGGTGTTAATTTTTCAAATGTTTGGTAGAATTCACCTGTGAAGCTGTCTGATCCTGAGCCTCTGTTGGGAGTTCTTTTAGTAACAGTTTAATTTCACTTTCAGTAATTGGCCTGCACAACTTTACATTTCATCCTGATTCATTTTTGGGAGAATGTACACTTCAAAGAATTTCTTAAGTGGTCTATGTTACTGGCGTATAATTGTTTGTAATAATTTTTATTATCCTTTGTGGTCCTGTGGTATGTGTTTTAACTTGTCCTCTTTCATTTCTGATTTTATTTGGGTCCTCTCTCTCTCTCTCTCTCTCTCTTTTTTTTTTTCCCCCTTGATGAGAATTGCTAAAGGCTTATCAGTTTTATTTGCTCTTTTAAAGGAGCAGCTCCTATTATATTGATCTTTTCTATTGACTTTAAATATCTTTTTTCATTATTTCTGCTCTGATTCTTATGGTTACTTTTCTTCTAATGGCTTTGGGTTTTGCTTATTTTTCCTTCTCTCATTAATTGAGGGGTAAATTTGATTATTTTTAACTATTCTCATTTTTTAAAGAAGGCTTGTGTTGCTATTAAAGACTCTTTTTGTTGTTGTTGTGCCTCACTTTTGATAATTTTATTTTCATTTTTACTTGTCCACAAAGTGTTTTTTTCTTTTAATTTTCCCTTTGATTTATTCAAATTTATTGGTTGTTTAGTAGCACATAATTTAACCTCCAAATGTTTATTTCTTGGAGTTTTTTTTTTGTTGTTGTTATCATTGGTTGGTAGTCTCATAGCATTATAATTAGAAATTGTAAAGTAATTAACCTCCAATTAAAATAAATTAAAAAAGAAATGATGCTTGATATGATTTCAATTTTAAATTTACTTATACTACTTCTTTATTTTATTTTTGCTAGCTTTTAGTAGAACTCTGTAACTTGTGCCAGATGGTTCATCTTCTCCAGTGCTTCTCTCATAATGTTCCCTGTCTCTTATCACCTTCTGCATGCATGTGCATGCCAAGTCACTTCAGTTGTGTATGACTCTTTGCGACCCTATGGACTGTAGCCTGGCAGGCTCCTCTGTCTATGGGATACTTTGGGAAAGAATAGTGAAGTGGGTTTCCATGCCATCCTCCAAGGAATCTTTCTGACCCAGGGATTGAACCTGCAGCTCCTGCAGCTCCTGCACTGCAGGCAGACTTTTTACCACTGAGCCACCATGGAAATTATGGCACAAAGCACATTGGTGTGTGCATCTGCTTGTGCTTTTGTCTCCTCTTATCCAGTATATACTATGACCAACACTGATCCCTTGTTTTCTCTTCTTACCATTATAATCACAAGTAATAGTATAAATAGGCAAAATATGCTAAGAAATTACCAAGTGTCAGAAATTATTCTAAGCTTTTAATATATATTTATACTTCTTTACAACTCTATGTAAGGTACTATAAATGTGGCAATTTAATAGCTCAGAAAATGAAAGCACAAAATGTTGAAATTATTTGCTCATGGTCACAAAAACCAATAGCTGCTTCAGAGCCTGGCCTCTTAATCACTATAAAGCCTGGCTGCTCGTAACTGTTCCAAGTAAATGGTTTTCAGCATTGCAAATATAATTGAAAGAATAATCTATATCTTTGAAATAACACTTTAGTTTCATGAAGCATTATTTTGTTTCAAGTTAGTTTCATAATAAATTGTATATAAATGTAGTTAACGAAGACAACTAAATTGTATGGTTTTTGTCTCCAAATACTTCAGAATACTACATAGTGTTAGGAAAATGAGAGAGTTAAATCTTAGGCAGGTTGACAGGCAGTCCAAGGCCCCTTGTGGAGGTAAAAATTCCTTTATACATTTATTTTCCCCTTTGTCAGGGTAAGACACGTTTCTTTTACACCCTGTACTGATATTGCAACAATGTATCTCACTTGAGACTTGGCCTTTCATTAAGCTGGGAACTGATGATTATATACCATGTCTTACTTATGAATATGCTTTTCTTAGGCTCTGTGTTAATGATATAATTGTAACAAACCTTGCCTGGGAACCTGTTTCTCAGCAACAGAATATACCCAGAGACTTCTTGCCTGAAATACTTTCCTTCTGGTTAATCTTGAACTGAAGTTATCTCAGCATGTATGCCTTGGGAAAGGGTTTGGTGGAACTTTTACAACCTGAGGTATTATTTTCATCTTTTCTAGAAGCCAGTTGAAAATTATATAATGTCCTATTTAAACTAGTGAGGTGGGTACTCTTTCTATCTCCTTCTGATGTCTATGTCAGAAGCTTTCTCTATGCTTTAATAAAATCTCTGTTGCACAAAGCTCTAAGCGACTGAAACTGTGTCTTTGGTACTGGAGTGCAGTGAAATCTTCTCCTTCAGAGGTCACAAACCAGACACCAATCACCATAAGTTATCAAACATGTACTAGACTATAACAGTAAAGTAGGAAATTATAGCATTTATTCAAGATGGGTTAAATGGGAAAACCTCACAAGCATCATATTTAACCTTCATTTCACACACTGGAAAGGTAGTGATCAAAATTCTTCAAGTTAGACTTCAGCAGTACATGAACAAAGAGCTTGCAGATGTACAAGCCTGATTTAGAAAAGACATAGGAAGCAAAGATCAAATTGCTAGCCTCCACTGGATCATAGAAAAAGCAAGATAATTCCAGAAAAAAAAATCTGTTTCTGCTTCACTGACTACACTAAAGCCTTTTACTGTGTGGATCACAACAAACTGTGGAAAATTATTGGAGATAGGAATACCTGACCACATACCTGCCTCCTGAGAAACTTGTATGCAGGTCAAAAAGCAACAGTTATAACCAGACATGGAACAACAGACTGGTTCCAAAATTGGGAAAGGAGTATGTCAAGTCTGTATATTGTAACTCTGCTTGTATACATTATGCAAAATTGAGGCTGGATGAATCACAAGCTAGAATCAAGATTTCCAGGAGAAATATCAGCAACCTCAGATACACAAATGAGTCCACACTAATAGTAGAATGCAAAGAGGAACTAAAAGACCTCTTGATTAAGGTGAAAGAGGAGAGTGGAAAAGCTGGCTAAAACTCAACATTCAAAAGACTAAGATCATGGCAACTGGTCTCATCACTTCATAATAAATAGATGGAGGAAAATGGAAACAGTGAGATTTTATTTTCTTGGGCTCCAAAATCACTGCAGATGATGACAGCAACCATTAAATCAAAAAACGTTTGCTCCTTGTAAGATAAGGTATGACAAATCTAAACAGCATATAAAATACAGAGAGTGCCTTTTGTTGACAGAGATCCATATATTGAAAGCTATGGTTTTCTAGTAGTCATGTACAGATGTAAGAGTTGGACCATAAAAATGTCTGCATGTTGAAGAACTGATCCTTTCAATTTGTGTTGCTGGATAAGACTCTTGAGGTCTGCTACACAGCAAGGAAATTAAAGCAGTCAGTCCTAAAGAAAATCTACCCTGAGTATTCATTGAAAGGACTGTTGCTGAAGCTCCAATATTTTGGCTACCTGATGCAGAGTCAACTCATTGGAAAAGACCCTGATGCTGGAAAAGATTGAGAGCAGGAGAAGAAGGTGGCAAACATTGAGATGACTGGATGGCATCATCAACTCAATGGGCATGAGTTTGAGCAAACTCAGAGATAGTGAAGATAGAGAAACCTGACATGCTTTAGCCCACGGTTTCACAAAGAGTCAGACACAAGTTAGTGACTGAACAACAATATATAATGAACATACAAGAAAAGCAAAGCAAACAAAGTAATTGAAATTGACTAAAACACATGAATGGAGAAAAGGAAACTATGAAAACAAACTTGATACATAAGGAAAAGAATCTTGGCAAGTTGGCAACACTAAGGGTGTCAAGAGGAGTGATGGATATAGTTCTAGGGAAGTAGGGGATGTCAGGTTTGGAGATAAATTATGTGCCGGCAGCCAGCGTGAGGAACTCTGCCCACGGCAAAGGTCATGTGGAAGGAGGCTTGGCGTATGCAAAGGCGTGACCAAGCCTCAGGAAACCCCCTGTTCCTGAGCATCTACCCCCAAAACCAGAGTCTGTTTTATGCTCTCACCTACACCTCTGACTTTACAGAGGGCTCTCCCCCCATAACCATTTCTCTCAGAGAAGGAGTTAACTTGCAGCTCCAGTTAATAAAAATTCCTGGAAGTGACAAGAGTGTTTCAACTTACGAACTACTCTGAAGGTTATCTAACCTGCCTGTATAGGTTCGTCTGGCCACATGTGATTGTTTACAGCCTCCCAACCATGAGAGGCACGAGATGTTTTAGACTTACTAAAGGCAAATTCTTTTGGGAAGTTAGAAATTATTAGTATAGTAGGTTGGTTAGGAATTATATTGGTGAAGGGTTTTTCACTTGTTGTGCCAATAATTGCTGCTAATTCCCTGCCCTGGGTGTGTGACAAGGGTGTCTCAGGTCAAATCTCTCTGCTGACAAACTAACTTGTGTGACAGGATTATCCATACTCTTGTCACATGATTGTTTACTACCTCTCAACCATAAACAGCACAGAGAGTTTTGGAGTATTTTGAGAGTCTTAATTAGCATAGGGCTTTTCTCATTGTTGAGTCAATGATTGCCGCCATGCCTCCATATCCTTAGGCACCTGGGAATATATTAATCAATGTATTTGGAATATAGAAAAAGAAATATAGTAGTTTTTGATGTTAGTAATAATAGACTTTTGAGTTAATGAATTTTCTCTTTTGTTATAGATCACTGTACTCTGTTATAAATCACTGTCCTTGCTATGTAAAAATGTAACTTTATCACTATCTTAAGACTAAATAGATCTTAAGAGGAACATTGGTGAAGGGTTTTTATTTGCTGGGCTGATGTTTGCTGCTAAATCTCCATATTCCCTGCCTTTATAATAAATATAACTAGCATATAGGAAAAATAAGTATTAACTTTTAAGATTAATCATGTTAACCTTGGGTTAAATAAATTCCTTTCTTGATTGTAACTCACTACACCCTCACCCTATAGGAATGCAACTTTATTTGGAGGGTGGGGCCTGGTTTAAGAAAAAAACACCCTTGGAAAAAATAAGTTTTTTTGTTATTAGAAAGAAAGGGTCGTAAAATGCCAGCAGGGCTCATGGCCAGAAGATGATGTAAAACCCCTAAGACCTTTTTTTATGTAAAGCACCTGATTTTGATAAAGGTCAGTACTTCTGACCCCCGGATGACTCTGTATTTATCCCTATGTGTAACAAAAGGTATATAAGCAAACTTAAAAATGAAAAAAATTTGGATCAGTTTCTGGAAAGACTGATTCCCTCATGTTTCTTTCTTGCTCCCCATTTTTCTGGCTGAATTAACCAAGTTATTCAGCCTCTTTTTATCCACTAATATTTCCTACTACACTATCCGTTTCTAATCTTTATATGTCTGTAATTAAATATATATTTTTTCCAAGGACATTGACTCCATCTCACCTTTGAATTACCATGTATCCACTGGGGCTGGACCCCAGCAATTATGAAAAATATTTTAATGACTCTTCTAAAGAGTGAGTCCAGTATTTTTCAGAAAGAAAAACAAAGAGTTTTCAAGCAATCTTTATCCACCTAGTTTCAATGGCTAGGTCCCTGTAAAAGCTGTCTATATTTTAAAACAAAAAAACATCTAAATTTGTATGCTTGGGGGCTGCAAAGGGTCTTTTCTCTTTTAAAAAAATTAAAGTATAGTAGATGTATTATGTTGTGTTAATTTTAGATGTACAGCAAAGTGATTTAGTTATGTACATACATACAGACACACATGTATTATTTATCAGATTATTTGCCCTTATAGTTTATTACAAGATACTCAATACATTTTCCTCTGCTATGCATTAGGACCTTGATATTCATTTCTTTTATATATAGTAGTGTATATCTGTTAATTCTGATCTTTTAATTTTTTTCTCCTTTGATAATTATAACCTCGTTTTCCATGTCTATGGATCTAATTCTTTTTGTAAATAAATTCATCAGTGGATATTGACAAGGATAGATTTTGACTCTGCTTTGCTTATCTAGTGGTGGATACAAATGCTTACAGCATAATAGAAGAACTAGAAGAGAAGATATTACACCAGTTTGAATGACTAACTGTTATTTCTTCAAATCAAGGAACATATTTTACAGCCCCTAATTTCCAGCAATGGAAAGAGTAATAATCTCTTTGCAGTAATAGTTTTAATAGAACATTACAATGAACAATTAAAAAGTTGTTGTCTAAAATGGGTAGATAAGACCATGAAGGTCTGGTTATGTGCCTTCATGAACGTTTTTACATTCACCATGAACATGGGTAGGATTAAAGGATGTCCACACTAGATAGATTTATCTGTTTTTCTGGAAGATGTGAGGGAGATGGAGAGGAGAGGAAGACAGTGCTCTTCCAAACGTCACCTCCCCCCTCCTCTACTCCATACAATGGTCATATGATCAGGGCTGCAATGGCCAAGGCTGAAAGCAGGGATTGCACTTAATCAAGAAACTGTTTTTAACATTTATGTCACAATACCAAATATCTTGATAGGGCAGGATATGCCTTCACTCCATCTGCAAAATTGAGGCTGAGAGTGAAGAATAACTGCTAGTGAAACTGAGTACCCATAAAACTGAATTTCTCTGCTAAGTTTATGATCAACCACACTATCCAAAGCTTTTCTATTTCTTGTCCCCTGTGCTAACTGAACACAGTAATGCGCCAGAGTCAGATGACTAAAATTGCTGTAGTTTATAATATCATCAATGTACTAAAATTGCTGGTTTTGATGATATCATGAATGCACAGACTCAGGTTGTTTTTCCAGGAAAAGATGAGCTAACAGATCCCAAGGTCATGGGACACCAGACAGGAGACTTGTAAAGTGTAGACATCCTAACTTCAAAAGCGATAATTAAGAAATACCACAAGCAGCTATGTTCTGAGATGGACTGCATTTGGCCCATGGAATGTGTCTCTCTCTAAATAATCCACTTCAACCAAAGAAAAATTCATCTAAGGAAAAATGACATCACAATGATTAATTTAGCTTCTTTAGTCTTCATCTTTAAAAATATCCCCAACTCAGAGACCAAGTTGGAGGAGATCTTAAGTTGTCTTTCTTCCACTATTTTGCTTAGCGCCCTGAAACAAATCCTTATTTTACTCTGAGTGCTCACTGTCAGAATTTGGCTTTTTGTGCCATAGGAATGCAAGCCCATTCATCTTCCAATAATTTAATCAATTGCCCTTTTGTAATGAAGCCTCCATAAAATCCCCAAAACAAAAGGTTAGGGCTTCTATGTTGGTGCATAAGTAGAGATTTGGGAGAGTGACATTCTCAAGGAGCATGAAAGTTTCCCATGAATTATATTTTATACATACTTGCCTTATTCATCTCTTCCATCTGGCTTTTGCTGAATTATCTCCCTTTACAATGGGCACATTTGATGCACAGCCATCCATCCATAGTGCAGGTAATGACTTGGACTAGTGATTGGCATCTTGAAATGGAGAAGGTCTTAGAGACCTCCAATCTGTAGCTAGTAGGTTAGATGTGCAGATAACTTGGGCTTGTGATTGACATCTGAAGTGGAGGCCAGTCTTTTGGATTGAGCCTCCTACCTATGGAATGGAATCCTATCTCCAGATAGGTGTGAGGGAAATATCCCACACTCTCAAATAGGAATTAGAGACAGAATGAATTAACTACACAGTGTATCCGAATTTCCCAATTTTCAGTGGTTCATAATGTATATTATCATATTCAGAGATCTAAGAAATTCTGAATTAGGTCAACCTATTTATTTCTGTTTACCTCACAGTTTCCTAATATTATTTGCTCCTGAAATACTCTCTCCTTCACATCACCAGTAACATCTCACAGAATTCTTAACTATGGACTATACTTTGGAAGATTGTAATCTTTTCTCCATATGATAGACATTCTTTATGAATTGCATACCCCTCAAAGTTAATTATATCTTTCAAATGTTTGACTTCACAATCCAGAATCTGGGTTTGGAGAAGAGCTGGATGACTCCAGTATCACTCTTCATTGCAATGTTTGTAAGTAGCCTTTGACAGAAAAAAAAAAAAAAAAAGAAGAAGAAGTTCTTTGTAGGAAAGAATTCTCTAAAAAGGCACTCCTATGTCTTGTCACTAACCTTCAACCAGGCACCTCCATGTTCTACTCACTTCTACTGTTGGCACACCTTTCAAAACTTTTGATCACACAACACTTTGCCTGGCATTTTTTCTCATAGATTGAAGATGTAGACAATAATAAGTAATTAACTGATGACCAGATCTCTTTCCTAGCTTCCCCTTCAGTAACCTCACAAAGAAACCATATAAACAAGATAGCATCTAAAGACAAAGGTCCATATAGTCAAAGCTATGATTTTTCTACAGTCATGTACGATGTGAGAGTTGGACAATGAAGGCTGAGCACCAGAGAGTTGAAGCTTTTGAATTGTGGTGCTGAAGGAGACTCCTGAGAGTTCCTTGGACAGCAAGGAGACCAAACCTGTCAATCTTAAGGAAATCAAACCTGAATATTCATTGGAAGGACTGATATGGAGGCTAAAGCTCCAATATTTTGATCACCTGATGTGAAGAGTCAGCTCACTGGAAAAGACACTGATGCTGGGGAAGAATGAGGGCAGGAGGAGACGGGGAGAACAGATTATGAGATTAATTAATGGTTTCACTGACTCAATGGACATGAATTTGGGCAAACTCCAGGAGATAGTGAAGGATAAAAAAGCCTGGTGTACTTCAGTCCCTGGTGCTACAAAGAGTTGGACATGATTTAACCACTTTGCTTGAACAACAGTAAAGAAATATTACAAAGAGTTGACAAGTCTGTATACAAGTCTACAAACAAAGGGCAGTGGTGATGACTCTGACACCCTATCTCAATGATTAATTGAATTACTTCCCTGATTCCCTTAAAAACTTCCATGGCCAGGCAGAATCTCTGGGGGTAGTTTTGTGAGAACTCTGAAAATGCAGTGTTTCCGCAGATTGCCAACAATCTGATAAAAGCACATTTCTTTTCTACCAACATTTTGAGTATTGATTTTATAAGGGGGAAGTAGCAGCATCTGATTTAATACTATGTTCGTGACTGCTTTCACATGGTTGTGTTCAGTAGTTTAATGGGTACTAAGTCTATTCAATAACCTCGGATATGCAGATGACATCACACTTATGGGGCAGAAAGTGAAGGAGAACTAAAGAGCCTCTTGATGAAAGTGAAAGTTGGCTGAACATTCAGAAAACTAAGATCATGGCATCTGGTCCAGTCACTTCATGGTAAATAGATGGTGATACAATGAAAAAAGTGACAGACTTTATTTTAGGGGGCTCCAACATCACTGCAGATGGTGACAGCAGCCATGAAACTGAAAGATGCTCGCTCCTCAGAAGAAAAGTTATGACCAACCTAGACAGCATATTAAAAAGCAGAGACATTACTTTGCCAACAAAAGTCCATCTAGTCAAAGTTAGGATTTTCCAGTGGTCATATATGGATGTGAGAGTTGGACTGTAAAGAAACCTGAGCACTTAAGAATTGATGCTTTTTAACAGTGATGCTGGGGGAGATTCTTGAGAGTCCCTTGGACAGCAAGGAAATCCAACCAGTCCATCTTAAAGGAAATCAGTCCTGAATATTCATTGGAAAGACTGGTGCTGAAGCCGAAACTGCAATACTTTGGCCACCTGTTATGAAAAACTAACTCACTGAAAAAGACCCTGATGCTGGGAAAGATTGAAGGCAGGAGGATAAGGGGACAACAGAGGATGAGACGGTTGGATGACATTGCCAACTCAATGGACATGAGTTTTAGTAAGCTCTGGGAGTTGGTGTTGGACAGGGAAGCCTGGCATGCTGCAGTCCATGGGGTTGCAAAGAGTTAGACACGACTGAGGGACTGAACTGAATTAAATTTAAAATCTATACAGGAGATTAGAAAAGATATGGGTCGTGGAGGTAATATTATCTTCTTCAAATTTAGTAAAATATTTACGTAACTACCTTCTCAATAAGAGGAAGAATAAGAATTAATTATTATCTACTTTCATTCTTGTTTTGTAATCTCTGTCACATCAAAGGGAGAGCAAGCACACTTAAATAAGAGAGACCAGTACCATGGCTGCTTTTTACTGCTCTAGTTTCTAAATGAAAAACAAGTAACACATTTTTAGGACATATGAAAATTAATGGATTAAGAGAATATCATTACAGAAAAAAGTTATTTATGTGAAATAAAATAATTGTCAGTTTTCAAAACTGCTTTTAAATTCAGTAGACCAACATATAGCAGATCCATGGAAAATGAACAAAGAATATGCAAAGATAAATGTATATACAAAATAGAAAGACTTGAATTGCAAACAGTTTAATCAGATATTTTTCTCCAAATGGACTGTTGATTTATGCATATTAGGCAGAGGATCCTTTTAAAATATGAGGGAGGTGTTTCACCTTTAAAAAAAATCAACTTACTGTTGATTTAACTTTTTTGTTCAATAAATGTTTATTGCTTTTTCAATTATTCTATTTACGAACAACATGGAATTTCTTGGCCTCATGATACAAAGCAACACTAAACTGTAGTCTAGCAGTGTGGGCAACATCATGGGAACCAGAAAAGGGCCAAGCCTTCTGCGCCGGCCAACACTTTCACTGGAAATGCTATTTTACACATATAGAACACTTATAAAATGCAATTGCATGTAAACACTGTAAAATCCTGCCATTTAAAATTCTATACTCAAAAAGCTCTAAGTACATCAAAAATAGAAGAAATTTCTAATTGATACCAATAAGGCATTTTAAAACTACAAACAGCTTTCAAAGCTAATGCTTTGCAAATACAGTAAAATCTGACATTTCATATACATTCCTGCTTTACATTTTATATTTTAAAAGAAGCCACCTGTAAATACTATTTTATTTTGCAAAATAACAAACAGAACAAAAAAAATTTAAAAATTACAGTAAAACATAAAGTAGTTCTCAAGTGGAAAAGTTATCGTTCCCAATGTCCTTGAGTTGCTCCTACCTTAATCAACCTCTGTCACATTCTGCTTCACCAAACTTGGTCCACTTAACAGTAGTATGATTTTTAAGACTCATTCAACAGCTTTAATTATTTCTACTATATTCTGAGGTTTGAGAGAATTTTCTGTACTGTTACCACTGTGACTAAGGCAGAGGAGATGTGAATGAAAATATATTCAGTACAAAGGCAGATTCTGTGCCAGTTGATAAATTAAAACCTAGAAGGTGTAATGTTCACAGAGTTTAAAGAATCTATATAATGGACTGGTTTACCTTCATATTAGAAAATGCTTTCTAAAAGTCTATCACATAGAACAGCTTATAAATACTACAAAAATAATGTATCTTCAATATGACCAAATCTTCCATTTTTAATCTATGTTTTTAGATTAATAGTTTCTTAGCTCTCTATACCAAAACCTTTAAAATAAAAATGTTTAGTGTTCTGCAGCACTAAAACAGCAGATTGGTTCAAAATTGGGAAAGGAGTAAGTCAAGGCTGTATATTGTCACCCTGCTTATTTAACTTATATGCAGAGTACATTATGCAAAATGCTGGCTGAATGAAACATAAGCTGGAATCAAGGTTTCAGGGAGAAATATCAATAATCTCAGATATGAAGATGACACCACCCTTATGGCAGAAAGTGAAGAGAAACTAAAGAGCTTCTTGATGAAAGTGAAAGAGGACACTGAAAAAGCTGGCTTAAAGCTCAACATTCAAAAAAAAAAAAAAAGAAGAAGAAGAAGACCGTGGCATCTTGTCCCATCACTTCATCGCAAATAGGTGGGAAAATAATGGAAACAGTGACAGACTTTATTTTCTTGGACTCTAGAAGCCTCTAGAAAAGAATCCTTTTTACTTCTTCCTTCTGATAATTGCCAGAAATCCCTGATATCCTTTGTCTCTTAGTTCCATCACTTGAATCTCTGTCTGAATCATCCTTGGCCTTTTCCCCTGTGTTCTCTTTGTATCTCTATACCCAAATATCCCTTTCCTTTCTCTATGAAGATACGAGTTAATGAATTGAGGGTTCACTCTGAACCAGTAAGCTCTCATCTTGATTAAATATGGAAAGGCCCAATTTCCAAAGATGGAATTTCTGGTGGACATGAATTTTGGGGTAGCATAATGGTGACAATGGTAGAAAGGTGGATATGACACTCTTGACCTTCAGGGATCCCTGGATGGCCAACTATTATTTTCTTAAGGACAAGGTAGTTGAGAAGCCATTGAATGTATTTCTTGACTCCTATAATAAAGAAACTTAAAATATGGGGAAACAGAAGATTGGTGACAATTATCACAGTGCAAATAACAATTCTTAATCCAGTTTCCAGACCTGAGACATTCCTCATACCTAAGTGCTTTTTATTGAAGGAGAGACAAGGGCTTTTTGAAAAATAATAATTTAATGCTATAATATGTATGCCCTAAGTTGCTTCAGTCACGTCAGACTTTTTGCAGTGATATGGACTGTAACCTGCCAGACTTCTCTGTTCATGGGATTTTCCAGGCAATACTGAAGTGGGTAGCTATTTCCTACTCAGGGAATCTTCCTGATACAGGGGTAAAACACACATGTCTTACTTCTGCATTGGCAGGAGAATTATTTATCATTAGCATCACCATAGTAGTAATTTTCAAGTATATCTCAAAGATATATTTCAGTTCAGTTCAATTCAGTCACTCAGTCATGTCCGACTCTTTGTGACCCCATGGACTGCAGCATACCAGGCTTCCCTGTCCATCACCAACTCCCAGAGTTTACTCAAACTTGTGTCCGTTGAGTTGGTGATGACATCCAATCATCTCATCCTCTGTCATCCCCTTCTCCTCTCGCCTTTAATCTTTCCCAGCATCAGGGTCTTTTCAAATGAGTCAGCTCTTCACATCAGGTGGCCAAAGTATTGGAGTTTCAGCTTCAACATCAGTCCTTCCAATGAATATTCAGAACTGATTTCCTTTAAGATGGACTAGTTGGATCTCCTTAAAATCCAAGGGACTCTCAGGAGTTTCTCCAACACCACAGTTCAAAAGCATCAATTCTTAAGCACTCAGCTTTCTTTATAGTCCAACTCTCACATCCATACATGATTACTAGAAACACTATAGCTTTGACTAGATGGACTGTATCAAAGTTATTCATTGGAAGGACGGATGCTAAAGCTGAAACTCCGATGCTTTGGCCACCTGATGCAGTGAGCAGACTGATTAGAAAGATCCTGATGATGGGAAAGATTGAGGGTGGGAGGAGTAGGAGACAACAGAGGATGAGATGGTTGGATGGCATCACTGACTCAATAGATATGAGTCTGAGCAAATTCTGGGGATAGTTAAGGGCAAGGGAGCCTGGCAGGCTTCAGTCCATGGGTTCACAAAGAGTTGGACACAACTTAGTGACTGAACAGCAGTCTCAAAGAAATTTATGGCTATTCACCAGAGCAATTGTATACTGGAGAAAGAGAAATACATAAATAGTTCAAGGTTTGAACAGTATACTTTGGGCTGTCATTGACTAGGGACCCTTATTTAGAGTGAAAATTTTAAATTCCATATAATAAGTGAAGTACTACTCCAAGTCCATCTCACAGTGTGTAAAATGGCCCTTGATACTGTAGTCTATATCACCAGGAGAACAGCTAATCTTATGGAAATTTGGTATGGACTTAAAGCCATATTTAAAGGCTCATATGATATCGTTGTCATTTGTGAAATGTTCTTTGAGATGAAAAGTGTACTAGGGTTCAACAAACAGTACAGGCTGATTCATCTCATTCCATAGAATACATAGATTTGGGAATCCAAGGGGAAGTAGAAGGGACATTTTACAATCATTATCAGAGAATCATATATGGAACATCTATTTTTCTTTCAGTAAATGTATGTTTTGCTTGCTTAAATGTCCTGATCTCTGCACATCACTTTTCCTCAAGGGAAAAACAGTAAGTTAAAGCTATAGCTACTTCCTGGTCACTTTGAGATTCTTATGCTAGGAAACCAAAAATTTACTATCCTACCTGAAGCAGTTGATTATTCTACTATATAAAGCATAGAGAAAAATAATGTCTAGAACTCATAAGACTGGTGTCTCCAGGCCTCATGATAACTGCAAATAAACGATTTTATTAGTTATGGCTTGACATGGACAGAAGCTTCAATCCTATGATGGTGGTAACTAAGACCAGCAAAACTACTGGGTGTGGATTAGTGGAGTCTAGGAAAGTTGTGGTGGACATTTCTGCATTTGAGCCAAGTTAAGCAGTAAGTATTTTGGACATCTTATAAATGTTCTGCTTTGTTTTAAGAAAATTGACATGTCAAAATTTTGAATAATTGTAGGAGAGAGTGGTCCTGCCACAATGGTTCGGGTGTAAAGAATCCATTAGCAATACAGGAGACAGAGGAGACACGAGTTTGATCCCAGGGTTGGGAAGATCCCCTGGAGGAGGAAGTGGAAATCCATAGCACTATTCTTGCCTGAAAAATTCCATGTACATAGGAACCTAGTGGGCTAGAGTCCAAAGTGTTGCAAAAAGTTGAACACAGCTGAGCATCCAAGCATACACACACAGAAGGAGAGAGTAAAGTTAACTTGCTATACAAGTAAATATGTGTGATACAACTTGTGCATTTTATAAGATAGGAAAATGTGGCCTTGTCATGTTACTGCTAAAGTGATATAAAAGGAAAAACTCACTGTAATGTTGCTATTATCTAACTAGCATTTGGTAACATATGGAGATAAAAAATTTATGCCAAATATTTTAATATTTCTGAAAGTAGAAGACATGCTAGAAAAGCTCGGAAACACAAAATGAATAGAGGCTGCAGAATCGTATATTCTAGGAAAAGAAGGAACAGAAAAACACTCTCCCAAGTTCCCGTAACTCTCAGAATCTTCAGAAAAAAAAAAAAAATGAAATTCTCAAAGAATAACAGCAGCAATGGGTCCTTTATGAAGTTAATATTGACCTCCATCTCTTCAGAATACCATTTTGGGGGTAGTGATGAGTAACAAAGAGAGCCAGACTAAGTCAAACCTATACCCAGACCATTCCACCATTGATATGTGCCTAGTTTTTAAAATATTTGCCATGTCCTTTTTTTCCTTCCCTGCCCACATCAGAGGAGGTGAACCCAGAAGCAGATGAGAGTAGAACAGAAATACCCACAAAAGACATAGCTCCAATGCACTCATCTCCACTGTAAAGAGATGAAAGATTGAAAGAACTGATCCCTACCTCTCTTTTACTCCAAATTCCTGGGTCTCAAACAACCAATCAGCTTTTGTTGCAAAAAGCTGATATATGACTTAGATTGAATTTTAACTGGAGATTTAAGTACAGGGCTATCCAGAGATAAATAACAGAAAGTGTATAGAATATGTCATATAATCTTATAATTAAGGAATTTATTAATCATTATAAAAGAGAGATTATATGTCATCCACTTGGAATTAAATGAAAAAAAAAGAAACAAAAAATAAAACATGTTTAAACTTACTCATATTTATAAGGACAATGCCAAAGCATTTCCAAACTACCACAAAATCACTCATTTCACATGCTAGCAAGGCAATGTTCAAAATCCTTCAAGTAAGGCTCCAATAGTACATGAACTGAGAACTTCCAAATATACAAGTTGGATTTAGAAAACACAGAGGAACCAAAGATCAAAATGTCAATATACATTGGATCATAGAAAAAGCAAGGGAATGCCAGAAAAAACATCTACTTCTGTTTCACTGACGATGCTAAAGCCTTGACTGTGTGAATTACAACAAACTATGGCAAATTCTTAAAGAGTTGGGAATATCAGACTACCTTACCTGCCCCCTGAGAAACCTGTATGGAGATCCAGAAGCAACCATTAGAACAAGACATGGAAAACTGGACTGGTTCAAAACTGGGAAATGAATATGTCAAGGTATGTATATTGTCACCTTGCTTATTTAACTTATAAGCAGAGTATATCATGCAAAATGCTGGGCTGGATGAAGCTCAAGCTGGAATCAAAATTGCCAAGAGAAATATCAATAATGTCATTTATGCAGATGGCATCACCCTAATGACAGAAAGTGAAAAGGAATTAAAAGCAAAAACCATCTTGATGAAGGTGAAAGGGGAGAGTGAAAAAGTTGGCTTAAAACTCAACATTCAAAAAACTAAGGTCATGGCATTCAGTATCATCATTTCATGACAAACAGATAGGGGAAAAAGTGGAAACAGTGACAGACTTTATTTTCTTGGGCTCCCAAAATCACTGCAGATGGTGACTGCAGCTATGAAATTAAAAGATGCTTGCTCCTTGAAAGGAAAGTCATGACAAACCGAGACAGCATATTAAAAAGCAGAGACATCATATTGCTGACAATGATCAGTTATAGTCAAAGCTATGTTTTTTTTTTTTTTTTTTGAGTATTCACTTATAGATGTGAGAGCTGGACCATAAAGAAAGCTGAGTACTGAATAATTGATACTTTCAAACTTTAGTGATGGAGAAGACTCTTGAGAGTCTCATGGACAGCAAGATCAAACTAGTCAACCTGCAAAAAAATCAACCCTGAATATTTATTGGAAAGACTGATGCTGAAGCTGAAGCTCCAATACTTTAGCCAATTGATGTGAAGAGCTGACTCATTGCAAAAGATCCTGATGCTGGTTAAGTTCAGGGCAGAAAGAGATGGGGGTAACAGAAGATGACGTGGTTGGATGGCATAATTAACTCAGTGGACGTGAGTTTGAGCAAACTTTGGGAGATAATGGAGGATAAGGAAGCCTATCATGCTGCAGTCCATGTGGTCACAAAAAGTTGGACACTACTGAGTGACTGAACAACAACAACAACATGCTGAATCTGCATTGTTCAATCAGCCAGTCACATACCTAAAAACCAAAAGGCTGTAAAACAGATATCAGAAGACTCTACATCTACTATTTTTATGAGTGAAAATAGTGATAAGTAAGGCATATTTACTTGACTAGTATAATGTAACCTGCATCACTTGTTAAAGGTTGTCATTGTTAGGATTCTCTCAAGATACTACACTTGGCCCTTCCCTATCCCAGATTACACATTTGCAGATTCAGGAAAGGACTGATGAAAAACATTTTCAAAAGAAAAATTTCCAGAAAGCTCCAAAAAGCAAAATTTGCTATAGTTTACATAGCATTTGGATTATATTTACAACTCTTTAGTTAGTATTGTCGGAGAAGACAATGGCAACCCACTCCAGTACTCTTGCCTGGAAAATCCCATGGACAGAGGAACCTGGTAGGCTGCAGACCATGGGGTCGCTAAGAGCCGGGCACGACTGAGAAACTTCACTATCACTTTTCACTTTGATACATTGAGAGGGAAATGGCAACCCACTCCAGTGTTCTTGCCTGGAGAATCCCAGGGAAGAGGGGAGCCTGGTGGGCTGCTGTCTCTGGGGTCGCACAGAGTCGGACACGACTGAAGCGACTTAGCAGCAGCAGCAGCAGCAGCAGTTAGTATTGTATTAGGTATTATAAGTGACCTGTAGATGATTTGAAATATATGAGAAAATATCCATACATTATATGCAAATACAACACCTTTTTATTTAAAAACTTCAGCCTTTTCAGATTTTGGTGTTCCTTTAAAGCCTGGAACCTATCCCCTGCAGATACTAAGACAACTGTAGTTTAAATGCAAGTAACTTATTGAGAATTAATCCTGTGTTACAGGATATGAGCAGTGAGACTTAAAAGAGAAAGAAATCTATTCTCCCATCTTACCCTCCACCCTTTATTTGACATCCAGAGAATTATGGTCAGCTATTTACAACTCTGAGAACTCACTCTGATCTACATTTTCCCTAGTCCTTTAAAAAAAAAAAAAAAAAAAGCAAAGAGGGGTGCTAGATATATGGTAAGGGTAGCAGAGTTAAGCTGCCTCCTAACAAGTTGTTCTAGTTTTCTACTACTGGTATCAATATATCCCCCAAATTACTGGTTTATAACAAGAGTCTTTTTTTTTTTCCTTACATATTTGCAATTTGATCAGGGTTTTGTGAGAATTTTATCTCTGTTATATATCTAATCAGCTAGAGTGCCTGGGCTGGGGCTAGAAGATGCACTTTCAAAGAGGCCAATCAACATGACTAGAATGTTGGTGCTGGTCACTAGCTGAGTGCTCAGCTGAAGGACTGGCATGGGTTCCCTGACACAGGAGGGTTTCCATGGAGCTGCCTGGGTTCCACACAGCATGGTAGCTTAGGTTAGCACAACATGACTTTCTTCATATTCCACTGGTTAAAATATTAACATAGTTCTGGGATATTCAGAACAGTAGAAGAAGGAACATAGAATGTCCTGTTTTTGTGGAAGGAGAGAGAGAGATTTTGATATGGCAATAAGCCCAGAGGTAGATGCCCAGTTTTTTGGTGCTCTCTTTTAAATGAAGGATGAGACCTTAATCTTCCTTAGTCCTCAGTGGAGTAATACTTCAGAAGCCCTAAGCAACAATAATTTTTCAACCATTTAAATGTATTTGCCCTAGTTTAAAAGGGACAGAGTCATTTCATGAGCTGTGTTAAGAATAATTTCAACTTTATTTGTATGTTTTATCCCTTATAAATCTTTTTGGTCTACATTAGATTCATTGTTTTAAGAAATTTATAATCCTCAGAATTCAATTATCTATAGAAAAAAAGAAGTATAAAAGAAATATCTTTAAGCTCTCAATATACTTCTTCAGCAAATCAAAATTTTGCTTTATGATGCAGATATCAGCTAAATCAGACCTATCAGTTTGAATTTCTTCATGCCCTGTTCTTTTCATTTGATTGCCCTGTCTTACTGTGTTTTCAAATCATGACTGATACATTCCACCTTTTTGACAGCTTCCTTTGTCACTAGTAAGGCTCGAATCTGACACTGAACATAGGTATGACCAAGGAGACACTCATTTGTCAAAAAATATTCTAAATTGGAATTTCCTTGTCTGTGTGCTTAAATATGTTTTATGAGATGCTTATTCCTGTCTTCTTCTTAGGGAGAGAAATAGCCTTATGTAGACAAGCTCTGTGTCTGAATAAAAACAGGATTAGCTGTAGGGGAAATCATTTGTGCACTGAAATGAATTCCTCTCTGTAATTTTATTTTGAACTCTACTACCAATATTCCTCACAAATACAAAGTTGGACAAGCTGAATTTCATATCATTTTGATGAAATGGATAAATTCAGTGGGGACTACAACTGGTGTTGAGTATTTCCAAGATGGGAAAGCTTGTGGGTATTTTGAAGAGTTATCAGATAAGAACAAAAGACAATATAAACTCCAAAAGGCAAGCCGAATTCATGTTGGCCTCTGGCAAACCAAATGTTCACTGTTGATTTACTGTTGAATTGTGAAAGTAAAGGCTATAAAAGAAAAAACAATTTTCATTCTTTTCTCGCCGCCTCCCCCATTGTGGTTCCTTGATATTCTAAAGTAAATATTATTTGTTATGGATGATGTGAAGAAGAGCTGGTTAGACTTACATACAGTTCTGGAAAATTTCAACCATTTTATTGTTGTGGACATGAGTGTTAAAAAAAAAAATCAAACTATCTCTGTGACAAAAGTTGGAAATATTTTTATAAAGACAGGGGAATTGAGTTTCCACTTTAGTGTCATTGTAAAAGCTGTGGTGTTAAGGTAAAACAATAACCCCACAAAATGTTAGTACTACTATCCTGGCATTTCTTTAGAAGGGCGTAGCTTTATGAAACAATAGTTACAATGATCAAAGAGGTAAATAATATTTACATGTTATTTCCTATCTTCCTGAGAATGAAAGTTTTTTTTTCTTTTGAGTTAAATAATCAATTATAAATTGTGAGAAGTCAAAATTTTAAAGTAGTGTTTCTCTCTCCAAATTGAGTAAAGATTATAATTGTCCTTTCTTATCAAAAAAATCATAATATTTTATACTTTATAGGAATTTTACTAAGCTGATTTTGCAATTTGCTGTTGTTCAGTCAATCGTGACCAACTCTTTGTGACTCCATGGACTGTATAACACCAGGCTTCCCTGTCCCTCAGTATCTCCCAGTTTGCTCAAATTCATGTCCGCGGAGTCAATGATGCCATCCAACTGTCTCATTCTCTGTCACTCTCTTCTCCTCCTGCCCTCAGTCTTTCGTAGCATCAGGGTCTTATGCAATTGTCTCTTTGCATCAGGTGGCCAAAGTATTGGAGCTTCAGAAGCCATCTTTCCAATGAATATTCAGAGTTGGTTTCCTTTAGAATTGACTGGTTTGGTCTCCTCACCGACCAAGGGAATCTCAAGAGTCTTCTCCAGTGCCATGTAGTGAAAGTATCAATTCTTTTGTCCTCTGCCTACTTTAAGTTCCAATTCTTATATCTGTACATAAATACTGGTAAAACAAAGCTTTGACCTAGGCAGCCAAGCTCCTCAGTTCATGGGTTCTCCAGGCAAGAATACTGGAGCGGATTACTATGCCCTCCTCTGGGGATCTTCCTGACCCAGGGATCAAAACCGTGTCTTCTATATCTCCAGCATAGGCAGACAGGTTCTTTACCACTAGCGCCAAAAAGAACCAAGGTTATCCTTCAGAAGCTGCAGGGGATTGTTCCAAGATCCCCTCTGATATAAAAATCTGAGGATGTTCCTCTGTTACATAAGACAGTATAGTATTTATATGAAACCCTTGCACATCCTTCTATATATTTAAAATCTTTACCTTTATAATCTAAATGCTATATATATTGTTATAAGTTCATTGTAAAATTTACCAACATGTGGCAAATTCAAGTTTTGCTTTTTGGAATTTTCTGTAATTTTTAAAAACTATTTTCAATTTGCAATTGTTTAAAACTGTGGATTGAGACTCCTTAGGTATGGAGGCTGACTGTAGCCTAAAAGCAGTGCATAAATTGTGACAAGAAATGTAAACTTGAAACCATGATCATAAAAGCAAACACACAAATATACATACTCACATAGACATCAATATTCCAAATACCTCAATATTTCAGCCTATATAGTTTTTCACTTCATTGTTTTTAGCTGATCTCTGCTGCATGGTTTCTATATTTTATGGGTTGAGTTGCATCTGCTCAAAAGATGTGTGGAAATCTTAATGCCTGAAACTTCTGCATGTAACCTGATTTGGAGATCAGATCTCTGCAGACATAATTAAGATGAGGTTATCTGAGACTGAGTGAGCCTTTAATATAAACAATATCCTCATAAGTATGGAGAAGAGACACACAAGTAAAGCTCCATCTGAATACTGAACCAGGTTTTGTAGTGATGCATTTGTAAGCAAAAGAATGGCAAGAATTGCCCTCTGTCACCAGATGCTAGAAGTAAGTCAGGGGACAGATTTTCCATCAGAGCTGTGAGAGAGAAGCAACATTGCCAATCTCTTGATTTCAGATTTCTATCCTACAGAATAATATTTTTTTCTGTTGTTTTTAGCCACCAAATTTTTGGTAGCTCTTATAACAGCCTTGAAAACTTATAATGTGTGACCCTGGACATATGAAAACTCCAGAGAACTCCATGGTTATAGCTATTTAATCTAATATAATAAAGGATCTGGATTATTATATTATTTAATTCAAGATGTAGCTATTATAGGCTTAAGATAATGTTAAAGTTATTTAGGATTTATTCTCTTTACCTACTGGGAGAAATATATTTTAAAACTTTTTTTCTTATGATGAGAACATCAAGTAAATGACTCTGATAATTTTAGAAACAGTAGGAGCTATAATGTAGAAAAGAATCATCAGATTTTGAGGTCAGTAAAATATGGATCTTAAACTATCATTGGCCTTTTTCCTTCTTTTCTGCTAATTTAGGTTAATCTTTCTGGGTCTCCAGTTCCTTATGTGACTCATGATATTGTTGATAAGATAAATCATTGTTACTGAGTCCAAGCCCTTTCTGCTTGCTACATGACAGACCAATAAACTGGGGGTTAAGCAGTTGGAGCAAGGAATAATGAAGCTGAATCTGGCTTCTGTACCCCAGTTCAGTTCAGTCTTTCAAGTCGTGTCTGACTCTTTCTACCTTTAGGGTATGCTTTTGTATTATCACTATGTAAGTGTGAAAGTCATTCAGTTGTGTCACACTCTTTGTGACCCCATGGACTGCAGCCTGCCAGGATCCCCTGTCTGTGGAATTCTCCAGGCAAGGATATTGGAGTGGGTTGTCATTTCCATCTCCACGATGACTTAATATTTATTTTCTTCCAATCGCTGACTCTACTATAACCACACATATTTTCCCTTCCCTTTCGATGTTTTACAAATATTCTTTCTCCCAGTTTACAGTTTTGGTGCTGGCTATTTGTATCATCAAGAATGTTCTTCACCTATAAAAATGAAAAAAAAAAAAAGCTTTTCATATTTTAACTTCCTGATCATGTCTAACTTAACCTCATATCTTAAATTACAATTTACCACATTCTCTCAAAACTGTTGTTCCTCTCAATCTTGTTTTATTTCTCTTTTATTTCATATCATTTATGATGTAAGCTATAATTTAGTTGCTTACTATAAGACAATTATATATTATTCGTTGTCTATTACTAAAATGTAAGCCTCACTTATACAAGAAACTTCCCTCTTTTGTTCACTGAATGCATCTTAACGAAGAGAAAAATGTTTGAGATATGATTAGTTGTCAATAAATATTAATTGAAGTAAATATGGCTAAATAAATGAATTCCCTCTATTAAAATTTCCATACATACTTCAAAGTTAAAGATATTTTCCTTTTGTCTTTATAATGCAAACCTCATAGATCTAACACAGTCTTTTTAAACAAGTTTCAGTGAAAAACACAAGCACCCATATTAGCTTTATTTGTAGTAGAATTAATTTTTCCTCAATGTAATATACTCAGAATAGGTTGCATTTCCATGTTATTTTGTTAACAGTTTATATAAATAATAGATATTTTAGTGGCCAGGATATTCTAAAGAAGCCTTTATGCTGCATATTCTATTTTGCGCAAGATGGTAATTTTGTTTTAAATTTTCTATAGCTGTTAAAATAAAATCAATTTTAATCAATAACTGCCTAAATACTGATCCAGTTTACTTTGTTATTTTTTATCATAACATTCTTCTGGGAGAACTTAAATCATCCCCAAACACTAATTATCCTAACCTAAATAGAAATATATCTAAAGATATTAACAAAGAATTTCATTCAGTTTTTCAAAAAATCTTCAACAAACATTTATTGAGCTACTGCAATACTATATACTTACTAGTCTAACTCATGGAGACATATTATTTTAAAAATATGAGTCAACAGCAAATGTTGGCAAAGATGCATAAAATTAATGTATAATGCATATATTGCTAGTGGAAATATAAAATGATACAGCTGGTGGTTTTTTATAAAACTAAATATGCAGCTATCATGTGACATAGAAATTTCATTCTGGGGCAATTAACCCATAGAAATGAAAAATATAAGCTTACACAAAAACTTGTACATGAATCTTCACAGCAGCTTAATTTACAATAGCCAAAAACTAAAAAAAAAAAAAAAAAAAAGGTTCCCTTCAAAGGAAAAATGTTTCTACCAACTGTGGTACAGTCAGGACAAGAACTACTAATCAGTAATAAAATCAATGAACATCTATATACTTAACAACTTTATGAGTCTCTGGAGAGTTGTGCTGATTGAAAACAACAACTCCAAAGATCTCACACTGTATGTCATTTATCTTACGTTTGTGAAATGACAAAATTTTAGAAGTGGATAACAAACCAATTGTTGTCAGGAATGGGGGTGTGGAAATTAGATGTGGCTTTTCAATGGCAACATAAGGGATCCTTGTTCTGATGGAAATATTATATTTTTCCTATGTCAAAATCCTGGTTGTAATAATACACTGTTGGTTTACAAGATATCTCCATTGGGAAACTCAGTAAAAAGTACATAGGATATTTCAGCTGTCTTAATTACAATTGCATGTGAATATATATTTTGTTCAAAGAAAAAGATGGGTTTTTTGATTTATTTTTAAAAATGGGTCCTTTTGGGCAAAGAATTGGATAATAGTGTTAATGAAGAGTTATATTCTACAGAAGTTCAAAATAATTGGCTAGAATGTTGCAGAAGGATGTGGTCCCTCTCTGCTGCAGTAAAATTGTGGAGCTATTCACCAAACAAAAATATGTCAATGGGGGAAAGTGATTTCTGAGAAATGATTAACTTTGATTTTGGAGTGCTAAGATTGTATCTCCTGGGATAGATTTAAGTACCTAATTTAGAATGGAGATGTAGGTTGAGAGCTCAAGCAAGAGATCAGAGACAGGAATATAACCTTAAAGTTATTATCATATCAGGAGAATATTCAATGAATTTGGAAGAGATTATCTAACAGATGTGACCTGAAATCTGGACCTAGGCAGATGGAGGCTCCCCACCTCCTCCCCTATCTTTGGAATGTGCATTCCACACTTGCTTTCCCATTGTCAGAAGCTTCCCCAAGGATATAGTCTTAAGATAGGAACGTGGCATTGAGACTATCTGGATATAATGTCCGATTCTGCTACCCCATGAATCACAGCACGCCAGGCCTCCCTGTCCGTCACCAACTCCCAGAGTTCACGCAAACTCATGTCTATTGAGTCGGTGATGTCATCCAGCCATCTCATCTTCTGTCGTCCCCTTCTCCTCCTACCCCAAATCCCTTCCAGGATCAGGGTCTCTTCCAATGAGTCAACTCTTTGCATGAGGTGGCCAAAGTACTGGAGTTTCAGCTTTAGCAATAGTCCTTCCAGTGAACACCCAGGACTGATCTCACTTAGGATGGAATGGTTGGATCTCCTTGCAGTCCAAGAGATACTCAAAAGTCTTCTCCAACACCATAGTTCAAAAGCATCAATTCTTTGGGACTCAGCTTTCTTCACAGCCTAACTCTTACATCCATACACGACCACAAAAAAACCATAGTCTTGACTAAACGGACCTTTGTTGGCAAAGTAATGTATCTACTTTTCAATATGCTATCTAGGTTGGTCATAACTTTCCTTCCAAGGAGTAAGCATTTTCTAATTTCATGGCTGCAGTCACCATCTGCAGTGATTTTGGAGCCCCCCAAATAAAATCTAACACTGTTTCCCCATCTCTCTTCCATGAAGGGATGGGACCAGATGTCATGATCTTCGTTTTCTGAATGTTGAGCTTTAAGCCAATCTTTTCACTCTCCTCTTTCACGTTCATCAAGAGACTTTTTAGCTCCTCTTCACTTTCTGCCATAAGGGTGGTGTCATCTGCATATCTGAGGTTATTGATATTTCTCCCAGAAATCTTGATTCCAGCTTGTGCTTCTTCTAGCCAGCATTTCTCATGATGTATTCTGCATAGAAGTTAAATAAGCAGGGTGACAGTATACAGCTTTGATGTACTCCTTTTCCTATTTGGAACCCATCAGTTCCATGTCCAGTATTAACTGTGGCTTCCTGACCTGCATATAGATTTCTCAAGAGGCAGGTCTGGTGGTCTGGTATTCCCATTTCTTTCAGAATTTTCCACAGTTTATTGTGATCCACACAGTCAAAGGCTTTGGCAAAGTCAAGAAAGCAGAAATAGATGTTTTTCTGGAACTCTCTTGCTTTTTCCATGATACAGAAGATGATGGCAATTTTATCTCTGTTTCTTCTGCCTTTTCTAAAACCAGCTTGAACATCAGGAAGTTCACAGCTCACGTACTGCTGAAGCCTGGCTTGGAGAATTTTGAGCATTACTTTACTAGCATGTGAGATGAGTGCAATTGTGTGGTAGTTTGAACATTCTTTAACATTGCCTTTATTTGTGATTGGAATGAAAATTGACCTTTTCCAGTCCTGAGGTCACTGCTGAATTTTCCAAATTTGCTGGCATATAGAGTGCAGCATTTTCACAGCACTGTCTTTCAAAATTTGAAATAGCTCAACTGGTATTCCATCACTTCCACTAGCTTTGTCCATAGTGATGCTTTCTAAGGCCCACTTAGCTTCACATTCCAGAATGTCTGGCTCTAGGTGAGTGATCACACCATGGTCATAAAGCTCTTTTTGTGCATTTCTTCTGTGTATTCTTGCCACCTCTTCTTAATAGCTTCTGCTTCTGTTATAGCCATACCATTTTTGTCCTTTATCGAGCCCATTTTGCATGAAATGTTCCCTGGGTATCTCTAATTTTCTTGAAGAAATCTCTAGTCTTTCCCATTCTGTTGTTTTCCTCTATTTCTTTGCATTGATCGCTGAGGTAGGCTTTCTTATCTCTCCTTGCTATTCTTTGGAACTCTGCATTCAGATGCTTATATCTTTCCTTTTCTCATTGTTTTTCACATCTCTTCTTTTCATAGCTATTTGTAAGTCCTCCTCGGACAGCCATTTTGCCTTTTGCATTTCTTTTCTATGGGGATGGTCTTGATCCCTATCTCCTGTACAATGTCACGAACCTCCGTCCATAGTTCATCAGGCACTCTGTCTATCAGATCTCGTCCCTATAATCTATTTCTCACTTACAGTGTATAATCATAATAGTTTTGATTTAGGTCATATATGAATTGTACAGTGGTTTTCCTCACTTTCTTTAAGTCTGAATTGTGCAATAAGGAGTTCATGATCTGAGCCCCAGTCAGCTTCTGGTCTTGTTTTTTTGACTCTATAGAGCTTCTCCATCTTTGGCTGCAAAGAATATAATCAATCTGATTTTGGTGTTGACCATCTGGTGATGTCCATGTGTAGAATCTTCTCTTGTGTTGTTGGATGAGAAGTTTGCAATGACTGGTGCATTCTCTTGGCAAAAATTCTATTAGCCTTTGCCCTGCTTCATTCTGTACTGCAAGGCTAAATTTGTCTGTTACTGCAGGTGTTTCTTGACTTCCTACTTTAGCATTCCAGTCCCTTATAATGAAAAGGACATCTTTTTGGATGTTAGTTCTAAAAATTCTTGTAGGTCTTCATAGAACTCTTCAGCTTCAGCTTCTTCAGTGTTACTGGTTGGGGCATAGGCTTGGATTACCATGATATTGAATGGTTTGGCTTGGAAACAAACATATCATTCTATCATTTTTGAAATTGCATGCAAGTACTGCATTTCAGACTCTTTTGTTAACCATGATGACTACTCCATTTCTTCTAAGGACTTCTTGCCCACAGTAGTAGATATAATGGTCATCTGAGTTAGAATCACCCATTCCAGTCCGTTTTAGTTCCCTGATTCCCAGAATGTTGATGTTCACTCTTGCCAGCTCCTGTTTGACCACTTCCAATATGCCTTGATTCATGGACATGATATTCTAGGTTCCTATACAATATTGCTCTTAACAGCATTGGGCCTTACTTCTATCACCAGTCACATCCACAACTGAGTAGTGTTTTTGCTTTGACTCCATCCCTTTATTCTTCATGGAGTTATTTCTCCACTGATCTCCAGTAGCATTTTGGGCACCGACCGACCCAGGGAATTCCTCTTTCAGTATCCTATCATTTTGCCTTTTCTTACTGTTCATGGGGTTCCCAAGGCAAGAATACTGAAGTGACCTGCCATTCCCTTCTCTAATGGACCACATGCTGTCAGATCCCTCCACCATGACCCGTTTGTCTTGGGTGAGTGAATGATTCCAGTTAAAGTCTCTAGATAACTTTAATATTTGAATGATAAGTGTGGAAAACTACTCATTTTGTGGCCACCCAAAACAAGCTTGTAAGTTTCCCTGCTTTTATGAAACCTGCCACCTACCAGTGTGTAGTGGTCTGCCTCTTTCTTCTGTCTCTTCCTGCTGTCGCCACAAGGGGGATGATTTCAGATCACACATTGGAAGTTTCTGAGGAGTTTTCCACTTAGCAAAGTATGTGTGCAAGAAAGATTCTATATATGTCACTTTTAAAAAGTAGGACAAAATGAGGAGATACTCACATGCCCTTCAGTTCCTTATGATGTGTTTGTCCATCTTTGTAGTATGGAACTTGGAGTAAAAATGAATGCAATAAATATTTATTGAATTTAAATATCCCTACTTTATCTGGCATTGTGTTAAGTATTTTAAAAAATAATGAACATATTTTTCTGAACTTTATCAAAATGGATAAATATTGTCTAGTTTTCAGATTATCCCCATGATATACTTTAATGAATAAAATGCTATAGTCAAAGATATAAAAACTTTCAAGACTGATATATATTTCCAAAAATTCTCCCAAATATTTAATCAATTTATACCTCCACTATAATTTAATATGCATTTCATTTCAGTTCAGTCACTCAGTCATGTCTGATTCTTTGGGATTCCATGATTCGAAGCACACCAGGCCTTCCTGTCCATCACCAACTCCTGGATTTCACTCAGACTCACATCCATCGAGTTAGTGATGTCATCCAGCCATTTCATCCTCTGTCGTCCCCTTCTCCCCCTGCCCCCAATCCCTCCCAGCATCAAAGTCTTTTCCAGTGAGTCAACACTTCACATGAGGTGGCCAAAGTACTGGAGTTTCAGCTTTAGCATCATTCCTTCCAAAGTAATCCCAGGGCTGATCTCCTTTAGAATGGACTGGTTGAATCTCCTTGCAGTCCAAGGGACTCTCAAGAGTCCTCAGCACCACAATTCAAAAACGTCAATTCTTCTGTGCTCAGCCTTCTTCACAGTCCAACTCTCACATCCATACATGACCACAGGAAAAACCATAGCCTTGGCTAGATGGATCTTAGTTGGCAAAGTAATGTCTCTGCTTTTGAATATGCTATCTATGTTGGCAATAACTTTTCTTCCAAGGAATAAGTGTCTTTTAATTTCATGGTTGCAATCACCATCTCCAGTGATTTTGGAGCCCCCTCAAAAAAAGTCTGACGCTGTTTCCACTGTTTCATCATCTATTTCCAATAAAGTGATGGGACCGGATGCAAATATCTTTGTTTTCTGAATGTTGAGCTTTAAGCCAGCTTTTTCACTCTCCACTTTCATTTTCATCAAGAGGCTTTTTAGTTCCTCTTCATCTTCTGCCATAAGGGTGGTGTCATCTGCATATCTGAGGTTATTGATATTTCTCCCAGAAATCTTGATTCCAGCTTGTGCTTCTTCCAGTCCAGCGTTTATCATGATATACTCCGCATAAACGTTAAATAAACAGAATGACAATATATAGCCTTGACGTACTCCTTTTCCTATTTGGAACTAGTCTGCTGTTCTATGTCCAGTTCTAACTGTTGCTTCCTGACCTACATATAAGTTTCTCAAGAGTCAGGTCCGGTGGTCTGGTATTCCCATCTCTTTCAGAATTTTGCAGTTTATTGTGATCCAGACAGTCCAAGGCTTTGGCATAGTCAATAAAGCAGAAATAGATGTTTTTCTGGAACTCTCTTGTTTTTTTCATTACCCAGCGGATGTTGGTAATTTGATCTCTGGTTCCTCTGCCTTTTCTAAAACCATCTTGAACATCAGGGAGTTCATGGTTCACGTATTGCTGAAGCCTGGCTTGGAGAATTTTGAGCATTACTTTACTAGCATGTGAGATGAGTGCAATGTGTGGTAGTTTGAGCATTCTTTGGCATTGCCTTTCTTTGGGATTGGAATGAAAACTGACCTTTTCCAGTCTTGTGGCCACTGCTGAGTTTTCCAAATTTGATGGCATATTGACTGCAGCACTTTCACAGCATCATTTTTCAGGATTTGAAACAGCTCCACTGGAATTCCATCACCTCCACTAGCTTTGTTTGTAGTGATGCTTTTAAGGCTTACTTGACTTCACATTCCAAGATGTCTGGCTATAGATTAGTGATCACACCATCATGATTATCTGGGTCATGAAGATCTTTTTGTTATAGTTCTTCTGTGTATTTTTGCCACCTCTTCTTAATATCTTCTGCTTCTGTTAGGTCCAGACCATTTAGGTCCTTTATCGAGCCCATTTTTGCATGAAATTTTGCAAGAGCTCTACAAATTTCATTATTTTTGTTGTTGTTGTTGTCATTTTTAATTAAGCTAATTTGAGGGGCATGTCAATTCTTATGGTCTCTCTAGTTATAATTTAAATTATTGGATTACTAAAGGCGGTGAAACTATTTTTTTCTTAGATGTAGCTATCTAAGCATTTTAATTTTTAAAATATTGTCTGTTCATGTCTTTTGATTCACATTATACTTCTACTGTGTAGAAGATTAAGGAATGCAACATGATTTTCAAATTAAGAAAAAGTTCAGCTACCTATTTGTTGAATAAATAATTATATTGTCTACAGTAAGCACTGATGTGGAAAATCACAAAATATCCTGTATGAATACTATGAAATTCTAAGAGTAAATTAATAATTTATAACATAGGTGGTGAGAATATATATATATGCATATGTTTAGAGTTATTCAGTATACTTTTAATGTGGTATGGTAATGCTATCTCCTTGTTTATCATCCTTTCCAAATGTTAATTACTAATGTATACAGTAAAATTTAAAATGCATCCATAAATTGAGTTGAAACTGTCAGGCGAGTTTATGCTTCTCAGTTCTGTCTCGTCACAACAAAGATTTGGAGTGACAGACATTAAAGCCCCCCTTGGTGTGTCATAGCTCTCGGGATTTGGACAGTCTGTTATAGCCCTCAGGTCTTAAACAGACTGTGTTATAGCTCTTAGACGAATCAGTGTTACAGCTCAGTGTTACTGCTCTATTTTATATAGATAATATCAGGAAAATCCATCTTCGAGGCGTGAGGGCATGTCGACCCAAAGATGTGAAAAGAAAGGCACCCCAGCGAGCAGGAGGGAGAGAGAAAGAGCAAGAGGGCCCCTGCCTTTTGGCTCTTCATTTTATAAGCCCCCCTCTCCCCAACCCCGGTCCTGACCCTATGTAAATTGGGTTACCCAGGAGTGTTATTTGTTCTACGTGAGATCCTCACTCAGATCCTCAGATCTTCCTTTGTTCTGTTTTCACGGGGTTTTCTCCTCCTTATCTTTTAGCCACCACCATTCTGGACTCTTCTTTCTTATTTTAACTAACAAAACTAAATCTACTTAATTCTGCCTGAAAGATGAAATAATGTGTGATGGCTTTACATTTTGCCTTAGACTTCTACCACACTGTATCACAGTCATGTTTTCTGAATATAGTATGTGTCATGATTCTCTATGCCACTAGCAATTTCACCATAGAATACTGAACCTAATTCACTCACAATTTGTATTCCATTCCATTAATGATGATGTTTTCATGAAGACTTATTCCCATGTCAGTATTATTTATGCAGCTTTTCTTCTTTGATGTGGAATATTCAACAAAGGATTGTCACAACTATTTTTATTTCTCATATTTTCTGATATGTCATATAGATGTATTCATAAAATGAACCAAAAGTAAATCACATTTTATTGATGTTACCAATTCTCTTTTAATACAAATTTTTTTGTTCTTTTTTTTTGTTTTTCTGATTTTTGCCTTCCCAACTCACATTGCTCTCTAGAAGAGGTTTATTCAATGAATCTAAATTGAAGTAGTAGGCAATGCACTATCCGGTCATTTCTGTTTATTTGTTCTGCATTCTCATACTTGATTACCCAGAAAAACTGAATTTAAGCAAAGAAAACTAATTGTATAACTTGATAAAAGTTTGAGGAATCAGGTTGAAATTTTCACTAGTACAATATGTATGTATAAATGCAGGTATGTGTGTGTGTGTGTGTGTGTGTGTGTGTGTGTGTGTGTGTGTGTGTGTGTATGGGTAGGGGGATCAATAATTAGATTTTCCTTTTTACTGGAAATTTACTCTTTGCAGTTACACAACTCTCTTGATTCATGTTTAGACTTTGACCATTTTCTCTATGATGTTTTACATAACTATAGCCAAAATATTTTAAAAAAGTATAATTTAATTTTCAAGCCTATAATTACTAAGAACATCTTTGACAATTTACTAATATTTGTCTTTAGTTATTCAGAGGATGGGAAAGTATAGAAAATACTAGCATATATAACTCATGGGTGATGAAGAATATCAGTTTATCTTTTCTTCATGATAATTTTAGTGTCCATTGCAGTATTAAACACAGTAACTATTTATAAGCAAAATGATTATTCTTTGAATTAATAAAATTTAGAATCAAGAAATGCTCAAAGACAAGTCTGACTCAGTCTCTATGGGGTCTCCTGGTGCACATAAGCTTTTGTTTGAGTCCTCCTAGCATTTCTGGCAGGTATGGGGTTTGATTCTAATTGCGATTTTTCACCTCTTACTGTCGTCCTGTGGCTTCTCCTTTGCCCTTGAAGGTGGGTGTCCTTTTTGCTGAGATCCAGCATTCTCCTGTTGATGGTTGTTCAGCAGCGAGTTGTAATTTTGGAGTTCTCACATGAGAAGATCAGTACAAGTCCTTCTACTCTGCCATCTTGTAGTATATCAGTCCATCAGTGGCCTGCTACAGCTCAAGGGCTCTGGGTGCAGCAGATCTGGGCATGACATAAGCCCTCTTTGAGGAGGTCGCCATTAACCCCACCATAGATCCATCAGAACTTACACAGGACTGGGGAAACAGACCTTTGGAGGGGACACGCAAAACCTTGTGTGCACCAGGACCCAGGAGAAGGGAGCAGTGATTCAACAAGAGACTGATCCAGACTCACCCATGAGTGTCCAGGAGTTTCCAGCAGAGGCGTGGGTCAGTGGTGGCCTGCTGCAGAGTCAGGGGCACTGAGTACAGCACTGTGTGCATGGGACTGTTTCAAGGAGATCGACATTATCTTAATTACCTCCACCATAGTTTGGCCTCAGGTCAAACAACAGAAAGGGAACCCAGCCCCACCTGTCAACAGAAAATTGGATTAAACTTTTACTAAGCATGGCCTCACCCATCAGAAAAGACCCAATTTCCCCAATAGTCAGTCCCATCAGGAAGCGTCCATAAGCCTCTTATCTTTATCCATCAGAGGGCAGAAAGACTGAAAACCACAATCACAGAAAACTAATCAAACTGATCACATGGACCACAGCCTTGTATAACCCAAAGGAACTATGAATCATGCCTTGTAGGGCCATCCAAGACAGATGGGTCACGTTGGAGAGTTCTGACAAGTGTGGTCTACTGGAGAATGGAATGTCAAACCACTTCAGTATTCTTGCCTTGAGAACCCATGAACAGTATGAAAAGGCAAAAAAAAAAAAAAAAAAAGACACTGAAAGATGAATTCCCCAGGCCAGTAGGTTCACAATACTGCTGGATTACAGTGGAGAAATACCTCCAGAAAGAATGAAGAGAAGGAGCCAAAGTAAACACAACACCCAGCTGTGGATGTGACTGGTGATGGGAGTAAATTCTGCTGATGCAAACAGTGATACTTCATAGGAACCTGGAATGTTAGGTCCATGAATCAAGACAAATTGGAAGTGGTCAAACAGGAGATAACAAGAGTGAATATCAACAGTTTACGAATCAGTGAACTAAGATGGACTAGAATGGGTGAATTTAACTCAGATGACCACTATATCTAATGCTGTGTTCAAGAAGCCTTTAAAAGAAATGGAGTAGCCATCATAGTCAATAAAAGAGTCTGAAATGCAGTGCTTGGATGCAGTCTCAAAAATGACAAAATTATCTGTTTGTTTGCAAGGAAAACCATTCAATATCACAATAATCCAAGTCTATGCCCCAGCCAGTAATGATGAAGAAGCTGAAGTGGAATGGTCCTATGAAGACCTATAAGACCTTCCAGAACTAACACACAAAACAGATGTCCTTTTTATTACAGGGGGCTGGAATGCAAAAGTAGGAAGTCAAGAAACACTTGGAATGACAGACAAAATTTGCCTTGGATTACAAGAAGAAGCAGGACAAAGGCTAATAGAGTTTTGCCAAGAAAACGCACTGGAATAGCAAATACCCTCTTCCAACAACATAAGAGAAGACTTTACAGGTGGACATCACCAGATGGTCAACACCAAAATCAGACTGATTACATTCTTTGCAGTCAAAGATGGAGAAGCTATACAGTCAGAAAAACAAGACTGGCAAGCTGATTATGGACAAGACCATGAACTCCTTATTGCAAAATTCAGACATAAACTGAAGAAAGTAGGGAAAACCACTAGACCATTCAGGTATGACCTAAATCAAGTCCCTTATAATTATACAGTGAAGGTGATAGAGGTGACAAACAGATTCAAGTGATTAGATGTGATAGACAGAGTGCTTGAAGAAGTATGGACAGAGGTTCATGACCCTATATAGAAGGCAATGATCAAGACCATCCTCAAGAAAAGGAAATACAAAAGGCAAAATGGTTCTCTGAGGAGACCTTATAAATAGCTGAGAAAAAAAGAGAAGCTAAGGCAGAGGAGAAAAAGAGTGAAATATCCATTTAAATGAAGAGTTCCAAAGAATAGCAAGGAAAGAATAGAAAGCCTTCTTCAGTGATTGATGCAAAGAAATGGAGGAAAACAATAGAATGGCGAAGACTAAAGACCTCTTCAAGAAAATTAGAGATATCAAGGGAATATTTCATGAAAAGATGGGCACAATAAAGGACAGAAATGGTATGGATCTAACAGAAGCAGAAGACATTAAGAGGAGGTGGCAAGATTACACAGAAGAACTATAAAATAAAGATCTTCATGTCCCAGATAACCACAATTTGTGTAAGCACTCATCTAGAGCCAGACATCCTGGAGTGCAGTCAAGTGGGCCTTAGGAAGCATCACTACGAACAAAGCTAGTGGAAGTGACGGAATTACAGTTGAGCTGTCTCACACCCTAAAAGATGATGCTGTGAAAGTGATGCACTCAACATGCCAGCAAATTTGGAAAACTCAGCAGTGGCCACAGGACTGGAAAAGGGCAGTTTTCATTCCAATTCTAAAGAAAGGCAATGCTGAAGAATGTTCAAACTACTGCATAATTGCGCTTATTTCACACCCTAGCAAAGTAATGCTCACAATTTTCTAAGCCAGGCTTCAACAGGACATGAACTGTGAACATTCAGATGCTCAAGCTGGATTTAGAAAAGGCAGAAGAACCAGAGATCAAATTGTCAACATCAGCTGGCTCATCAAAAAAGCGAGAGAGTACCAGAAAATGTATATTTCTGCTTTATTGACTATGCCAAGGCCTTTGACTCTATGGATAACAACAAACTGAGGAAAAAACTCCAAAGATGGGAATGCCAGATCACTATCCCTGCCTCCTGAGCAATCCATATTCAGGTCAAGATCTGACAGTTAGAACTGGACATGGAACAACAGAGTGGTTCCAAAGCAGGAAAGGAGTACATCAAGGGGGTATGTTCTCACCCTGCTTATTTAACTTATATGCGGAGTACATAATGGGAAATGCCAGGCTGGATGAAGCACAAGCTGGAAATAAGATTGCCAGTAGAAATATCAGTAACCTCAGATATACACATGACACTACCATATGGCAGAAAGCAAAGAAGAACTAAAGAGCCTCTTAATGAAAGTGAAAGAGAGAGTGAAAAATTTAGCTTAAAACTCAACATTCAGAAAACTAAGATCATGGCATCCAGTCTTCATTTCATGGCAAACAGATGGAGATACAATGAAAACAGTGAGAGACTTTACATTATTAGATTCCACAATCACTGCTGATGGTGACTGCAGCCATGGAATTAAAAGATGCTTGCTCCCTGGAAGAAAAGCTATGACCAACACTGACAGCAAAAAGCAAGACATTACTTTGCCAACAAAGGTTTGTCTAGCTAATGCTATGATTTTTCAAGTAGTCATGTATGGATGTGATAGTTGGACTATAGAGAAAGCTGAGTGCTGAAAAATGGATGCTTTTGAAGTGTGGGGTTGGAGAAGACTTTTGAGAGTCCCCTGGACTGCACGAATATACAACCTGTCAACTCTAAAGGAAATCAGTACTGAATATTCATTGGAATAACTGATTCTGAAGCTGAAACTCCAATATTTGGCCACCTGATGTGAAGAGCTGACTTATTTGAAAAGACCCTGATGCTTGGGAAGACTGAAGGCAGGAAGAGAAGGGGACAACAGAAGATGAGATGATTGGATGGTATCATCAACTCGACGTACATGCGTTTGTGTAAGCTCCAGGAATTGGTGATAGACAGGGAAGTCTGGCCTGCTGTAGTCCATGAGGTCACAAAAATTTGGACATGACTGAATGACTGAAATCACTGAACTGAGCATCAAGAGAAAGAGAGTAGCTAAAAAAAAAAAAAAAAAAAAAAAGAATATCTAGTTCTCTAAGGCATCACTAATCCTTGAGTCCCTCTATTCTTTCCTCTTTATCCTTTCATCCTCTCCTCTGACTGTTAGCAGATTTTCAAGATGAGAGTAGAAGTGTTATAAGCATTCTGTTCCACAGCCTTAAATTTATTTTGATAGAAGGAAATCACTGCATATAACATTTAATCACTTCATTTTCAAGATGATTTTCTTGAAAACCCTATGTTACAATGCATGTACATATTACTCATTGTAGATCTATTTTATGATCCTTGGAGACTGTTTTCTGCTATCATAGACATACATTTTTTTTTCTGCAAATTTCTGGTCTATTCCACAGTTCATTCACAAATCTCATGGGGAAAAATGCCTGACTCAAGCACAGGTAATTCAGGTGCAGGTTAAAAAAAAATAAAAGAGATAGAGAGAGAGTTAGATTTCCTTTCTCCAGCATATTTTTCTTCAAGCAGCAAAATTCCTGGTGGATATTTACTTATTTATGTCATTCTCATTGTTGTTTTAGAACATTTATAAAAACAAAGCAGCTGTAGGATCTATATTACATCAATAATTGATAGTGCCATATGGCCACTATGAAAGATCTTTGTCTCCAAATGGATGCACTTGGGGAAAAAAAAGAATCCAGGTCAAAGTAGTCTTGTTCAGATCTCTAACCATGTTAACAAAGGAAAGGAACATAAGACACTGGAGAAAAGCTGATTTCAACAAAGCAATGTTTGAAAAACAAGAGAAGTTCCAATTAAATATTGTAAATTTCTGAATGATAACTTCAGAATTACCTGAATACAGAATTACCTGAATATCTGATAAATATAGATAGAAAACTTTTCTAGATAAAAATATATTTTTGAATATGAAAATGAAAGTCCATCTTTGCAAACTCATGGACTATACAGTTCATGGACATCTCCAGGCCAGAATACTGGAGTGGGTAGCCTTACCCTTCTCCGGGACATATTCCTAAACCAGGGACCAAACCCAGGTTTCCCCATTGCAGGCAGATTCTTTACCAGCTGAGCCACAAGGGAAGCCCTAAAAATATTTTTAGAACTAATTATTTCTGTGTTTCAAAAATAAAGTAATACTGCACAATTCAAGTCTGAGTACCCCACTGTTTATTTACCTAAATACAATCTTTCTCAATTTTATATGTATTTGACTTCTAGTTTGTTTGTTTGCTTGCTTTTTACTGATTTGTCCAATGCTGCAATAAACAATTTAATGTATACTCATGAATTATTAGGTCTACTAGTGAAAATTAGCAAGCTCCCCCTCCATGGCATATATCTAAGAGTAAAAGTACTGATCAAACCAGTCAGTCAATCCTAAAGGGAATCAACTCTGCTGCTTCTGCTAAGTTGCTTCAATCATGTCCAACTCTAAGTATTTATTAGAAGGACTGTTGCTGAAGTGCCAACACATTGACTACTTGATGTGAAGAGTTGACTCATTGAAAAGGACTCTGGTGATGAGAAAGACTGAAAACAAGAAGAGAAGAGGGTGGTAGAGGATGAGATGTTTAGATAGCATCACTGATTCAATGGACATGAATTTGAGCAAATTCTGGGAGAAAGGAACAGGGAAGTCTGCTATATTGAAGTCCATGGGATCACAAAGAATGGAACATGACTTTGCAACTGACAACACACACACACACACACACACACAATTACTGGGACAAATATATATATATATATATATATATATATACACACACACACACACACACACACACACACACACACAGGTGGCTGCGAGAGCAGGGCCGGTGCACTAAGCATGGCAGAGAAGAGCTATCCCATGTCTGAAGTCAGAGGCAACAGCCTAGAGTGCCAGGCTGCAATGTCACAGGAACGGCCGGGAGGAGCTACCCTGTGTCTGAGGTCGGGGTGGTGACGGAGAGGAGCAACCCCAAGTCTGAGGTAAGTGGCAGCCTAGAAGAGATACTCCACGTCCGAGGTCAGGGGCAACAGCCTAGAGTGCCAGGTTGCAATGGCACAGAAACAGCTGGGAGGAGCTACCCTGCGTCTGAGGTCAGGGGCAGTGGCCAGGAGGAGACTCCCTGTGTCCAAGGTCAGGGACGGCCGGGAGGAGACACCCCATGTCTGAGGTCATGGGCGGCTGGAAGAAGTCACTTCACACTCGAGGCCAGGGGCAGTGACCCTGAGGAGCCACTCCAAGCCTGAGCCCGAGGCCAGGGGCAGCAGCTGGGAGGAGTCCCCCATGCCCCAGGGACGGCCGGGAGGAGCAACCCGAGGAGCAGTGCTTGCACAGGCACAGGAGGGCCTAGAAGAGTTATCCCACATTGAAGGTCAAGAACAGCAGCGGTAAGGAGATATCCCTCGTCCAAGGTAAGGAGAAACGGCTGTGCTTTGCTGGAGCAGCCTTGAAGAGATACCCCACGCCTAAGGTAAGAGAAAACCAAGTAAGATGGTAGGTGTTGCAAGAGGGTGGGCAGACACTAAAACCATACTCACAGAAAACTAGTCAATCTAATCACACTAGAACCACAGTCTTGTCTAACTCAATGAAACCAAGCCATGCCCTCGGGGCAACCCAAGATGGATGAGACACAAGGGAGAGGGCTGACACAACTTGGTCCACTGGAGAAGGGAATGGCAAGCCACTTCAGTATTCTTGCCTTGAGGACCCCATGAACAGTATGAAAAGGCAAAATGATAGGATACCAAAGGAGGAACTCCCCATGTCAGTAGGTGCCCAATATGCTACTGAAGATCAGTGGAGAAATAACTCCAGAAAGAAGAACGGATGGAGCCAAAGCAGAAACAATACCCAGTTGTGCATGTGACTGGTGATAGAAACAAGGTCCAATGCTGTAAAGAGCAATATTGCATAGGAACCTGGAATGTCAGGTCTATCAATCACGGCAAATTGGAAGAGGTCAAACAAGATATTGCAAGAGTGAACATCGGCAGTCTAGGAATCAGCAAACTAAAATGGACTGGAATGGGTGAACTTAACTCAAATGACCATTATATCTACTACTGAGGGCAGGAATCCTTCAGAAGAAATGGAGTAGCCATCATGGTTAACAAAAAGAGTCTGAAATGCAGTACTTGGATGCAATCTCAAAAACACCAGATTGATCTCTATTTGTTTCCAAGGCAAACCATTCAATATCACAGTTATCCAAGTCTATGCTCCAACCAGTCATGCTGAAGAAGCTGAAGCTGAATGGTTTTATGAAGACCTAGAAGACCTTTTAGAACTAACACCCAAAAAAGATGTCCTTTTCATTATAGGGGACTGGAATGCAAAAGTAGGAAGTCAAGAAACACCTGGAGTAACTGGCAATTTTGGCCTTGGAATCCAGAATGAAGCAGGGCAAAGACTAATAGAATTTTGCCAAGAAAATGCACTGGTCATAGCAAACATCCTCTTCCAACAACACAAGAGAAGACTCTACACATGGACATCACCAGATGGTCAACAGTGAAATCAGATTGATTATATTCTATGCAGCCAAAGATGGAGAAGCTCTATACAGTCAACAAAAACAAGACCAGGAGCTGACGGTAGCTCAGATCATGAACTCCTTGTTACCAAATTCAGGCTCAAATTGAAGAAAGTAGGGAAAACCGCTAGACCATTCAGGTATGACCTAAATCAAATCCGTTATGATTATACAGTGGAAGTGAGAAATAGATTTAAGGGCCTAGATATGATAGATAGAGTGCCTGATGAACTATGGACGGAGGTTTGTGAAACTGTACGGGAGACAGGGATCAAGACCATCCCTATGGAATATAAATGAAAAAAGGAAAAATGGCTGTCTGGGGAGGCCTTAAAAATAGCTATGAAAAGAAGAAAGGCAAAAAGCAAGGAGAAAAGGGAAGATATAAGCATCTGAATGCAGAATTCCAAAGAATAGCAAGAAGAGATAAGAAAGCGTTCTTCAGTGATCAATGCAAATAAATACAGAAAAAGAACAGAATGGGAAAGACTAGAGACCTCCTCAAGAAAATCAGAGGTACCAAGGGAACATATCATACAAATATGGGCTTGATAAAGGACAGAAATGGTGTGGACCTAACAGAAGCAGAAGATATTAAGAAGAGGCGGCAGGAATACACCGAAGAACTGTACAAAAAAATCTTCATGACCCAGGTGATCATGATGATGTGATCACTAATCTAGGGCCAGATATCTTGGAATGTGAAGTCAAGTGAGCCTTAGAAAACATCACTACGAACAAAGCTAGTGGAGGTGATGGAATTCCAGTTGAGCTATTTCAAATCCTGAAAGATGATGCTGTGAAAGTGCTGCACTCAGTAGGCCAGCAAATTTGGAAAACTCAGCAGTGGCCACAGCACTGGAAAAGGTCAGTTTTCTTTCCAATTTCAAAGAAAGGCAATGCCAAAGAATGCTCCAACTACCGCACAATTTCACTCATCTCACATGCTAGTAAAGTAATGCTCAAAATCTGCAAGCCAGACTTCAGCAATACGTGAATCATGAAATCCCTGATGTTCAAGATGGTTTTAGAAAAGGCAGAGGAACCAGAGATCAAATTGCCAACATCCACTGGATCATAGAAAAGGCAAGAGAGGTCCAGAAAAAGCATCTATTTCTGCTTTATTGACTATGCCAAAGCCTTTGACTGTGTGGATCACAATAAACTGTTGGAAATTCTGAAAGAGATGGGAATAACAGACCACCTATCCTGCCTCTTGAGAAATTTGTATGCAGGTCAGGAAGCAGCAGTTAGAACTGGACATGGAACAACAGACTGGTTCCAAATAAGAAAAGGAATACATCAAGGCTGTATTTGTCACCCTGTTTATTTAACTTCTATGCAGAATACATCATGAGAAATGATGGACTGGAAGAAACACAAGCTGGAATCAAGACTGCCGGGAGAAATAACAATAACCTCAGATATGCAGATGACACCACCTTTATGGCAGAAAGTGAAGACGAATTAAAAAGCTTCTTGATGAAAGTGAAAGAGGAGAGTGAAAAAGTTGGCTTAAAGCTCAACATTCAGAAAACGGAAATCATGGCATCCATCACTTCATGGAAAGTGATGGGTAAACATACCCATCAATTCATGGGAAATAAATGGGTAAACAGTGGAAACAGTGTCAGACTTTATTTTTGGGGGCTCCAAAATCACTGCAGATGGTGACTGCAGCCATGAAATTAGAAGACCCTTACTCCTTGGAAGAAAATTTATGAACAACCTAGATAGTATATTCAAAAGCAGAGACATCACTTTGCCTACTAAGGTCCGTCTAGTCAAAGCTATGGTTTTTCCTGTGGTTATGTATGGATGTGAGAGTTGGACTGTGAAGAAGGCTGAGCACTGAAGAATTGATGCTTTTGAACTGTGATGTTGGAGAAGACTCTTGAGAGTCCCTTGGACTGCAAGGAGATCCAACCGGTCCATTCTGAAGGAGATTAACCCTGGGATTTCTTTTAAGGAATGATGCTAATGCTGAAACTTCAGTACTTTGGCCACCTCATGTGAAGAGTTGACTCATTGGAAAAGACTCTGATGCTAGGAGGGATTGGGGGCAGGAGGAGAAGGGGACGACCGAGGATGAGATGGCTGGATGGCATCATGGACTTGATGGGTGTGAGTCTGATTGAACTCCGAGAGATGGCAATAAACAGGGAGGCATGGAGTCAGACACGACAGAGCGACTGAACTGATATACATACATATATATTCAATTTCACAAAATGTGTATGAGAGCTATAGGGAACAGCATGGATTACTGGCAGAAATATAATATTTTGTGAGAAGAAACTTGATTCTAGAATAGTACACACTAACTTTAACACAATGTTTTACAAAAACAAAATAGAGCTAAAACTTTCAATAGTAGTGACCTTTGGAAAGAAGAAAGAAGAAATGGGGAAGTTTGCACATCAAAATTATTGTCAGGGTTGTAATTGTCGGATTAAGTGGTTGGATTAGGAGTATTATTTTATTATGTTTTATAGCAAGTGGATTGAGTGTAATACATTTACTTCTTTAATTATTATGGTTTATGAATGATTCCTCTAAATTAACATACAAAGAAAATTCCTATAAATAGACAATCAGAGAAGTTGTATGAATGAATGTCTAAAATAATGTTAATTTAGTAATGTATTTGGGATGGTAAGTTAATATAATCCAAAAAGTGATAAGGACCATAGGAGTATTTGATAATGATAGACAGTATCTTGTAATCCATATTTTTTAAGCAATGGATGCTCAGTTGGAAAGAAGCAAAGCATAAAGCCCAGTTACAACTGTTTTTCTGTGGTTCCATAGAAAGTAGACGGGACTGCTCAAAAGGAAAGATCTATAAAGTTCATTTTCCCTTAAGAATCCACTGTTCCAAACACAGGGCCACTCAACAATGCCATAGGACATATCCTATGACCAGCTAGACATCAGTTTACTATATGAAAGTAGCCAAAAATTAGAAAGAGTCAAGCTGAAGAGGGAATGCATAGAAAATCTTTGAAGTGGAGTTACAGCATATTTGCTTTTTGTAAGTGTGATGTCTAAATGCTAAAATAATTTATCCAATGTAATCCCTGAATAATATTTTCTATTGAATTCAGATTTCACCTTAAAAACCTGAGGATTTGTCATCTCAGTGTTTTGAATACTTCATGTACCAAATAAATCTAAGAGAGTTAGAGTTTCTTCTATTTTTGAGCTATAAATCAATAATTAACTACATACTAATCTGTTACCATAAGCTGTTTTTTATATATTCAGTAAATCAACCAAGTGATTATTTTGTAGTTAATATAATAATTTTTTTAATAAAAGAAAGCCAAAACTTTACTGAAAATCTTTGAGGTTTAATAATTTCTCTTCCTTTATACACACACACACACACACACACACACACACACACACACACACACACACACACGATTTTACCGCTCAGAAAAATATGGTAATTGCAAGTTCAGCTTATCAGTTCAGTTCAGTTCAGTCACTCAGTCATCTCTGACTCTTTGCAACCCCATGAACTGCAGCATGCCACGCCTCCCTGTCCATCACCAACTTCTGGAGTTCCAAACTCATATGCTTCGAGTTGGTGATGCCATCCAACAATCTCATCCTCTGTCGTCCACTTTGCCTCCTGTCCCCAATTCCTCCAAGCATCAGGGTCTTTTCCAAAAAGTCAGCTCTTCACATGTGGCGGCCAAAGTATTGGAATTTCAGCCGCAGCATCAGTCCTTTCAATGAACACCCAGGATTGGTGTCTTTTAGGATGGACTGGTTGGATGTCCTTGCAGTCCAAGGGACTCTCAAGAGTCTTCTCCAACACCACAGTTCAAAAGCATCAATTCTTTAGTGCTCAGCTTTCTTCAGAGTACACTCTCACATCCATACACGACCACTGGAAAAACCATAGCCTTGACTAGATGGACCTCTGTTGGCAAAGTAATGTCTCTGCTTTTCAATATGCTGTTTAGGTTGGTCATAACTTCCCTTCCAAGGAGTAAGCGTCTATAATTTCATGACTGCAATCACCATCTGCAGTGATTTTGGAGCCAGCAAAAATAAAGTCAGGTACTGTTTCCACTGTTTCCCCATCTATTTCCCATAAAGTGTATGGACCAGATGCCATGATCTTAGTTTTCTGAATGTTGACCTTTAAGCCAACTTTTTCACTCTCTTCTCTTTCACTTTCATCAAGAGGCTCTTTAGTTCCTCTTCACTTTCTGCCATAAGGGTGGTGTCATCTGCATATCTGAGGTTATTGATATTTCTCTCAGCAATCTTGATTCCAGTTTGTGCTTCTTCTTCCAGCCTAGCATTTCTTATGATGTACTCTGTATATAAGTTAAATAAACAGGGTGACAATATACAGCCTTGACATACTCCTTTCCTATTTGGAACCAGTCTGTTGTTCCATGTCCAGTTATAACTGTTGCTTCCTGACCTGCATATAGGTTTCTCAAGAGGCAGGTCAAGTGGTCTGGTATTCCCATCTCTTTCAAAATTTTCCACACTTTATTGTGATCCACACAGTCAAAGGCTTTGGCATAGTCAATAAAGCAGAAATAGATGTTTTTCTGGAACTCTCTTGCTTTTTCCATGATCCAGCAGATGTTGGAAATTTGATCTCTGGTTCCTCTGCCTTTTCTAAAACCAGCTTGAACATCAGGAAGTTCACCATTTGCTGAAGCCTGGCTTGGAGAATTTTAAGCATTACTTTACTAGCATGAGAGATGACTGCAATTGTGTGGTAGTCTGAGCATTCTTTGGCATTGTCTTTCTCTGGGATTGGAAAAAAACTGACTTTGCCAGTCCCGTGGCCACTGCTGAGTTTTCCTAATTTGCTGGCACATTGAGTGCAGCACTTTCACAGCATCATCTTTCAGGATTTGAAATAGCTCCACTGGAAATCCATCACCTCCACTAGATTTGTTCATGGTGATGTTTTCTAAGGCCCACTTCTCTTCACATTCCTGGAACCTGGATAGTTCAGCTTATAGAAAACAACAACAACAACAACAACAACAACTGTCTTCCAGGATAGACATTGCCATATATCCTATTAAGATTTTTTTGTATGGGTTTTTATTGCTATTCTCTGATGGAAAAAAAAAAGAGAGAGAGAGAGATAGAGAGAGAGAGTTACTTTCAAAAAGCCAATTTTGCTGAGGTTTTATGGACCTCACTGTGTTGCCTGTTATTTAAATATCCATAAAATTTTGGAATCCATCCACAAAATGTGTAAGTAGGAAAAAATAAAACTGAGAACTTCTAAGACTGTGTTGGAGATTGTTCAGTTTTAAATAAACACTATATGAAGAGCTCTATTAAGGTGTATTAATGTAAGAGAAAAGCAATTGCTTATAGATTTAGATATTTGACAAAACTATTGAGTGATTATTTTGTTTCTTTTGACTTGGGACTTAAATAGTAATTATATATACACAGGTCATATCTTTTCTCTTTATGACATTTTAAAACATACTGAAATTAAAGAATGATTGTATCCTGCTTTTTAGCATTTGAATTTTTTTCTTTTGCCAATGATTTGAACAATTCCAAGAATTAACTTGCCAAAACATGTCTTAGTATAAAACTGAGTTTAAAGCAATTGCTTCATTATCAAGGTACATGACACCTACATGCCTCAGGAGAAAGAAGGGGGATGGAAAACAATGTTTTCAAAATAATATTTATTATATATTTGTTTAATGTGTTGGACAAGCATTCTTCTAAATTATGTTTTCTAGGCTTGAGATAAAATTGACACACAGTATTGTATGAGTTAAGTCTTTCCCGATTTTTTTACTATATTTTTTGGCATAATGTGGCTTCCCTTGTGGATCAGACAGTAAAGAATCTGCCTGCAATATGGGAGACTGGGTTCAATCCTTGGATTCAGAAGATGCCATGGAGAGGGAATGGCTACCTACTTCAGTATTTTTGCCTGGAGAACTCCATGGGGAGAGGAGCCTGTTGGGCTATAGTCCTTTTAGTGTTGAAAAGAGTTAAACACGAGTGATCAATTAACACTTTCATTTACATTTACTTTTCCTCCACATAATTACAGACTGAAATTTATATTGTTACAGTGCTTATCTTTTTAAGATCCTCATAGATGAGACTAGCAAACATTTAAAAATCAGACAAACTTTTCACATTGAAAGATGCAGAGAAGAACTGATTTTGTGGGGTTGCTCAAGTTAAAAATATAAGACACTTACAGTCTCTATGTTACTTCAAAATAGTAGAATATGATATTTTTGTTACCATCACTTTTCTTTTTTAAAAAAAGACACAGATATCACAGAAATTATAGGAAAAATTTCCAACATCTACCCTAATTTTCTCCCAGAGCATACCCTAGGGTACATCAAAGCAACTGTTATGTGCACTCCTAGTTAAAGCCAGCTGAGGCTTGACAGGAATAATCTACTTGAAGTGATTTTCTCTTCTAACATTTTATACTTATCACTGTCGAGTAGGTATTATCATTGACATCTGGCAAGATGTTAGAATTTATCATGTAGTTTAACACCTGCCACAGTTTAGGCATAAGACTCAGAAGTTTATTAGGAATCGCTCAAATTAATTACTGTTTAATGATTTTATAGTAGTCTTAAAAGCACAGACCACATAGTCTATTTTAAGAACCACATATCACCACAATTAAAATATTTTACCATGAAATAATAATAATCTATACAATATTCACCATTGTCAAATACTAACATATTTGCTTTTCTTATTTTTCTGTAACTAGTTCAGATTTCTGGTCCTCTTCAGGTTAGTTCAGTTCAGTCGCTCAGTGGTGTCTGACTCTTTGCGACCCCATGAATCACAGTAAGCCAGGCCTCCCTGTTCATTACCACCTCTCGGAGTTCACTCAGGCTCATGTCCATCGAGTCCGTGATGCCATCCAGCGATCTCATCCTCGGTCGTCCCCTTCTCCTCCTGCCCCCAATCTCTTCCAGCATCAAAGTTTTTCCAATGAGTCAATCCTTCTCATGAGCTGGCCAAAGTACTGGAGTTTCAGCATTAGCATCATTCCTTCGAAAGAAATCCCAGGGTTGATCTCCTTCAGAATGGACTGGTTGGATCTCCTTGCAGTCCAAGGGACTCCTAAGAGTCTTCGCGAACACCACACTTCAAAAGCATCAATTCTTTGGTGCTCAGCCTTCTTCACAGTCCAACTCTCACATACATACATGACCACAGGAAAAACCATAGCCTTGACTATACAGACCTTAGTCGGCAAAGTAATGTCTCTGCTTTTGAATATACTGTCTAGGTTGGTCATAACTTTTCTTCCAAGGAGTAATCGTCTTCTGATTTCATGGCTGCAATCACCGTCTTCAGTGATTTTAGAGCCCATCTATTTCCCATGAAGTTATGGGACCAGATGCCATGATCTTCATTTTCTGAATGTTGAGCTTAAGCCAACTATTTTACTCTCCTCTTTCACTTTCATCAAGAGGCTTTTTAGCTCCTCTTTACTTTCTGCCATAAGGGTGGTGTCATCTGCATATCTGGGGTTATTGATATTTCTCTCAGCAATCTTGATTCCAGCTTGTTTCTTCCAGTCCAGCATTTCTCATGATGTACTATGCATATAACTTAAATAAGGAGGGTGACAATATTTATATTCTACTACTAAAGAAGAAGTAGAGAAACTGTCATTAGGATAATTCCTCAGACAGAGCAAAAGTCATGTATGTTGCTATCTAGATTTTTTTTTCATTTATTACTCCTATATTATAAGATATATTAGCTGAATGAAGAGTGTGACTAAAATAATACAATTTGCAATATATGTCAATTGTTCTTAATAATTTACCTACATTGTAGCCATTAGTTTTATGTTTGTAATTTTTGATTCTTTACTGAAACTTAGAATTCACAAGATTCTAGGGTCCAGCTCCAGCAGCTAGGTAATCAGCCTGAAGGAGTGAGTGGTGTCAGCGGACAATGATGTAGCCTCTGACTCATAGTATGGGACTAAATCGGCTGACGATGATGTCGTCTCTGACTCATGGTATGGAACTATATGTTTACTTCAAACTTCAGGTTCTCTTTTATACTCTGAAAAAGCATTAGGTCAGAGGTGTGACATTTTTTATTCCCCCACCCAGATTTACTGTACTTAACTTGTAATTACATTGTAACTCATGCTACAATCCTCAGATTATTTCTTATCTTTCTAAATCCTGTTGGCCCCTAACATCTTAAGATCACTATCTTCTAAAAAGGCTTCTAGCTATTCTTAGTTCAGTTAGTTAGATCAGTCGCTAAGTCGTGACCGACTCTTCGTGATCCCATGAATCGCAGCACACCAGGGCTCCCTTTCCATCACCATCTCCCACAGTTCACTAGACTCACATTCATCCAGTCAGTGATGCCATGCAGTCATCTCATCCTCTGTCGTCCCATTCTCCTCCTGCCCCCAATCCTTCCCAGCATTAGAGTCTTTTCCAGTGAGTCAACTCTTCTCTTGAGGTGGCCAAAGTACTGAGGTTTCAGCTTCAGCATAATTCCTTCCAAAGAAATCCCAGGGCTGATCTCCTTCAGAATGGACTGGTTGGATTTCCTTGCACTCCAAGGGACTCTCAAGAGTCTTCTCCAACACCACAGTTCAAAAGCATCAATGCTTTGGCACTCAGCCTTTTTCACAGTCCAACTCTCCCATACATACATGACCACTGGAAAAACCATAGCCTTGACTAGATGGACCTTAGTCAGCAAAGTAATGTCTCTGCTTTTGGATATGCTATCTAGGTTGGTAATAAATTTTCTTCCAAGGAATAAGTGTCTTTTAATTTGATGGATGCAAGCATCATCTGCAGTAATTTTGGAGCCCCCCAAAAAAAAAAAAAAAGAAAAAAAGTCTGACACTGTTTCCTCTGTTTCTCCATCTATTTCCCATGAAGTGATGGGACCAGATGCCATCATCTTTGTTTTCTGAATGTTGAGCTTTAAGCCAACTTTTTCGCTTTCCTCTTTCACTTTCATCAAGAGGCTCCTTAATTCTTCTTTACTTTTTGCCATAAGGGTGGTATCATCTGCATATCTGAGGTTATTGATATTTCTCCCAGCAATCTTGATACAAGCTTGTGTTTCTTCTAGTCCAGCGTTTCACATGATATACTCTGCATATTAGTTAAATAAACAGAGTGACAGTATACAGCATAGACATACTCTTTTTCCTATTTGGAACCAGTCTGTTGTTCCATGTCCAGTTCTAACTGTTGCTTCCTGACCTGCATACAGATTTCTCCAAAGGCAGGTTAGGTGATCTGGTATTCCCATCTCTTGAAGAGTTTTCCACAGTTTATTTTGATCACACAGTCAAAGGCTTTGGCATAGTCAAGAAAGCAGAAATAGATTTTTTTTTTTTTTTGGAACTCTCTTGCTTTTTCCATGATCCAGTGAATTTTGGCAATTTAATCTCTGTATCCACTGCCTTTTCTAAAACCAGCTTAAACATCAGGGAGTTCACAGTTCACGTATTGCTGAAGCCTGGCTTGCAGAATTTTGAGCATTACTTTACTAGAATGTGAGATGAGTGCAATTGTGTTGTAGTTTAAGCATTCTTTGGCATTGCCTTTCTTTGAGATTGGAATGAAAACTGACCTGTTCCAGTCCTGTGGCCACTGCTGAGCATTCCAAATTTGCTGGCATGTTGAGTGCAGCATTTTCACAGCATCATCTTTCAGGATTTGAAATAGCTCAACTGGAAATCCATCACCTCCACTAGCTTTGTTCATAGTGATGCTTTTTAAGGCCCACTTACTTCACATTCCAAGATGTTTGGCTCTAGATGAGTGATCACATCATCATGATTATCTGGGTCATGAAGATCTTTTTTTGTACAGGTCTTCCATGTATTCTTGCCACCTCTTCTTAATATCTTCTTCTTGAGTTAGGTCCACACTATTTCTGTCCTTTATCGAGCCCATCTTTGCATGAAATGTTCCCTTGGTACCTCTAATTTTCCTGAAGAGGTCTCTAGTCTTTCCCATTTTGTTCTTTTCCCCATTTCTTTTATTGATCACTGAAGATTGCTTTCTTATCTCTTCTTGCTATTCTTTGGAACTCTGCATTCTGATGTTTAGCTTTCCTTTTCTCCTTTGCTTTTTGCCTTTCTTCTTTTCACAGCTATTTTTAAGGCCTCCCCAGACAGCCATTGCTTTTTGGCATTACTTTTCCATGGGAATAGTCTTGATCCCTGTGTCCCATACAGTATCACAAACCTCCGTCCATAGTTCATCAGGCACTCTATCTATCAGATCTAGGCCCTTAAATCCATGTCTCACTTCCACTATATAATCATAAGTGATTTGACCTAGGCCATACCTGAGTGGTCAAGCGGTTTTCCCTACTTTCTTCAATTTGAGTCTGAATTTGGTAATAAGGAGCTCATGATCTGAGCCACAGTCAGCTCTTGGTCTTGTTTTTGCTGACTGTATAGAGCTTCTCCATCTTTGGCTGCAAAGAATATAATCAATCTGATTTCACTGTTGACCATCTGGTGATGTCCATGTGTAGAGTCTTCTCTTGTGTTGTTGGAAGAGGGTGTTTGCTATGACCAGTGCATTTTCTTCACAAAACTCTGTTAGTCTTTGCCCTGCTTCATTCCTCATTCCAAGGTCAAATTTGCCTGTTACTCCAGGTGTTTTTTGACTTCCTACCTTGGCATTCCAGTCCCCTATAATAAAAAGAACATCTTTTTTGGGTGTTAGTTCTAAAAGATTTTGTAGGTCTTCATAAAACCGTTCAACTTCAGCTTCTTCAGCATTACTGGTTGGGGCATAGACTTGGGTAACTGTGATATTGAATGGTTTGTCTTGGAGACGAACAGAGATCATTTTGTCATTTTTGAGGTTGCATTCAAGTACTGCATTTTGGACTCTTTTGTTAACCATGATGGCTACTCCATTTCTTCTGAGGGATTCCTGCCCTCAGTAGTAGATATAATGGTCATTTGAGTTAAGTTCACCCATTCCAGTCCATTTTAGTTTGCTGATTCTTAGAATGTCGACGTTCACCCTTGCTATCTCTTGTTTGACCACTTCCAATTTGCCTTGATTCATGGACCTGACATTCTAGGTTCCTATACAATATTGCTCTTTACAGCATCGGATCTTGCTTCTATCACCAGTCACAGCCACAGCTGGGTATTGCTTTTTCTTTGGCTCCATCCCTTTGTTTTTTCTGGAGTTATTTCTTCACTGATCTCCAGTAGTATATTGTGTGTGTGTCAGTCACTCAGGCGTGCCTGACTCTGCGACCTCATGGACTGCAATCCACCAGGTTCCTCTGTCCATGAGATTTTCCAGGTAAGGATACTGGAGTGGGTTGTCATTTCCTTCTCCAGTATAGTATATTGGGAGTAGTATATTGGGCACCTAAAAACCTGAGGAATTCCTCTTTTGGTATACTATCATTTTGCCTTTTATACTGTTCATGGGGTTCTCAAGGCAAGAATACTGAAGTGGCCTGCCATTCCCTTCTCCAGTGGGCCACATTTTTTCAGACCTCTCCACCATGACCCACCTGTTTTGGGTTGCCCTGCATGCATGGCTTGGTTTCACTGCATTAGACAAGGTTGTGGTCTTAATTTGATTAGTGTTCTGTGAGTGTGGTTTCAGTGTATCTGCCCTCTGATGCCCTCTTTCAACACCTGCCATCTTACTTGGGTTTCTCTTACTTTGGGCGTGGGATATCTTTTCATGGCTGCTCCATCAAAGCACAACCGCTGCTCCTTACCGTGGACGAGGGGTATCTCCTTACTGTCGCCGTTCCTGACCTTCAATGTTGGATAGCTCCTCTAGGCCTTCCTGCGCCTGCGCAGCCACAGTTCCTCGCTATTCTTAGTTATTCCTAAACCCTGAACTCAGCAATCTTCTTTTGCCATAAATATTTCTCTCACAAACAAGTCTCAGGAAGCAGTCCTTCCCATGGCCTCAAGCTGCAGCCTACATGCTCATCCTGGGGGCATTCTTTGTAAAGATCCTTGAACAAATGTCAAGGGTAACTTTATAGATTATTTTCTGGGCACAACTGTAGAAGGTATTCTGCTTTCTCATGCTTTTCTCAAGCACCAGAACATTCTTTCCAGCCAACTCAACCAAAGAAAGGAAACAACAATTCAGAATCACAAGGCCTAACTCCTTCATCCTGGGGCCGTGCCTGTGAGATGAGGAGAGGGGGTTGGGGCCATGCCTCCATTTTGTCAGTAATGCCTAACACGGCTCCCGACAACAAGCTATTCCATTTTCTTCTCCAAATGAAAAGTCAACATATACGGAGTAGATATTTGAGGATTACTGAAAGTATACATCTTCCTTAACTTCAGGAATACCAGGGATTATTTCAATGCTTTGGCAATCTTGACTTTTCTTATATTGAAAATCAAAGTATCCCTGAGGATCCTGTTATCTATAGTAATCTTCCTATCTCTAGCAATCAGAATGCTTTTAGTATATTTACTTTAAATTTCATGGTTTAATAATTATTTCCTAATGTTTAACTTCATTTGTTAAAATTTAAAAAAAATATATATATATATAATTAGGATAATGCTTATTTGGAGTCTTTTGTAATTGCATAAATAAATTAAGATATTTATTTTTTGTGAAAATATGCCACTGGAGGGACTTCTCTGGTGGTCCAGTGATTAAGAATCCACTCTGCAATGCAGAGGATGGGGATTTCAATTCCGGTTTTGGGAACTAAGATCCCATATGCTATACGGCAACTAAGCCCTTGCTCCACAGTTAAAGAAGCTCTTGTGGGCTTCAATGAAGAACTCATGCTGCAAATAAGACCAGACACAATCAAATAAATAAATGAATAAATGAATAAGTATATTTTTAATGTCATTGGAATTTTTCAAAAATGTTACTGGAATTCTGAAAAGGATTGCATTGAACCTATAGATGTTTTATGTCATATGGACATTTTAACAACATTAATTCATCCAATCTGTGAACATGGATGTTTTTCCATTTGCTTGTCTTCTCTAACATTTTTCATCAGAAGTTTGTTTCCATTGCATAGATCTTTCACTTCTGTGATTAAACTCATGACTAATATAAAAATTTATATTATATTATCTTTGGTGGGATTTAATGGGATTGTTTTCTTTATTTTTCCTCAGATATTTTGTTGTTAACATATAGAAATAAAATTAATTCTATATATTTATATTATATCCTGAATTTTACTAAAATCTTTGATTACAACAGTTGGATGATTGATTCTTTAAGGTTTTCTGTGTATAAGATTATATCCATTGTAAATAGTGACAATTCTACTCCTTCCTTTCCAATTCAGATACCTTTTATTTCTTGGTCTTATCTAATTTTTCTAAATATACTTCTAATTATGTGTTGAATAAGAACAGTGAGAGTAGACACCTTTTTCTTTGTTTTGTTCCTAATGTTAAAAGAAAAGCTTTCAACATTTTACTGTTGAGTATGATTATTCACTGTTGATTTGTTGTATTGAATCCTGAATAGCAAAACAATACTGAGAAAGAAGGACAAATCAGAGGCATTACACTTCTTGATTTCAAGCTACACGTCACAGCTATAGTAACTAACAGTATGGTACAGGCTTAAAAACACACATAGAACAATGGGACAGAATAGGGAGTCCTAAAATAACCCACGTGTATATGGTCAACTAATATTGGACAAGGGACTAAAGAGTACACATGGAGAAAGGATACTTCCTTCAATAAATGATGTTGGAAAGCTGGATAACCACATGGAGAAAAATGAAATCAAACCATCTTGCACCCCACTCACAAAAGTTAACTTGATATGAAGTAATACTCAAACATTAGACATGGTACCTTAAATTTCTGGAGGAAATCATAGGAGAGGAACACTTGACACTGGTCTTGGTAATGATTTTTGCATATGATCCCTAAAGGTCAAGGAACAAAAGCAAAAGTCAACAAGTGGAAATACATCAAACTAAAAAGCACCTTCCCAATGAGAGAAACAATCAGCAAAATGGAACCTATAGAATGGGAGAACATATTTATTACCATATGCCTGATAAAGGGTTAATATCCAAAATATGTAAAGGAGTCAAACATCTCAGTATCAGAAAAATAACCCAATTAAAACATGAGCAAAGAAACTGAATAGACATCTTTTCCAAAGAAACTATCCAGTGGTCAATAGGATCCTGAAAATAGGCTCAATATCAGGAATCATCAGGGCAATGCAAGTTAAAATCACGATGGTATCATCTCACAGCTGTTACAATGGCTGTCATGAAAAAGATACAAGATAACAAATATTGGTTGAAGATGCATAGAAAAGGGAACACTTGTGCACTATTGGGGGCATGTATATTGGTCTAGGCACTATGGAAATTAAGATGGAGGTTCCTCAGAAAGGTAAAAATAAAAGTACTGTGTGATCTAGAAATTCCATTTCTTGGTATATATCCAAAGGAAATAAAAGCAGGATATAAAAAAGATATTTGTGCTTCCTTGTTCATTGCAGTGTTATTCACAATACCCCAAATGCAATCTAAGGGTCTGTCAGTAAATGAACTTAAAGGTGAGCATTATTCACCTATGAGAAGGGAATCCTGCCATTTGCAACCACATGGATGGACCTTAAGGGCATAATGCTAGGTGAAGTAAATCAGAAAGAAAGCTACAAATATTGCATGATAATGGTTATATGCGGAATCTAAAAAGCCACGTTTGTAGCAACAGAAAGTAGAATGGTTGTTAGTAGAGCCGGCAGAATAGGAATATTATGGAGATATGTAAGGGTACAATCTTGTAACTAGAAAATGAAAATAATCCTGCAATTTAACGAACAATCAAGTGATTATAATCAAATACTATATTTTGCACACCAAAATTACTAGGAGTAGATCTTAATTATTATCACCACATTAAAAAAATAAAATTATGTGAGGTGATAAAGATGCCAGCTAAGGTTATTTTAATAATCATATTGCAAAATGTAAATGTATCAAATCAACTTATTTTATACCTTAAACTTACATAATATTATGCCAATTATATCCTTAAAAATTGAGGAAAGCCAAGGCAAGTTCAGTGAACTTTCTTTGAACTCAGAAAATGAGTTGGATTCAGGTAACTGACTGTAATGAGTGAAAGAATCATAACAAGCAGAGAAATAAGGGTCACTGATTACGGCACATTCTTTATAAATTCTCTTTGAGGTAACCTTTTGTAAAGTTTTTCTTTCACCCAATCTGTGTACAATTTTGCCTGATTGATGAAAATTTCATAAATCTGTGACTTAAGTAACCACAGTTAACAACAGAAAAGGTTTTTGATAGTCAGTGCAAATATTTTAAAGCCTTCACATAGTACTACAGTATTATTTTGATATCCCTGGGTATATTTAGTTCTGTATATATTAAATTTAAATATCTTTGGTAAAATAAGAAAAAGAAATATAAACACGACAATACTTTTCATAGCTTTATGAATTTTTTAAATGAGTTGTCTAAATGGATCCCCAAAACAATCTATGTAAACAATAGATTTGAATAATGCTTAGTTGCTTCAGTCATGTCCGACTCTATGCAACCCCATAGATGGCAGCCCACTAGGCTCCTCTGTCCCTGGGATTGTCCAGGCAAGAATACTGGAGTGGGTTGCCATTTCCTTCTCCAATGCATGAAAATGAAAAGTGAAAGTGAAGTTGCTTAGTCATGCTTGACTCTTAGCAACCCCATGGACTGCAGCCTACAAAGCTCTTCCATCCATGGAAATTTCCAGGCAAGAGTACTGGAGTGGGTTGCCATTGTCTTCTCTGATTTGAATAATAGAGAATGTTTAATCTGAACTCAGCTATATCACATAAATTAAACATCATGAAAAAAAAAAAAATAGAGTAACATTGTTTTGCATTACAAGAAAAGAAAAATTCTCAAAGCTGTGCTTTTCTAGGTAAAGATCCACAGTAGCTTTACTTTAGCACACATGGATCTCTGTATAAGGTCAAAACAAATATGTGATATTTTTCAAGCTTTTCTTCTAGATTTCCAGCACTTTATCGTATGTCCACATTAAACCTGCTTCCTTCTTTCTCTTCTTCTCTTTTCATTTCTTTCATAATTTAATGGTCTATCTAGTTTTCTATTCACACACAGATAAATAACCATTATATTTTGATATAAATACATATGCATAACATAATGTTTTTCATATATAACACTATATATTACATGTGTATATGAGACAATTATTGTCTACTTCAAGTAAAGTACTGAAAACCTGAAAGAAAAATTAAACAGAATTAGACACTTCTACTAAATCCAATCTGTCTACTACAAACTAGGTAGCTTATTCTTTAAGAAAACTCCAATTTTGAAGAGAAACATTTTTAAAGGAAAATTCTGTCTATTGTGTATGAAAATACTGAAAGAATAAATAGCATTATGAGAGTGAAAAATCCAAAACATTAAACTAATAAAAGAATTTAGAAAAGGCAGAGGAACCAGAGATCAAATTGCCAACATCTGCTGGATCATGGAAAAAGCAAGAGAGTTCCAGAAAACCATGTATTTCTGCTTTATTGACTATGCCAAAGCCTTGGACTATGTGGATCACAATAAACTGTGGAAAATTCTGAAAGAGATTGGAATATCAGATCATCTGATCTACCTCTTGAGAAACCTATATGCAGGTCAGGAAGCAATAGTTAGAACCGGACATGGAACAACAGACTGGTTCCAAATAGGAAAAGGAGTATGTCAAGGCTGTATATGGTCACCTTGCTAATTTAACTTATATGCAGAGTACATCATGAGAAACACTAGGCTGGAAGAAACACAAGCTGGAATCAAGATTGCCAAGAGAAATATCAATAACCTCAGATATGCAGATGACACCACCCTTATGGCAGAAAGTGAAGAGGAACTGAAAAGCCTCTTGATGAAAGTGAAAGAGGAGTGGAAAAATTGGCTTAAAACTCAACATTCAGAAAACTAAGATCATGACATCTGGTCCCATCATTTCATGGGAAATAGATGAGGAAACTGTGGAAACAGTATGAGACTTTATTTATATTTTTGTGCTACAAAATCACTACAAATGGTGACTGCAGCCATGAAATTAAAAGACACTCCTTAGAATGAATGTCATGACCATCCTAGATAAAATGTTGAAAAGCAGAGATATTACTTTGCCAACAAAGGTCCGACTAGTCAGGCTATGGTTTTTCCAATGGTTATGTATGGATAGGAGAGTTGGACTGTGATAAAGGCTGAGCACCGAAGAACTGATGCTCTTGAACCGCGGTGTTGGAGAAGACTCTTGAGACTCCCTTGGACTGCAAGGAGATCCAACCAGTCCATTCTAAAGGAGATCAGTCCTCAGTGTTCACTGGAAGGACTGATGCTAAACCTGAAACTCCAATACTTTGGCCACCTCTTGCAAAGAGTTGATTCATTGGAAAAGATCCTGATGCTGGGAGGGATTGGGGGCAGGAGGAAAAGGGGCTGACAGAGGATGAGATGGCTGAATGGCATCACAGACTCGATGGACATGAGTTTGAGTGAACTCGAAGAGTTGGTGATGGACAGGGAGGTCTGGCGTGCTGTGACTCATGGGGTTCCAAAGTGTCAGAAACGACTGAGCAACTGAACTGAACTGAATATACTTTAATTTGTGTTTTAAATACTATAGTATTTTAAGTAACATTAATGTTTCCTTGAGTCATGCTTAAAATACTGTGTGGAAAAGAGGATCACCTTTAGAAAAATAGAAAATTATATTTTACATGCTCTTTACTAACTCTTGAAAATGCTGCTGTACCTGCTAGAATGAAGAGACAATTTATTCACATATTCAATTCAAAAAGTGAGTATCAGGCATCTGAAATTAAGGTCAAAGGTATAAGTATCCTCATATTATTTTATTTTCAAATAATCCAAAGAGCACAGGTAGGCCTTTGAACAAATAGAATATAATTACTAGAAAATAAAGACATATACTCACAGCAATGTGGCAGAATCAAAAGTTTCAAAAGGCAATAATGAAAAAGGTTAGAAAAATAAGTGGGCTCTAGATTGTATTCTGTCACAGCTTATGTATACTATCTGTGAAACAAGAATGCTGATTTAATTTTCCTAGAGTTCTTCTCAACCATTAAAATACTATGGTGTTAAAAATTATTTTTGTGCATTTATTTTTGTTCAATCATATAGTAATCAACTTAGAAGAATCAATAATTATGTTTTATAATAATAATACAAGAATAATCAAAATAATAATAGTTCATTCTCAATGTTTAAAAACAATATAAATATACATACATACATGCAAATTGTATTTATTGTGGTGACAAAGCTAGGCATTTTCCTTGATCTCATAGAGTTTAGAATATGAGAGAAAATTAATAATAAATACATAATTAGAATTTAATAAATTAGAAGTGAATGTGTATAATAGAATTCTGAGTTTCTAACTTTAATTTGCAAATTGTGCTATCATTTGTTAAAGTCAGTAAAATAGATTTTTAGCAGGAAAACAGTGATTGCCACATTCTGTTCATTTAGAAATAATGGTGAGTTAACCAATTCATTAAGTAGAAAGTTGGATACATGTGTCTGGTATAAAATATTTAGGTTTTTGATGGAGAAATCTGCATTAATTTGTCAAAATACATTTGACATTGAAACCCATGTAACTGATGTTATTAACAAAAATAGCAAAATAGTGCAGATATAGAAAAAAAAAATTAGGTGTGAATGTCAAAATGAGAATAAGAGATGTAGTCAGAAGAGTGATAGAGAGGCAGCATATGCAGCCCAAATGCTCCATGTGTCAGAAGCTAGAGAGGAAAAAAGGAGTAAAACTTTCTTCTACAAGAAAGAAATAGTTAATCTTGTCATGTGCAACTGAGACATTGGGTAGATATTATTTATTTGGCCAATATTGATTGTGTCCCTTTGCATGTCAGACACAATCTTAGGTCCTAGGACACACCAGTGAAGAAATCAGTCCGGAATCGTCCATTGTGGAGTCCTCTTTCCCTTCCCTAGTTAGGGGAGAGGAGATAATATAAATAATAAACATTAATTATATAAAATTATTAAGTATTTTTGGAATGTAATAAATGCTATAAAAATAAAGGTGATTAGAAAAGGCATTTTGTGAGTGTAGCAGCCCAGCAAAATATAGTAAAGGATGAGGTTAAAAAAATAATAAATAGTATTTACTGTGAGTTTGAGCAGAGGAATGACATGTTATGAGTTGTATGTAAGAGAATTATTTCTGTAACTCTGCTAAAAACAAGCTGAAAAGGGATGGTGTGGAAGCCACATTTCTAGTTTAGATTGGCAGAGTGCATAATGATGGTGAAAGGTATTTGGCTTTAGCAAATATTTTAAAAGAAGTACCAATAATCTTTTCTCCCCTCCCCATTCTGCTCTCATTCAGTAATGAGAATTCAAGGATAGTACTAAGATTTTTGGCCTGAGCAATTAGAAGCATAAGCTGCCATCAACTGAGGTATGACAATCTGAGGCTACACAAGATTCTGAGCAGTTTCAGAAGTTAAGTTGTAGACTTTTCAAGTTTAAGATGTTGATTAGTCATCCAACTAGAAGAATTGTTGGAGAAAGTTGTCAATATGAGCTGGAGATATAATAAATTGTGGACATTTTAAATACTTTGATAGCATTTAAAAACATAAGACTGAATGTAATTATCTAGAGAGTGAGTGTAGATAGAAAAGTTATCCGGGACAATGAAAAATCAATATGTGAGGGAGAAACAAAGGAGGTGTCAAAAGATGATGCTTGACTTGGCTACATGTGAAGGGATGATGATTTGTATTTCAGAGACATGTCCTCAGTCACAAAGTAAAAAGCAGGCTATTAAGAATCATAAAGTGAAAACTCCATATATATCACTTCATTAAATTTTCTCAGTATTCCTATTAATGAAATGTATAATTATTTATACTCATTTATTAAGTAACTATCAAATGTTATAGTTTCTAACTGCTTTTGTTGTTTATCTGCTAAGTCATGTCCAATTCTTTTGCAACCCCATAGACGGTAGTCCACCAAGCTCCTCTGGCCATGAGATTTCCCAGGCAAGAATACTGGAATGGGTTGCCATTTCCTTCTCCAGGGGATCTTTTAACCTCAGAATCAAACCTGAGCCTCTTACATTGGCAGGTGTGTTATTTACCACTGAGCCACCAGGGAAGCTCTTTTAACTGCTGCTGCTGCTGCTAAGTCACTTCAGTCGTGTCGGACTCTGTGCGACCCATAGACGGCAGCCCACCAGGATCCTCGGTCCCTGGGATTCTCCAGGCAAGAACACTGCCATCTCCTTCTCCAGTTCATGAAAGTGAAAGGTGAAAGTGAAGTCGCTCAATCGTGTCCGACTCTTTGCGACCCCATGGACTGCAGCCTACCAGGCTACTCCGCCCATGCTAGGCTATTATATTGCTCTTGGATTGATCTGTTCTTTAAAAAGAAAATGAAGGAAAAGATAAAAAATCTTTCTACTAAATTATACATTGATTGTGCATTTGCAACTTATTTTTTCAATGAATATGTATATTATTTGTTGATTGAATAAGCCATGTAATACATTATGGTTGGGAATTTAAAAGGATGGCCTGTAACTCTTTGAATCAAATATTGAAAATTCTAATCAGTATTTAGATCCCATTACTGTAGTTCCTTTTACTCATCTTGTATTACTCATCATTATGTTTTCATTTAATTATTCTTTACTAAATAGTAACTTCTGATTTCCACCTTAGTTTTCTATACATACTCTTCTCTAGATGTTCTCAGACGCTAAGTTGTCTGACTCTTTTGCAACCAGATGAATTGTAGCCCACCAGGCTCCTCTGTCCACGGAACTTTCAAGGCAAGGATACTGGTGTGGGCTGCCATTTTCTTCTCCAGGAGATCTTCCATCAGGGATTGAACCCGTGTCTCTTGTATTGGCAGACAGGTTCTTTACCACTGGTGCAATCCAGGGGCTTCTCCTCTAGAGAAGCCTTTTCTTTATTTGAAGCAATTTCCAATACTCCTTCTGAAGTCTCAACTATATTGTTTATTTATATTCTTTCATCTGATTGGCTACTTTTTAAAAACACTTTATAGAGTAACAAAATAGATGCTAGGACAGACTAGAGACAAACAAATGAACAAGCAAAATTAGGAAAGTAGCAGTATATGGGTGAGACCAACAGAGAAAGGTAATATAATATGCATTTAATCCTAAATATGAAAGTAAGTATATAAAAGGAAATATTCAAAATTATGCTAGAAAATGAATAAACAGATGGCTACAGAACATGATGCCTGAGAAAAGCTCTCCTGAATAAATGACAACTCAGAGTGTTTTTGATCATGTGTATCTATAAGTTTAACTCTTTATAATTTTAATTCAGTGGAAAATATGCAAGCAATATATTATATATTTAATGCTTAATTTTAGTTTTAATAGTTTTGTTCATGTTTGAACATAGCAGTGTTTTGAATGTCATTTGTTATTCAAAAGGAATGGGTGACCTATTTTTGCCACCAAAATTTACAATCTAATTAATTGAGATAACATTTCTAAATAATTTTTACACTGCAGGAATATAACAGGTGGAAAAATACAAATGTCTTTCCTCCTCATTCTATTCACATCCAATACGTTATGTGGTTTTAAACAATATGAGTGAGATACAGTGGTATCTTTCACTCTCACTAATTCAATGAAATGAGTAGAATTTACATATAAACTTATTCTCTATTAGCTATATGTTTAAAAGACTTACTAAAAGGAAATATCAAATAACTCCTTACAGCAACTGAATAACTTAACCTGCTTATGAAGGGTTTTAGTTCAAAATGTGATGTATCAGATCTCCAAATGGACCAGACTACTTTTTTCTTTGTATCAGAAGACACGGGAATCAGAGAATCCTTTCTTGTTACTATCTAGTCTGGGGAGGTAAGTTCTTTTACATGCCTCTGGTGAGTGACAGTTTCATCACCTAGCTTTCAGGATCCTGAGGATGACCCAACAGCATTCTTTTTAGAATGCTAAACAAGAGTGTAGCCTGCTGACAAGAACAAACTGACAAGCTGCAAAAATTACAACCTTTTAAAGGTTTCATCTTCTAAAATTTCCATCTATATATCCTTGAATCTTATTCCAGATAATTACTAATTGTCTTTATTAAAACTAACATTAATTTAACAACAACAACAAAAAATTATGTTTCCTCTCTTCCTAACGTGTTCTATCTAAACTGGACTTAAATTTATTTTTCAAATTTAAACTCCATTATTGTACATGAATGACTTAACAAACTTACAAATGACCATGTCATAGCCAGTCTCTGAGACTGTGTTCTTGAAAACTACACATTCTTTATTTACACTTACATTTGGGTAATCATTGCAAGAACATCCAACACCTTGAAAAAATGAGAGTCAAATAGTCTCTCAATCATGTCCCTCTCTTTGTGTAGCCATGGACTATAGTCTACCAGACTCTTGTGTTCATGGAATTATCCAAGAAATAATAATGGAGTAGACAGTCATTCCTTTCTCCAGGAAATCTTCCCAAACCTGGGACTGAACCTGGATCTCCTTAATTGCTGGAGAAGGCAATGGCAACCCAGTCCAGTACTCTTGCCTGGGAAAATCCCATGGACGGAGGTGCCTAGTAGGCTGCAGTCCATGGGGTCGCTATGAGTCACTTTAGCTTTTCACTTTCGTGTATTGGAGAAGGAAATGACAACCTACTCCAGTGTTCTTGCCTGGTGAATCCCAGAGACGGGGAGCCAGGTGACCGTCTGTCTCTGGGGTTGCACAGAGGTGGATACACTGAAATTTAACTCAGATGACCATTATATTTACTACTGCAAGCAGGAATCCCTCAAAAGAAATGGAGTAGCCATCATGGTTAACAAAAGATTCTGAAATGCAGTACTTGGATGCAAACTCAAAAATAACAAAATGATCTCTGTTCATTTTCAAGGCAAAACATTCAGTATCACAGGAATCCAAGTGTAGGTTTCAAACAGTAATGCTGAAGAAGCTGAAGTTGAATGGTTCTGTGAAGACCTCCAAGACCTTTTAGAACTAACACCCAAAAAAGATGTCCTTTTCATTATAGGGAACTGGAATGCAAAAGTAGGAAGCCAAGAAACACCTGGAGTAACTGGCAATTTTGGCCTTGGAATCCAGAATGAAGCACGACAAAGACTAATAGAGTTTTGCCAAGAAAATGCACTGGTCATAGAAAATGCACTGGTGATAGCAAACACCCTCTTCCAACAACATGAGAAGACTCTACACATGGAAATCACCAGATGGTCAACACCAAAATCCGATTGATTATATTCTATGCAGCCAAAGATGGAGAAGCTCTATACAGTCAACAAAAACAAGACCAGGAGCTGACTGTGGCTCGGATCATGAGCTCCTTATAACCAAATTCATACTTAAAATGAAGAAAATAGGGAAAACCGCTAGACCATTCAGGTATGACCCAAATCAAATCCGTTATGATTATACAGTGGAAGTAAGAAATAGATTTAAGGGCCTAGATCTGATAGATAGAGTGCCTGATGAACTATGGAATGAGGTCCGTGACATTGTACAGGAGACAGGGATCAAGATCATCCCCATGGAAAGGAAATCCAAAAACCAAAATACCTGTCTGGGAAGGCCTTACAAATAGCTGTGAAAAGAAGAGAGGTGAAAAGCAAAGGAGTAAAGGAAAGATATAAGCATCTGGATGCAGAGTTTCAGAGAATAGCAAGAGGAGATATGAAAGACTTCTTCAGGGACCAATGCAAAGAAATAGAGGAAAAGAACAGAATGGGAAAGACTAGTGATCACTTCTGGAGAAGGCAATGGCATCCCACTCCAGTGCTCTTGCCTGGAGAATCCCAGGGATGGAGGAGCCTGGCGGGCTGCCGTCTATGGTGTCGCACAGTCAGACAAGACTTAAGCAACTTAGCAGCAGTAGTAGCAACAGTGATCACTTCAAGAAAATTAGAGATACTAAGGGAACATTTCATGCAAAGATGGGCTTGATAAAGGACAGAAATGATATGGATTCAACAGAAGCAGAAGATATTAAGAAGAGGTGGCAAGAATACACAAAAGAATTGTACCCAAAAAAAAAAATATTCATGATCCTGATAATCATGATGGTGTGATCACTCATCTAGAGCCAGACATCTTGGAATGTGAAGTCAAGCGAGCCTTAGAAAGCATCACTATGAACAAAGCCAGTGGAGGTGCTGGAATTCCAGTGGAGCTGTTTCAAATCCTGAAAGATGATGCTGTGAAAGTCCTGCACCCAATATGTCAGCAAATTTGGAAAGCTCAGCAGTGGCCACAGGACTGGAAAAGGTCAGTTTTCATTCCAATCCCAAAGAAAGGCAATGCTAAAGAATACTCAAACTACCGCACAACTGCACTCATCTCACACGCTAGTAAAGTAATATTCAAAATTTTCCAAGCCAGTCTTCAGCAATATGTGAACCAAGAACTTCCTGATGTTCAATCTGGTTTCAAAAAGGCAGAGGAGCCAGAGATCACATTGCTAACATCTGCTGGATCATGGAAAAAGCAAGAGAGTTCCAGACAAACATCTACTTCTGCTTTATTGACTATGCCAAAGCCTTTGACTCTGTGGATCACAATAAACTGTGGAAAATTCTGGAAGAGATGGGAATACCAGACCACTTAACCTGCCTCTTGAAAAATCTGTATGCAGGTCAGAAAGCAACAATTAGACTAAACATCGAACAACAGACTAGTTCAAAAAGAAAAAGGAGTACGTCAAGACTGCATACTGTCACCTTGTTTATTCAACTTATATGCAGAGTACATCATGAGAAACGCTGGACTGGAAGAAACACAAGCTGGAATCAAGACTGCCGGGAGAAATATCAATAATCTCATTTATGCAGATGACACTACCCTTATGGCAGAAAGTAGAGAACTAAAGTGACTCTTGATGAAAGTGAAAGAGGAGAGCGAAAAAGTTGGCTTAAAGCTCAACATTCAGAAAATGAAGATCATGGCATCCGGTCCCATCACTTTATGGGAAATAGATGGAGAAACAGTGGAAACAGTGTCAGACTTTATTTTGGGGGCTCCAAAATCACTGCAGATGGTGATTGCAGCCATGAAATTAAAAGACGCTTAGTCCTTGGAAGAAAAATTATGTCCAACCTAGATAGTATATTCAAAAGCAGATACATTACTTTGCCAATTAAGGTCTGTCTAGTCAAGGCTATGTTTTTTCCCGTGGTCATGTATGGATGTGAGAGTTGGACTGTGAAGAAGACTGAGCGCTGAAGAATTGATGCTTTTGAAGTGTGGTGTTGGAGAAGACTCTTGAGAGTCCCTTGGATTGCAAGGAGAGCCAACCAATCCATTCTGAAGGAGATTAGCCCCGGGATTTCTTTGGAAGGAATGATGCTAAAGCTGAAACTCCAGTACTTTGGCCACCTCATGCAGAGTTGACTCATTGGAAAAGACTCTGATGCTGGGAGGGAATAGGGGCAGGAGGAGAAGTGGACGACCGAGGATGAGATGGCTGGATGGCATCACAGACTCGATGAAAGTGAGTCTGATTGAACTCCGGGAGATGGTGATGGACAGGGAGGCCTGGCGTGCTGCGATTCATGGGGTTGCAATGAGTCAGACGCCACTGAGTGACTGAACTGAACTGCTGCTTCAGCAGTACGTGAATTATGAACTTCCTGATGTTCAAGCTGGATTTAGAAAAGGCAGAGGAACCAGAGGTAAAATTGCCACATCTGTTAGATCATCAAAAAAGCAAGAGAGTTACTGAAAAACATCTACTCTGCTTTATCGATTATGCCAAAGCCTTTGACTGGGTGAATCACAACAAACTGTGGAATTTTTTTCTGTTAAAGCCTTTCTTTCCAATTTATCTTATAATGCATAGTTTTGAAAGTAAAAAAGTTTGCACCATAAATACAACTAATTTTGATGGTATCATTTGCTCTGTAAGTATATTTTAAGCACAAAATAAATTATAGAATTTAAGTGAAGAAATAACAAAATGATATTTAAGGGTTGAGTGAGTTGTGAGAGATACAGTTGGTGATTAGAAATGGATATGATAAGAAATTAGAAGTTTTTAAAGTTACCAAAAAATGTGATACCAAGAAAAATGTGCTCTGTTTAGACTGTAATTTGTTTAGAAACATGTAAGAAAGCATTGCAGGACAAGAAGTATGTTGTGGGATAAAAATTAAATTGTAAATCTCTATGGACATGTTAGGTAGAAAGAATCTCCAGACGGAGAGTCAGAGAGACTGACACACTCTAACTTTGCAAGTTCTTTTAGGCCTTGACTAATTAGCTTAGTTTTTTTTTTTTTTTTTTTTTAACTATGATTATTTCCTTAAACAGCATTCATGGCATTCACAGTAGTTTAACAAGTTCATGTTCACTGTGTGCTATCAGTTCAGTTCAGCCACTCAGTCGTGTCTGACTCTTTGTGACCCCATGAATCGCAGCTCGCCAGGCCTCCCTGTTCATCACCATCTCCCAGAGTTCACTCAGACTCATGTCCATCGAGTCAGTGATGCCATCCAGCCATCTCATCCTCTGTTGTCCCCTTCTCCTCCAGCCCCCAATCCCTCCCAGCATCAGAGTCTTTTCCAGTGAGTCAACTCTTCACATGAGGTGGCCAAAGTACTGGAATTTCAGCTTTAGCATCATTCCTTCCAAATAAATCACAGAGTTGTATTTAGAAAAGTTTATTCTTTCCTGGAGTCGTTGCTAAACAAAACATCCTAAAAAAAAAAAAAAAAGTTTATCATGTTGAAAGATGATTTTATTATAGTTTGTTTTTTAGAAAGCTAATTTTTTTTTATTACTCATTGATTATTTCTTCCATTTGAACCTGGTCTTTAATGTTTACTATTCTTTGTTATTCTTTAATGTTTAGTATTGCTTATTTTGTTCCTTTGACATCTCTTTAGTTATTTACAACTGAACTGTACTGCCATAATATTAATGTCTTAATAAACTATTTATTCCCAATCCTAAAGGAAATCAGTCCTGAACATTTATTGGACGGACTGATTCTGAAGCTGAAACTGCAATAGTTTGGCCACCTGATGTGAAGAATTGACTCACTGGAAAAGACCCTGAGTCTGGAAAAATTGAAGACAGGAGGAAAAGAGGATGACAGAGGATGAGATGCTTCTATGGCATCACTGACTCGATGGAAATGAGTTTGAGCTGGCTCTGGAAGTTGGTGATGAACAGGGAAGCCTGGTGTGCTTCAGTCCCTGGGTTTGCAAAGAGTTCAACATCACTGGGTGACAGAACTGAACCCAATGTGTACTAAAGGCAGTTTCTGTGTTACTTCTTCATTTCAAATACAATAATACTTATAAACCATTTTTTAAAATTACTTTGAATGTTTTCCAAATATATGCAACTAAATTGTGATCCTTTTGAGAGAAAAAAAAACAATGTAATTTTTTAATCAATAAATGCCTAACCCTGAATGTAATGTTAATTTTATGTTACCATACTTTGTGCAAGTCTTTCAATATGTGATCTTATTTTCAGAAGCTTTTACATTTTGTGTTTTCCTGTTTTTCTGATTCACTTAAACTGATAGTCTAGGAGGGTTAATTTTTTTTTTTTTCAACAGTATGCTTATTTTCCATTCTCTGTTTTACAAGACTTGCCATTTGAAGACTCATTCTTATAACTCTTATAGATGCTCTTCAAATTCCCTGGTTTGTCCATCTTCATCTTCAATAATTCATTCAGTTATTCACTCAGTGAGAAAAACTTTCACAAGACCTTAGTTTCAATTTCTGTGTATATTTAATTACAGTATCACTTGCATCTTCTTTTTACCCATGTGTACTTTGATCTGAAGTTGTTTATTTTACATCTTTGCAAGCCTTGTTTGTTTGTTTGTTTGTTTTTACTGCTGTGGAGGTTCTATTATTCATAATTTCAAACTATATCACAGTGACTTCCACATAATATATGCATAACAAAGCTTTATTATAAAATGATTAAGTTATTAATTGACATGACAAAATGCTCACTGAATGGAGACAGCCATTAGTCACAGTACTTGAAGATACTTATTATTTTTTTTTTTACCACATTTGAAGAATGAGCAAATAGACAAGAGAAGAAGGAAGACAAAAAATACAAGGCAGTTTGAAAATAGCATTGTATATTTAAGGACTTGCCAAAATGGCCAAATCCTAGTGTCTTTATTTTGGTACCTGAATGTTAGTAAGTAAATTGTTGCATAGTTACCTCCAAATGTTATCTTTTTGTTTTATAAAAGCAGAACTTTTTACTCAACATATGACTGCTCAGAAAAAAGACTACATTTCCCAGTGGCCTTGGAACAAAGTTCTGGTCAATCAGATGAGGTGCAAATTTCACGTGGCTGCTTCTAGTAAACTTCTTGTCTAAGAAAAATTGTATCAAACAAAGTTCAATAAGCAAAATAGACTTTATTTAAGATTATTGCAATTGTGGAGAGATCTTGGCCTTTATTGTGTTGAAAAAGGGCAAGGGGATATTTAAACTCTGTGGTGTGTAGTGAAAAATTTGTGGAATACAAGACAACAGTGGGGGCAAGTTGATAGTGGGGATTTATTGAGCACAGTGAATTATCCCTGAGTTTTCAAATGTTTTTTCTCTGTAATTAGGTCTCTTTTTTTCCTAACTGGCAAAAATCAAAGTTAGGCTCCTACACTCCCACAGAAACTGAGAAATAGAAGAACTACTGTTTTCGATGTTTTCATTTGAAAGCGAGGGCTTGAGGTGCTTCATAAAGACATTCTTGGGTTGTGAAACTGACTAGAGACTGGCAGAACATTTACAACTATTTCAGGGGTTTTTCCGGTGATCATGTATGGATGTGAGAGTTGGACTGTGAAGAAAGCTGAGCTCCGAGGAATTGATGCTTTTGAACTGTGGTGCTGGAGAAGACTCTTGAGAGTCCTTTGGACTGCAAGGAGGTCCAACCAGTCCATTCTGAAGAAGATCAGCCCTGGGATTTCTTTGGAAGGGATGATGTTAAAGCTGAAACTCTAGTACTTTGGCCACCTCACGCGAAGAGTTGACTCATTGGAAAAGACTCTGATGCTGGGGGAGTTTGGGGGCAGGAGGAGAAGGGGACGACAGAGGATGAGATGGCTGGGTGGTATCACTGACAGTGAACTCCGGGAGTTGGTGATGGACAGGGAGGCCTGGCGAGCTGCGATTCATGGGGTCAGAAAGAGCTGGACAGGACTGAGCGACTGAACTAAACTAGGGTATGGAGAAAAGGGAACTATTGTGCACTGCTGGTGGGAACATAAATTGGTACAGTTATCATGTAAAACAGGTTGTAGTTTTCTCAAAGAAAGAAAAACAGAGCTAACATAATGCAGTTATTTCCTTTCTGAGTTTTGTCTGAAGAAAATAAAAACTCTAGCTTAAAAAGATATGTGTCTGCTCTCCATGTTCATTAAGGCATTATTCATCATAATGCATTAAAATGATATAATTTCTAATAAATAATAGAATGTTTTTCAGCCATGAAAAGGAATAAATCATTACCATTTTCAATAATATGGACCTCAATGACTTAAGTGAAATAAGTGAGACAAAAATGAATATTATATGTGGAATCTTAACAAAGCAAAAATAATGAAAAACAAGATACAGAGAATGTTTGTCATAAGTGGGATGAGGAATTGAAAGAAACGGGTGAACGGGGGTCAAAGGTGGAAAAACATTACTTTTTTGGAGTCAGCAGATAATAGTAATCATTTGTGTTCCTGGATCACACCATGTTGAGCTTGAGTCCTATCTCTTCCCTTTGCTGCATGACTGAATTCTAACCTAATCAGAAGAAATGCATGCAAGTCAAATGTTTCCTATAGTCTTTAACCTTTGACTTTATCTGATATTTAATCCTTTGCTGATGCAGATTGTTAACAGTCCATTAAGAGTAATAGTCATGAGATCCCCAGGGAAGGAAAAACTCCTGGCTCCCACTGATGTGGATTTGCATTCTACCTTTATCCTTGATTTCTTTAAATTCCCCTATTTCCCTTTCAGGGACAGAGTGTAGCTACAAATGCCTCTGAATCACCATCTAATTGTATATAAGTTACTACAATAAATTCCACAATTATACTTTATGCTGTTGCTTGCTTTGTTTTCTGGTCTCAAAACTCTTTCTCAGTTGGAGAGATATTATTCAATATCCCTGCCTCTTAAATAACATTGGCTACCCCCTTCAGTATTCTTGCCTAAATAATCCCCATGGACACAGTAGCCTGATGGGCTACAGTCCATGGGATCACAAGAATAGACTGAGCGACTAAACAACTACTTTGAAATCTAACTGTTGTAATTGTTAGAGTAACAGCTTTTCCAACAGCTAAGCCACAAAATTCCAGATGTGGAACACAATGGGTTTCTGGTAGCTGGGCAGATGACCTTTTTCTGTGTGGTAATCCAGGGACACAGACTCCTCCAAACTTTTGACTCAATCATCTTTTGTGTTCTTAAAGCCCTTTGCAAGAACCCAGTGGAAGAAGGGAGACTATACAGAGAGAGGACACTCACTTTTCATATAAATCATCATAGATAACACTAAGATTTTATCTGTTATCTTGTTAAAACACATACAATATCACACACACACACATCCACACAATAAAGAACATGGATGTGCATATAAGAATTTGAAAGAGGCAAAAATAAAAAGAACCTACAGCCAACATCATATCTCATGATGAAAGTCTAAATAGTCTTCCCCTCATGAATGGGCAAATGATGAAGCTATCTGCTCCTTCTATTTATATTCTACAAATTACTGGAGATCCTAAGCTGTGCAATCAGACAAGTAAAAGAAATTAATGGTGTAAAAATTGGAAAACAAGAAGTAAAACTGATTTTATTCATTGTTGACATGATTGTATATTTGTAGATAATCTTAAGGAATCTGCAGAAATATTGGCAAAAACTAATAAGTGAACTTGACAAGGTTGAAAATAACTACTACCTCATAGTAAAAAAAGAGGGTCATAGGCAAAACTTTAAATTACAAGTTAAATGTTCTAACAAAAAGAAATCAGGGACCTACAGTCAAGAAGAAATTTCTAAAATTTTGGTCAAGTCAAGAAGAACATCAAGGCAGTCTTGGTTATTCTTTAACAAAAACAAAAATGGTAAGTGACTTTCTCCCCTTATTCATTTCTTTCTCCATCCAGATATCTGAAGTTGCTTTTTATTTTGGGACTCTGTGAATATGAATTGTAATCTAAGGATAGCTTAGCCTTGAACTGAAGAGATTCAGAATCTGTGAGGACTTTGTGGAGCAGAGATGCTATATCAGCACACTTCCAGATATTTTGACTGTTGAAATCACTGGAGAAATTGGATGTCTTTTACTCTCAGTTGAACATAATCCTAATTTTATCACTTGGTTGTTGAATTTCAGTAAATCCAAATGGCTTCCCAAATAGTTTCTCTGAACTTCACCAACACATAATGATTGATTTTAACCTTAAAATACCTACATTTGTTTACTTTCTGTTTTAATTTATTATATTTTATATTCAAATATTTTACTTTCCCAACTTAATTCAAAGCTATGTCTCACTTTGCACACCCTTAGAGAATAATATAGTAACTATAAATTTGTGGTCAAGTAATATTTGCTGGAATGATTATTTCCTTTTTAAAATTTATTTATTTTTAATTGGAGGATCCTACAATGTAATATTGTGTTGGCTTCTGCCATACATCAACATGAATTAGCTATAGGTTTACATATGTTCCCCCCCTTTTAAAACTCCCTCCCACTTCCCACCTCATCCCACCCTTCTAGGTTGTCAGAGAGCACTGAGTTGACCTTCCTGTGTTATATAGTAACTTCCTACTAGCTATTTCACATGTGGTAATGCATATATTTCAATGCTACCCTGTCATTTCATTACTCTCTCCTACCCCTTCTGTGTCCATGAGTCTGCTCTCTATGTCTGAGCCCCTTTTCCTGCCCTGCAAATAGAGTCATCAGTACCATTTTTCTAGATTCCATATGTATATGTTAATGTATGATATTTGTTTTTCTCTTACTTGTATAACAGGCTCTGTGTTTATCCACTCGCTAGAACTGACTCAAAATCTTTCCTTTTCATGGCTGAGTAATATCACATAGTACATATAGATCACAACTTATTTCTCCATTCATTTGTGGGTGGGCATATAGGTTTCCTCTATGTCCTGGTTATTGTGCTGCAGTGAACAGTGGAGTACATGTGTCTCTTTCAATTATGGTTTTCTCACAGTATACACCCAGTATTGGGATTGCTGGGTCATATGATAGTTTTGTTCCTGATATTTTAAAGAAATCTCCATACTGTTCTCCACAGTGGCTGAACCAATTTACATTCTGACCAACAGTGCAAGAGAGTTCCCTTTCCTCCACATCTTCTTCAGCATTTATTGTTTTCTTTGACAAAGGAGGCACTAATATACAATAGAGAAAACATAGACTCTTCAATAAGTGGTGCTGGGAAACTGGACAGCTATATGTTAAAAAAAAATGTAATTAGAACACATCTTCAACCATACACAAAGATGAACTCAAAATGGATTAAAGACTTAAATATAAAACCAGAAACTATAAAACTTTTAGAGGAAAACACAGGCAGAACACTCTTGGTGTGAGTCACAGAAAGATCCTCTATGAGTCACCTCCTAGAGCAATGGAAATAGAAACAAAATTAAAATGAGAACTAATTAAACTTAAAAGCTTTTTTTCATAGAAAAGGAAACTATAAACTATATGAATAGACAACCCCCAGAATGGGAAAAAGAATTGCACATGAAATAGTTGGCAAAGGATTTATCTCAAAATATACAAACAACTCATACAGCTCAATACAAGAAAAACAACAACCCAATCAAACAATAGGCAGAAGACCTAAACAGACATTTCTCTAAAGATGTTATTATTGTTCAGTCACTAAGTCATTCTCAGGCTTCCCTGACCTTTACTATCTCCCGGAGTTTGCTCAATTTTATGTCCATTGAGTCAGTGATGCTATCTAATCATCTCATATTCTGCCACACCCTTCCCTTTCAGCCTTCAGTCTTTCCCATCTTCAGGATATTTTCATAAGTCAGTTCTTCACATCAAGTAGCCATGTATTGGCACTTCAGCTGCAGCATCAGTTGTTCCAGTGATACTCAGGGTTGATTTCCTTTAGGATTGATTGGTTTAATCTACTTCCTGTCCAAGAGACTCTCAAGAGTCTTCTCCAGGACCACAGCTCAAAAGCATCCAATCTTCTGTGCTCAGTCTTCTTTATGGTCCAACTCTCACATCCACACATGTGATGAGATATTTACATGACATGTAACAGAAAGATTTGATTATAGAACTCCCTCAGAGCTGGAAGAAATAGAGGCTCCTGGAGGGTACAAACAAAATCTTGTGTGTACCAGGACCCAGGGGAACAGAGCAGTGGCCCCATAAGAGACTAAGCCAGACCGAGTATTTGAGGGTCTCCTGTAGAGGTGTGGCTCAGAATTGGCCTGCCACAGGGGACAGGGACACTTGCAAAAGCAGTCCTGGGAGCATGCTGGCATAAGCAGCTTTTGGAGGTCACCAGTAGCCTTACCATAGAGCCTGTAGACTTTAGGACTGGGTGGTCTCAGGCCAAGCAACTAACAGGGAGGGAGCAAAGTCTCACTCATGAACAGATAATTGGATTAACGATTTACAGAGTGTGGCCCTGCCAAACAGAGCAAGACCCAATTTTCTCCACAGCTAGTGCCTACCATCAGGAACTCTCTTGCTTTTTGCCATGATCCAGTGGATACTGGTAATTTGATCTCTGGTTCCTCTGCCTTTTCTAAAACCAGCTTGAACATCAGAAAGGTCACGGTTCACTTATTGCTGAAGCCTGGCTTGGTGAATTTTGAGCATTACTTTACTAGCGTGTGAGATGAGTGCAATAGTTTGAGCATTCCTTGGCATTGTCTTTCTTTGGGACTGGAATGAAAACTGATCTTTTCCAGTCCTGTGGCCACTGCTGAGTTTCCCAAATTTGCTGGCATATTGAGTGCAACACTTTCACAGCATCATCTTTCAGGATTTGAAATAGCTCAACAGGAATTCCACCCCATGTCCAAAGTCAGGGATGGCCTGGATAAGTCACCTCACCACCAAGACCATGGGCAGAGACCCTGAGGAGACACCTTGAGCCAGAGGCCAAGGGCAGCAGCTGGGAGGAGCCACACATGCCTGAGACCAGGGCCGGTGGCTGGAAGATCAACCAAGGAGTGGTGGCTGTGCAGGCACAGGAGGGCCTAGAGGAGCTATCCCACACTGAAGGTCAGAAATGGCAGTGGTAAGAAGATACCCCTCATCCAAGGTAAAGAGCAGTGGCTGTGTGTTGCTGGAACAGCCATGAAGAGATACCCCATGCCCAAGGTAAGAGAAACCCAAGTAAGCTGTTAGGTGTTGAAAGGGGGCATCAGAGGGCAGACACACTGAAACCATACTCATGGAAAACTAGTCAATCTAATCACACTAGGACCACAGCCTTGTCTAACTCAAAGAAACCAAGCCATGCCTGCATGGGCAACCCAAGACAGGAGGGTCATGGGGGAGAGGTCTGACAGAACGTGGTCCACTGGAGAAGGGAATGGCAAGCCGCTTCAGTATTCTTGCCTTGAGAATCCCATGAACAGCATGAAAAGGCAAAATGATAGGATACCAAAAGAGGAACTCCTCAGGTCATTAGGTGCCCAATATGCTACTGGAGATCAGTGAAGAAATAACTCCAGAAAGAATGAAGAAAAGGAGCCAAAGCAAAAACAATACCCAGTTGTGGAAGTGACTGGTTATAGAAGCAAGATCTGATGCTATAAACAGCAATATTGTATAGGAACCTGGAATGTCAGATCCATGAATCAAGGCAAATTGGAAGTGGTCAAACGAGATAGCAAGGGTGAACGTTGACATTCTAGGAATCAGCGAACTAAAATGGACAGGAATGAGTGAATTTAACTCAAATGACCATTATATCTACTACTTGTGGGCAGGAATCCTTCAGAAGAAATGGAGTAGCCATCATGGTCAACAAAAGACCCCAAAATGCAGTACTTGGATGCGATCTCAAAAATGACAGAATGATCTCTGTTCGTCTCCAAGGAAAACCATTCAATATCACAGTTATCCAAGTCTATGCCCCAACTAGTAATGCTGAAGAAGCTAAAGTTAAACGGTTCTATGAAGACCTACAAGACCTTTTAGAACTAACATCCATAAAAGATGTCCTATTCATTATAGGGAACTAGAATGCAAAAGTGGGAAGTCAAGAAACACCTAGAGTAACAGGCAATTTTGGCCTTGGAATCCAGAATGAAGCAGGGCAAAGATTAATAACATTTTGCCAAGAAAATGCACTGGTCATAGCAAACACCCTCTTCCAACAACACAAGAGAAGACTCTATACATGGCCATCACCAGATGGTCAACACTGAAATCAGACTGATTATATTTTATGTAGCCAAAGATGGAAAAGCTCTATACAGTCAACAAAAACAAGACCAGGAGTTGACTGTGGCTCAGATCATGAATTCCTTATTGCCAAATTCAGACTTAAATTGAAGAAAGTAGGGAAAACCGCTAGACCATTCAGGTATGACTTAAATCAAATCTGTTATGATTATACAGTCAAAGTGAGAAATAGATTTAAGGGCCTAGATCTGATAGAGAGAGTGCCTGATGAACTATGGACTGAGAGGTTCATGACATTGTATGGAAGACAAGGATCAAGACTATCCCCATGGAGAACAAATGAAAAAAGCAAAATGACTGTCTGGGGAGGTCATACAAATAGCTGTGAAAAGAGAAGCAAAAAACAAAGGAGAGAAAGAAAGATATAAGCATCTGAATGCAGAGTTCCAAAGAATAGCAAGAAGAAATAAGAAAGACTTCTTCAGCGATTAATGCAAAGAAATAGAGGAAAAGAACAGAATGGGAAAGACTAAGGATCTCTTCAAGAAAATTAGAGATACCAAGGGAACATTTCATGCAAAAATGGCCTCGATAAAGGACAGAAATTGTATTGACCTAACAGGAGCAGAAGATATAAAGAAGAGGTGGCAAGAACACATGGAAGAACTGTACAAAAAAGATCTTCATGTCCCAGATAATCATGATGATGTGGTCACTAATCTAGAGCCAAACATCTTGGAATGTGAAGTCAAGTGGGCCTTAGAAAGCATCACTATGAACAAAGCTAGTGGAGGTGATGGAATTCCAGTTGAGTGGTTTCAAATCCTGAAAGATGATGCTGTGAAAGTGCTGCACTCAATATGCCAGCAAATTTGGAAAGCTCAGCAATGGCCACAGGACTGGAAAAGGTCAGTTTTCATTCCAATCCCAAAGAAAGGCAATGTCAAAGAATGCTCAAACTACCACACAATTGCACTCATCTCACATTCTAGTAAAGTAATGCTCAAAATTCTGCAAGCCAGGCTTCAGCAATACGTGAACTGTGAACTCTCTGATGTTCAAGCTGGTTTTAGAAAAGGCAGTGGATTCAGAGATCAAATTGCCAACATCCGCTGGATCATGGAAAAAGCAAGAGAGTTTCAGGAATACATATATTTCTGCTTTCTTGACTTTGCCAAAGCCTTTGACTGTGTGGTTCACAATAAACTGTGGGAAAATGCTGAAAGAAATGGGAATAAAAAACCACCTAACTTGCCTCTTGAGAAACTTGTATGCGGGCCAGGAAGCAACAGTTAGAACTGGACATGGAACAACAGACTGATTCCAAATAGGAAAAGGAGTATGTCAAGGCTGGGTATTGTCACTCTGTTTATTTAACTTATATGCAGAGTACATCATGAGAAATGCTGGACTGGAAGAAACACAAGCTGGAATCAAGATTGCTGGGAGAAATATCAATAACCTCAGATTTGCAGATGACACTACCCTTATGGCAGAAAGTGAAGAGGAGCTAAAAAGCCTCTTGATGAATGTGAAAGAGGAGAGTGAAAAAGTTGGCTTAAAGCTCAGCATTCAGAAATCAAAGATCATTGCATCCGGTACCATCACTTCATGGGAAATAGATGGGGAAACAGTGGAAACAGTGTCAGACTTTATTTTGGGGAGCTCCAAAATCACTGCAGATGGTGATTGCAGCCATGAAATTAAAGACGTTTACTCCTTGGGAAAAAAGTTATGACCAACCTATATACCATATTCAAAAGCAGAGACATTACTCTGCCGACTAAGGCCCATCTAGTCAAAGCTATGGTTTTTCCTGTGGTTATGTATGGATGTGAGAGTTGGACTGTGAAGAAGGCTGAGCACCAAAGAACTGATGCTTTTGAACTGTGGTGTTGGAGAAGACTCTTGAGAGTCCCTTGGACTGCAAGGAGATCCAACCAGTCCATTCTGAAGGAGATCAGCCCTGGGATTTCTTTGGAAGGAATTATGCTAAAGCTGAAACTCCAGTACTTTGGCCACCTCAGGAGAATAGTTGACTCATTGGAAAACACTCTGATGCTGTGAGGGTTTGGGGGCAATAGGAGAAGGGGACAACTGAGGATGAGATGACTGGATGGTATCACGGACTTCATGGACGTGAGTCTGAGTGAACTCCGGGAGATGGTGATGAACAGGGAGGCGTGGGGTGCTGCGATTCATGGAGTCACAGAGTCGAACATGACTGAGCCACTAAACTGAACCACTAGCTTTGTTGGTAGTGATGCTTTCTAAGGCCCACTTGACTTCACATTCCAGATGTCTGGCTCTAGATGAGTGATCACACCATCATGATTATCCAGGTCGTGAAGATCTTTTTGTACAGTTCTTCTGAGTATTCTTGCCACCTCATTTTAATATATTCTGCTTCTGTTATGTCCATACCATTTTTGTCCTTTATCAAGCCCATCTTTGCATGAAATGTTCCCTTGGTTTCTCTAATTTTCTTGAAGAGATCTCTAGTCTTTCCCATTCTGTTTTTTTTTTCTTCTATTTCTTTGCATTGATCACTGAAGAAGGCTTTCTTATTTCTTCTTGCTATTCTTTGGAACTCTGCATTCAGATGCTTATATCTTTCCTTCTCTCCTTTGCTTTTTGTGTCTCTTCTTTTCTCACGGAGGCCTGGCATCCTGCGATTCATGGGGTTGCAAAGAGTCAGACACGACTGAGCAGCTGAACTGAATTGATCTGAACCATCAGGAAGCTTGCCCAAGCCCCTTATCCTCATGCACCAGAGGACAGGCAGTAGAACTAAGATCTATAATCTTAGCCTCCAGGATGAAAATCACAACCACAGAAAGCTGATGAAAGTGATCATGTGGATCACAGTCTGTGTAACTCAGTGAAGCTATGACCCAGGCTGTGCAGGGCCACCAAAGACAGACAGATCATGGTGGAGAGTTCTGATAGAAATGGTCCACTGAAAAAGTGAATCACAAAACACTTCAGTATTTTTGCCTCAAGAACCCTATGATCAGTGTGAAAAGGCAAAAAAAAAAAAAAAAAAAAGACAAATGAATGGCCGATAAACACATGAAAAAGTGTTCAACATCACTTATTCGATAAATGCAAATCAAAACTATAATGAGGTATCACCTCACACCAGTCAGAACTGCCATTCATCAAAAAATCTACAAACAATAAATACTGGAGAGGATATGGAGAAAAGGAAACCCTATTGCATTGTTGGTGGGACTGTAAACTGATTATTTCCTTTAATAATATCTATATTTCAAAATTGAATGGAATTTATAATATTTATTAAGAAACGGAGAATGTGAATGTGTTTGAATATGTAATTGTCTTTTCTTTGCAACATATCATCCTGAAAAATGAAACCAAAATATGGAACTTTGCATGAAATAATGGAAGACAATGTCTATTGTTAATTTCTCCAATTATTCAGTGATTTGGAATAATATCTATGCAAAATGTAAAAAGGATATAAAATAATTTTTCATGCTTTAGAAATCTTTAAAGTTATGTGGCTCAAGTTTTCTTATTTCCTTTCTTCAAATACAATATTAAATAACTCAATATACAGAAAATCTCAATTTTAAAAATAATAGCCTTTCAAATTTAGTAAATAGAATTTCTCTCATTTTTTGTAAGTAATTTAGTGAGATCATTAAAACTAATATAAATGATGTTTAAGTTCAATGAAGATATGTGGTCTAAATAAATACTAAATCACAAAATAATAATGATAATGATTTTTTCACTGAGGACAGGTTTTGAGTTTTTGATTCACAGAAACTGTTAGCTTGAAACACTAATAGAGTATTGATTGTATGCAAGTGCTCTAAATAACAATAAAGAGCTTATCAAAAATGAAAAACATCACACGACAGACTTTCTAATTAAAGTTATAATTTATTATTATAAAAATAAATGTTATTGTTGCAATTTATGATCACTATACCTGAATAACTGATTGTGATCAATACATATTGACTAATCAAACTGAGTTTGGTTGCAATATTTTCCATGTATGCAGACCCAGACACATTTGTAAACACCAAAAATATCTTTCCTTAAGAAATACACCCTGCTAACAAAAACAAAGTAAATATACAATAGAAAAAAACAATTTGACTACCAGCCTGATTATATACGAAACTTAATTCAGATTGTGATGTATATTTACATACCCGAAAGTCAATGTATATATTCACATAAGCTTAACAAGTTAGAGTGGGAAAATAGCCTTGAAAAGTATTATCTCAAAATAGATGCAACATTTTAAATGTATTTTTGGTTGGTAATGAGAAAAATACAGAAAACTGGTCACTTCCTATTGCTAGATAATGATCAACTTTCTTTTCTTTCTTTTTTTAACTTTATTTTATTTTACAGTACTATATTGGTTTTGTCATACATCAACATGAATCCACCAAGGGTGTACATGAATTCCCAATCCTGAACCCCCTCCCACCTCCCCTCCCCATACCATTTCTCTGGGTCATCCCAGTGCACTAGCCCCAAGCATCCTGTATCCTGCATTGAACCTAGACTGGTGATCAATTCATTTGTAAATCAGAATAAAGACTTAATTAAATTCATATTGCTAATTTTAGCTACAAATATGCATATGCATATATATATATATATTTATATTTATATATCGCTCTGTGCTGAGCACTGTTCTAACATGGGGAGGACCCTATGTTTATCATTATCTCAAAATATAACTTAAGACTCTGAAAAGTAGAGAAGAATAGAACCAGTGCTGTCTTTCAGTTCTCATAGATCAGATGTCAAATAGCAGGGCCACTATATGAACTTTGCTATTTAACCTTGGCATGTATCTGCTTCTTTTCCTGCAACATTAAAATAATTATAAGAATTTGCTGAGGTGCAATGACTAAATGAGGTCATAGAAAAAGTATGTTATAGAACCCAACAGACAGTTTAATATAACTAAATAATAATTAACCAATAATTGTAAACCTCTATGAGCACTAACAAAAATTTGGTTATCAGAATATGTGAAGATCACCCTTCAGTGTTTCTCATCTCATTTCAATACAGAACCTGCACCACATATAACATTCCAAAATATGTGTATGTTGTAACTCGTGTGTTCATGAGATTCCCTGTGATAGCATCTAGCCACAACCATTGATATTCCAACATAGATAACTTCATATGCAGGCAACTATCACTTCCTAAGATAAGTTTAAAGAAGAAGGGATCCCTTTGTTGATACAGTGAGTATCACTGCCTTAGGTTGATCCAACCACTATTCTTGATGATGCCACAGAGCAATCACTTCACTTTTGATAAATTATTATTTTTTTAGCTAATAATGCTAACTTCAATAAAACTTAGGCTGTCAAAAGCTGTGTGGTGGTCTTTGTTGAAACTGAAAGAGAGTATCATGATATGTAGACTGCATTCTATCACAGAATAATCAAAATCCTGCCACTTGCATCTTAAATTTTAGAAATTTCAATGAATCAATTATTTTAACTTACAACACTTACTATGAAATTGTCACGTAGGCTTTGTATGTTTGCTAAGTGGCCTCAGTCATGTCTGACTCTTTGTGACCTTAGACTGTAGCCCACCGGGGTCCTCTGTCCATGGGATTCCCCAGACAAGAATACTGGAGTGGGTTGCCATTCCTCCCCTAGGATTCTTTCCAACCCAGAGATCAAACCCAGGTCTCTAACATCTCTTACATTGGTAGTTGGGTTCCTTACCACTAGTGGTACCTGGGAAGCCCAGTAAAGGTAGTGGAGATGATGAGCAGCTGAGCTATTTAAAATACTGAAAGATGATGGTGTTAAAGTGCTTCACTCAATATGTCAACAAACTTGGAAAACCCAACAGTGGCCACAGGAATGGAAAAGATCAGTTTTCACTCCTATTCCAAAGAAGGGCAAGCTAAATAATGTTCAAACAACTGGAAAATTGAGCTCACTTCCCATATTAGTAAGGTTATGCTCAAAATTCTTCCAGCTGGGCTTCAGCAGTTCTTGAACTGAGAACTTCCCTGATGCACAAACTGGATTTGGGAAAGGCAGATGCAACAAAGATCAAATTGCTAACATTCATTGGCTCATAGAAAAAGCAAGGGAATTCTATAAAAAAAAAAATCTACTTCTGTTTCATTGACTACTCGAAAACCTTTGACTGTGTGGATCAAAACAAACTGCAAAAAATTCTTAAAGAGAGAGGAATACCGAACTTCTTACCTGTCTCCTGAGAAACCTGTATGTGTGTCAGGAAGCAACACTTAGAACCTTACATGGAACAACTGACTAGTTCAAAATTGAGAAAGGATTAAGTCAAGGCTGTATACTGTCACCCAGCTTATTTAACTTATATGCAGAGTACATCATGCAAAATGCTGGGCTGGATGAATTATAAGCTGACATAAAGATTGCTGGGAGAAATATCAACAACTTCAGATATGCAGAATATACCACTCTAATGGCAGGAAATGAATAGGAACTAAAGAACTTCTTGATGAGGATGAAGGACTAGAGTGAAAAAGCTGGCTTAAAACTCAAATTAAAAAAAAAAAAAAAAAACCACTGATCACAGCTTCTGGTACCATCAGTTCATGGCAAGAAAAGAGGGAAAAAGTAGGAGCATTGATTTTTTTTTTTTTCTCTCTCTTTTGGGCTCCAAAATCACTGTGGATGGTGATTGTAGCCCTGGAATTAGAAGATATTTGCTTCTTGGAAGGAAGGCTATAACAAACTTAGGCAGTATATTAAAAAGCAAAGACATCACTTTGCAGACAAAGATCCATATTGTCAAAGCTATGGTCTTTCCAGTAATCATGTACAGATGTGAGATTTGGACCATAAGGAAGACTCAACACCAAAGAATTGATGCTTTTGAATTGTGCTGGAGAAGACTCTTAAGATTCCCTTGGACTGCAAGGAGACCTTAATGGAAATATTAAAATAAATCAACCCTGAATACTCTTTGGAAGGACTGATGCTGCAGCTGAAGCTCCAATACTTTGCCACCTGATGTGAAGAGCTGACTCACGGGAAAAATCTTGTTGTTGGGAAAGACTGAAGCTAAAGGAGAAGAAGGTGGCAGAAGATGAAATGGTTGAATAGTATCACCAATTCAGTGGACATGAACATGGGCAAACTCTGGAGACGGTGAGCGACAGGGGAGCCTGGCATGCTGCATTCCATGGGTTGCATAATCAAACAAAATTTAGTGATTGAAAAACAGCAACTATGAAATTGTATGATTTTCTAATCTACTGTTTAATTTATGTGTCTGACTTCTTAAATTACATTTATAATTATTGATTTTTATCTTCTAATTTCATCAGCTATGTATGTTGAATGGCATTATTAATGGAATATATATTTTTGAAGTGGTGTCAAATAAATAGTCTCAAGATTTCTGCTAATGAAACATCCAAGACCACAGTATTTTTTTCACTTCAGCTAAATTTTACCAATTTCCCTATTTAAATTTTGAACAATCTGTGTATATTTTGTCAGTGTTTCTCAAAGACTGATGCAGAAAACATTAGACCCACAAGATTTTCAGCTAGAATGCTAAGTCTTAAAGACAGGCAGTTTTGTTTCTTTTGTTCATTGCTATATTCCTAGTTCTTAATAAACTGCCTTGTATTTGGAGATACTGAAAAATAATTTTTAAGACTGAGTAAATGAATGAGTAAATGGATGAAAAAATAGAAATTTCTGAGAAAGTACTGAAAACTCTATCCTAACCTTAGGGATTCATGGTACATATTCATGTATTAAAAACTGTGAGTGAACATTTATCATATACAACTATTTATCTAAACTTTTATATTCAATTTCCAACAGCAACTTTTCAACACATGTAAAAATCAATTGGAATATATGTTCTAATGTGTATATTTATGGAAAACCAAATTGTTTACACAATTTCAACTTACATAAGGTCTTCAAATTGACTAAAACTGATTTTTTAAAATACTATTAACATTGTGGGTTTTGTCATTTAGAATGCCAAATTTCACTTTTAGATAAATTCACAATTTTATCATTATGAGAAAATATCACTGTTTTAAATGGATAAAATTATTTGCTTCTCCCTGACTGCTTTCCTGTCATCTTTAAACTGATGAGCTAGACTGAATGTCTACATTTCTGATCCTAACTTACTTATCTAGAGTTAATTTCCCAGTTATTTCCTTTTAAGAAATACTATTTCCATTTTCAAAAAATTCCTTAATGTTCTTTTAATATTCAATTGTTAAGGGTTTCTTGCTTAGTATACTCAGAAGAGCTAGGGACAGGTACCTGACTCTTTTCTTGTGAAACATCACTTAAAGAGCAAGACCTGGCTCCTACTTTCTGCTCTTTTTTCTGATTCCTAGTAATCTAACTGGAAATGCTGCACACAAATTGACATTAACTGGCTACTCTGTTAAGCTTCATAATGAACTGCAAAAGGGAGGCACAGTGTCCATTTCAACTGTTTTCATCTAGAAAAATTAGGGAATTCATTGATCCTACAGGGGCAAAATATCAAGCATTCAGAAAATCCAATTCACTTAAAAATTAAGGTTGCATTGTTTTTTAGTCAAATTTTCATTTTATTTCTAAAGACAGCTTAATATTGGACAACTACTCAATACTTTGCAAGCACGTTACAGTATTAAAAAGGTTTTTGCATTGACAAATTAAGCAATGCTTCTTTTCTTTATTCTATGCCTTTGTCTTTCTTCCTTTCACTTATCCTCTTATTAAAAATGGTAATGGAAAGAATAAGCACAGTTAGAGGTAAATATTTTACTTCAACAATTCATTTAAAGATTTCAAAGGCAATCAAAAATTACTTTTAAATAGAACAATTTCTCAGTACATTTTTATATGTCAAAAAATTCAAGTGCATTGTTTATGTGAGCTGCTATATAAGAAGGAGGGTTATGGAGCTAGGTCTTGAATATGAGTACATTTAGTTGCTTACAGGTTGTATGATCTTGCTCAAAATATCTGCTCTTCATCTACATGTCTAGTTTTGTACTCTGAAATGGGAACATTAAAATCTTTACTGGTTTAACAGATTATGCTGATTTAGCCTATGTATGTGTGTACGTTTAAAACAGGATTTTGTAACAAAATGTTTATAGTTCATGTTCTATATATCTGCAATAAAATGAGATTTTAAATTATAATAATAACACAATTATTAAAATAACTGAAAAATTATAATAAAATACCAACCAATTTATTTTCTATCATTAAATTATATCTGTCAATGATTCTCTTAAACATTATATTCACAATATGTAATGTGTAGGATACTAGAAGGAAGTTGCACCAACATTTTATGTCAAATAATACATAATTTACAATCTAATCAATTATTGTACATCAATTTTTGCATTTTACTAAAGAAGCAAATTTATAGTAATGCCACTAAGATGATGACATTCACTGAAAAATAGTTATAGTTTTAACTCCCTTAGTTTAGTTCAGTTCAGTTGCTCAGTTGTGTCCAACTCTTTGCGACCCCATGGACTGCAGCACTTCAGGCCTCCCTATCCATCACCAACTCCCAGACTTTACTCAAATTCATGTGTCACTGAGTTTACCCAATTCATTGAGTTGGTGATGCCATCCAACCATCTCATCCTCTGCTGGCCCCTTCTCTTCCTGCCCCCAGTCCCTCCCAGGTTCAGGGTCTTTTCCAATGAGTCAATTCTTTGCATGAGGTGGCCAAAGTATTGGAGTGTCAGCTTTAGCATCATTCCTTCCAGTGAACACCCAGGACTGGTCTCCTTTAGAATGGACTGGTTGGAACTCCTGGCAGTCTGAGGGACTCTCAAGAATCTTCTCAAACATCACAGTTCAAAAGCATCAATTCTTCAATGCTCAGCTTTCTTTATAGTCCAACTTTCACATCCATACATGACTACTGGAAAAACTATGGCCTTGACTAGACAGACCTTTGTTGATTAGTAATGTCTTGGCTTTTAATATGCTGTTTAGGTATGTCATAACTTTTCTTCCAAGGAGAAAGCATCTTTTAATTTTCCTGGCTGTGGTCACAATCTGCAGTGATTTTGGAGCCCCCAGAAGTAAAGTCAGCCACTGTTTCCACTGTTTCCCCATCTATTTGCCATGAAGTGATGGGACCAGATGCCATTATCTTAGTTTTCTGAATGTTTAATTTTAAGCCAACTTTTTCACTCTCCTCTTTCACTTTCGTCAAGAGGCTCTTTAGTTCTTCAGTTTCTGCCACAAGTATGGTGGCATCTGCATATCTGATGTTACTGATTTGTCCCAGCAAACTTGATTCCAGCTTTAACTCCCTGAACTCTAATATCATTCTCATTAGACATTTGAGGTAACTAAATTATTGTTTGAACAGTCTTTCAGAGCTATCTGAGATGCAGCCTCCTGGGCTACAGTCCTCATTTAGCCCTAAATAAAACTTAACTCACAATTCTCAAGTTGTACATCTTTTTCAGTCGAGAGTTATGGCGACTGATGAAATGTCCCAGAGTGGACTTCTTTCCTTCCACTGGACTCCATGAGAAACTGGAGCTTTGGTACCAGCAATGGCCTCTTGCACTTATCAGGCTCCTCAGGGAGTACAGGTGAATTTCAGGATATTGTTAAGGATGATTCACTCTTGGCAGTGACTTCTCCTCTTCTTTGTCCTTTGTGACAGAGATTGGACAAGAATTATTATTTCCATGTTATGGACTTGGAATCAAAGGCATGGAAATCAGAAACAGAGATGAGATCATCACACTGGGTTGCTTCCCAGTCCAAGACCCTGTCTATCTAACATTTCATGCTCACACTGACCACTTCAAGAGGCAGTTATAATAAACTCTAAATGTAGATACATTCATCCATCAATAGAAAACTGGATTAAAATTGACTGAGTGTGGCCTCACCAATCAGAACAAGACCCAGTTTTCCCTCAGTCTCTCCCACTGGGAAACTCCCATAAGCCTCTTATCTTTCTTCATCAGAGGACAGGCAAAATGAAAACCATAATCACAGTAAACTAACCAATCTGATCACATAGACCACAGCTTTGTATAATTCAATGAAACTATGAGCCAGGTCATGTAGAGTCACCCAAAATGGAAGGGTCATGGTGGAGAGTTCTGACAAAATGTGGTCCACTGGAGAAGAGAATGGCAAACCCCTTCAGTGTTCTTTCCTTGAGAACCCCATGAAAATGCAAAAAATAGAACACTGAAAGATGAACTCCACAGGTAGGCACGTGATCAATATGCTACTGGAGATCAGTGGAGAAATAACTTCAGAAAGACTGAAAAGACTGAACCAAAGCAAACTAAACATCCAGTTGTGGATCTGACTGGTCATAGAAGCAAAGTATGATGCTATAAGGAGCAATATTGCATAGGAATCTGGAATGCTAGGTCCTTGAATCAAGGAAAATTGGAAATGGTCAAACAGGAGATGGCAAGAGTGAATATAGACATTTTAGGAATTGGTAAAATAAAATGGACTGGAATGGGTAAATTTAACACAGATGACCATTATATCTGCTAGTGTGGGCAAGAATCCCATAGAAGAAATGGAGTAGCCCTCATAGAAGAAATGGAGTAGCCCTCATAGTCAACAAAAGTCCAAAATACAGTAATAGATGCAATCTCAAAAACGACAGAATGATCTGTTTCCAAACCAAACCATTCAGTCTCATGGTAATCCAGGTCTATGACCCAAACAGTAATGCTGAAGAAGCTGAAGTTGAATGGTTCTAAGAAGACCTACAAGACCTTCTAACACTAACACCCCAAGAAGATGTCCTTTTCATCATAGGAGACTGGAAAGCTAAAGAAGAAAGTCAAGAAACACCTGGAGTAACAGGCAAATTTGGCCTTGAAGTACAGAATAAAGCAGGGCAAAAACTAATAGAGTTTTGCCAAAAGAATTCACTGGTCATAGCAAACATCTTCTTCTAACCACACATGGGAAGACTCTTCACATGGACATCAGCAGATGGTCAACACCAAAATCAGATTGATTATATTGTTTGCAGCCAAAGACGGAGAAGCTCCACACAATCAGCAAAAACAAGACTGGGTGCTGATTGTTGCTCAGATCATGAACTTGTTATTGTCAAATATGGGGTTAAATTAAAAAAGTGGGGAAAACCACTAGACCATTCTGGTACAACCAAATCAAATCCTTAATGATTATACAGTGGAAGTGAGAAATAGATTCAAGGGATTAGATCTGATGAACAGAATGCCTAATGAACTATGGACAGAGGTTTGTGACATTGTACAGGAAACAAGGATCAAGATAATCTTTAAGAAAAATAAATGTGATAAAGCAAAATGGCTGTCTTAGCAGGCCTTACAAACAGCTTAGAAAGGAAGAGAAGTGAAAAGCAAAGAAGAAAATGAAAGATATACACATTTGAATGCAGAATTCCAAAGAAGAGCAAGAAGAGATAAGAAAGCCTTCCTCAGTGATCTGTGCAAAGAAACTGAGGAAAACAATGGAACTATCACACAATTACACTCATCTCACATGCGAGTAAAGTAATGCTCAAAATTCTCCAAGCCAGGCTTCAGCAATATGTGAACCATGAATTTCCTGATGTTTAAGCTGGTTTTAGATAAGCCAGAGGAACCAGAGATCAAATTGCCAACATCCACTGGATCATGGAAAAAGCAAGAGAGTTCCAGAAAAACATCTATTTCTGCTTTATTGACTATGCCAAAGCCTTTGACTGTGTGGGTCACAATAAACTGTAGAAAATTCTGAGAGAGATGGGAATACTAGACCACCTAACCCGCCTCTTGAGAAATCTGTATGCAGGTCAGGAATCAACAGTTATAACCTGACATGGAACAACAGACTGGTTCCACATAGGAAAAGGAGTATGTCAAAGCTGTATATTGTCACCTTGTTTATTTAACTTATATACAGAGTACATCATGAGAAACGCTAGGCTGGAAGAAGCACAAGCTGGAATCAAGACTGCCAGGAGAAATATCAATAACCTCATATATGCAGATGACACCACCCTTAGGGCAGAAAGTGAAGAGGAACTCAAAAGCCTATTGATGAAAGTGAAAGTGGAGAGTGAAAAAGTTGGCTTAAAGCTCAACATTCAGAAAATGAAGATCATGGCATCCGGTCCCATCACTTCATGGGAAATAGATGGGGAAACAGTGAAAACAGTGTCAGACTTTATTTGTTTAGGGCTCCAAAATCACTGCAGATGGTGACTGCAGCCATGAAATTAAAAGACGCATACTCCTTGGAAGAAAAATTATGATGAAACTAGATAGTATATTCAAAAGCAGAGACATTACTTTGCCAACTAAGGTCCGTCTAGTCAAGGCTATGGTTTTTCCTGTGGTCATGTATGGATGTGAGAGTTGGACTGTGAAGAAGGCTGAGTGCCAAAGAATTGATGGTTTTCAACTGTGGTGTTGAAGAAGACTCTTGAGAGTCCCTTGGACTGCAAGGAAATCCAACCAGTCCATCCTGAAAGAGATCAGCCCTGGGATTTCTTTGGAAGGAATGATGCTAAAGCTGAAACTCCAGTGCTTTGGCCACCTCATGTGAAGTGTTGACTCATTGAAAAGACTCTGATGCTGGAATGGATTGGGGACAGGAGGAGAAGGGTATGACAGAAGATGAGATGGCTGGATGGCATCACTGACTGAATGGATGTGAGTCTGAGTGAACTCCAGGAGTTGGTGATGGACAGGGAGGCCTGGCATGCTGTGATTCATGGGTTCGCAAAGAATCAGACATGACTGAGTGACTGAACTGAACTGAACTGATGCTAGGTACAGGTACCACCAGAGCATGGTGCCTGCAAGTCTCTCTCCTTAGAGAGTTCTCCTAAATAAATTACATCCATTCTTCATTCAAAAGCATTAGTGTCTCAGACAATTTTTCTCAGACCTCTGTAACTGTCAGATTCTATTGATAGACCTTTACAAATGGCTATTTTTCATCCATTTGTGCTAGTAAAGTAATTCTCTAAATTCTCTCCAAGCCAGGCATCAGCAATGCGTGAACCATGAACTTCCTGATATTCAAGCTGGCTTTAGAAAAGGCAGAGGAACCAGACATCAAATTGCCAACATCCACTGGATCATCAAAAAGCAAGAGAATTCCAGAAAAAAAAAATCTACTTCTGCTTTACTGACTATGCCAAAGCCTTTGACTGTGTGGATCACAAGAAACTGTAGAAAATTCTGAAAGTGATGGGGATACCAGACCATGTGACCTGTCTCTTGAGAAACTATATGCAGGTCAGGAAGCAACAGAACTGGACATGGAACAACAGACTGGTCCCAAATAGGAAAAGGAGTACTTCAAGGCTCTATATTGTCACCCTGCTTATTTAACTTATATGTAGAGTACATCATGAGAAACACTGGGCTGGAAGACTCACAAGCTGGAATCAAGATTGCCGGGAGAAATATCAGTAACCTCAGATATGCAAATGACACCACCTTTATGGCAGAAAGTAAAGAACTAAAGTGACTCTTGATGAAAGTGAAAGAGGAGAGTGAAAAAGTTGGCTTAAAGTTCAACACTCAGAAAATTATGGTCATGGCATCTGGTCCCATCGCTTCATTGCAAATAGTTAGGGAAACTGTGGCTGACTTTATTTGGGGTGGGGGGTGGGACTCCAAAATCACTGCAGATGGTGATTGCAGCCATGAAATTAAAAGACAGTTACTCCTTGCAAGGAAAGTTGTGACCAACCGAGACAGCATATTAAAGCAGAGACTTTACTTTGCCAACAAAGGTCCATCTAGTCAAGGCTACTGTTTTTCCAGTAGTCATGATGGATGTTGGAGTTGGACTGTGTAGAAAGCTGAGGGCAGAAGAATTGATTGTTTTGAACTCTTGTGTTGGAGAAGACTCTTGAGAGTTGCTTGGACTGCAAGGAGATCCGTCCAGTCCATTCTAAAGGTGATCAGTCCTTGGTGTTCATTGGGCAGACTGATGCTGAAGTTGAAGCTCCAGTACTTTCCACCTGATGTGAAGAGTTGACTGATTGGAAAAGATCCTGATGCTGGGAAAGATTGAGGGCAGGAAGAGAATGGGATGGTGGAGGATGAGATGGTTGGATGGCATCACCAAGTCAATGGAGATGAATTTGGGTGAACTTGGGAGTTGGTGATGGACAGGGAGGCTTAGCAAGCTGCAGTTCATGGGGTCGCCAAGAGTTGGACATGACTGAGACTGAAGTGAACTGAACTGAAATGTGCTTTTACAGTATGTACACTGTTTTCAGCACTAGATTGTGTGTTCCATGAGGAAAGTAGCCTTTATGACCATGTTTATTTTAATTTTTTTTACGTTATTAAAGTGTAATAATAATTTATATAAATAAAATATTAAAGAAAGTTAAGAAATCAGAGTCTCAAAGATTAAAAATCTTCCCTGGAAAACTTTACATCTATATTTTAAAATATTTCTTTATTAATTACAGTTTAAAGATAATACCAAGAGATAATTCTCACTGGATTTCTGTTTTTTCTGCACATTTCACACCTTCTAAAGGAAAAGAAATATAAGGTATATTAAATATAGAGAACATATTCCCTAGACACATTTCAGGATAGTAAAATTCCCCTTTTCTTACTGAAGAATATTTGCTTGTGTTCTATGTAATAATAAACTTATACACTCCATCTTCTGAGAGACAACAATTAAATTTCTGGATAATAATCATGAAGCCTTTCTAATTCTCATATGAGGAGATTCATTGACCTTTCTGGTTAAGAATGAAGTCTCTTTCCTTTTCTGGCAGAGAAAATGGGTAGGTGCAGCAGCTGCTCTATGTAAGCACTGCTGCTGCTGCTGCTGCTGCTAAGTTGCTTCAGTCATGTCCCACTCTGTGCGACCCTATGGATAGCAGCCCTCAAAGCTCTTCTGTCCACAGGATTCTCCAGGCAAGAATACTGGAGTGGGTCGCCATTTCCTGCTCCCATGTAAGCACTAAGTATTTCAATTTTGGCGTATAAGTATTGTGATGTAAACCCACTGCATGCCAAATTAATACAAAATACTGTGTACAATAAACAAAATTTTTGTATTCCTCTTCAAATTCTTGTTAACATATTAACCACAATGTGAATATTAGGAGGTGAAGCCTTTGGAGGTGATTAAATCATAAGGGTGGACCCTTTGATTCGTGTTCTTATAAAAGAAGTCTTGTAGATCTTCCTTTCTACTTCCATTGTGTGAAGGCATAGCAAGGAGACTGCTGTCTATGAACAAGGAAGTAGGCTCTTACGAGACACCCAGTCTGCTAGTAACACCTTGATCTTGGATTTCTTGGCCTCCACAAGTGTGAGAAACAAATTTTCATTGTTTATAGGCCACCCAGTCTATGATATTCTGTTATATGAGCCTGAATAGACTAAGCCATTGCATCACCCAGTGAGGACTGGGTGTCAAGGAATGGGAATTAAGATGTTTCTCCAGTGTGTTTGGTCTAATACATAGTTTGTTTCTCAGATCCAGCAATCTAATATTTCTGTCAGAATATACATAAAATTGTATAGACTAACTTAACTTACAAGTAAGACCAAGTATTAGACTTAATGTATACTGTATAAAATATTTTCTTCCATGCTTTCTGATTTAACCTGCAGTGTGGCAGACCTGGGCTCGATCCCTGGTTGGAAAGATCCCCTGGAGAAGGGAGCGGTTACCTACTCCAGTATTATGGCTTAGAGAATTCCTTGGACAGAGGAAACTGGTGGGGTTATAGTCCATGGAGTCACAAAGAGTCAGACACAACTGAATGATTTTCACTTTCACTTTTCTGATTAAACATATATTATATAAAATATTCTACCAAAAAAAAAAAAAAGTATTTGTACTAAAACAGAATTTATAGCATTTGCAAGCTTCAGTGCCCAGAGTTTTTACTGGGGTTTCATTCAGCTCAGTTCAGTCACTCAGTCGTGTCCAACTTTTTGTGACTCCATGAAACGCAGCAGTACAGGCCTCCCTGTCCACCACCAATTCCCAGGGTCCACTCAAACCCATGTCCATTGAGTCAGTGATGCCATCCAACCATCTCATCCTTTGTCGTCCCCTCCTCCTCCTGCCCTCAATCTTTTCCCAACATCAGGGGCTTTTTCAATGAGTCAGCTCGTCACATCAGGTGGCTGAAGTATTGGAGTTTCAGGTTCAACATCACTCCTGCCAATGAACACCCAGGAATGATCGGAACTGAACTGAAGCCAAGTTGTGATTCTTTCTTTCTTTTTTTTTTTTGTCCTTGATCTGGTTACTGGAGAAAGAGCAGTTTTAGGAGAGAAGCAGAAATGACTGTGTGTGACTTCTTAGCAAAAGTCCTTAAAAGTTTAAATCTCTGTTTTTTCAATGCTTTTAATTTTCAGATATTTTCAAATTAATGTAATTATTTTCTTCCTCACAGTGGCCCATTTGGATTAGTGAATTCCATTGATAATGATTTTAGGCAACTGTGACTTCATAAATTTTATTAGGAAAAAATATCCTCCAGGTGTGTTTAAGCAATAGCCTTTTAATATTAGTTTTTTGAAGGGCATATATTATCAAAGTCTGTCCTGAAATATAAAAATGACCATAAAAAGTGTCATCGGAGTACTTTATCCATCCCAGAAGTCACATGCTTTGTCAAGTTAAAATGATAAAAGTGTATCCTCCTTCAGTCTCTTCAGTAAATGACACTATTGAGGAAATGATTGTCCAGTTATGTCATAGTACTGGGGCAGTGAAGTGAGCTTTATCATTCATATCTAATTGAAAGAGTTAGTGAACTGTATTAAAATTAAATCTACATTTCTTTTCTTGAATAGACAAAACAAGAGCAGAAAATCACCTCAGCTAATTCCAATTTTGGGGAAAAAAAATCATTACTTCTTTACTGTTTCAAAAAATTTGAAGGTCAAATAAAATTTAGATAAAAATTTTAAAGTGATAAATCAAGTTCATAATTTCTGGGAACACTTTTAAACACCAAATGGAATCTATATAATAATGTAACAGATATGGCTTGAAATGTTCTTTTTCCTTTTTTGAATTAATCAAACTTCACAGGATAAAGATTTCATTTCAAAACCTCTCAGGATTTTAAGTGTGGTCATGTATCTAAATTTGGATAACAGGATAAAAACGAAGTGCCCTATTTCAGCTGCTTGTAATTTCTTCAATAGGTAGCAAGAGTGTTTTCCTACTTTAATTTGTTCTTTCCTGGTTTGTTTGTTCTTTTTTCTATTTGTTCTTTTTTCTGCTTCTTTTATATAAATGTGACGACAGGTGCTGGATTCATTTCCCATACAGAAAACCAGTAGAGTCTAAGTACATCAGCAAGGAAGATAAAAAGCCTAGGTGTCTGGGGACTCCAAAAAAGGAAAATTGCCACACCAGTCCTGACATGCATAGCTTCAGACTTTACATGAAACAGAAAAAAATACTTGTAAGAGCTCTTATTTATGACACTTTGATCTTGGAGCTCCCACAATATCTAATCCGAACAGATACAGTCGCATATCAGTTCAGTTCAGTTCAGTCAGTCAGTCATGTCTGACTCGTGATCCTATGGACTGCAGCTTGCACAGCTTCCCTGTCCTTCACCAACACCGAAAGCTTGCTCGAACTCATGTCCATTGAGTTGGTGATGCCATCCAACCGTCTCATCCTATGTTGTCCACTTTTCCTCCAGCCTTCAATCTTTCCCAGCATCAGAGTTTTTTCTAATGGGTCAATTCTTTGCATCAAGTTGCCAAAGTGTTAGAGCTTCAGTGTCAGTCCTTTCAGTGAATATTCACAACTGATTTCCTTCAGGATTGACTGGTTTATTTATAAGTAAATGTTTGATAAATTACAGGCTTTATTTTGAGAGAGCTAATAGTGACCTATCCATGGTAATAAATATATTCAGTTCAATGTAATAGGCTATACATTATTGGTCACAGGTCTTTAACAAAATAAGTACAGAAATGGAAATAAACATTTAGAAACTTTAAGAACAATTAACATTGACATAATATATTTACCTATTCATCTGCAATAGATTTAAAAAAATGTAATAAGGACCCTTCTTACAGATAATTTGAGACTGCTTATTCAACATGTGTATGGGTGTGTGATCATTATTTCCATTTATGAGTGAATATCTGATAATGGAGAAGAAAATGGCAACCCACTCCAGTATTCTTTGGAGAGAGAATTAAAATTTTTAAACAGATATGAAATCATTCTGTGTCAGTTCTCAGTATCTAATAGCCTTGAAAGATAATCAGGAACTAACTTTATTTATATGTATTTATGTATTTACATGTTTATTTATACATTTGTTACTTCAAGTATGTTCGAAAAACATAGACATGGAAGACTGCTAAGGATCAATGTGAATCTTGAGACTCTAAAAGAGATGTTAAGAATATCTCTAAGTGGAAAGCATGGTCCTAGGATCACCAAAGTTCAGGATATGAGCATATAATGAGAGAACCACCTATGGAGAACAATCTACAGTTCTACAATTTCTTGAATTGGCCAAGAAAAAGATGATGCAAATAATGGTTCTGGAATAACCCAAATGTTTGGAGTTAAAGGTAAAACATTTTCCTAAAATAAGTTGAATGGCATTACTGAAGAATAAAGATGAAGATGGGGGAAAAGAAGAATGGGAAGTAGGAGGAAGAAAAAGAAGAGAGTTCAGTTCAGTTCAGTCACTCACTCGTGTTCAAATCTTTGCTACCCCAAGGACTGCAGCACTGCAGGCTTCCTTGTCTATCACCAACTCCCAGAGTTTACCCAAACTCATGTCTGTTGAGTTTGTGATGCAATCCAATCATCTCATCTTCTGTTGTTCCCTTCTCCTCTAGTCTTCAATCTTTCCTGGCATCAGGGTCTTTTCTAATGAGTCAGTTCTTCACATCAGATGGCCAAAATCTTGGAGTTTCAGACTCAGCATCAGTCTTTCTAATGAATATTCAAGACTGATTTCCTTTATGATGGACTGATTGGATCTCCTTGCCATCCAAGGGACTCTCAAAAGTCTTCTCCATCACCACAGTTCAAAAGCATCTGTTCTTCAGTGCTCAGCTTTCTTTATGATTCAGCTCTCACATCCATACCTGACCACTGGAAAAACTGAAGCGTTGACTAGATAGACCTTTGTTGACAAAGTACTGTATTTGTTTTTAATAGGCTGTTTAGGTTGGTCATAATTTTTCTTCCAAGGAGTAAGTGTCTTTTAATTTCATGGCTGCAGTCACCATTTGCAGTGATTTTGGAGCCCTCCTCAAAATAAAGTCTGTCACTGTTTCCATTGTTGCCCTATCTATTTGCCATGAAGTGATGGGACCAGATGTCATGATCTTTGTTTTCTGAATGTTGAGTTTTAAATCAACTTTTTCACTCTCCCCTTTCAATTTGATCAAGAGGCTCTTTTGTTCTTTGCTTTCTGCCATAAGGGTGGTGTCATCTGCATATCTGAGGCTATTGATGTTTCTCCCAGCAATCTTGATTCCAGCTTGTGTTTCCTCCAGTCCAGCATTTCTCATGATGTACTCTGCATACAGTTAAATAAACAGGGTGACAATATACAGCCTTGACATATTTCTTTCCCTATTTGGAGCCAGTCTGTTGTTCCATGTCCAGTTCTAACTGTTGCTTCCTGACCTGCATACAGACTTCTCAAGAGTTAAGTCAGATGGTCTGGTATTCCCATCTCTTTCAGAATTTTCCAGTGTATTGTGATCCACACAGTCAAAGGCTTTGGTGTAGTCAATAAAGCAGAAGTAGATGTTTTTTCTAGAACTCTCTTACTTTTTGATAATCCAATGGTTGTAGGAAATTTGATCTTTAGTTCCTCTGCCTTTTCAAAATCCAGTTTAAACATTTGGAAGTTCATGGTTCCTGTACTGTTGAAGCCTGGCTTGGAAAATTTTGAGCATTACTTTGGTGGCGTGTGAGATGAGTGCAAATATGTGCTGGATTGAGCATTCTTTGGTGTTGCCTTAAAAAGAAAAGGAAATTTGCTGTTTCAGAATTTTACTGTCCCTGGGATGTCACATAAGAAGAAGTTTCAGTGGGGATATAGTAAATTTATTAATATTTTGTGTGACACTTTAGCAAAAAGGTGAATAAAACTTGATGATGATCACTGTTTTTCTACAGAAAATATTTTCCCCCAAATAGCCTTTACAGTAGAAAAAGAAAGGCAAGTGTTGCATGCTCCAAAAGCAACATAATTTTGTTCTTCCTTGTCTTCCTGATTTTTCAAGCAATGTGCAATTCATTTCAATGTTGTTGCTTTATTTATTGCTCAATTTTGCTTCTTTCTTATTTGCTATTGAGGGTTGCTTTATAAAGTCTATCAAGTATACAACTTAATGAGCTCTGCAGCCTCTCTTTTATTGCTGATCATGAACAACACAGGAAAAAAAAATAAAGAGAAAGAAAAGCAGCTTTATTACTACCTACTGCCACTTGAAGATAAACCATGGCTCTGTTATTAGAGGGAACTAGGTTTCTTTTCCAATAATATATGGAGAGAATGTAATTCTTGGGGGTAAATAACATTTAACTAAGAAAAAGTATAAATATAATTAAATTTGAATTCTCAAACAAAACAGTGATGCTTCCTCTATAAACAAAATAGACATTAAAACAGCAATGATGTGTAACTGAGATATTTTTAGGATTAAAATTAAATCAAATTTAATCAAAAATTAAACAATATGTTTATTGTGCTGACTGGATTAATCTAATACAGTTAAGGACTATTCTTTATTATACTCTCTGTTCCAGGTACTATATTAGATTATATGAATGTAGAAACAATATATTAATGAGTAATAACCCTATTTCACAGATAGGGTTTCTTGAATCTATTTTACATGGCTTTCAAACAAGCAAGCATATGCTAGAATTAAAAAAAAAAGAAAGGGAATAGAATAAATTATTGTTTAAAGCAACAACAGGAAAAAATTTGAAGGATCCAGAAATGAAAATGTACAGGAGTGAGATATCTTTCAGCTCTTAAGGTCCCTGGCTAGTTCTGAAACTTAAACTGACAAAGACATAACAGGGGAAAACATAGAAATTGATTAAAGTTTTATGTGACACAGGAGCTCTTAGAAATGAAGACCCAAAGAAACAGGCATACATACTTTTAGGCTAGGTTTGATGATGAGTAGACAGTTGTGGAAGAATAAGGTGAGGTAAGGAGTGTAAGGTAATTGTAATAAACTGGGGGAAACTTAAAGCCTGTGTGTTAAGGCTGTTCTGGGCCTTCATTTGCCTTCTGAGATAAGGGGCTTCTTTCTCCTGGATATGGGAAAAGGACCTCTCATTTGAAGTTTTCCTAACCTGTTTCAAGAAAGATGGGTGAGGGACTGAAAGAGAGTAACTTTCCTCTCTCAGCTCTTTTCTCAAACTTCTTCAGCTTAAAATATTCAATATGCCAAGGTTCTATCTCTTAGGAAAATATGGCTTGAACCCCTTCAAAAACTAACTTTTTTTTTTCCTAGTGTTAGGTAAATATTGAATACTGGGAGACATAACAGGGTTTTTTGTTTGTTTGTTTGTTTTAAACTGAAATGCATCTCTAATGTTGGTAGGCATTGAAGCTTCAGTTTTCTCCCAGGCTACTGCTGCTGCTGCTAAGTCACTTCAGTCATGTCTGACTTTGTGTGACCCCATAGATGGCAACCCATCAGGCTCCACTGTCTCTGGGATTCTCCAGGCAAGAACACTGGAGTGGGTTGCCATTTCCTTCTCCAATGCATGAAAGTGAAAAGTGAAAGGGAAGTCTCTCAGTCATGTCTGACTCTTCGTGACCCCATGGACTGCAGCCCACCAGGCTCCTCCATCCATGGGACTTTCCAGGCTACTACTATACCTTAAAAAAAAAAAAAAAAAAAGTTTAGGGATCTGAAAGGATTACCAGAGTTCTAAGTAAACATTGTACCACTAACTAGCTTCCCTGATAGCTCGGACAGTAATGAATCTGCCTGCAATGCAGGATATCCAGGTTTGACCCTTGGGTCAAGAAGATCTCCTGGAGAAAGGCATGTCAATACACTCTAGTAGTCTTGCCTGGAGAATTCTATGTACAGAAGAGACTGGTGGGCTACAGCCCATAAGGTTGAAAAGAGTCAAACATGATTGAGCGATTAACATACACATTTTAACAAACTGAAAATGTTAATGTGCCTTCTTAAATATCAGTATATCAGTTGTAATAGAGATATCAAGCTTGTTACTCCTGTTAAAGATGATCATACAAAACAACAAGATGACAAAATTGGAAATAAGAAAAGAACTTGGAAAATCTACAGTATTAAAATAAGATACTTTGGAAAATACTGCTATATTCAGCCAGTAAATATAGCTATTTCCATAAGAATGCTATTTGAGTTTAAAATATAAGATTATGTTTAATGCCTTGATAATTTTGAACAATCAACTTGACTTTTTCTTCTCTTTTATCTTTATTGTATTAGAAAAGATTTTAATAGAGGGAATCTTATTGAGGATTAATACTGGAAGACGGCAAAGGAATGAGTTTAATTTGCCTGTTAATTAGAAGCAATTGATAAGTGAATGGGAAAATGGGCTTTCATTGGTCAAATTCAAGGTTTTTAAATTCTGTGGATGTTGAAGGAGGCCGGGACATGACCTCCCATTTTCCTTTGAGCTGGTAACCGGAGGCTCCCTCCCCTACCCCTCGGTTTCTGGGGTGTATACTTTGCCTACCTTCCCCACAGTGGGAGGAGTTCCAAGGATGTAGTCTTAGGAGAGTAAGATGTTGAGACCATCAGGACTAAATTCTTGACCAAATCCTGTTAAGGTCTCTATATAAACTTTTAAATTTCGTGGGTGGGTATAGAGATCTACCAGGCTTCCCCAGTGACAGTCGTAAAGAGTCTGCCTGCAGTGCAGAAGTTGCAGGATTCAGTCCCTTGGTCAGGAAGATCTCCTGGAGGAGGGCATCGCACCCCACTCCAGTATTCTTGCCTGGAGAATCCCATGGACAGAGTAGCTTGGTGAGGTACAGTCCATAAGGCTGCAAAGAATCAGACATGATTGAAGCAACATAGTATGTACACATATTATATTTACCCAAGATAAGCCTCATAAGTCAATTCTCTTCCTTATTAAAATTGAAATTTACTAACCTGGAACACTCTGTCTCTGTCTTTGGTATCCCTCCTCTATGTGTAATTTGCAAAACCACAGTGGATTATCTAAAATATTTCAGAAACAATGTGTATACTTGCAAAAAAAAAAAAAAAAACAAAAACTGAAGAATCTATTAAAACAGGCAGACTATATCTAAAAGGTAGTAAATGAGGTTTAACTTTTGCAATCCTGTGTTCATTCATTGTTACAAAAATAGTTCTGGTGTTCCAATACTAACTATAAATGTACTGCATTTCCGCCTCCAGAAACTTGTCTTTCATCTGTTCCAGTTTTCACTCAAGGAATTGGTCACACCTACTAAAAAACAGGTCAGATCGCTGGACTTTGTTGCCTCTACTGTTAAAAAACAAGACAACAGGCCCCAAATGGAGTTGCTTATGCTAAGCCCCACATCCTCAAAGAAAGGCCTAATTGCAGATAAATTTAATTGTAATACATTCCTGACTCTCCTAGGAATGGACTCTTAAACCAATCAGGAATCACCTGATCAGCACTAGTTAGGTAATCTGTCTGACAGACCCATATTATCCCTTAAAGGAAATTTGTACTGCAATAAACAACCCACTTTCTTGCCTCATATAACTCCTCTGTTTCCACTCCCTTCTGCCTATAAAAGTCTTTAATCTTGAACAGCTTTTGGGAACTCCTTTATATTTGCTAAGTTGGAAACTTCCTTATTCAACTGATTTTTACTCAAATAAATCATTAAAACTTTTAATATGCCTCAGTATATATTTTCAGTTCAGTTCAGTTCAGCCGCTCAGTCGTGTCTGACTCTTTGTGACCCCATGAATCGCAGCACGCCAGGCCTCTCTGTCCATCATCAACTCCCGGAGTTCACTCAGACTCATGTCCATCGAGCCATCTCATCCTCTGTCATCCCCTTCTCCTCCTGCCTCCAATCCCTTCCAGCATCAGAGTCTTTTCCAATGAGTCAACTCTTCGCATGAGGTGGCCAAGGTACTGGAGCTTCAGCTTTAGCATCATTCCTTCCAAAGAAATCCCAGGGCTGATCTTCAGAATGGATTGGTTGGATCTCCTTGAAGTCCAAGGCACTCTCAAGAGTCTTCTCCAACACTACAGTTCAACAGTATATATCTTAACACCGTGTAAAATGTTGGGTGAACTTTGTGTCTGTGTAGATGATATTTCCTTAAGAAACATGTAGTGTATGGAAAAATTCACTTTGAAATTTACTTAAAAAAACAGCAATTGTGCAAAATTATGGCTATCAATACTTATCTAACTCAAATTTTTATTTGGCTATCATTATGTAGCCCCTTTCCCCACAAGAAAACCTCTATTAGTCATCACCAAATTAGTAAAGCATAGTTCCCAGGATTCCAATTTAAATAATTTATTTGCTTTTTTATTTTTATAATTTTTTTTTTTTTTTAATTTTACTTTATTTTACTTTACAATACTGTATTGGTTTTGCCATACATTGACATGAATCCACTATGGGTGTACAAAAGTTTCCAATCCTGATTTTTATAATTTTAACTATGAAATTATGAAAACCTAGTTAAATACAAAACAGTGCTGAAATGTATAAGGGAACTGGCCTTTTTATATTTTACTATTTTTACTTCTACCCCTTACAGCTCATGCATAATTAGAGAAAGCAAGGTATGCTCCCCAAACATGAGCTGCCTCTTTTCTAGTTAACTCCCTTCCAGCTTTCCCTCTTCCTACAAATCCCAATCAAAGGATGCCTCAACCCTTGTTTTAACTATAAAGATTTCCCATTTCCCTGCTTATATTTGAGTTCTTCAAAACTCAGGTGATGGAACACCATTGTTTCAGCACTTTCTCACTCTTGTGTGGATAATCATCATTTATGACAGGTACAATAAGAATTTGTTCTCTATTTTATCAGGATATGATAAGAAAGATTGATATGCAACCAATGACTTGCCTGAAAGGTCACCAAAGTTGGTCCCCTAAAACTGAGTATCCCTGTCAAGTTTATGATTAACCTCTCTATTCAAAGCTTCGTTCTCTTTCTTGTTCCCTCTGATCACAATCTTATGCCAACTGTACATTAATCAATCAGTCAGGTAATTAAGATTGCTATTATCTATAATATCATTATATTATCTATAATATCAAGGACTTCCCTGGTCATCAGACAATAAAGCATCTGCCTACAATGTGGGAGACCTGGGTTCATTCCCTGGGTTTGGAAGATCTCCTGGAGAAAGGAATGGCAATCGACTCCAGTATTCTTGCCTGGAAAATCCCATGGACAGAGGAACCTGGTAGGCTACAGTCCAAGGGGTTGCAAAGAGTTGGACATGACTGAGTGACTTCACTTTTACTTTCATAATATCATTGGGCTTCCCCATTGTCTCAATGGTAAAGAAATGGCCTGCAATGCAGGAGTCATGAGAAATGCAGCTTCAATTTCTGGGTTGGGAAGATCCCCTTCAGGAGAACATGAAAACCCACTTCAGTATTCTTGCCTGGAGAATCCCATGGACAGAGGATACTGTCAGGCTACAGTCCATAAAGTGTCAAAGAGTCTTGTGGGACTGAAGAGACTTAGCATGGATGCAGACATGAATAGCATCATTATTGTATTAAAATTTCTGTTGTTGACAGCACCATTAATACACAAGTTCAGTTTTTTTTTTTGTTTTTTTTTTTTTCTCTAGAATAAGATAAACTAACTGATCCCTGGGTCATGGACCACAAGACCAGAGACTCATACAAGGCAGGCTTCTTGACTTTCAAAACTATGATTAAGAAATGTCACAAGACAATATTTAAATGGTTAATCCTAGCTTTTTTATTCTTTCTCTTTAAAAAATCAGTAATTCAAGGGCCACGTTGGAGTGGACCTGAAACTTGTGCCCCCTACTCCTTTGCTAGGTGCCTAGCAATAAATCCTTACTTCACGGCTAACACCTGAGCTCAAGAGTTTTGGCTTACTGAACCTCAGGCACACAAGCCCATTGCTTGAATCTGTCATATTTGAATAAAATGCCGACTTAGTCAGATATGACCAGATACCTTTAAGAAACTAAGACTGAATTTATGGAGCCAGTGCTTACAAAATTATCTCGTAAAAACTGGTTTGACACCTGTGTTACAGGATTCCCTCTCTTACATGTGATTAAAGAAGTAGGTCCAGGAACATGAAGATATTTTGGCAGTCTTGAAAAGAGAAAATTCAACTGAATTAATAGTTACTTAAGTTTCTGGTTTGACTTCCTTCTAGACTCACAAGAATTTTAAAAATCCTGCCTGAGAATCTCCAGTGTGAGATTATAGCAAAGAAAATTTTAAAAGACCATGGTAAATTATCATATTTACTATACCTGTGAAAGTCATCAGGGCATACATAAGGATATCAGCCTTATTTTACAATCAATAATAACCTTCCTTTAAAATGACTTTTTCTCAAAAGGAAGATGGGAGAGAGTAGAGAAAACTTTAATGTTTCAATGGAAAACAGTCCTCCCACATTGTCAGACTCTTTCAGTTCACTGTCTTAAGCTATTTTGCACCACTATATAAATTTCAGAAAACTAATGGATTTGCAAAGGTTTAATTTCACCCTATGAATTTAATTTAACCTATTTGAAAACTTGAGTGGATCTTTTTAACTTGCTCAAATGTCTAGATCCTCATTTCCTTCAATATCTGGCTAAAACTATCCATGCTATTGTTTGTAGTTTTCTTCTTCCCACTTGACTCACTGTCAATAAAAACTAAAACTTGTTTTTATATCCCTATCAGAATATATCACATCCTGAGAGCTAAACCCTGAAAACCTGATAAAACTCTTATAAGACTTACCATTTACAGCAGATCATGCCTCGGCCAAATTTACACCTGGCCCCTGGTGGCTCAGTCTGTAAAGCATCTGTCTACAGTGCAGGAGACCTGGATTCGATCCCTGGGTTGGGAAGATCCCCTGGAGAAGGAAATGGCAATCCACTCCAGGACTATTGCCTGGAAAATCCCATGGACAGAGGAGCCTGGTAGGCTACAGTCCTTGGGGTCGCAAAGAGTCAGACAGGAATGAGTGAATTCACTTAAGTCTCTGTGGGGTGACTAAGGAAGTCTAGCAAAATATTTGCATCCTTTATATGTGATCTTGTTCAAGAGATATCAACGACTGTGCAACCTCACTAAAGGCATTGACAATCTATCTCAAGAGCTTCAAGAAACTCTGAACAACTGTATTAAATATCCGGCTGATTCTGGCCTCCAGAGATGGTCAGAAACAACTAATGTATATTTGTTTCTTGAAACGTATCTGTCATCCCCGTGGTCAGCAATCACATTTGAAATGCCAATGAAGATATTCACAGAATGTTTACAATTGTTCTGACTCTTCCAGTTGAAGACTTTCCTACAGCAACCTCTTGGAATCCACTGGTTTGGTGATGCATAGGATTCAGTTGCTGAATGTTTAATACAAATTTAACTACACACACAAATGAACACATTCTTTTATGCATTCCTCTTTTAAGATGCCTGATATAAAGGACTTTAAAACAACTAACCTATGATGTTATCACTGAACAGAGAAGACTGATGAGGTAACAAAGAGTCAGACACAACTGAGTGACTGAGCATGCAATATAGAAAGTGAGGAAGCTCAGAAATAAAAAAAGTTAAGCTATTTGCCCTGGAAAAAGGTAGAGCCCAGATATAAGACTGTGTGACCTAAATTCAAATTCAAATTCAAATCTTAACACCTAAGAATACTTTATGAATGTTTAAGAACCTGATTTCCTTGATTGACATTCATGAATGGTCAAAGGACCAATTGAGGAGTGATCAATCCATCGGGAATCAGTAATATATATTTTCAAAGTTGCTACTACTTCATAATAGTAGTAGTGAGGAGCTGAACCCTGCCCAGATAAAAGAGAGATACCACATATTTCTCATTCTCCAGGTTAAGGAAAGCTTCCTGGCCCACACATACACAGACTACACTTGACCTGACTACACACTTGACAGGTGATGTCCAGCAACACTTAGATTCCTTTGCTAGAATTCATCTTGGCTAAAACAAACAAGTTACATACTCAGAGACAGGCAAGGCAAGATGATTGGCTAGAGGAAACCCAGAAGAAGTGCCTTGTATAGGTGAATCAAATTACCACAAGGACGGACTGTCTTGGAGCCCACCCCCATGTCTACCCACACATATCCTTTTCCCTTCAAATAATTACTTTACTTGTTTCATTACTTCCTGTCGCTTTGTGGAACATCATTTCTACAAAGCTGACAATCCAGCACCTTGTCACTGGCCCCTGATACAGTGACTAAGATTCAGCATTCTAATTTCCATGACTTGACTTAAATCCCTGGTCAGGGAACTGAAACTCTGCTTCAAGTTACTGTAGGCCAAGTCTCCCTGAGATCAAGATGTCTATTGTATTTGGCTTCAATTTGTTGCTACCTCAACCCACTTCAGTGTTCTTGCCTGAGGAATCCCAGGGGCGAGGGAGCCTGGTGGGCTGCTGTCTATGGGATCACACAGTCAGACATGACTGAAGCAACTTAGCAGTAGCAGCAGCATCAACTTCGTTTACATCTGGCCCTTAAATCTACCCCAACATTTATTCAGAGTACAGGAATTATTTGCTCTTAAGTGTGCTCTTTTCACTGTTATGAATATGGAGAACAAATTTGTTGTTTAAAATTATGCCCCCAACATCAACTTAGATTCCTAAAGTTATAAAATGGTATCATTGAATATTTGACAAATGAATATGTTGCATGAATATACTGCATTTAATTTATCTTTATGCTATAAATTATAGTAAAAGTTATTTTATTATGGATCTGTAATTTGTACATTCTTACATACTGTGAAGCCAATTGAAGAACTGAGATTTTTCAGCAAGTTCCTGAATTGTAATGGTAGGTGTTCAGTTCAAAATAATAGCATAATATATGAATAATAGAATTAGTACACAAATAATGTCACTAAAATAATATTTTATGATCATAGAGGTAATTTATTCTAGTTGAAATGCATATCAAATAATGTGATGTTTTTATTAAAGAAATATTTTTAAATATGCGCTAAACCACTTTATAAGCGACACATACTTAGAAAATTGAGAGTAACCTTTGAAACATAAACATTTTGTTTATTGGTTTATCTACTTTCCTGTATCTACTCTTTTTGATAGTAAGTAGATGTTGCTTTCCTAGGATTTAGAAAACTCAGTGTACCATATTTGAATGTAAAAATAAGACACCTCTTTGACTTTGAAATCACCTTAGCTTTCCTTTTACTATATTCATTGTTATTACTTTGCTAGTTCAGTTCCCATAGTCAAGCTTTTAGTTTCCATGGTTACTTTTGCAAATGCAATTTGGTGAGAGGATCAGAGTAAAAAGCAGTCAAGGCAGTGCTTGGGCATGCAATTTAGCTATTCTCCCTAATGTGTACACATCATGGTCTGTTTCCTACAGTCTTTTAGGAATTCTCTTAATTCTTTGACTGATATCAAACTAGCTTCAATCTAATCTCTCTTTTCAATGATCTAAATTAAAAAGAAATTCTCCATAAATAGCTTTAGTATTAGTTAATATGTAAATGCTATTTGTGTTAGTTAATTATTACATATCATTTATATTTGGTAACAGAAGTGATGGAAAAGGAGATTTAGGACATTTAGAAAAGCATAGGCATTCAAATACCTATTATTTTTTAAAGAATATCAACAGATTTGTGCATGAGATATAATTCTGAATTTCTAAATAGCCACATTTCATTTTTCTGAATTATTACTAAGCAAAATAGAAGTATTTGAATTTAGCTTAAGTTATCTAACAGAAGTGACTTGTCCAAAGGTGGGGAAAAAAATGAAATAGAATACAAATGCATTTATATTAGGTCATGATATCAAGATATAATAACTAAATCATTATCTAAATACAATAAAAATACTTCAGTTTTTTTACTGAAAATAATCTAATATCCATAAGTTAGTTTAATTTTTGAGTCAGTATGAAGCATTTTCTCAAACACTTATATTTAACAGCATATTTAAAAAATGGATAGTCAGATTGATATCATAAAATTATATTTTTAGTTCCATGATGGATAGGATAGAGTATAACTCTGAAGGAACTGTAAATTTGAATATGGAGACATTGATGAATTAATAATAGATATGGAAGTACGTTATAAATATTAAAATTTTTTGTGTTTTTTAAGTTGAAGAAAGATTATTAGTAGCTATTATTTACATACAAAAAATCAACTTAATACTAATTATATAAACAAATCACATTTTCCTTAAGTTTCTAAATTGAACTTTCAAAGTCTTGGCATTTTAGTTATAAATCTATGAAAATATTAATAATTTTTAAAGGCTCCTTGATTAATATGTGTGCATATAAATGTAATTACATTAAATTTCCTTTAACAGTCTCATCTATAGCTTATTTAAACTTACTCTCACAGTTTAATCTAAACTAATAAATAGAATATGCTTGTGTTTTAAGTTTGTAAAGAATTTATCCTGATAAGAAACTTTTTAAAACATTAGTCAGCACTAACAAATATAGCATTAAAATTGTAAATTCAATTTTTTTAATATTCAAATATTGTTTATAAACTTTCACATAAATATTTTTTAACTTTTCATTTAAATTTTATTTAGTTTTTTTTTACTTTACAATACTGTATTGGTTTTGCCATACATTGATATGAATCCACCACAGGTGTACATGAGTTCCCAACCCTGAACCCCCTCCCACAACCCTCCCCATATCATCTCTCTAAAATCTAAAATCAATGTTGTTTACTACATTAAAATGTCAATTAAAGTTGAGCTTCTGACATATCAAAATCAGTTGATATTGATAATTAAGCAAAGAGGACATTAGACTGAGGGGGAACCAGTGCATGGGTAGCCTATGAAAGCAAACACAAATCTAAGCCTCTAAATGCCTCAAAGTTATGAAATTAAATGGCTAAAAACAACCAATCACAACCAACTAACCTTTAAGCTGTATCCAGTCAAATATTCTTTTTGCTTCTGCACCTCCTCGATTTATATCTCTCTTCTAGCTCGTATAAACTGAGCACCCCTAACCGTTTCCAGTTCCAGGCTGTTTGATTAGAATTAATTTTTTCTTGAATAATCACTTAAATTTTTTTAACGTGCTTTTGTTTATCTTTTAACTACATAAACTTTTTCTTTTTAATTGGATCATAATCACTTTAAGATGTTGTGTTAGTGTCTGCTGAACAAAGAAGTGAATCTGCCATATGTATAAATATGTCCCTTCCCACTTGAGCCTCCCTGCCTCCCAAATCACCATCTTACCCCTCTAGGTCATCACAGAGCACCAAGCAGATCTCCCTGTAGTATACAACAGATTCTTGCTAGCTATTTATTTCACACATGGTACTGTATACATGCCAATAATACTCTTTCAGTTTATCCCAGCCTCTCCTTCCTGCCCTGTGACAAGATCATTCTCTACTTCTGTGTCTCTATTCCTTCCCTGCAAATAGGTTTATTAATGCCATTTTTCTAGGTTCCATATGTGTGTGTTAATATAAAATATTTGTTTTTCTCATTCTGATTTACTTTACTCTGTATAACAGACTCTAGGTTTATCCACATCACTACAATGGACTCCAGAGAAAGCAATGACATCCTACTCCAGTACCCCTGCCTGGAAAATCCCATGGACGGAGGAGCCTTGTAGGCTGCAGTCCATGGTGTCGCTGACAGTCAGACATGATTGAACGACTTCACATTCACTTTTCACTTTCATGCATTAGAGAAGGAAATGGCAACCCACTCCAGTGTTCTTGCCAGAGAATCCCAGGGATGGGTGACACTGGGGGGCTGCCATCTATGGGGTCACACAGAGTTGGACATGACTGAAGTGACTTAGCAGCAGCAACAGCAGCAGCAACAGTGTACTCAATTTCATTCCTTTTCTTGGCTGAATAATATTCCATGGATATATGTACCATATTTTCTTTATCCACTCATCTATTGATTAACAGCTATATTTCTTCCATGTCCTGGCTATTACAAATGTTCTACAATGAACACTGGAGCACATGTGTCTTTTAAGTTTTGGTTTTCTTTGGGTATATGACAAGTAGTGGGATTGCTGGGTCATATGGTGCTGCTGCTACTGCTAAGTCACTTCAGTCATGTCCAACTCTGTGTGACCCCACAGATGGCAGCCCACTAGGTTCCCCCGTCCCTGGGATTCTCCATGCAAGAACACTGGAGTGGGTTGCCATTTCCTTCTCTAATGCATGGAAAGTGAAAAGTGAAAGGGAAGTCTCTCAGTCGTGTCCGACTCTTCACGACCCCATGGACTGCAGCCCACCAGGCTCCTTCTTCCATGGGATTTTCCAGGCAAGAATACTGGAGTGGGGTGCCATCACCTTCTCCCGGAGTCATATGGTAATTCTATGTTTATCATTTTAAGGAAATTCCATACTGCTCTTCACAATGGCTATATCAATTTACATTCCCAGAAGCAATATAAGAGGGCTCCCTTTTCTCAACATCTTCTCCATCATTTATCATTTGTAGATTTTTTTGATGATGGCCATTCTGACTGGTATGAGGTGATACCTCATTATAGTTTTGATTGATATTTCTACAATAATAAGTGATGATGAGTATCTTTTCATGAGCATCTTGGCCATCTTTAGATCTTCTTTAGACAAATGTCTATTTAGCTCTTCTGCCCATTTTTTGTTTGGGTTGTTGTTTCTTTAAGCGTATGGAGCTACATGAATTCTTTGTTTACTTTGAAGATTAATCCTTTGTTCATTGTTTCATTTGTAAATATTTTAACCCATTCTGAGGGTTGTCCTTTTCTTTTACTTATGATTTCCTTTGCTGTACAAAAGCTACTACGTTTAATTGTTTCATTTATTTTTGTTTTTAATTTCATTGCCTGAGGAAGTGGGTTAAAAAAACTTGCTGTGATTTTTGTCACAGAGTGGTTTTCCTGCTTTGTCTAATAAGAGTTTTATAGTGTTTTATATTTAAGTCTTTAATCCATTTTGAGTTTATTTTTGTGTATGGTGTTAGGCAGTATGCTAACCTCATTCTTTTACATGTAGCTGCCCAGATTTTTTGGGACCACTTATTAAAGAAGATGTTTTTTTTTTTTACATTATATATTCTTATCTCGTTTCTCATAGATTAAGTGAACATAGGTGTGTGGGTTTATCTCTGGGATATCTGTCCTGTACCATTGGTCCTTATTCCTGCTTTCCAGCTAAGACTATCTGTTTTATTTAATGTCATGTTGTAGTATAGTTTGAGTTCAGGAGCCTGATTCCTTCAGCTCCATTTTTGTTTCTCAAGAATATTTTGGCTCTTCAGGATCTTTTGTATTTCCAAACAAATTGTAAACTTTTAAACTTTTTGCCCTAATTTTGTGAAGAATGCTATTGATAATGTGACAGGAACTGCACTGAATCTGAGATTACTTTCAGTTCAGTCACTCAGTCATGTGCGACTCTTTGCCACCCCAAGAATCACAGCACGCCAGGCCTCCCTGTCCATCACCAACTCCTGGAGTTCACTCAGACTCACGTCCATCGAGTCAATGATGCCATCCAGCCATCTCATCCTCGGTTGTCCCCTTCTCCTCCTGCCCTCAATCCCTCCCAGCATCAGAGTCTTTTCCAATGAGTCAACTCTTTGCATGAGGTGGCCAAAGTACTGGAGTTTCAGCTTTAGCATCATTCCTACCAAAGAAATCCCAGGGCTGGAGACTGCTGTAGGTAGTATATTTGTTTTCACTATGTCAATTCTTTTCCATCCAAGAACATGGTGTATTTCTCCATCTGTTTGTGTCATCTTTGATGTCTTTCATCAGCGTCTTATAGTTTTTGGCATACAGGTCTTTTGTCTCCTTAGATAAGTTTATTCCTAGATATTTTATTCTTTTTGATGTAGTAGTGATTGAGACTGTTTCCTCAATCTCTCTTTCTGATTTAGTGTATAGAGCAAGAGATTTTTGTGTATTCAATTTGTATTCTGCAACTTTACCAAATTCATTGATTAGGTTCAAGCATTTTTGTGATACCTTTAGGATTTTCTATATATAATAACATGTCATATGCAAAGACAGAGTGCTTTGCTTCTTATTTTCCAATTTTTATTCCTTTATTTCTTTTTCTTAATTATCATCATAAGGAATTCAAAAACTATGTTTGATTAAGAGTGGTGATAGTGGGCAACCTTGTCTTGTTCCCCATATTAGGGGACACAATTTCAGTTTTTTATCATTTAGAATGATAGTTTTCATGGGTCTGTCACACATGGCCTTTATTATGTTGAGGTAAGTTCCCTCTATGCCCAGTTTCTGGAGAGTTTTCATAGTAAATCAGTGTTCAATTCTGTCAAAAGCTGCTTTTTCTGCATCTACTGAGATGATCATGTTTTTATTCTTTAATTTGTTAACAAAGTGTATCACATCAAATGATTTATATGTATTGAAAAATTCTTGCATTCCTTGGATAAAGTCTACTTGATCATGGTGTATGATACTTTTAGTATGTTGCTGGATTACATTTGCTAGCATTCTGCTGAGGGTTTTGGCATTTATATACTGGTCTATAATTTTCTTTCTTTGTGATATCTTTGTCTCATTTTGGTATCAGGGTGATGGTGGCTTTGAGAATGAGTTTGCCTCTGCAAACTGCCTCTGCAATTTTTTGGAAGAGTCTGATAAAGATGGATGTCAGCTTTTCTCTAAATTTTTGATAGAATCTGTATGTGAGGCCTTCTAGTCCTGGACTTTTCTTTGTTGGAAGGTTTTAAATTGCAGTTTCAATTCCATTACTTGTGATTGCTTTGTTTAAATTTTCTAATTATTTCTAGTTCACTCTTCAGAAGCTGTGCCTTTCTAAAAATTCATTCATTTCTTCCAGATTGCCCATTTTGTTTACATATAGTTGCTTGTAGTAGTCTTTTATGATCTTTTATATTTTTCCATTATTGGTTGTAACTTTTTCTTTTTCATTTCTAATTTTATTAATTTGAGCCTTCTCTATTTTTCCTAGAGGAGTCTGACTAAAGGTTTATCACTTTTGCTTACCTTCTCAAAGAACAAAGTTTTAGTTTTATTCATCTTTGCTATTATTTTCTCTGTTTTTATTTCATTTATTTCTGTTCTGGTCTTTAAGTTTTTTTTTTTTTTTCTCCTTCCACTGACTGGGTTTTCTTTGTTCTTTCTCTAGTTGCTTTAGGTGTAAGGTTAGATGTTTATTTGACATTATTCTAATTTCCTGAGATTGAATTGATATAAACTTCCCTCTTAGAACTGCTTTTGCTGCATACCATAGGTTTTGGATCATTTATTTTCATTGTCATTTTTTTCTATGTATTTTTAAATTTTCTCTTCAATTTTTTCTGTGATCTCTTGGTTATTTAGCAGGTAACTATTTAACCTCCATTTATTTAGGCTTCTTTTTTATTTTTATTTTTAAATTGAAGGATATTTCCTTTACATAATTTTGTTGTTTTCTGTCATACATCAACATGAATCTGCCATGGATACACTCATCCCCCCTCCCTCTTGAATCTCTCTCTTATATTCCTCCCAACCTCACCTTTTCAGATTGTTACAGTGCCCCTGTTTGAATCCCTTGTCATACAGCAAATTTTCATTGTTTATCTATTTTACATATGTTATTATAAGTTTCCATGTTACTCTATCCACACATATCACCCTCTCCCTCCTCCCCTCCTCCTGTGTCGATCTGTTCTCTAAGTTTGTTTCTCCATTGCTGCCATGCAAATACATTAATCAGTGCCATCTTTCTAGATTCCACATATATATATTAGTATATGATATTTACATATCTCTTTCTGATTTACTTAACTCTGTATAATAGGCTCTAGGATAGTGCACCTCATCGAAACTGACTCAATGTGTTCCTTTTATGTCTTGTTCCTGGTCTTAGGGGAATGCTTTCAGTTTTTCACAACTGAGAATAATGTTTGCTGTGGGCTTATCAAATATTGCCTTTATTATGTTGAGGTGAATTCTTTCTATACCCATTTTTGAAGCTTTCTTTTTTTTCATAAATGGGTGCTAAAATTTGTCAAAGGTGTTTTCTACATCTATTGAGAAGATCATATCGTTTTTATCTTTCAGTTTGTTAATATAATGTGTCATTTTGACTGATTTGCATTTATTGAGGAATCCTTGCATCCCTGAAATAAACCTGACTTGATCATGGTGCATGACGTTTCCAATGTGTGGTTGAATTCTGTTTGCTAGAATTTTGCTGAGGATTTTTGCTTCTATGCTTATCAGTGATATTGGTCTACAATTTTTTTGTGTGTGTTGTCTTTGCCTGGCTTTGGTATCAGGGTAATTCTGGCCTCACAGGAAAAGTTTGGAAGTGTTCCTTCCTCTGAATATTTTTTGGAAAAGTTCTAGGAAAATAAGCATTAACTCTTCTCTAAATGTTTGATAGAATTGCCCTGTGAAGTCATCTGGCCCCGGGCTTTTGATTTTGAGGGAGATTTTTTGATCCCAGTTTTGATTTCAGTGTTTGCAACTGACTTGTTCATAATTTCTATTTCTTCCTGATTCAGTCTTTGTAGGTTGAACTTTTCTAAGAATCTGTCCATTTCCTCTAGGTTGTCCATTTTGTTAGCATATAGTTACTCATAATATTCTCTTAGGATCCTTTGTATTTCTGTGTTGTCTGTTGTATGTAACCTCTCCTTTCTCATTTCTAATTTTGCTGATTTGAGTTTTTTCCCTTTTTTTTCTTTATGAGTCTGGCTAGTGGCCTGTAAGTTTTGTTTATCTTCTCAAAGAACAAGTTTTTAGTTTTATTAATCTTGCTATTGCTTCCTTCATCTCTTTTTCAATTATTTCTGCTTTGATCTTTATGATGTTTTTCCTTCTGTTGACTTTAGGGTATTTTGTTCATCTTTTTCCAGCTGCTTTAGATGCAGAGTTAAGTTGTCTATTCGATGTTTTACTTATTTCTTGAAGTAGGATTGTATTGTTATAAACTTCCCTCTTAGAATAGTTTTTGCTGAATTCCATAGGTTTTGATCATCATGTTTTCATTGCCATTTGTTTTTAGGAATTTTTTTTCATTTACCTTCTTATTTCTTCAGTAATCTCTGCATTATTTAGGAATGCATTGTTTAATCTTTGTGAGTTTGTGTTTTTGTGTGTGTGCAGTTTTTTTGTTTTTTTTTTTTTTCCTGAATCTTTGTGACCCCACGGACTATAGCCTGCAGGCTTCTCAATCCACGAAGTTTTCTAGGCAAGAGTACTGGAGTGGGTTGCCATTTCCTTCTCTAATGAAAGTGAAGTCACACAGTCATGTCTGACTCTTTGCGATCTCATGGACTGTAGTCTACCAGTCTTCTCTGTCCATGGGATTTTTTTCCTGTAGTTGATACCTATTCTCATAGCATTGTGATCTAATAAGATACTTGATATGATTTCAATTTTCTTAAATTGACTTGCGGCCCAAGATGTGGTCTATCCTGGAGAATGCTTCATGTGTACTTCAGAACAACTTTTATCTTCCATATTAAGATGGAAAGTCCTGAATATATATATCAATTAGGTCCATTTGGTCTAATATTTCATTTAATGTTTGTGTTTCCTTATTGATTCTCTGTTTTGATGACCTGTCCATTGGTTAAGTGGTGTGTTGAAGTCACCTACTATTACTGTGCTACTGTTGATTTCCCCTCTTATGCTTGCTAATGTTTGGCTTATGTATTAAGGTGCTCCTATGTTGGGTGCATGAATATTTACAATTGGTATGTCTTCTTCTTGCATTTGTCCCTTGATCTTTATGTAGTGTCCCTCTTTGTCTCTCATAATAGTCTTTATTTTGAAGTTGACTTTGTCTGAAATAAGGATTGCCACTCCGGCTTTTCTTTTGTTGTTGTTGTTTTTTTATTTGTATGAAGTATCTTTTTCCATCCTTTTACTTTCAGTCTGTATGCTGCTCTAGGTCTGCAGTGCATCTCTTGTAGGCAGCATATACATCAGTCTTGTTTTTGTATCCATTCACTCAGTCTGTTTCTTTTCATTGATGCATTTAATCCTTTTACATTTAAAATAATTGTGTGTGTGTGTGAGAGAGAGTGTGTGTTCCTATTGGCATTTCTAAAATTTTGGGATTTCTTTTCATAGGTCTTTCCTTTCTCTTGTGTTTGCTGACTATGTAGTCCCTTTAGTATTTGTTGTAAGGCTGGTTTGGTGGAAATAAACTCCGTTAACTTTTCTTATCTGTAAAGACTTTGATTTCTGCATAAATTTTGAATGCGATCTTTAACATGTAAAGTAATCATGGATGTAATTTTTTTTTCTTTCAGTACTTTAAATACTTTGTGTCATTCCTGTCTGACTTGCAGATTCACTGTTAACTGTATGAATTTTCCCTTGTATGTTACTTGTAGCTTTTCTCTTGCTGCTTTTAATATTCTTTTTTGTGTTTAATCTCTGTTGGCTTTATTAATATGTGTCTCAATGTGTTTCTCTTTGGGCTTATCCTGTAAGGCACTCTCTGTGCTTCTTGAAATTGGTTATTTCCTTTCCCATGTTGAGGAAGTTTTCAACTATAATTTCATCATAAATTTTCTCAGTGCTGTTCTTTTCTTCTTCTTCTGGGATCTCTATAACTCAAATGTTTGTGTGTTTAATATTGTCCCAAACATCTCTGAGGCTATCCTCAACAGTTCTCATTCTTTTTCTTTATTCTGCTCTTCACTAGTACCATTCTATCTTCCACTTCACTTATCCATTACTCTGCCTCAGCTATTCTGCTATTGATTCCCTCTAGAATATTAATTTCAGTAATTGTGTTATTTATCTCTGTTTGCTTCTTCTTTATTTTTTCTATGTCCTTGATGATTGTATTAACTGTGATAATTGTTTCTTTCATCTTCTCCACTCTATTTTCACGTCTTTGGAGCATCTTTACTAGCATTATTCTGAATTCTTTTAAGGTAGTTGGCTTATTTCCTCTTCATTTATTTGGTTTTGTGAGTTTCTGTCTTTTCTTTCTTTTGCACTGTATTTCTCTATCTTTTCATTTTTGTTTTTCCTAACTTGCTCCAGTACTTCGGCCACCTCGTGCGAAGAGTTGACTCATTGGAAAAGACTTTGATGCTGGGAGGGATTGGGAGCAGGAGGAGATGGGGACGGCAGAGGATGAGATGGCTGGATGGCATCACTGACTCGATGGACGTGAGTCTGAGTGAACTCCAGGAGTTGGGGATGGACAGGGAGGCCTGGCATGCTGCAATCCATGGGGTTCCAAAGAGTCAGACACGACTGAGTGATTGAACTGAACTGAACTGAACTTGCTCCACTTGAGGTCTCCTTTCCCCAGGCTTTATGGTTGTATTATTTTTTTCTTTTTGGTTTTCGTCTTTGGAGGGAAAGGTCTTTTGAGTGGTTTGTGTTGGACTTCTTTTTAGGAATGACTTGTGCCTGTGTTCTAGTGGGAGGAGATCAAGTAGATAATTACAGAAACAATGGGACATGTACACACACTTCAACACAGTGTTATAACCATAGTGTTTAAAAGAAAATAATATAGGAGATTGACTTGGTGAACAAGGGAAACCAAAAGTGATATCAACCAATTAAAGCAGAGCTAATTAACACTCAGTCTGGAAAACTGAGGCTGAGAAGATTGCCAGCTGAGGAATAGAGCAAAGAGAGCACAACAATTTAACTTACATGGTGAAAAAGAGAAGTAAGGAAAGAAAGGAGAAGAAAAAGAGAAAGAAAAACAGAAGAGGAGTGAGAAAAGGGAAAAGGAGATAAAAAAGAAATAAAAGAAAAAATTGAAAAGCAAAGATAAATAGATGTATGTGAAAGAGATTTATATATATTCAGGAATAGCTACAGGTGGTAAAGAAGTAGAAGAAAGGCAGTCAAATATATTTAAAAAATCACAAAAACATGTAGAAAAAAATCTTTTTTTTTTTAAACAAGAAAATCAAAGGGTAAAACACCACAAAAGGCTAATGTGAAGGTAGAAATATGTAGGAGAAATAAGCAGTGTGACTTTTAAGAAAAAAAGAAAATGAGAAAAAGTTCTGCCCCTGTAGATGAGTTTGGATTAGTGTCCTGTGATATTTTCCAGGTTGAGAGAGCTAGTGCCTGTGTTCTGTTTGATGGAGCTGTATCTTGTCTGTCTGAAGGGCAGTGTGTTGTCCAGTGTTAGGTTTTGAGGTATCTATGGATTTTGTATGTCTTTGAGCAGTCTTTTTAGCTTTGGAAGTGTTAGGCATGTCCATTTCTGCTTCCACATGGAAGTGGCTTTCTCAGCATATCCTTACTGCCTCCAGCCCCTTACTTGTCCCTGTAATCTTTGCTGGTGCTTCTGTTCCCTGACACTGCCCCACACTGCAGGCTGAAGTTTGCTAAGTAAGGACTTGTGTGAATCTTTTCTTGGCTATCAGCCTTGCCCTCAACATCATAGAGACTTCTGTGGGCATCCCTCAGCTCCCTGAGCTCACCCTCTGTGTTGCAGGGCTTGTGTGCACTTGTTTCAGCTCACTAGGTCTTCCTTCTATGTCCTGGAGCTTGTTTGCATTTGGTTTGGCTCACTGGGCTCACCCTCTATGTTGCAAGGTTTGTGTGTTTTTCTTTCATCTCCCTGGACCTGCTCTCTGTACCACAAGTGTTGTGTGTGCTGCAGAGATTTGTATGCCATGCCTCACTTGACACCCTGGCTCACCCTCTGCACCACGGGACTTCTGTGGACTTCTGTTGGTTCCCTGAGCCTCCCATTTGATCAGGGCCATTGTCTGTGAGCTGTTTATAGACTGAGGAGTGCAGCTTTTTTGTTTTCTGCCCGGCTTTCCCAGATTCAGCAGCTCCTCTTTGGGGCCCCTGTGAGGGAATTGCTCAGTGCACATGAACTCTTCCTGTTTCACAACTCCTTCCTTCACTTGGGGCACAACTCTCATCCAAAGTTCTCCATCTTTTCCCTTTTAATGTCTCCATCCTCTCTTGTACCTTATTCCAGGGAGCTTAGCCTAAGCCCCCCTGGAGGCCTGCAGTCTTCTGCTATCACCTAGAGGCTGATTTGTAGGAATTGATCTGAATCTTGATGAGTTTTTGGAGGTGCAGTTTAGAGGTGGCTGGCCATCTCTCCATCTTACTCCTCTGCCATCTTCTTCTGTGCTCTATTTAGGTTATGTGTGTGTGATTTTCTTTTTCTTTCTATACCTGATTTGTAATCTCATAGCACTGTGCTTTTAAAGAATCTTATTCTGATTTCAATTTACTTACATTTTCTGTGGCTTGATTTGTAACCCAAGATGTGGTCTATACTCAAGAAGATTCCATGTGCACTTTAAGAAGAAAGTTAATTTGGATACTTAAGATTGGCTTGTCCTATAACTATCTATTAAATCTATCTGACCTACTGTGTTATTTAAAACTTGTTTTTCATTATTTATTTTTTGTTTGGATGATCTGTCTATTGGTGTAACTAGAGTTACACTATCATTGTCTTACTGCCAATTTCTCCTTTTATTGTTAGTGTTTGTCTTATGTATTGAGATGTTCCTATAATGAGTGTATAAATATATATAATCACTATATCAGCTTCTTGAATTTATCCTTTGATCAATGTCCTGTCTTTCTTTCTCTCTTGTAATAGTTTTTATTTTAATGTCTATTTTATGAGTATTGCTATTTCAGCTTTCTTTTGATTTCATTTTGCATGGAATATTTTTTTCCATGCTTTCACTTTCAGTTTGTATGTGTCCCAAATCTGAAATTGGTTTCTTCTGGGCAGTATATAGACAGGTTTTGTTTTTTTATTCATTAAATCAGTCTCTGTCTTTTGGTTTGGGTATTCAATTTACTTACATTGCTATAAACTTTTTATTTCACATGAGAGTAGAGCTGACTAACAATGTAGGGATAGTTTCAGGTGGCAGCAAAGGACTTAAGCCATGCACATGCATGTATCCATTCTCCTCTAGATTCTCTTCCCATCCAGGCTGCCATGTAATATTGAGAAGAGTTCCCTGTTCTATGCTATACAATAAATGCCTGTTGGCTATACGTTTTAACACAGCAGTGTGTATGTCGGTCCCAGACTTCCTAACTATCCATCTCCCACATCCTTCCCACCTGACAACCACAAATTTGTTCTCTAAGTCTGTGAGTCATTTGTGTTTTGCAAGTAAATTCTTATGTATCATTTTTTTTTTTAATTTTGCATACAAGGGATTTCATTTGGCAATTCTCCTTCTTTGTCTGACTTACAGTAAAACAATCTACAGGTCTACTCATGTTATTTCAAATGGCATTATTTTATTTTTAATGGCTGAGTATTATTCCATTGTATATTTGTATCACATATTCTTTATCCATTCCTCTGTCAGTGGACATTAAGGTTACTCCCACGTCTTGACCAATTTCAGTGTTGAATTGAATGTTGGGCTGTTTGTATCCTTTTCAATTGTGTTTCACACCAACTATATGCCCAAGAGTGATATTGCGGGGTAATAAGGTAGCACTGTTTTTAGTTCTTCTAAGGAATCTCCATACTGTTCTCCATAGTGACTGTACCAATTAACTTTTAAGCCAACAGTGTAAAAGAGTAATCTATTTACATTTAAGGTAATTATTGATATATATATTCCTGTTATCATTTTCTTAATTATTTTCTTTGTTTTTGTGTCTTTTTCTTCTCTTTCATTTCTTGCTTAGAGAAGTTCCTTTAGCATTTGTTGTAAGTCTGGTTTATTAGTGCGGAATTTTCTTAGGATTTGCTTGCCTGTAAAGCTTCTGATTTCTTCATTAAATCTGAATAAAACCTTTGTTACACAGTATAATCTTGGTTGTAGGCTTTTGCTTTGTGTGCTTTTTGTTTTTGTTTTTTACTTTTCATCACTTTAAATATATCCTGACTTCCTTCTGGCCTGAAGGGTTTCCTCTGAAAAATCAGCTGACAGTTTTATGGGGATTCTCTTGCATGTTCAGTTCAGTTCAGTGCAGTTCAGTCGCCCAGTCGTGTTTGACTCTTTACAACCCCATGAGTCACAGCACGCCAGGCTTCCCTGTCCATCACAATCTCCAGGAGTTCAATCAGACTCACATTCGTCGAGTCCGTGATGCCATCCAGCCATCTCATCCTCGGTTGTCCCCTTCTCCTCCTGCCCCCAGTTCCTCCCAGCATCAGAGTCTTTTCCAATGAATCAACTCTTTGCATGAGGTGACCAAAGTACTGGAGTTTCAGCTTCAACATCATTCCTTCCAAAGAAATGCCAGGGCTGATCTTCTTCAGAATGGACTGGTTGGATCTTCTTGTAGTCCAAGGGACTCTCAAGAATCTTCTCCAACACCACAGTTCAAAAGCATCAATTCTTCAGTGCTCAGCCTTCTTCACAGTCCAACTCTCACATCCATACATGACCACTGGATAAACCATAGCCTTGACTAGACGGACCTTAGTCGGCAAAGTAATGTCTCCGCTTTTGAATATACTATCTAGGTTGGTCATAACTTTTCTTCCAAGGAGTCAGTGTCTTTTTATTTCATGACTGCAGTCACCATCTGTAGTGATTTTGGAGCCCCCCAAAATAAAGTCTGACACTGTTTCTACTTTTCCCCATCTATTTCCTATGAAGTGATGGGCTTTCTAAGTGGTGCTAGTGGTAAAGAACCCACCTGTCAATCCAGGAGACATTAGAAATGTGGATTCACTCTCTGGGTCGATAAGATTCACTGGAGGAGGGCATAGTAATCCACTCCAGTATATTGCATAGAGAATCCTATGGACCAAGGAGTCTGGTGGGCTACAGTCCAAGAGTTGGCAAAGAGTCAGACACAACTGAAGCAACTTAGTGAATGTGTGTACACACATGCACACACCCCTTGTATGTTACTTTTTGCTTTTCCTTTGTTGCATTTAATATTTTTTCTTTGAGTTTAATTTTTGGTACTATTATTAATATGTGTTTTGGTGTTGCTCTTCTAGGGCTTATTCTGTATGGTCTCTGCTTTCTGACTTGGCTAGTTATTTTATTTCCTCTCCCCATGTTATGGAAGTTTTTGACTATGATCTTTTCAAATTTTCTTGGACCCTTTCTATTTCTCTTACTCTTCTGGGACCAGTATAATTTAAATGTTGATGCATTTAATATTGTACCAGAAGTCTTTGAGACTATCCTCTGTTCTTCACATCTTTCTTGTTTATTCTGCTCTTCAGCAATTATTTCCACCATCTTATCTTTCAGTTCACTTATCTGTTCATCTGCCTCATTTATTCTGCAACTCATTTCTTCTAGAGTATTTTTAATTTCAGTTACTGTGTTGTTCATCTCTGTTTGTTTATTCTTTAGTTCTTTTACTATGTAGTAGAGGTGGCAGTCACTCAGTCACGTCCAACTCATTGGTACCCCATGGACTGTAGCCCACAAGTCTCCTCTGTCCTTGGGATTCTCCAGGCAGGAATACTGGAGTGGGTTGCCATTTCCTTCTCCATAGGATCTAACCAACCCAGGGATCAAACCTATGTTTCTTGTGTCTCCTGCATTGCAGGAAGATTACTTACCCTCTGAGCCATGAGAGAAGCCATGTGGCACTAGTGGTAAAGAACTTGCTGGCCAATGCACAGACATAATGAGATGAAGGTTCGATCCCTGGGCCTGTAAGATCCCCTGGATAAGGGCATAGTAATCCACTTCAGTATTCTTGCCTCATGAATCCTATGGACAGAGGAGCCTCATGTCCCTGGGGTCACAAAAAGGCAGACATGACTGGAGCAATTTAATTCTTCCAGGTGTTCATTAAATCTTTCTTGCATTTTTTTTTTCCATTTTATGTCTGATATTCAGGATCATCTTTACTATCTTTACTATGAATTATTTTCCAATTAAGTTACCTATTTCTTATTCATTGTTTTGGTTTTGCAGGTTTTTACCTTGCTTCTCTGTTACTTTTTTTTTTTTTCTTTTCCTTGTCTCATTTATTTCTTTTTGTCTGGATAGGTGGAATGGTGTTCTTGTATTACAGGTTTTTTTGGTCTGAGGTTTCCAGCACTGGTGTTTGCACGTATTTGGTTAGAGCTGTCTCAGTGTTGAGATGCGGATCTCTGTGAGACGTCACTCCAATTAATATTCCCTGGGATCTGAAGTTAGTCCAGTATTTCAAACTAAGTGCCCCCACCACAGGAGTTCAGCCCCAGTCCCTGGTCCTTGAACTGAGATCCCACATGCCACACACCATGGCCAAAAGAAAAATAGAGAACGAGAGAAAAGGAGAACAATAACAAAGAATAAAAAATAAAATAAAATAAATCTGGAAACTAACAGGTGTATTAGAAAAATAAGAAGGTGAAGGTGAAGTCGCTTAGTCGTGTCTGATTCTTTGCGACCCCGTGGACTGTAGCCTACCAGGCTCCTCCGTCCATGGGATTCTCCAGGCAAGAATACTGGAGTGGGTTGCCATTTCCTTCTCCAGGGGATCTCCCCAACCCAGGGATTGAACCCAGGTCTCGCGCATTGGAGGCAGACACTTTAACCTCTGAGCCACCAATAAGAAGATATATGAAAAAAACCATCAGAAGTAAAACAAAATCCCAATAGCAAAGAACAAAAGTAAAGCAAAAACAAACAAACAAAACACCCAAAAACCAAACCCCTTCCAAAATAACGTCAGGAAAAGTGTTGCCTGTGAGTAGCAGGGCTTAGGTGGGGGTACAGTCTAGGCTCAGGATCCACGATGTCAGAAAAATGTCTGGGCAAAGTTCGTTCTCTGTGTGCAGGGGCAAATCTGAGGCTCAGCCTGACTCAGAGGAGCTCTGGAGTACCTCTGACCTTGGATGATGAGGAATCAAGCACAGGCTTCAGCTGAGGAAAGTCAAACGGCTAACCCAACACCCCAAAGCTTAAAAGTCTCTCCCAGTCCATCGGATTCCTCCTCTTCCCTGCTCCAATGGCACCAGGCTCCACATAGGAGATCAGAGGGCATAGTTCCAGGCCTGGCACTCCAGCAGGCTCCCTTAGCCAGGTAGGTAGAGGAAACACCAGAGATGTTATCCTCAATCCTTCAAGCCTCAAGGGCCCCTCCTTCCCCACTGAATCACTCTGAGATAAGTCTGTCACTCCAAGCATGTGAACACCTCCTCTTCCCCAGCTGCCACTCAGATGTGCCAGCCCAAACCCATCTCATTTCTCCCACTACTCTCTCCCTGAAATCCTACTGTCACTCGGTGGTCCCCCATCAGCCTTGCTGTTGTGGTCCCTTCACCAGCATCTGGCAAATAGCCTAATTCTGGGGAGACGTGAACTCTATATCTTCTTCTCTGCCATCTTGGCTCCCAACACAAACACTTTAATAGTGGTCCTCAGTTTAATACCAAAGATGTTGATGCTGTAGATTTTATTTTCTTCATTATCTATATGAAAGTGAAAGTTGTGCAGTCATGTCCAACTCTGCAACCCCATGGACTATACAGTCCATGGAATTATCCAGGCCAGAATACTGGAGTGGATAGCCGTTCCCTTCTCCAGTGGATCTTCCCAATCCAGGGACAGAACTCAGGTCTTCCACACTGCAGACAGATTCCTTAGTAACTGAGACACCAGGAAAGCCCAAGAATACTGGAGTAGGTAGCCTATCCCTTCTCCATTGTATCTTCCAGACCCAGGAATCCAACCAGAGTCTCTTGCACTGCAGGCGGATTCTTTATCAACTGAACTAATATACTAATTCTAAACATAATTTATTTTGAAAATACAAGTTTCTCAGTAGGCAAGGGAAGTGGTTTGCCCTTCTAAGGGTTAAAATGAAGACTGTAGGCCTAAAAGAGTATTACTTGTGCTAACGTCCATGATACCAAACATAGATTTAATACTTAACCTAATTGTGATTTTTACTTTCAGAAATGTAATTTTAATCAAGCAGTTCAGAATTTCCTGATCATCACCAACGAAGTAATCTCTCAGGTAAGAGTTTCATCATTCCAAAGGGAAAGAAGAGCCAATCTGCCTAATAAAACCTACGATATTTCCTCCCCTACTAAAGAAGGCATTTTGGCCTAAACATAATTATTTCCTTTCTTTTGCTAATAGCTCCCTTGCCTTACGTCCTTCCTATAAAGCACTTCTATTTTGTATAACCCTCTCCGAGCTTTCTTCTAGTTCCTAAATGGGGTTCCACCCAGTTCACGAATCACTGAATGAAGTCAATTAGATCTTCAAAATTTACTTGGCTGACTTTTGTTTCTTAACACAAGCAAGCTGATAGTTAGTTCCAAGCAAACTTGAACTTATCCTCTTAGGAGAATGAAGGTGAATAAGAATCGTAAGCCAAATTTGGCTCCTTGAGACCAGGGACTACTTCTGTCCTATCCAGTCTCAGTAAGACTAAAATAGATTATAAAAGATTATAAAAGACTAAAAAGATTATAATGGGCATAGAATGAATATACAATTTCTCTTGCATATATCTTCCTTTTTATAAATTGTAAGATTTTGTAATTGGAATTCTATGCTTATCATATACACATTTCACCTAGTTAACTTTTGTTGCTTGGGCTTGAGGGAATCCAGTGTATAGCACACTCTTCATTATTTAGTTTTTGAACTCATTGAAAAATTAGACAAAATGAAAGTAGATGAGAAAAAAAAAATACTTTTATTCCTAATAAAGTTTATCCTGGAGTACATGGATTTCATATGAGAACTAGACAGGATTACTGACTCCTTAGTTGGTACCTTCATTGAGAAAACTGAGATGGAAATAGAGTTTACAAAGAAATAATGTCTGAAATTGGTGTTTAAGTTTAACAAGTCACATTAGTAGTTTTTTTTTTTTTTTTTTTTAATCAACTGCTGGGTAAATTTACGATGAACTATATGACAAATGTTCAGTTCCTCTTACTTAAGAAGTAAATGTTGTTTATTTTGAAAAAAAATGTGTCTAATGAGTTGTGTCTGCTTGGCTACAGAAAAGGGTGAGCTTTTTATCTTTGCCACCTCATAGCATGTTATCTGTGATGTGTATTATATTCTGGTTTTATGATTATTAAATAATAAAGTTTTTTTTTCTAGTATTTTTTGTGGCAAGGTTTTCTGAATTGGAGAAGGGTTTTTTTTTGTTTGATTGTTTATTTAATTTATTTTCCCATCACTATCACCAATCTATTGCAATACTACTGGTTCACTATCATTTAGAGGAATACTGAACAGTGAAAAAGACCAAGAGTGTTAGAAAAAAAAAATCATATAGCAGTGTAATAGGAAAAAAGTATTCTTTTACCATAAAAGTCTTAAGGATTTAGACATATTACATTCATAAAATAAAGTGAGATGATCATCACCCATGTGAATGAAAAATTGTCCCTCACCATCTTCTTTGACAAAGATGAAGTCCTTTGCCACTGCAGTCACTGAACTTAAGTCACCCTGAAATATATTTAGGAGAGATCAGGAATGAGGCATTCTGTGCTTTGGGAAAACCTGACAAAACAGGTCTTTACATAGTTAGATATTTTCAGAAGATTTTCTGAGCCTTTTTTTTTTTAATCTTCTCATATCTAAAGCAACATTATTAACAAAGCTTATCATTTTAAGTTAAAGACAAAAGAAGATACTGGAGTTGGAGGAGCCACTAATGGGAGCAGTAAAATCACAATAAGTAGGGTAAGATGGCTAATCAGATTTGCTTTTTCCATTGTTAAACTCTCTAGATATTTAGTCATCATCCTCTTCCTGTAAAGAGAGGGAGATGCCCTTACACATGGAATTTCTCATGTAAATACAAATGTCTCTAACAGTATGTCTACTTAGTTTTCAGAGATTTTCTTGTGTCTGCCGTTTCTTAAAAAATAGCCAGTTCAAGATAATCCTTATATCCAAACACCCCAAAAAAGGTATTTTGGGGATATTGAATTGTTTCCCTTCTTACCAAAAAGATGAAATTTGATTCTTATTTCTGTTATTACTTCTACTGCTACTTTCTCATCTTTTAAAATATTAAAACCACTATGCACAGTTTTTAAAAGTGACACGGATATGTTTAAGAGTTCCCAAAAGCCTCAAAATCTTAAAAATTTTATAGTAACATTTTAATCTAGAAATATGACTAGATATTTCAACATTATGTTTTAACTTATATTTAAATGTTAATTTTTGAAGTTATTGTTTTATCATAGATTTTAGCAGATTACTTAAATATTTTATTTTCTTTTTTTTCTTTTTTTTTCTTTTTTTTTAAATTTATTTATTTTTTAAATTACAATACTGTATTTGTTTTGTCATACATTAACATGAAACGGCCACAGGTAAACACAATCTCCCAATGCCGAAGCCCCCTCCCACCTACCACCCCACATCCTCTTCCTGAATCATCCTGTGCTCCAGCCCCATGCATCCTGCATCCTGCATTGAACATAGATTGGTGCTTCGTTTCTTACAAGAAAGTATACATGTTTCAGTGCCATACTCCCAAACCATCCCACCTTTTCCCCCTCTCTCTCAGAGTCCAAAAGTCCGTTCTATACCTTTGTGTCTCTTTTGTTGTCTCACATATAGGGTCTTCATTACTATCTTCTAAATTCCATATATATGTGTCAGTATACTGTATTGGTGTTTTTCTTTCTGGCTTACTTCACTCTGTATAATCGGTTCCAATTTCATCCATCTCATTAGAACTGAGTCAAATTTATTCTTTTTAAGGGCTGAGTAGTACTCCATTGTGTATATGTACCACAGCTTTCTTATCCATTCATCTACTGATGGACATCTAGGTTGCTTCCATGTCCTGGCTATTATAAACAGCGCTGCAATGAACATTGGGGTACATGTGTCTCTTTCAGTTCTGGTCTCCTCAGTGTGTATGCCCAGCAGTGGGATTGCTGGGTCATAAGGCAGTTCTATTTGCAATTTTTAAAGGAATCTCCACACTGTTTTCCATAATGGCTGTACTAGTTTGCATTCCCACCAGCAGTGTAAGAGGGTTCCCTTTTCTCCACACCCTCTCCAGCATTTATTGCTTGTAGACTTTTGGATCGCAGCCATTCTGACTGGAGTGAAATGGTACCTCATTGTGGTCTTGATTTGCATTTCTCTGATAATGAGTGATGTTGAACATCTTTTCATGTGTTTGTTAGCCATCCGTATGTCTTCTTTGGTGAAATGCCTATTTAGATCTTTGGCCCATTTTTTTGTTAGATCATTTATTTTTCTGGAGTTGAGCTGCATAAGTTGCTTATATATCCTTGAGATTAGTTGTTTGTCAGTTGTTTCATTTGCTATTGTTTTCTCCCATTCAGAAGGCTGTCTTTTCAACTTGCTTATAGTTTCCTTTGTTGTGCAGAAGCTTTTAATTTTAATTAGATCCCATTTGTTTATTTTTGCTTTTATTTCCAGTATACTGCGAGTTGGATCATAGAGGATCCTGCTTTTTCTAAATAGATTTTTTTGTTTTTTTCAAGCAATACATAAAATGATTAATAATTTAACTTCCTTAGACATTCTCAGCTGATTTCAGTAATGCTTTTAGTCTTATTTGATCTTTGTTGCAGTATCTACCCAGGAGAAACTTGCAAACATTATTTTTTATTACATTCAAACTGTAAATTTGTGTTATTTTGAGTTTTAATCTGTGACATTAAAAATTCCAGGACTAGTATGTATGGACACTTGGATGTGATTGCACATTTTATAAATAATTTTGAACTATAGTTAACCCTTGAACAACATGGATTTTAACTGCATGGGTTAACTTATATATGGATATTTTTTCAATAAATACAGTACTACACAGTCTGAGGTTGGTGGGACCTACAAATGCAAATCATGACTGTGGGTCTTGAGCATCTACAAACTATGATACACAGGGCAGGTCCTTGGCCAATGCCCCATGCATATGGTGGGACACTTGTATATTATATATTCCTAGTATCATTAATAGTAATCATTAACATTTAAAATATTTGCAGATTACACAGAGACTTCCTGGTTGTCCAGTGGTTAAGACTCTGCACTTCCACTGCAAGGGTTGCAATTCCGATCCCTCATCTGCGGAAATAAGATGCTACCTGATATGTGGTGGGACCAGGAAATTTTAAAAAGAAAAAAAAATTATTATATTTGAAGATTAAATACAGCTACTTATAAAAATAAGTTATGTTTCAGAGACATCAATGTTATAAAAAACCTGAACAGTATATTAGAAAAACAAACTATGTTGATAGTATATTCTATTAACATGCTTCTTTTATTTAGGTATACCTTATTAGTTAAACAGCCAAATAGTAAATCCTGTCTTTAGAAGAAATTTCACCCCAAAGTGGGGTCCTTAGCATAGGTGAATTACCAGTTGACAAAGTTAAGTTTCGAGAATCCTGGATTGGAGTCATAGCAGGGTAGATGGTACATCCTGAAACTCTTTTAGCATGTAACCTTTGTGGACAACATATTTTTTAGTAAATGACACAATAATATTCATTCTTCTTATCTCATATAAGCTTCAAGTTTATTCTGCAAACTGCTCTTCAGTGTCCTTGACTGGTAAATTGGGTGTGTACACTCACAGTATGAAATGCAAGCAGCAGCAAGCAGCAGCAAGCTAATATGTTTCACATATTGAAAATATTTGGTTGGATACAGCAAATTTGTTTGGTGGAATATTTCTCTTAGGGAAAAAAATCATTTGTAAAAACACTGATAAATGTATTAACCACGTTTTAAATATGACTGCCACAAACTTTTAATGGTTGAAAAATAGATATACACCATTTAACTTTCCCCTCTATTACTTAACATTTCAAGTATAAGCTGTCCACTCCAGTTAGCTGATATTATACACATGTTCTACTTATTGAAGAGAAAGTGAAAGTGAAGTCGCTCAGTCATGTCCGACTCTTTGTGACCCTGTGGACTGTAGCCCACCAGGCTCCTCCGTCCATGGGATTCTCCAGGCAAGAATACTGGAGTGGGTTGCCATTTCCTTCTCCAGGGGATCTTCCCAACCCTGGGATTGAACCCGGGTCTCCCACATTGCAAGCAGACGCTTTTACCTCTGAACTACCAGGAAACTACACAATTTGAAATGGCTAAAATATGCATTTCATGCTATATATCTTTTAACTACAATTAAAAATCACTGATACTTCCTTAACATCTTGTATTTATAAATGTTATTTTTGAAGTGTGACCGATAACATTTGATCACATATACATATTGGAAAACATTGGATTTCCTAATATTTCCTTTATACTAACTATCAATATTTTCTTGGTTTCTAGGTTTCTGGTATTTTCTACTACCCAACAATAAAACTCAATTGCATGTTTTACAGTGACTCAAAACGAGGGACTTTCTTTCTATTGATAATTCTTGCACAATTATCTGCACTTTCATTATGGGATATGAATTTTCTAAGCATTATTGCTAACTGTCTCAAGTGAGTGATCACACATACACACACACAAAAAAAAATCAATAAAGATTGCACTTTGTGTGAGCATAGTATTTAGGAAGAAATAAGCTTATCTTGAAAAAATATACTCCTTGATTTATGAAAGGTCAAGCAGCAAAACTTGCCTATTTTTTGCTGAATAACATCAAGTTTTTACTTTGTTCTGAATTAAAATTTATTGAAGAAAAGTACACTGATGAAAGCAAATTTTCTATTATTTATTAATTATATTTAACATTTACCTGGATTTATTGAAGACATTGTATAACATTTCCACTATATGCTTTAAACAATTACAAACATTTAGCATAAAATAATGTGTTTATCAGTGTAGCAAGTTTGAAAAGTAGGGAATTAGGGTCTGAAATCTGCCCTCCTTCTGACAATGGCCATTAACACTGAAAATGAATGTATCACAGATTTTTCCCTCAAAATTCTAAGATGTTTTATGAACAAAATTCTAAAGGACTTCAACATGCAATGGATATATATATATATATATATATATATATATATATACACATATATTAAACATTCAGAATAACTGGTTTCCATGCTTACACTGAACTCATCATAAGGCAAAAGCCTTTAATTGTATTGATTCTCAGTGTGATCAAAAAGCAAAGCAATATGGGAAGCTTAATAAAAACAATCCTTTGTGTTTGCCAACTTCAAATTGCTAATTCAGTTGCAATAAAATTCAACCATCCTCCTGGATGATATATGCAGCTTTGATTTGTTTTCTGAGTGCAAGAGGCAAGCATGAATCTGTTTCTCTAATTGTCTTCATAGTTTAGGAAAATTAGGAAAACCATGTTTGTTTAATAAAGCATCTTTCCACCTACTGGTATGACCACATCTGATTAAAAATTAGGGCAGAATCAATCAGATTCTGTCAGATGAAATATCATGTCTTCTACTCTTGGCAACCTCTGGAATATCATCACAGATTATAAAACATTGAATGAGCTTTAGTCATGAAATTATCCATGTCACAAATCTTTATCTCTCCTTCTAACTGACCAAGAAAAACGAGCCTTTGGTAACTAGTTATTGTATACTACAATACAAAACAAATTACCAATAACCATTCCTGAACTAACATAGATCAGACAGTGTTCCCACAGCAGTTTGATGTTCTCTTGTTTCCCATAATTCTGTTTCATCTTCTACCTCTTTTGATTTCAGTAGGTAAATCTACCAAAATCTTTTCTCTTGAAGAATTTTCATCTCCAGAAGTTCTCATTCCTGCCCTCTGATATAAAAATAACCACTCCAGCAAATAAAATCTCTCCAAAAATATAAGTCAAGGTTGCTTGATGACTACTACACAGGCACCAGCTCTCCCAATATTCAAGGAAGCCATCTGTCAGAAAAAAATGAAATATGATTTAAGACATATTTTATTGTTATGGAAAAATATACAGATTATAATGTACTTAAATCATTAATTCATATCCATGAAAATCATTAATAAATATTATCATTTCCCAGTGTATATGCAAGTAATACAATAAATGGAAACAATGAAAATGGCATGTATATAAAATAACATAAATATTAAAGTATTTAAAACTTACAATTATTTCTGGAATTTTTGATAAAAGTAATAAATTCTTTAATGATATTTAGTGAAGTGAAGCTTCTATAGGAATGTTTTCAGCAAAAATTTTTCTGGAGTTTGTCTGGACACATTTTTGATGAAATTTCAAATTGATAGCTTGGAGCATATTTTAGATGAAATAGCTGCTTCACTATTGAAGTCACTGGAAAGCCATTTCCAAAGATATTATACTGAATAAAATGTGCTATTAATTCATTCTAAACAGAGACATTTAATTATGTGATTTCAATATGCTGTCATTGTTAGAACATAATTACAGTTGCTACAGGGCCTATTTTAAAATCCATATTATTAGTGTTATTGATGAGATTGAGATTTTTAAAAAATAATCCTGAATATGAAATTGGCTAGAAACATATTGAAAGCAATGATTTTAAAGAATTTGTAATGAAAATTTATTTCATGGAGGTAAGCTAAGAATAATTTGAAATTTTGAGATCAATGATTTTTAGATACAGTTTTCTAAGAATAATTCATTTACATAAAAATATAAGGTAGACTAGAAATCATAGGATATTATTTCAAACTGAAGATAAAATGAATCAAGTGTAGTAAATGAAGTAGCTGAGAGCAAAATAACTTCAGATCACACACACTATCTTATTGATTGAGAAAGGACACTATCTCACCCTCCACATATGAAAATTATCACCATTATCTAATTATATATTATTTCTTTTAACTGTGCTTATTGTCACTTGCTATCTTTCTATAGGTTAAAACAATAGAAATTTTATCATATCATTTTTTATACCTTTCATTTAATACAATATCTTTTTTAAAAGATTAATGTTATGTCTCGTCTTTTTACATATATTTGCTCAAAGTGAAAGGCAAAAAGGAGCATGTGATATATTGATAGCATATTGTGTATTAAGAATAATTTTTGTTGATCACCACAGTCACTTTTATAATCCCATCATATGTTGTCATCCCTATATTACAATGAATGGAGTATGAAGAGATATAAATCTGGTAACATTTACGTCTACAATTTGCAATATTTCTGATTCCAAATTGCACACAGTTTCCATTGTCTCTCTTTTAGTTTCCAATGATTTTTAAGTGTTGTTTCATGTCAGAGCCATCTAAAGAGCTTTTATAAAATATAAATACTCAAGGCCTACCATTCAATAGGAATGACATGAGTTCTGAGTAGTATTTTTGAAGAGTTCCCCAGATGCTCTTTGTGTTCATCCAGCACTGAGAAGTACTATGCATAGTTCCAGATGAAGTATACCTCTACCTACATTTGCATCTATGTCTCTATACATGCTTATATTTGCATGTAAAAATGAATCGCTGCTTCCTCCATCCTCCCCTCCACTGCCCCAAGTTTACTCTTCTTTCTGTTATTTCTTTTAACCTTCTACTCAGTTGCTCAAGACAGGAACCTAGAGCATATCTACAGCTCTTACTTTCATTTCCCTCAACCTTACAGCTGAATAACATCAAGTCTTATAATAATCTCTTCTACCAACTGAATTGCACCATTCCTACTATCTTCAGCTAGTTCAGGTTACAATTTCACCTTGAGTTTGAAAGGGGGTAGAATAACCCACTCCAGGATATGCCACTTTAGCACGTTGATTATTTCTAATTAAAGATACTTGAGTGATACTTCATGTAGAAAGGGCACTGTGACCTTCCTTTGACCCCTTAAAGCAGGAGAAAAATGTTTCATGTGAAATGGTACCCTCCCTCTCTCTACTAGAAGTGTAAAAAGCATTCATACCACCAGACATAAGGAATTTAGGGCCAAGAAGTCTGTGTCAGAAAATCTTGTAACTTCTTCATTAATTTACTACCTGATCCCAAACCACTTTGCCTTCTAAATTCTTTATGTATTTATTGTTTCTTTGTCTAAAACAGTATAAGAGTTTCCTGCTTTTGGCCACTATTTTGAGTCCATAAGGGATTTCTAAATGCACAAAATTATTTTTTTTTTCCTGTTAATTTGTCTTATGTCAATTTGTTAGATTAGCAAAAAAAAAAAAAAAAAACAAACTAGAAGGAAAGAAGGAAAAAATTTCCACCCATACAGTGAATTAGTAAAGTATATCCTAATAAATTTCTGATCTTGTTTTCCCCTAATCATATTTCCCATCCTATCAAGTGCAGTCATTTTAAAACACAATTCTGATTATTTACTTTCCCTGCCTAAAGTCCTTCATTAAATATCCTTTTGGTTCATGGTAAAATCAAGATTTTATAACACGGTTTCTTGCCTTATATCATAAAGACCCATTTTATCTCTCCAACCTTATTCCTCATCACTTTATTTCTTACTCAGTGAAACATGTCATGTGTTCTCTTTCCCATGACTTTAAAAATTATGTTTCTTAAACCAAACCACTCTTCATATTTTTTATCTGTTTAACTATTATTTATTTCCATGCCACAGTCTATTTATATAATTTCCTGAAAGAAGATTTCTCTACCTAACACACTTAAGTCCTAGCATAGTGCTAAGTATTTCTCTTACCTCAGTATTTATCATTCTATTTTAAGCACTTAATATATTGGACATAAATACATTTTAAATATTTGAGAGTTTTCCCTCTCCCCCTTGGTTCAGTTTTATCTTATTTAATACATATTTTGACAATCTGCCCTTTTCTCTACCTTTCAGTAAACTATGATAATCTAAAAAGGTAAGCATGATATCAGTTATTAAACAGCAATCCAAGATGCAAATATCTTACGAGACTTCCCTGAAACTCATACAATCAATCTTATAGATTGATTGTATGCAAATGAACTAAACCCATGTACAACAGAGTAAACTGAGCTGCAAAAATAATTCACAATTTATTCACTTAAGAAAGTTTCACACATCTCTTACCCATGTTAGCAACTATGCCAGTCTTTGGATATATGCCTGTAAATGACATATTGTATTTGGTTTTATAGCTGCAGGTAGATGCAGCATGACAGCACTATGACCATGTACCAAACACATGAAAGGATGATTTTCCTCAGGCTAGAGGAAACAAAGTTAAAATTTTCTTTCTATGCTTTAAAGCACACATATTTTATTCCAAATCATATGCAAAAAAAATTAAGTGGCAAAGTCAAGTTTATTTAAAACATAAATACAGACACTCATGCTAGCATGTATGTGTGTCTTCTGTATGTAACAATGTAAGACATGTATCTGGCAAATGTTCCTTCATCTGTTTTCATTATTTCCAATTATAGCTAGCTTGGGAAGTTTTTCAAATATACATTATTATATATTTCAATATAATTTGATTATTTATTCTAATGCTTGGCCAGTTGATGGTGTCAGTAACAAATTGATTTTGTCCATCTGTGGAGTAAGTGAACGGAAAGTGACAGGCAATACACAGTAAATATGAGAACTTTCTCTAGTAGCTTGGAATCCTGAAAATTTTCCAAACTGATTTTGTGTGGATTTCCTGATGGCCCCTTGAAAGTCTTAAAAATACAAAGAATGAAAAGATATGGTTGTAAAATCTTAACTTAGAAATTTTAAAATTAATGTCTATTATATGAAAATAAATTTGTTCTAAAACATTTTAAATACCGCCTTGCTATTTGTAAAATAGTAAATGATCCAAAAGAGTATAATAAAACATAGATGAAGGAGAATGGCTGTTGGAAGTTTCTACCCATTAATACTACATGCATTATTCTGACTTCAATTTTAGAGGAATGATAAGCATAATGTCTCATTACTATAAATATGTAATGAAAACATTATATTATATCATTTATATGCCCATAAGCCTCTTTTATTTAATATTCATTTGTAAAAGTAGTTCATTTAAGATATGTAACATCAATTTGTACTTCCTTAACAAATCAAAAATAATTCATTCATTGCTCCCTTTATAAAACTAGGAAGTTCGGAATGTAAGGAGTTAAAATATATCTTCTGAACTCTCAGTGCAATAATTATAGCTTATTATATGTTTTCTTCTCCCTGGACAAGGAACACTACTTTTTCAGAATTAAACACAGAAAATCACAGAACATAGTTCTCCAAATTTACATGGGTCTTTCCTGCATTCTACCTGTTTTCTTCCTCCTTTGTCAAATGCATCTATCTTCATTGAAATCAAAGAATTTCCCCTTAGGGAAGAGTAAGAGTCATAGAGCAGATACCTTAGCCTGACAATTGTGAGTTTGATTTTGTACTCACAACTCAGTCTATTTAATATTGTAGTTGAACACATATCAAGAATGAAATTATATATCTTTAAAAGTAAGAATTTCTTTAAAAATTTACTTCAATCAATGCTCAAGTTCTTCATATAAGTTTTAGTCAATCTCTTGTGATCAAAAATAAAGCCCTCTTGGACTGCAAGGCGATCCAACCAGTCCATTTTGAAGGACATCAACCCTGGGATTTCTTTGGAAGGACTGATGCTGAAGCTGAAACTCCAAGTACTTTGGCCACTTCCTGTGAAGAGTTGACTCACTGGAAAAGACTGATGCTGGGAGGGATTGGGGGCAGGAGGAGAAGGGGACGACCAAGGATGAGATGGCCGGATGGCATCACTGACTCGATGGATGTGAGTCTGAGTGAACTCAGAGAGAAGGTAATGAACAGGGAGGCCTGGTGTGCTGCGATTCATGGGGTCGCAAAGAGTCGGACATGACGGAGTGACTGAACTGAACTGATACATTAAGGAATACGAAGAAGAGCCATGGTTATTCTTCTTCTTCAACTAAGTAAGACTTTAAAATTTAAATGTGCCCATTGGTGGAAAAACGTGTTTTTGGTGTTTTTTTTTTTTGAATTCTTTCTTGATTTTAAGTTTTTATAAAGCAGAGAGATAAGAAATATTGAGAGATTTAGAAACAACAAAAGTCGAGAGAAACTGAGTATTAAAGCAAAAGTCTGAAAACATATCCATTCCCTTCATTACAAATGTCTACAGTAACTGTAAGCACAGGTATTTTCCACCTTAATTAAGGTGTCCTACCCTTATATTTCCCCAACCGAACACACATTCTCCAGATATTTGACTGGTTTGGAAGCTTCTCTGAACACGATCCTGAATCTCTAATTGCTTAACTGAAGGTTAACCTAGTTCAGTTCATTTCAGTTCAGTCGCTCAGTCGTGTCCGATTCTTTGCAACCCCATGAACTGTAGCACTCCAGGCCTTCCTGTCCATCACCAGTTCTTGGAGTTCACTCAAACTCAGGTCTATCAAGTCAGTGATGCCATCCAGCCATCTCATCCTCTGTCGTCCACTTCTCCTCCTGTCCCCAATCCCTCCCAGCATCAGAGTCTTTTCCAATGAGTCAACTCTTTGCATGAGGTGGCCAAAATACTGGAGATTCAGCTTTAGCATCATTCCTTCCAAAGAAATCCCAGGGCTGATATCCTTCAGAATGGACTGGTAGGATCTCCTTGTAGTCCAAGGAACTCTCAAGAGTCTTCTCCAACACCACAGTTCAAGAGCATCAGTTCTTCGGTGCTCAGCCTTCATCACAGTCCAACTCTCACATCCATACATGACCACTGGAAAAACCGTAGCCTTGACTAGATGGACATTTGTGGGCAAAGTAATGTCTCTGCTTCCGAATATGCTGTCTAAGTTGGTCATAACTTTCTTTCCCAGGAGTAAACATCTTTTAATTCCATGGCTGCAGTCACCATCTGCAGTGATTTTGGAGCCCCCAAAATAAATTCTGACACTGTTTCTACAGCTTTCTTATCTGTTTCCCATGAAGTGATGGGACCATATGCCATGATCTTACTTTTCTGAATGTTGAACTTCAAAGCAACGTTTTCACTCTTCTCTTTCACTTTAATCAAGAGGCTCATTAGTTCCTCTTCACTTTCCATAATGGTGGTGTCATTTGCATATGTGAGGTTTTGATATTTCTTCCAGCACTCTTGATTCCAGCTTGTGCTTCTTAAAGCCCAGCGTTTCTCACGATGTATTCGACATATAAGTGAAGTAAGCAGCGTAACAATATACAGCCTTGACTTACTCCTTTTCTTATTTGGAACCAGTCTGTTGTTCCATGTCCAGTTCTAACTGTTGCTTCCTGACCTGCATACAGATTTCTCAAGAGGCAGGTCAGGTGGTCTGGTATTCCCATCTTTTTCAGAATTTTCCACAGTTTATTGTGATCCGCACAGTCAAAGGCTTTGGCATAATCAGTAAAGCATAAGTAGATGTTTTTCTGGAATTCTCCCTGCTTTTTTGATGATCCAGAGGATGTTGGCAATTTGATCTCTGGTCCCTCTGCCTTTTCTAAAACCAGCTTGAATATCAGGGAGTTCACGATTCACAAATTACTGAAGCCTGGCTTGGAGAATTTTGATCATTACTTTACTAGCATGTGAGATGAGTGCAATTGTGCAGTAGTTTGAGCATTCTTTGGCACTGCCTTTCTTTGGGTTTGAAATGAAAACTGACCTTTTCCAGTCTTGTGGCCACTGCTGTTTTCCAAATTTGCTGGCATATTGAGTGCAGCACTTGCACAGTATCATCTTTAAGGATTTGAAATAGCTCAACTGGAATTCCATCACCGCCACTAGCTTTGTTCATAGTGATGCTTTCTAAGGCCCACTTTACATTCCAGGATGTCTGGTTCTAGGTGAGTGATCATACCATCATGATTATCTTGGTTGTGAAGATCATTTTTGTACAGTTCTTCTGTGTATGCTTGCCACTTCTTAACATCTTCTCCTTCTGTTAAAGCCATACCATTTATGTCCTTTATTGAGCCCATCTTTGAATGAAGTTTTCCCTTGGTATCTCTAATTTTATTGAAGAGATCTCTAGTCTTCCCCATTCTATTGTTTTCCTTTATTTCTTTGCATTAATTGCTGTGACTTTCTTATCTTTTCTTGCTATTCTTTGGAACTCTGTATTCAGATGCTTATATCTTTCCTTTTCACCTTTGCTTTTCACTTCTCTTCTTTTCACAGCTATTTATAAGGCTTTCTGAGACAGCCATTTTGTTTGCATTTTTTTACATGAGGATGGTCTTGATGCCTGTCTCCTGTACAATGTCACGAACTTCCTTCCATAGTTCATCAGGCACTCTGTGAGATCTAGGCCCTTAAATCTATTTCTCACTTCCACTGTATAATCATAAGGGATTTGATTTAGATCATGCCTGAATGGTCCAGTGGTTTTCCCTACTTTCTTCAATTTAAGTCTGAAATTGCAATAAGGTGCTCATGATCTCTGCCACAGTCAGCTCCTGGTCTTGTTTTTTGTGTGTGTTTTTTTTTTTTTTTTTTTTTTGCCTGTATAGAGCTTCTCCATATTTGGCTACAAAGAATATAATCAATCGGATTTCTGTGTTGACCATCTGGTGATGTCCATGTGTAGAGTCTTCTCTTATGTTTTTGGAAGAGGGTGTTTGCTATGACCAGTGCATTTTCTTGGCAAAACTCTATTAGTCTTTGTCCTGCTTCATTCCGTATTCCAAGGCCAAATTTACCTGTTACTCCAGGTGTTTCTTGACTTCCTACTTTTGCATTCCAGTCCTCTATAAGGTTAACCTAAGATCAGCCAATTATTTTTCTCCACCTTCTTGAACAAATTATTCAGCTAGGAATAAATGCATTATGCAACTGACTATTCAGCCCTCTTTGCTATTTGTTCTGGGGGCCTTTTGAACAAAGTTCTTTTATTTAATGAGTATGGCTATAAAGAGTTTCATTTGGAGTTTCCAGCAGCACCATCCCATGAAATATTCTTTCTGTTATAGGTAGCAAAGAACTTAACAAAGACAGTCAAGCAAAAATGGGAAGCAGAAAGCTAATTTCTACAAGCTTCTATCCACTTGATTTTGTTATCTCTAAAACCAAGTATAAGTAAATTTTTGTGAACAAATATATTTTATTTTTATTTTTTGTTTCAGTTGATTAAAATTCAGTCCCTGTCCCTTGGTATGACTTAGATGGAAATCTCACTGAAGCATAGATTCTACTTTCTAATATAAATTTTATTGAAGTATAGAATATACAATAGAAAAGTACATAAATGTATATGATTTAAAAACTTTTTAATAAAATGAACATGAAAATGAACAAAAATCAGTCACTTTGAGTTCAGAGTAATTCAACTAAATACACTGTTGTATGTATACATCTCCTCCACAGGAAGTAAATGGAAATGAAAAAATTCTTATATGTGAAGTAACTTATGATTGCAACAGTTTTACCTGGGTCCATTCATTAGTTTGTGGATCGTAGGATTCCATAGTGTTGAGGTATGTCTGGCCATCATAGCCACCAACAGCATATAATCTGTCACCAAGGAGACAGACTCCAACAGCATCTCTGGGCATACTCAAAGGAGCCACCATAGTCCATGTGTCTGTTTTGGGATCATACCTAAAATAAAAGGATGATAATATATAACATATTCTAATCACATTCAACTTTAGTATTGGATATTAGTGATGCACTTTCAAAACAAGCCATGGAAAAGAAAACTTAGCTTTTTTTCTTAAAACTCAATTATTTGAACAGATGTTGCTACTGCTGCTGCTGCTGCTAAGTCGCTTCAGTCGTGTCCGACTCTGTGCGAACGCACAGACGGCAGCCCACCAGACTTCACCACCTCTGAAATTCTCCAGGCAAGAACACTGGAGTGGGTTGCCATTTAGAGCCAACATCCACAAAGTTGGGCTTTCTATTGTTTAAGGTATTTTAAAAATATAGCTAAACTCTTACCTAGATGGATCCAGAGTCATTTCACAAAAATGAATATCATTATTTTTCCCAAGAAAGACAGATGAAAATAAATATTTTCTAGAGTAGAATGAGGTTATTTCAAGAGAGTACAAAGTGTTATGATCATGAAACAGAAGTGATGGTTAAAAATCTGGGAGAATTATAAAATTATTCACTTTTGAAATCTTTAAATAAGGTCTGAAAGTTTATCCTAAATTTGCTAGAAAAAAAGAAGTTAATTGCACAAAAGATCATAAGTGCTAAAAAAAAATTCATGGACAGCTTTGAGAAAACTAGGTGTGCAGTGTGTTTAGGATCAAAGGTATAAGAAGAAGCATTATTTAAAAGATGATATTTGATCAGCTAATAGATTACTTGATTTCCAGAGTATGGAAGTATTTCATGTTTCTTCAATAGAAAAATAAGAAAACTTGAGGAAACACAACATGAATAGAACTATGTTTCAGTGACAGTTATCTGACATTCACTTGAGGGGAGAAATTGGTTAATCAAGAGATTGAAGCAGAGGGTCCAAGTTATTATTTTTAATTTTAACCAAATATTCAGTTTTCAGATAGTCTGATTCAGTGCAGTTCAGTCACTCAGTCATGTCCAACTCTTTGTGACCCCATGAATTGCAACATGCCAGGCCTCCCTGTCCATCACCAACTCCCTGAGTTCACTCAGACTCACGTCCACCGAGTCAGTGATACCATCCAACCATCTCATCCTCTGTCGTCCCCTTCTTCTCCTGCCTCCAATACCTCCCAGCATCAGAGTCTTTTCCAGTGAGTGAACTCTTCACCTGAAGTGGTCAAAGTACTGGAGTTTCAACTTTAGCATCATTCCTTCCAGTGAACCTCCAAGACTTATTTCCTTTAGAATGGACTGGTTGGATCTCCTTGAAGTCCAAGCAACTCTCAAGAGTCTTCTCCAACACAACAGCTCAAAAGCATCAGTTCTTCGGTGCTCAGCTTTTTCACATTGCAACTCTCAAATCCATACATGACTACTGGAAAAATCATAGCCTTGACTAGATGGACCTTTGTTGCCAAAATAATGTCTCTACTTTTGAATATGCTATCTAGGATGATCATAGTTTTCCTTCGAAGGACTAAACATCTTTTAATTTCATGGCTGCAATCACCATCTGCAGTGATTTTGGAGCCCCCAAAAATAACATCTGACACTGTTTACATTGTTTCCCCATGAAGTGATAGAACTAGATGCCATGATCTTCGTTTTCTGAATGTGGAGCTTTAAGCCAACTTTTTCACTCTCTTTCACCTTCATCAAAAGGCTTTTAGTTCCTCTTCATTTTCTGCCATAAGGGTGGTGTCATCTGCATATCTGAGGTTATTGATATTTCTCTCGGCAATCTTGATTGCAGCTTGTGTTTCTTCCAGCCCAGAGTTTCTCATGATATACTTCTGCTAAGTCACTTCATTTATGTCCGGCTCTGTGCAACCCCATAGATGGCAGCCCACCTAAGTTAAATAAGCAGGGTGACAATATACAGCCTTTACCAACTCCTTTTCCTATTTGGAACCAGTCTATTGTTCCATTTCCAGTTCTAACTGTTGCTTCCTGACCTGCATACAGATTTCTCAAGAGGCAGGTCAGGTGGTCTGGTATTCCCATCTCTTTCAGAATGTTCCACAGTTTATTGCGATCCACACAGTCAAAGGCTTTGCATAGTCAGTAAAGCAGAAGTAGATGTTTTTCTGGAATTATCTTGCTTTTTCGATGATCCAGTGGATGTTGACAATTTGATCTCTGGTTCCTCTGCCTTTGTAAAACCAGCTTGAACATCTGGAAGTTCATGGTTAATGTATTGCTGAAGCCTGGTTTGGAGAATTTTGAGCATTACTTTACTAGTGTGTGAGATGAGTGCAGTTGTGCAGTAGTTTGAGCATTCTTTGGCATTGCTTTTCTTTGGGATGGTCGGATTACCATACATTAAATACAAATATTTTATAGGTTGGGTGGTAAAACCACAAAGAATTCCTTGGTTAGTATGCTTTGCTTCAGTTTAGAAGGAATGGTTAATCCACTTCTTTGCTTTTAACCTACAATTACAGGTTCATATACAAAAACATCTATTAAGAACCCAGTAGAGTAAGTAAATATAAAAGAAAAATGGATGGAAGTTTTTTTTTTTTTTGCTTGTTTTTAATTTTTACAAAGCTATTATATATATTTTTTTTTCCTAGTTTGTTTTTCTACTCCAGTATTGTTTTGAAATTTTCAACCTACAGATCCCCAAAACAGACAAACAAAAGAAATAGACAAGCAAAATAAACAACAACAAAAAAAACAAAACCTATACTTTATTGAAAATAAAGGTTGTTACAAAAGAAATGACTGGGAAGACCCCAAGAATCTGGACTTTGTATTTCACAGAGAATATTTAACCCAAGACATTACATATATTTACACACTATGGTTGGATAACTTGTGACAGCCAAGGTAATATATGAGAAATGAGAGACTGAGTGAAAGCCTGCAAAGCCAGAACCATGTTAAAGCATAGGCTGTTAGGCAAATAACAAAAGTAATCTTACATGTTATACTTAATAAATGTAAAATGTCACTAATAAACACAGGCACACATAGACACAAACACAAATATGCAATCTATGCAGCAAAATCTTTAAAATATTTACATTTCTACCATGAGTGTTTTGAAATTTATAAATGTAAAAGTGGAGGAAAGAAAGGAGAAACACAAAAAGGAATCAAATTGTACAATTCACAAAGTAAAACATTTTACAGATAATGACAATTTTTCAAGAAAAAAAGTAATAAAATGAATAACTAGAAAGAAGTAGCTGTTATAAGTTAAATGTGGTTGTAAAATGTAATGAAATAAACTGAGTGAAACTTACTTGGATTCCAGTTTATAGAACAACTATGAAAAGATGCTTAAGACATTTTGGAAATTTTAATTCTGGGTATCAGATTTTAATAAGAGATTATTTAAATTTTTATTAATTGCAATTAATCTGCAAAAGTAAAGTTGTGATTATACTTCATTGTTTCTGGGATGAATTCAGACATGCTTTGAGCTAAAATGACATATTTAAGAAGTACTTTAAAATACTTCAGGAAAAAATACTGTAAATGTGAAAAGATGAAGCAAAAATGTCAAATCAGTGATGGTGGTTGAAGCTGGATAAAGAAAAAGAGTGAATTTTTATCTTATTTTTTTCCAGGAAGTTTTTGTAGTGAAGATAACCTTAAAAGGAAGAAGTATAATACATCTTAATTTCAGTGAACCGTGAACATCTTTTATTCTTTCTCCAATAGAAGCTAGTTTGCTTTTTGCCACAATCGCTTCACCTAAATAGCTTTCTCTGAAGTCCTATTTCAGTCCCTATATGATTGGTATTCAGCTCTATAGGATTTTTTTTTTTTTTTCAGCTACTATCTACACAACAGACTTTGTTGATCACTTTGCAGAAAGGGAGAAAACTGAGACAAAATCTAGCACTAATTGCACTAAAGAATAATAAATGCATTTCTGAAGCCTTCTGAAATTTTAAGGAAAGCTCAAATAATGAAGACATTCTCATACACTAATACCACAGGAAAATTAAGAAAACAGAAGTATATCTTATAAGACTTCCCTTGTGGTTGGCTGGTGAAGAATTCACCTGCAATGTGGGAGACTTGGATTCAATCTCTGTATTGGGAAAATTCATGGATTTGGACGAGAAGGGAAAGGCTACCAACTCCAGTGTTCTGGCCTAGTGAAAGCCATGGCATATACAGAGGGTTCAGACAAACCTTGTGTGAACCAGGACCCAGAGATCCCACAGAGACTGAGACAGAACTGTGTTTGAGTGTCTCCTGCAGAGGTACGGGTGAGCAATGGACTGTGCAGAGGTAGGGGCTCTGGATGCAGTAGACCTGGATATGGCATAAGCCCTTATGGAGGAGGTCGCCATTAAGCCCACTTTAGAGCCATCAGAACTTACACAAGACTGGAGAAACAGACTCTTGGAGGGCACACACAAAACCTTGAGTGTATCAGGACCCAGAAAGGACCCCATAAGAGACTGACTCAGAGATGCCCCTGAGTGTCCAGGAGTCTACAGTGGAGGCATGGGTCAGAGGTTTCCTGCTGCAAGGTTGGGGGCACTGAGTGCAGCAGTGCATGTATGGGACTTTTGAAGGAGGTCACCATTATCTTCATTACCTCCACCATAGTTTGGCCTGAGGTCAAATAACAGGGAGGGAACACAGCACAGCCCATCAGCAGAAAATTGGATTAAAAACTTACTGAGCATGTCCCTGCCCATGCTCAAGACCCAGTTTCCTCTCAGTCAGTCTCCCTTCAGAAAGCTTCCATTGCCTCTTATCCTTCTCCATCAAAGAGCAGAAAGAATGAAAACCACAGTCACAGGAAACTAACCAATGTGATCACATGGGCCATGGCCTTATCTAGCTCAATGAAGCTGTGAGCCAAGCCACATAGGGCCACACAGGGCAGATGGGTCATGGTGGAGGGTTCTGGCAGGACTTAGTCGACTGGAGAAGGGAATGGCAAACCACTTCAGTATTCTCGCCTTGAGAACTCTATGAATGGTATGAAAAGTCAAAAAGATAGGACACTGAAAGATGAACTCCCCAGGTCAGTAGGTGCCCAGTATGCTACTAGAGATCAGTGGAGAAATGACCCCAGAAAGAATAGACAGACAGAAACAAGGCAGAGACAACAGCCAGTTGTGGATGTGCCTGTTGATGGAAGTAAAATCCAATGCTATAAAGAACAATATTGCATAGGAACCTTGAATGATAGGTCCATGAATCAAGGCAAATTGAAAGTGGTCAAATAAGAGATAGGAAGAGTGAACATCAACATTTTAGGAATCAGTGAACTAAAATGGCAGAGAATGGATGAATTTAACTCAGATGACCATTAAATCTACTACTCTGGACAAGAATCCCCTAGAAGAAATGGAGTAGCCCTCATAGTCAACAAAAGAGCCTGAAATACAGTACTTGGTTGCAATCTCAAAAACAAAAGATTGATCTTGATTTGTTTCCAAGGCAAACTATTCAGTACCACAGTAATCCAAGTCTATGCCTGAACAGTAATGCTGAAGAAGCTGAAGTTGAATGGTTCTATGAAGACCTACAAGACCTTTTAGAATTAACATATAAAAAAGATATCATTTTCATTGTAGGGGCTGGAATGCAAAAGTGGGAAGTCAAGAAATACCTGGAGTAACAATCAAATTTTGACTTGGAATATAGAAATGAAGCAGGACCAAGGCTAGCAGATTTTTTCAAGAGAACACACTGGTCATTGCAAACATCCTTTTCCATCAACATGACAAGACTCTACACATGAACATCACCAGATGGTCAATACCGAAGTCAGATTGATTATATTCTTTGCAGCCAAAGATGGAGAAGCTCTATAGAGCCAGCAAAAGCAAGACCAGGAGCTGACTGTGGCTAAGACCATGAATTCTGTATTGCCAAATTCAGACTTAAATTGAAAAAGTAGGGAAAACCACTAGACCATTCATGTATAACCTAAATCAAAACTCTTATGATTATAGAGTGGAATGACAAATCCTAAAAGGTGATGCTGTGAAAGTGTTGCAGTCAAATGCCAGCAAATTTGGAAAACTCAGCAGTGGACACAGGACTGGGAAAGGTCAGTTTTCATTCCAATTCCAAAGAAAGGCAGTGCCAAAGAATGCTCAAACTACCGCACAATTGCACTCATCTCACATGCTAGTAAAGTAATGCTCAAAATTCTCCAAGCCATGCTTCAGCAATACTTGAGCCGTGAACTTCCTGATGTTCAAGCTGGTTTTAGAAAAGGCAGAGGAACAAGAGATCAAATTACCAACATCTGCTGGATCATGGAAAAAGCAAGAGAGTTACAGAAACACATTTATTTCTGCTTTATTGACTATGCCAAAACTTTTGACTGTGTGGATCACAATAAACTGTGGAAAATTCTGAAAGAGATGGGAATATCAGACCACCTGACCTGCCTCCTGAGAAATCTGAATGCAGATTAAGAAGCAACAATTAGAACTGGACATGGAACTGCAGACTGGTTCCAAATCGGGAAAGGAGTACAGCAAGCCTATGTATTGTCTCCATGTTTAGGTAACGTATAGGCAGAGTACATCATGAGAAATGCTGGGCTGCATGAAGCACAAGGTGGAATCAAGTTTGCCAGGAGAGATATCAATAACCTCAGATATGCAGATGACACCACACTTATTGCAGAAAACAAAGAAGAAATAATGAGCTTTTGAGGAAGGTTAAAGAGGAGAGTGGAAAATTTGGCTTAAAACTCAAGATTCAGAAAACTAAGATCATGGAATCTGGTCCCATCACTTCATGGTAAATTGATGGGAAAACAATGGAAACAGTGACAGACTTTATTTTTTAGAAATAAAAATCACTGCAGATAGTGACTGCAGCCATGAAATTAAAGAACATTTACTCCTGGGAAGAAAAGTTATGACCAACCTAGATAGCATATTAATAAGCAGAAACATTAGTTTGCCAACAAAGGTCTATGTAGTCAAAGATATTGTCTTTCCAGTAGTCATGGATGGCTGCGAGAGTTAGACTATAAAGAAAGCTGAGCACTGAATAATTGATGGATTTGAACTGTGGTGTTGGATAAGACTCTTGAGAGTCCCTTGGACTACATGGATATCCAACCAGTCCATCCTAAAGGAAATAATTGCTGAATATTCATTGGAAAGCCTGATGTTGAAGCTGAAACTGTAATACTTCGGCCAGCTGTTGTAAAGAACTGACTCATTTGAAAAGATCCTGATGTTGGGACAGACTGAAGGTGGGAGGAGGAGGAAATGACAGAGAATGAGGTTGTTTGATGGCATCACTCATCAATGGACATGAGTTTGGATATGCTCCAGAAGTTGGTGATGGACAGGGAGGCCTGGCGTGCTGCAGTCCGTGGGGTTGAAAGGAGTCAGACATAACTGAGTGACTGAACTGAACTGAACTCAAGTGAACTTAATTAAGTAGATTTATATTCAGGTAAAATTTAGAAATAATATCTTATGCTTAGAAACAGACATCATTCTTTTCTTATTTTACAAAATTTCTAAGGGCAATTTTAAATATTTAGTGTATTCTCCTGGAAGATCCAGATCTTTGAATTAGGTATATCTGTTTTTATGGATTGGTAGGTGTTTAATAGAAATCTTTTCAGTTGCATCAGGCAGTTGTGATGGTGTTTAAACATATAGAGCTGGAAAATCAGGAGGAAAAAAGATGGCGGAGGAATAGGATGGGGAGAACACTTTCTCCCTCTCTACCTCATCAAAAGAACATTTCAACGCTGAGCAAATTCCACAAAATAACTTCTGATTGCTGGCAGAGGACATCAGGCATCCAGCAAAGCAGATCATTGGCTTCAAAGCCAGGTAGGAAATATTTTATTTTATTTTAAAGAACGAAGTTATAGACAAAGGAGGTAGGGAGGGAATCCCGGCACGGGAAGGGAATCCCATCCCAGGAAGAGACTCTTAAAGAGAGAGGTTCCCTAAAATTGGGGAACTTTCTCACAGCTGTGCATGGGGCGAGCCCTGGAAGCACAGAGGGCAACATAACAGGAAGGAAGAATAAATAAATAATTAAAACCAACAGATTACGAATTCAACAGTATAACCCTCAGCGGACAAGCAGCACAAACGCCTGCGTCCGACAGCAGTGGGGGTTGGGCAGGGAGGAGCGTGCCCGCGACAGTGCTTTCTAAGAATTGGGCCGCGGGAGATGTAGACTGCAGGGCTTTTCTTGAGAATCGGGCGTAACAGGACCAGAATCAGGTCCGCGCGTGGATAGAATGATTTATCCCGGACTAACAAACCAGACTGGGGGGTAACTAACACGCGAAACGCTGGAACATAAGACACTGACAGGCCTGCGCACAGAACAAAGAACGGATCGGAAATAGCCAGCTGCAGACCATCCCCCACCAGCGAGGGGCAGCCAGAGCCTTAAGCGCTGGAAGAGGGTAGTCGCAGTTCAAGAGAGACATTACCTACCAAATTGCAAGCAAGCTTCTTTACTGAGACTTCTGCAACAATAGTCCACGCCAAACTCCCAACCACTCGGACTTGGAACCAAACCCGGCACCCGGAGGGGACTTCCTGAGCACCAATCCTGAGCGGCTTAAACCGGGGAATTGCATGAAACATAGGGCAGGCCTCACACGGTTATCCCGCGGATTGGGAAGGGGAAAGCCCAGTGCAGAGCTCATCACCACCCTCCCTGTGGCAAGACAGAAATCAGACATGGAAGAGACCAGCAAACAGAGGAAGTCAAACAGAGGGAACTGCCTTGGTAGTGACCCCACACAGTCCTCAACGACAGAGAAAGTGCCAGATACGCCGTTTCTTCTTTATGATCAAAAAAAAATTTTTTTTTTTTTGGGGGGATGATGTGGAAGCGTGATTTTTTTTTTTTTAAGAATTTTGTTTTCTTTCTTTAAAAGTATTTTTTTCCTTTTAAATTTGTTTATCCTTTTCTTTTTCATCCTTTTTCCCTAAACTTTCTTAAATTTTTAAGTCTTCTATATTTCTAGTTATTATTTTTAGAACCTAATGTTACTTTAAAAAAAAAAAAACCTATCATTTAAGCAAACGCCGTATATAGTCTTATTGGTGAAGGAAGTTGTCTTTTAATAATTCTGGAGTCTTTTATTATATTTTATTTATTTTTTCTTTTTCTTTTTTCTCTATTTTTTTTTAATTTCTCTCTACTTCTTCATCGTCTCTTCAATAATCTATCTTTGAAAATCCAATCTATACTCCAGATTTTTAGTCTTGGCATTTTGGTATTTGTTACCAATTTTGTACTTTTAAAAACCTAATCCTCAGTACCCAGTTTTACATGAGTGCAAGACTACTGGCTTGACCACTCTCTCCACCTCTGGAATCTCCTTTCGCCACCAGGTGGCTTTTGTCTCCCTCTCTCCCCCTCCCCTCTCTACCCAACCCTATGAACCTCTCTGCATTCCAGAAGGAGGAGAACTCTAAGGGAACTGGTCACTGACCGGATCTGTATCCCTCCTTCCCATCTCCCTCTTTTATCCTCCTGCCCACCTCTATCTACTTCCTTCCTCTCCTCTTCCATGTATAACTCTGTGACCACCTCTGAGCGGTCCAGACTTCGGAGTGCACACAAGAAAGTGGTTACGGGCTAACTTGCTTTTCCCTCTTATGATTCCACCTCATCCCATTCCACTCACCTCTAACTACTCCCTCCCTCTTCTCTCCTCCAAGTAACTCACCGATCCTCTAGGGACGACCCTCAAGGTGGAGAAACTTATCATCATTAACCTAGATGTTTTAACATTAGTGCTGAATAGACGGAGAAATCATGAGCCTATTCTAAAAATAAATCTGAAAACCAGAATCAGGAGGCGTAACTCCAAATCCTGAGATCATCAAAGAATTCCTGAATACAGGGAACATTATCCAATTAGAGCTCATCAAACGCCTTCATACCTATAATAAAACTGAGCACTGCCCAAGGGCCAACAAGCTCCAGAGCAAGACATACCACGCAAATTCTCCATCAACACAAGAACAAGCCCCTGAGCTTCAATACACAGGCAACTCAAAATACTCCAAAACCACTGACGTCGCATAACCCATTACTTCACACGTCACAGCACTCCAGAGAGAGGAAATCCAGATCCACCAACCAGAACTCCAACACAAGCCTCCCTGATCAAGAAACTTTGACAAGCCACTGATATAACCCCAAACACAGAGAGGAAATTCTATAATAAAGAGAACTCCACAAATTCCCAGAATATAGAAAAGCCACCCCAAACGCAGCAATATAACCAGGATGAAGAGACAGAAGAATACCCAGCAGGTAAAGGAACAGGAGACATATCCACCAAACCAAACAAAAGAGGAAGAGATAGGGAATCTACCTGAGAAAGAATTCCGAATACTGATAGTGAAAATGATCCAAAATCTTGAAATCAAAGTGGAATCACAGATAAATAGCCTGGGGTCAAGGATTGAGAAGGTGCAAGAAAGGTTTAACAAGGACCTAGAAGAAATAAAAAAGAGTCAACATATAATGAATAATGCAATAAATGAGATCAGAAACACTCTGGAGGCTACAAATAGTAGAATGTCGAAGGCAGAAGATAGGATTAGTGAAATAGAAGATAGAATGGTAGAAATAAATGAATCAGAGAGGGAAAAAGAAAGGTGAATTAAAAGAAATGAGGACAACCTCAGAGACCTCCAAGACAATATGAAACGCTCCAACATTTGAATTATAGGAGTCCCAGAGGAAGAAGACAAAAAGAAAGACCATGAGAAAATACTTGAGGAGATAATAGTCGAAAACTTCTCTAAAATGGGGAAGGAAATAATCACCCAAGTCCAAGAAACCCAGAGAGTGCCAAACAGGATTAACCTAAGGCGGAACACCCCAAGACATATTTTAATCAAACTAACAAAGACCAAACACAAAGAACAATTACTAAAAAGCAGCAAGGGAAAAACAACAAATAACACACAAGGGGATCCCCATAAGAATAACTGCAGATCTTTCAATAGAAACTCTTCAGGCCAGGGAGGGAATGGCAAGACATACTTAAAGTGATGAAAGATAATAACCTTCAGCCAAGACTACTGTACCCAGCAAGGATCTCATTCAGATATGAAGGAGAAATCAAAAGCTTTACAGACAAGCAAAAGCTGAGAGAATTCAGCACCACCAAACCAGCTCTCCAACAAATACTAAAGGATAGACTTTAGAAAGGAAACACAAAAGGACATATAAACCCGAACCCAAAACAATAAAGTAAATGGCAACAAGAGCATACTTATCAATAATTACCTTAAATGTAAATGGGTTGAATGCCCCAACCAAAAGGCAAAGACTGGCTGAATGGATACAAAAACAAGATCCCTATATATGCTGCCTACAAGAGACCCACCTCAAAACAACGTACACATACAGACTAAAAGTGAAGGGCTGGAAAAAGATATTCCATGCAAATAAAGACCAAAAGAAAGCAGGAGTAGCAATACTCATATCCGATAAAATAGACTTTAAAACAAAGGCTGTGAAAAGGGACAAAGAAGGCCACTACATAATGATTAAAGGATCAATCCAAGAAGAAGATATAACAATTATAAATATATATGCACCCAACATAGGAGCACCGCAATATGTAAGACAATTGCTAACAAGCATGAAAGGGGAAATTAATAATAACACAATAATAGTGGGAGACTTTAATACCCCAACACACCTATGGACAGATCAACTAAGCAGAAAATTAACAAAGAAACACAAACGTTAAACGATACAATTGACCGGTTAGACCTAATTGATATCTATAGGAAATTTCACCCCAAAACAATGAATTTCACCTTTTACTCAAGTGCACACGGAACCTTTTCCAGGATAGATCACATTCTGGGTCATAAATCTAACCTTGATAAATTCAAAAAATCGAAATTATTCCAAGCATCTTCTCTGACCATAATGCACTAAAGTTAGATCTCAATTAAAGGAGAAAAACTATTAAAAATTCCATCATTTGGAGGCTGAACAACACCTTACTGAATAATCAACAAATCACAGAAGAAATCAAAAAGAAATCAAAATATGCATCAAAACGAATGAAAATGAAACACAACAACACAGAACCTTTGGGACACTTTAAAAGCAGTCCTAAGAGGAAAGTTCATAGCAATACAGGCATACCTCAAGAAACAAGAAAAAAAATGAAATAAATAACCTAACTCTACACCTAAAGCAACTAGAAAAGGAAGAAATAGAGAACCCCAGAGTTAGCAGAAGGAAAGAAATCCTAAAAATTAGGGCAGAAATAAATGCAAAAGAAACAAAAGAGACCATAGCAAAAATCAACAAATCAAAAAGCTGGTTCTTTGAAAGGATAAATAAAATTGACAAACCATTAGCCAGACTCATCAAGAAACAAAGAGAAAAAATCAAATCAACAAAATTAGAAATGAAAATGGAGAGATCACGACAGACAACACAGAAATACAAAGAATCATAAGAGACTACTATCAGCAATTATATGCCAATAAAATGGACAACTTGGAAGAAATGGACAAATTCTTAGAAAAGTACAATTTTCCAAAACTGAACCAGGAAGAAATAGAAAATCTTAACAGACCCATCACAAGGACGGAAATTGAAACTGTAATCAGAAATCTTCCAGCAAACAAAAGCCCAGGTCCAGACGGCTTCACAACTGAATTCTACCAAAATTCCGAGAAGAGCTAACACCTATCTTACTGAAGCCATTCCATAAAATTGCAGAGGAAGGTAAACTTCCAAACTCATTCTATGAGGCCACCATCACCCTAATACCAAAACCTGACAAAGACACCACAAAAAAGAAAGCTACAGGCCAATATCACTGATGAACATAGACGCAAAAATCCTCAACAAAATCCTAGCAATCAGAATCCAGCAACACATTAAAAAAGATCATACACCATGACCAAGTGGGCTTTATCCCAGGGATGCAAGGATTCTTCAATATCCGCGAGTCAATCAATGTAATTCATCACATTAACAAACTGGAGAAATAAAAATCATATGATTATCTCAATAGATGCAGAAAAAGCCTTTGACAAAATTCAACATCCATTTATGATAAAAACTCTCCAGAAAGCAGGAATAGAAGGAACATACCTCAACATAATAAAAGCTATATATGACAAACCCACAGCTAACATTATCCTCAATGGCAAAAATTGAAACCATTTCCCCTAAAGTCAGGAACAAGACAAGGGTGTCCACTTTCACCACTACTCTTCAACATCGTACTGGAAGTTTTGGCCACAGCAATCAGAGCAGAAAAAGAAATACAAGGAATCCAAATTGGAAAAGAAGAAGTAAAACTCTCACTGTTTGCAGATGACATGATCCTCTACATAGAAAATCCTAAAGTCTCGACCAGAAAACTACTAGAGCTAATCAATGAATATAGTAAAGTTGCAGGATATAAAATTAACACTCAGAAATCCCTTGCATTCCTATACACTAACAATGAGAAAGTAGAAAAGAAGTTAAGGAAACAATTCCATTCACCATTGCAACGAAAAGAATAAAATACTTAGGAATATTCCTACCTAAAGAAACTAAAGACCTATATATCGAAAAACTATAAAACACTGATGAAAGAAATCAAAGAGGACACTAATAGATGGAGAAATATACCATGCTCATGGGTTGGAAGAATCAATATAGTGAAAATGAGTATACTACCCAAAGCAATCTACAGATTCAATGCAATTCCCATCAAGCTACCAGCAGTATTTTTCACAGAACTAGATCAAATAATCTTAAGATTTGTATGGAAATACAAAAAGCCTTGAATAGCCAAAGCAATCTTGAGAAAGAAAAATGGAACTGGAGGAATCAACTTGCCTGACTTCAGGCTCTACTACAAAGCCACAGTCATTAAGACAGTATGGTGCTGGCACAAAGACAGAAATATAGATCAATGGAACAAAATAGAAAGCCCTGAGATTAACCCACACACCTATGGACACCTTATCTTCGACAAAGGAGGCAAGAATATACAATGGAGTAAAGACAGTCTTTAACAGGTGGTGCTGGGAAAGCTGGACAACCACTTGTAAAAGAATGAAACTAGACCCCTTTCTAACACCATACACAAAAATAAACTCAAAATGGATTAAAGATCTAAATGTAAGACCAGAAACTATAAAACTCCTAGAGGAGAACATAGGCAAAACACTCTCCGACATAAATCACAGCAGGATCCTCTATGATCCAACTCCCAGTATACTGGAAATAAAAGCAAAGACAAACAAATGGGATCTAATTAAAATTAAAAGCTTCTGCACAACAAAGGAAACTACAAGCAAGGTGAAAAGACAGCCTTCTGAATGGGAGAAACAATAGCAAATGAAACAACTGACAAACAACTAATCTCAAAGATATATAAGCAACTTATGCAGCTCAACTCCAGAAAAATAAATGATCCAATAAAAAAAAATGGGCCAAAGAACTAAATAGGCATTTCTCCAAAGAAGACATATGGATGGCTAACAAACACATGAAAAGGTGATTAACATCACTCATTATCAGAGAAATGCAAATCAAGACCACAATGAGGTACCATTTCACACCAGTCAGAATAGCTGCGATCCAAAAGTCTACAAGCAATAAATGCTGGAGAGGATGTGGAGAAAAGGAACCCTCTTACACTGCTGGTGGGAATGCAAACTAGTACAGCCATTATGGAAAACAGTGTGGAGATTCCTTAAAAAATTGCAAATAGAACTGCCTTATGACCCAGCAATCCCACTGCTGGGCATACACACTGAGGAAACCAGAACTGAAAGAGACACATGTACCTCAATGTTCATTGCAGCGCTGTTTATAATAGCCAGGACATGGAAGCAACCTAGATGTCCATCAGCAGATGAATGGATAAGAAAGCTGTGGTACATATACACTATGGAATACTACTCAGCCCTTAAAAAGAATAAATTTGACTCAGTTCTAATGAGATGGATGAAATTGGAACCGGTTATACAGAGTGAACTAAGCCAGAAAGAAAAACACCAATACAGTATACTGACACATATATGGAATTTAGAAGACAGTGGTGATGACCCTATATGTGAGACAACAAAGAGACACAGAGTTATAGAGTGGACTTTTGTACTCTGAGGGAGAGGGATGGGATGGTTTGGGAGAATGGCAATGAAACATGTATATTTTCCTGTAAGAAACGAAGCGCCAATCTATGTTCAATGTAGGATGCAGGATGCATGGGGCTGATGCACAGGATGATTCAAGTAGAGGATGTGGGGTGGGAGGTGGGAGGGGGCTTCGGCATTGGGAGATTGTGTTCACCTATGGCTGATTCGTGTCAATGTATGGCAAAACAAATACAGTATTGTAATTTTTTTAAAAAATAGATAAATAAATAAATTAAAAAAATAAACATATAGAGCTGGAAAATCAAACCAAATCAAGACAAAAAATGTGTCTTAACCCTGCTCCCTCTAACACACATTTTCTTTCCAATAGATATTTTTGAAGTAGTCACACAAATTTAAAATTAGTCAATAATGTTTATCACTGTTTTCACATTAATGAATCAAAATTGATTTTTCTGTTTATAGAAGTCAATGGACCCACCTCTCAGCCTGGTGATACACATAATTTTTACCCTTCAAAAGAAGAAAAAAAAAAAAAGCTTTTGTTAGCTTAGGAGAAGACCACAGATGTATAAGCACTTTCTGACTGTTATGAACAGTAAACTCTGTCTTTATCAGTTCATGTTTTTGACAAAATTTTCTTCTAAGCATTTTTTTTTTTTTTTTTTGCCTCAGGTTGCCTGTTTATAGAAAAGAAAAAAAAAAACATGCAAGGGAACTGTCTTTATGTGTTTAGCTGTCTGTCTTTCCTACATCTCATTTTGGCCTTCACTGTCACATACAATGTGAGCTTTGTATCAGGGACTCTGCTAAAGTTTATAGACAACAGGCAAGAGATGCATCAGTATATCGTGGCTAAAATTATCTGTAAAATGTAAACTTGTTGAAGGCATATAATAACCACAGATCAAAAGATGTCTGCTCCTTATTTCAACATTTTTTGCTTCAGTTCCGTTCAGTTCAGTCTCTCAGTCATGTCTGACTCGTTGTGACCCCATGAACAGCAGCATGCCAGGGCCTCCCTGTCCATCACCAACTTTTGGAGTTCACTCAGATTCACATCCACAGAGTCAGTGATGCCATCCAGTCATGTCATCCTCTATTGTCCCCTTCCCCTCCTGCCCTCAATCCTTCCCAGCATCAGAGTCTTTTCCAATGAGTCAACTCTTTGCATGAGGGGGCCAAAGTACTGGAGTTTCAGCTTTAACATCATTCCTTCCAAAGAAATCCCAGGGATGATCTCCTTCAGAATGGACTGGTTGGATCTCCTTGCAGTCCAAGGGACTCTCAAAAAAAATATTTTTCTAAGTTAATTTCAACTTTTCAATGAAGGTGTAAGAAAAAGTCTATTTTGATTTAGGTCATATTTTCAAACAGAAAAGAATCTGCCTGCAGTGCAGGAGAGCTAGGTTTGATCTGTGGGTAGGGAAGATCCCCTCTAGAAGGGACTGGCTACCCATTCCAGTATTCTTTCTTGGAGATTTCCATGGTGAGCTATAGTCTATAAGGGTGCAAAGAGTCAGACACGACCAGCTGACTAACATTTTAATTTTCACCTTCATATTCCACTACATCTACTCTTCAAGATTGTTATGATTCAGCCCTCAGTCCTGTCTGACTCTTTGCCACCCCATGGATGGTGGCATGGCAGGCTTCCTTGTCCTTTACTATCTCCTGGAATTTGCTCAAACTCACATCTAATGAGTCGATAGTACCATCCAAACATCTCATCTTCTGCTGCCCAGTTCACCTTCTACCTTCAGTCTTTCTCAGCATCAGGGTCTTTTTCAGTTAGTAAGCTCTTCCTATCAGGTAGCCAAAGTGTTGGTGCTTCAGCTTCAGCATCAGTCCTTCCAGTGAGTATTCATGGTTGATTTCCTTAAGATTGATTGATTTGATCTCCTTGCTGTCCAGGAGGTTCTCAAGAGAGCACCAGTTTGAAAACATAAATTCTTCTGTGCTCAACATTCTTTTTTAAAAAAAAAATTAACTTATCTATTTATTTTAATTGGAGACTACTTTAAAATATTGTAAATTGCAAATAGAACTGCCTTATGACCCAGCAATCCCACTGCTGGACATACACACTGAGGAAACCAGAATTGAAAGAGACGCATGTACCCCAATGTTCATTGCAGCATTGTTTATAATAGCCAGGACATGGAAACAACCTAGATGTCCATTAGCAGATGAATGGATAAGAAAGCTGTGGTACATATACACAATGGAGTATTACTCAGCTCTTAAAAAGAATAAATTTGAATCAGTTCTAATGAGATGAATGAAATTGGAGCCGATTATACAGAGTGAAATAAGCCAGAAAGAAAAAACACCAATACAGTATACTGACACATATATATGGAATTTAGAAAGATAGTAATGTTGACCCTGTATGTGAGACAACAAAAGAGACACAGATGTATAGAACGGACTTTTGGCCTCTGAGGGAAAGGGAGGGGGTGGGATGATTTGGGAGAATGGCATTGAAAGATTAATACTATCATGTAAGAAATGAAGCGTCAGTTTATGTTCAATACAGGATACAGGATGCTTGGGACTGGAGCATGGAGATGATCCAGAGAGATGATATGGGGTGAGAAGTGGGAGGGGGTTTCAAGACTGGGAGCTCGTGTACACCTGTGGCTGATTCATGTCAATGTATGGCCAAACCAATACAGTATTATAAAGTAGAATAAAGTAAAAATAAAATTAAAAAAAAATATTGCATTGGTATTTTGCCATACATTGACATGAATCAACCATGGGTGTACATGTGTTACCCATCCTGAACCCCCATCCCACCCTCAGGGTCATCTCAATGCACCAGCTGGGAGCACACTGTCTCATACATCAAACGTGGATTGGTGATCTATTTCACATAAGATAATATACATGTTCCAATAATATTCTCTTAAGTCATCCCATACTCGCCTTCTCCCACAGAGTCCAAAAGTATTTTCTTTACATCTGTGTCTCTTTTGCTGTCTCACTTATAGGGCTATCATTACCATCTTTCTAAATTGCATATATATGCATTAATATACTGTATTGGTGCTTTTCTTTCTGGCTTACTTCACTCTGTATAATATGCTCCAGTTTCATCCACCTCATTAGAACTGATTCAAATGCATTCTTTTAAATAGCTGAGTAATATACCATTGTGTATATGTACCACAGCTTTCTATGTATTTGTCTGCTGATGGACATCTAGGTTGTTTTCCTGTTCTGCCTATTATAAACAGTGCTGTGATGAACATTGTGGTACATGTGTCTCTTTCAATTCTGGTTTCCTCAGTGTGTATGGCCAGTAGTGGGATTTCTGGGTCGTATGGCAGTTCTATGTACAGTTTTTTAAGGAATCTCCACACTGTTCCCCATAGTGGCTGTACTAGATTGCATTCCCACCAAGAGTGTAAGAGGGTTCCCTTGTGCTCAGCCTTCTTTGTGGCAATCTGATGCAAAAAGTGACTCATTTGAAAAGATCCTGATACTGGGACAGGTTGAAGGTGGAAGGAGAAGGAGATGACAGAAGATGAGGTGGTTGGATGGCATCACTGACTCAATGGACATGAGTTTGAATAAGCTCCAGTAGTTGATTATGGACAGGGAGGCCTGGCGTGCTGCAGTCCATGGGGTCGCAGATAAGTAAAATGGTAGGTGTTGCAAGAGGGCATCAGAGGGCAGACACACTGAAACCATACTCATGGAAAACTAGTCAGTCTAATCACACTAGGACCACAGCCTTGTCTAACTCAATGAAACCAAGCCATGCCTGTGGGGCAACCCAAGATGGGCAGGTCATGGTGGAGAGGTCTGACAGAATGTGGTCCACGGGAGAAAGGAAAGGCAAGCCACTTCAATATTCTTGCTTTCAGAAACAGTATGAAAGCAAAATGATAGGATACTGAAAGAGGAACTCCCCAGGTCATTTAGGTGCTCAGTATGCTACTGGAGATCAGTGGAGAAATAACTCCAGAAAGAATGAAGGGATGGAGCCAAACCAAAAAAAATACCCAGTTGTGGTTGTGACTGGTGATAGAAGGAAGATCCTATGCTGTAAAGAACAATATTGCATAGGAACCTGGAATGTCAGGTCCATGAATCAAAGCAAATTGGAAGTGGTCAAACAAGAGATGGCAAGGGTGAATGTCGATATTCTAGGAATCAGCAAACTAAAATGGACTGGAATGGGTAATTTTGACTCAGATGAGTGTTATATCTACTACTGCGGGCAGAAATCCCTCAGAAGAAATGCAGTAGCCATCATGGTCAACAAAAGAGTCCAAAAAGCAGTACTTGGATGCAACCTCAAAACGAGAGTATGATCTCTGTTCATCTCCAAGGCAAACCGTTCAATATCACATTTATCCAAGTCTATGTCCAACCAGTAATGCTGAAGAAGCTGAAGTTGAACAGTTTTATGAAGACCTACAAGACCTTTTAGAACTAACACCCAAAGAAGATGTCCTTTTCATTATAGGGAACTGGACTGCACAAGTAGAAAGTCAAGAAACACCTGGAGTAACAGGCAAATTTGGCCTTGGAATGTGGAATGAAGCAGGGCAAAAACTAATAGAGTTTTGCCAAGAAAATGTATTGATCATAACAAACACCCTCTTCCAACAACACAAGAGAAGACTCTACACATGGACATCACCAGATGGTCAACACCTAAATCAGATTGATTATATTCTATAAAGCCAAAGATGCAGAGGCTCTTGTCAACAAAAACAAGACCAGGAGCTGACTGTGGCTCAGATCATGAACTCCTTATTATCAAATTCAGACTTAAATTGAAGAAAGTAGGGAAAACCACTAGACCATTCAGGTATGACCTAAATCAAATCCTTTATGATTATACAGTGGAAGTGACAAATAGATTTAAGGGTCTAGATCTGATAGAGAGAGTGCCTGATGAACTATGGAATGAGGTTTGTGACATTGTACAGGAGATAGGGATCAAGACCACTCCCAAGGAACAGAAATGCAAAAAGCAAAATGTCTGTCTAGGGAGGCGTTCTAAATCACTGTGAAAAGAAGTGTAAAGCAAAGGAGAGAAGGAAAGATATAAGCATCTGAATGCAGAGTTCCAGAGAATAGCAAGAAGAGACAGGGAAGCCTTCTTCTGTAATCAATGCAAGGAAATAGAGGAAAACAACAGAATGGGAAAGACTAGAGATCTCTTCAAGAATGTTAGAGATACCAAGGGAACATTTCATGCAAAGATGGGCTCGATAAAGGACAGAAATGGTATGGACCTAATAGAAGCAGAAAATATTAAGAAGAGGTGGCAAGAATACACGGAAGAACTGTACAAAAAGATCTTCATGACCCAGATAATCATGATGATGTGATCACTAATCTAGAGCCAGACATCTTGGAATGTGAAGTCAAGTGGGCCTTAGAGAGCATCAGTACAAACAAAGCTAGTGGAGGTGATGAAATTCCAGTTGACCTATTTGAAGTCCTGAAAGATGATACTGTGAAAGTGCTGCACTCAATATGCCAACAAATTTGGAAAACTCAGCAGTGGACACAGGACTTGGAAAGGTCAGTTTTTATTCCAATTCCAAAGAAAGGCAGTGCCAAAGAATGCTCAAACTACCGCACAATTGCACTCATTTCACATGCTAGTAAAGTAATGCTCAAAATTCTCCAAGCCAGGCTGCAGCAATATGTGAACTGTGAACTCCTGATGTTCAAGCAGGTTTTAGAAAAGGCAGAGGAACCAGAGATCGAATTGCCAACATCTGCTGGATCATGGAAAAAGCAAGAGAATTCCAGAAAAACATCTATTTCTGCTTTATTGACTATGCCAAAGCCTTTGACTGTGTGGATCACAATAAACTTTGGAAAGTTCTGAAAGAGATGGGAATAGCAGACCACCTGACCTGCCCCTTGAGAAATCTGTATGTAAGTCAGGAAGCAACAGTTAGAACTGGACATGGAACAACAGACTGGTTCCAAATAGGAAAAAGGGGTACATCAAGGCTGTATATTGTCATCCTGCTTATTTAACTGATATGCAGAGTACATCATGAGAAATGCTGGACTGGAAGAAACACAAGCTGAAATCAAGATTGGTGGAAGAAATATCAATAATCTCAGATATGCAGATGACACCACCCTTATGGCAGAAAGTGAAGAGGATCTAAAAAGCTTCTTGATGAAACTGAAAGAGTAGAGCAAAAATTTGGCTTAAAGCTCAACATTCAGAAAGTGAAGAACATGGCATCCGGTCCCATCACTTCATGGGAAATAGATTGGGATACAGTGGAAACAGTGTCAGACTTTATATTTTTGGGCTCCAAAATGACTGCAAATTATGACTGTAGCCATGAAATTAAAATACGCTTACTCCTTGGAAGAAAAGTTATGACCAACCTAGATAGCATATTCAAAAGCAGAGACATTACTTTGTCGACTAAGATCCGTCTAGTCAAGGCTATGGTTTTTCCTGTGGTCACGTATGGATGTGTGAGTTAGACTGTGAAGAAGGCTTAGCGCTGAAGAATTGATGCTTTTGAACTGTGGTGTTGGAGAAGACTCTTGAGAGTCCCTTGGACTGCAAGGAGATCCATCCGGTCCATTCTGAAGGATATGAACCCTGGAATTTCTTTGGAAGGAATGGTGCTAACGGTGAAACTCCAGTTCTTTGGCCACCTCATGAGAAGAGTTGACTCATTGGAAAAGACTCTGATGCTGGGAGGGATTGTGGGCAAGAGGAGAAGGGGACGACAGAGGATGAGATGGCTGGATGGCATCACTGACTCGATGGACGTGAGTCTGAGTGAACTCCGGGTGGTGGTGATGAATAGGGAGGCCTGGTGTGCTGCGATTCATGAGGTCGCAAAGAGTTGGACACTACTGAGCGACTGAACTGAAATGAACTAAGAGACTGAACTAAACTGACCTGACACGTCTGGAAGTTCTTCAGTCCCATACTGTTGAAATTTTGCTTGAAGTATTTTGAACATTACTTTGAGAGAATGTGAAACCAGTGCAATTGTGCAGCTGTTTCAACACTATTTGACATTGACCTTCTTTGGGATTGGAAGGAAACCTTATCTTTTCCAATCCTGTGGCCGTTGCTGAGTTTTCCAAATTTGTTGGCATAGTGAGTGAAGCACCTTCACAGCATCATCTTTTATTTTGATATTGCTCAACTTGAATTCTATTACCTACGCTATTTTTGTTTGTAGTAATGCTTCATAAGGCCCAATTGACTTCATGCTCCAAGCTGTGTGGCTCTAGGTGAGTGACCACACCATCATGGTTGTTCATAAGACCTTTCCTTCTATAATTCTGTGTATTCTTGCCACCTTTAATATTTTCTGTTTATGTTAGCTCCATATCTTTTCTGACCTTTATTCTGCTCATCTTTGCATGAAATTTTCCCATAGTATCTCTAATTTTCTTAATAGGGAAATAAAGATTCTCTTATTTCTTAAAGAGATATCTAGTTTTTTTCCATTCTGTTCCTTTCTTCCTTTTGTTAGTATTACTTACTTAAGAAAGCTTTCTTATCTCTCCTTGCTGTTCTTTGGAACTCTGCATTCAGATGGATATATCTTTCTTTTCTCCTTGCCTTTACTTCTTTTCATTTCTCAGCTTTTTGTAAGGCCTCTTCAGACAACCATTTTGCCTTTTGCATTTCTTTTGCTTGAGGATGGTTTTGATCACTGCCTCCTGTACAATGTTATGAACCTCTGTCCATAGTTCTTCACACAGTCTATTGGAGTTAATCCCTTGAATCTGTTTGTCACTTTCACTACATAATCATAAGAGATTTGATTGAATGATCTATTGAAGACCTATAAGATCTTCTAGAATTATCACACACAAACACACACAAAAAGATGTTTTTTTCATTATAGGAGACTGTAATGCAAAAGTAGAAAGTCAAGAGATACCTGGAGTAACAGGCACATTTGACCTTGGAATACAAAATGAAGCAGGGCAAAGGCTAACAGAGTATTGCCAAGAGAATTCGCTGGCCATAGCCAACATCCTCTTTCAACAACACAAAAGATGACTCTGTGCATTGATGTCATCAGATGGTCAATACTGAAGTCAGACTGTTTTTATTCTTTGCAGGTGAAGAAGGAGAAGCTCTATACAGTCAGTAAAAAACAAGATCAGAAACTAACTGTGGCTCAAATGATGAACTTCTTATTGCATAATTCATACTTAAATTTAAGAAAGTAGGGAAAACCACTAGGCCATTCAGGTATGAACTAAATCAATTCCCTTCAAGTTAACTGGAGGTTAACTGGACCAGAGAAAGTAGGATCTGATAAGTAACTCTCTGACTCTTCTCTGGTACAGTTTTATTATTAGAGCTTTAACAATTATTTAAGCTATTGTCAATAAACAGAACATATATTATTCTCAGGCAATCTGAATGCTAGCAAAATATAACTTTTAAAATAAATACCTTTAACAGTTCAAAACTAAGGAGAAATAGATTATTTTATGTATTGATAATTATTTTATCTGCTCATATAACAAACAATTATTACTAGTGTTGTGAGCACAAATTATGTATTTTAAAATAGTTGTCTCAACATGAAAATAAATCTTACAGTTTGATACCGAGGTTGATATCCTTCCATCTGTATAAGACATCACATTTTATATTTTCATGTATGTATACCTTCAAAGCCAGCATTCCAGGCTAATATTCTAGGACAGCAGATTAATCTGTCACTCCCTGTGTCCATCTTTTCACTCCAAAGACAACACTGGCCTCACAAACGATTGAGAAAAATATCTAATCACAAACATAAAGTAGTATAGCTATGGCCTAGGCTAATAATTATTGCATCTACATATTAAGTAGGGCACCTGTTTTTATGTAGGAGGATCTCTATCTATTGTATATATTTCTATACAAATTTGAACATAATTGGCTATCAAACAAATAGCAAAGATTATACATGCACAATAATAGAAAAGCGATGGCAAAAATCCAGTTAGTCTTTTCATGCTATACTCATTTGACTGTGTTCCAACAATAATATTTTAAGGAGAATAAAAATTAATACTTATTAAAAAGTACAAAAGTGTCTACCTAACATTTTAACCTTAAACAATTCAAGTAATTGCATTTTTGTAAAAAAAAATAAGATCTCATATATATAAACAAATATGAATTAATATATGAATACAACATATAAGCCTTAGTATAACAAAGCATCCATAATTAAAATTAAAATAAGTCTCTCCTTTATCATCTGTCTTCAGTGCTCAGAAATTCTTGGATCATATCAAAACCAGAAGGTTGCAATGAGAAATCAAGAGAAATGAAAGAATTCAAAATTTGATTCTTGCTTTACATGTTAATATTTATGGTACTTTTAAAATAATTACTACATGTAAAGACAGCAAATCTTGTTATTTTATTTTCTAACAAAGATCTAAAGATGATACAATATTGTAAAGTAATTAACCTCCAATTAAAAATTTTTTTTTAAATTACAATACTGTATTTGTTTTGCCATACATTGACACAAATCAGCCATAGGTGAACACAATCTCCCAGTGCTGAAGCCCCCTCCCACCTCTCACCCCACATCCTCTACTTCAATTAAAATTAAAAAATTATATTTTTAAAAATGTATATAAAGTTTAAAAAAATCGAGTTAAGATGCCAGTTGCCAGCTCACCTGGGAAGATGTGCTTCCCAGGTGATGCAAGTGGTAAAGAAACCACCTGTCAGTGCAGGTTAGATATAAGAGACTGGGGCTGGGTCAGGAAGATACTTTGAAAGAGGGCATGGCAACCCACTTCAGTATTCTTGCCTGGAGAATCCCATGGACAGAAGAACTGGGTGGGTTACAGTTCATGGGATCACACAGAGTTGGACACAACTGAAGTGACTTAGCATGCACACATGCATGATGACAATAATGAATTCCTACGGACAGAAGAACCAGGCAGGCTACAGACCATGAGGTCACGAAGAGTTGGGCCTAAGTACATAGCACAGAGTTATTTTATAAGACTTTTTCAGTTATTACTGTAGTAGAGTTTGGTAGATTTTGAACAAAACTTGTATATTTATTATAAGCAATATATCAAAAATTGTGAGCATTAATAGTTTGATAAATTATGATATAATTTTCAACTAATACATGAATAATGCTTACTTAATATTTTTGTCCCATCAAAAATTTTCTATTAAAATTATGTCTGAAATATATATATAAATCAATAATCCCCAGCTTATGATGATGGAAGTGGCTATTCACATGCAAATAGAGAAATAAAAAGTCAACATTTATCTACATATTTTTCCATCAGTCCATCCAAACAGCCATCCATTCATTTCTTTTAAAATCTATCTATCTTTCTGACTACCTATTTACATTATATCTCATGAGATTTTTCCTTGTATAAATTTGAGTTGTTTTTTTTTTTTTTTTTACCTTATTGTCTAATGACTCAATAAATGTTTGCTGAGTGCTTAATCAGTGCCAGGAATTGAGCCAAGTGGAAGAATATAGGCATAGACAAGATAATCTTGACTTGCACATAGAATCTATTTTAGTGGGAAAATTGTTGCAAAACAAATAATTTTTGATTATGTTGATACAATTGAAACAAAGGAAAACTCCATTGCACTTCCAGGCCAATTCTGCATCATGAAAATATTCCTTTGGCTACTCTAAGGGGAAAGATTGGAGGAAACAAAGTGGATACTACAAAGGTGAGTTTAGGAAGTTCCTTTGATCTTAGCACCCCTTTCCTACTATGTTTCATTACTGATATACACATTTAAAGGACAAAGATGGTCCTGATCTCTTATTAGGCAACAATGGTACTGATGTCTTTGAGCACATTTTTCTGATCCTTTGCCTGATTTCCCAATTTGTTTGTGATCTTAAAGTTCTAATTATTCATTTCCTTATCTCTTTATTCTAAAACATTTTAAGATCTATCTAGTAGAGTGAAAAGTACACACAAAGCAATATTTATTGAATAAGTAAATAGATGGATGAATGTGCTCTTCCTAATGAATTGTACTTTCTAAATCTAAATTCTGCTAGAACTTAGTGCATTTTTGGACACTGATTTTGTTCACTAGGACATTCTCACTAGAATGAGGCTTGTCTGCAACATTAGATTTTACTCTTCCATTAACTATTCTAGATCCCCTTTTCTTACTCAGTCCCTGATGTCTTTTCTGTTCTGCTTTGAGATGCCAAGGTTCCTTGCATTTAAGAAAGCCCAATTCTACAATTTTTGATAGAGGTTATATAACTGTACTTTACTAGCTTATAATGTATTTACATTTTTATAAGTAGAGAAGGAAGTGGCAACTCACTCCAGTATTTTTACTTGAAAAATTCCATGGACAGAGAAGCCTGGTGGGCTATAGTCCATGGGGTCACAAAGAATTGGATACAAGTGAGCATGCACACATACACACTTCTATAAGAAATCACCGTAAAATAATTTTGGTCTGTATACCTATTTATTTATCTATAAAACAGCATTTACTCTACCTTCTCTTCCTAATGATTTGTTTGCCTATGGTTATACACTAAGAAACATTCCTTACATTATATGTGCAAAGTAATTCTTCCAGGGCAACATTATGTATCCTGATTTATTGGTGATTTACATGTGAAATCATCAATATAGAATATATCTCATAAAAAGTGCAAAAATGTTATCAACCTGACACATGGTATGAGCTTGAATAAGAATAATAATGGTGCTGCGTGCTTCTGCATTACTTAAGCTATTCATTCTTACTGTACTCCTATAACTTAAAATAACTATGCTTATTTAAATATAATTTTGCATGATAAATATATTCCTAGATTGTATTATTTATGCCTCTGTTCATAAACATCATTTTAATACATTAGACAGTAAACTTAGGAAAGAATATGTGTATGAAATATCATTTAATTAGTGGCATTTATATATAAGATATCTCTGTGAAATTTAGAGGCTTGTCAGATTCCTCTTCTTTGTCATTTTTTCCCAAGAATTTTACAGAGGAAAATGTGAATAACCTGCCATTCTGTTGGCAGTATTTTAAAATAAATGATTATATGTTTGTGTGTATAAAAGCATACATCTATTAATTTGTATTCTGGTCACCATCCTCACTGTAGTACCTATAGTTCCTAATTTCACTGGATAAGATAATGGTGGAATGAAACTATGGCATTCTTTATATATATTTATATATATATATATATATATATATATATATAGTCCATTTCATAGAGTAACAATATTGTTAGACATGTTTCTGTATTTTATCCAAGAAGTACCTCAAATCTAAACAGAGTCTGTTTTCTAAAAACTATCTCTTTCCAATGACTTTATTCTCAGTAACAATGCTCATGTATTTTTAGAAAAAATAATAAAGCAGAGAGAGGCCCCTTCTCATGCTGTCTATTCTACTCACAGACATAAATATAAAGGATTTGATCTCCTAATATTAAGATAAAAATTGCTATATTCATCAGTATGAGGTGCTAGATATCTCTTGTTCCTCTCCCAGGTATGTCAGATAATGTTTTCCCACACTCTGAAAATTTTGGTGGCCATGAAATTGAGTTGTCAACAAAGCATAAAGGAGAATTATATTTTTAATATTTGAAGTCTGAATCTTTATGAATGGATGAACAATGTAGTACTACTCTCTGGCTTTTTCCTTCTGACATTGAAACCAATAGGTGCTCATATTTTATCTTATATCTGATTCTGAGTACCAGAGTAATAAAATCATGGCTCTCATAGATATATGACATGAACAAGATAAAGAGCTTACAGAGTGAAGTCACTAGAATTTTGAAGTTATTCATTACAGTAGAATTACTTATCCTATTCCAGCTGATAAAAAAATAATTTCAATATTCTCTAATCTCACTTCTTCATATATCAACATGTTTCTTTATGTAACCAGTTCAGTTGCTCAATCGTATCTGACTCTTTGAGACCCCGTAGACTGCAAGACAGGGTTCTCTTTCCATCACCAACTCCTGGAGTTAATTCAAACTCATGCCCAATGAGTCGGTAATGCCACCCAACCACCTCATCCTCTGTCGTCCCCTTCTCCTCCAGCCTTCAATCTTTCCCAGCATCAGGGTCTTTTCAAATGAGTCAGATCTTTGCATCAGGTGGCCAAAGTATTGGAGTTTCAGCTTCAGCATTAGCCCTTCCAATGAGTATTAAGGACTGATTTCCTTTAGAATGGACTGGTTGGATCTCTGTGCAGTCCAAGGGACTCTCAAGAGTCTTCTCCAACACCACAGTTCAAAGCATCAATTCTTTGGTGCTCAATTTTCTTTGTAGTTCAACTCTCATATCTATACATGACTACTGGAGAAAACCAAAGCTTTGACCAGATGGACTTTTGTTGGCAAGTCTGCTTTTTAATAAGCTGTCTAGGTTGGTCATAACTTTTTTTCCAAACAGCAAGAGTCTTTTAATTTCATGTCTGCAGTCACCATCTGCACTGATTTTGGAGCCCAAGAAGATAAAATCTGTCAATGTTTCCATTGTTTCCCCATCTATTTGCCATGAAATGATGGAACCATATGCTATGATCTTAGTTTTCTGAATGTTGAGCTTTAAGCCAACTTTTTCACTCTCCCCTTTCACTTTCATCAAGAGACTCTTTAGTTCTTCACTTTCTGCCATAAGGGTGGTGTCATCTGCGTATCTGAGGTTATTGATATTTCTCCCAGTAATCTTGATTCCAGCTTGTATTTCATCCAGCCTAGCATTTCTCATGATGTATTCTGTATAAAAATTAAATAAACAGGGTGACAATATACAGCCTTGACGTACTCCTTTTCCAATTTGGAACCAGTCTTTCATTCCATGTCCAGTTGAAAATATAAATATCATTAAAAGTCTCTCAAATTCTTACTGCACATGACATATAGTGCTAAGTGATGTGCAGCTATGAAAAAGAAATTTATTATAACCATGCCAGAAGTGTGTCCACTGTTGGACCAAGACTGAAGCCAAGGTGACTTTTCACTCCAACTTCTGTGCACCTGGCATTTTTAGGAACAGTTAAAAAAGGATCTATATTTCTGTTATACTTCAAGATTATAGAGAATACAGTTTTAGTAAATCTGTCTCACATTGAGAAAGGTATGGCATTAAACAAAGCTCATAATTCATCTTGCAAATTTGAAGTGAGTAGTAGAACTAATAAGACAGGATGAATAAAACAAATAAATGAAATATTCAGTTTTTAAAAGAAAATTAACAAGCATTCATACATTTAAAAAGTACTTACAGCTTTATTTTATTTTTTAAAATATAAATTTATTTATTTTAATTGGAGGTTAATTACTTTACAATATTATATTGGTTTTAAATGAACTTTTAAAATATATTCATGAGAAGTTTAAAGATTACTTTAGGATTATGTGAAGAAAATTGTAAGGTTTCAAAAAATATTAGTTGAAAAGGTAAGAAAGAAACAAAGAAAGAAGGAGGGAAGGAGTGAGGATGATGAAAGAAAAAATAAAACATAGTATAGTGTGTGTGTGTGTGTGATACACAAGCAAGAGAAAGAGACAAGGAGAAAGAAAGAGACTAATGAAACAGCTCTAGGAATTAAATTAACTTTCTTAGCTTAGGCAGATTGGGCATATTTTGTTGATATGGTCACTTGCATTAGGTATCAGTTTAATTCACATTCTGTCTTTCATTTTAACCATGTATTGCGTTCTTACCTTTCTACATAGTCTAATAGCCGAGAACAGTGATTTGAAGCAGGAGCATCATGACCTCCTACTGCATAAAGGAAACCATCACATGTGGCCACTCCTACACCCCCTCTCCGCTTACACATTGGAGCACACATATTCCACTTATTTGTGTGAGGATCATAATATTCCATTGAACTCAAACAGGAGCTTCCGTCACGACCGCCAACTGAATACAACCTAGAAACACAATTGAGAAAACATGATTTAGTATTTCCATCTATATGACAAATGGAGGAAAGGAAAATTCCTTGAAAAATAAAATTTCAATCACAACCTGAGCCTCCAATGTGTTAAAAAAATGTTACTTCACATGGAAATTTTTGCTAAAGGTCCTCTATAACTAATTTCCTATACCTGATTCTAATATACTATATACTAGATGAAATTTAAACTAATATAGTTTTCTAACCTCTACTCTTTCTAGAATATTAGATTAAAACTGATTTTACATATGTAATTAAATAATCAATATATTATTTTAGTAAATATCAAGGAATGTTTATTTTAAAACTACTAAGATACTTATCTTCAATTTTTCTTGAAAATGAGGATAATCAGAACAAAATCAATTATTTTACTTGTTCAGCAATTGATTTTTCCAGTATGTAGATCATGCATACTTCTTGTGATCTGTATTCATAGTTTAGAACACTAAATAAATGAAATAATTTATACACATATTGTCATTCTATCTTAATTAGTGTCTATATTAATAGCTAAGGTTTTATCTGGACAGACGAAATGTTATAGGAAAAGAAAGTACAACAATATTAGCCTGAGTAAATATTGCTGAAACTTACTTGATGTAGTTATTTTGTTATTTCATTACTGAGCGCTATGATTGGAACCCAGGAAAATAAATATTACGGCATAAATTTTACTTAAAATACATTCATAAATACAGAAGTAGAAATACATTGTCTATTCCTAATAAAAAATAATTTTTACTTATTTGAGCCTAGTCATGAAGATTGCATCACATTAAGATACAGAGTTGTATTTATTTATTTACCCATTTATTCAGCACATAATTTTGAAGGCTTAGTATATGTCACATACCATCCAAAATTTTGTGAAGGTATCCATGAACAAAGAAGAAAATTCCCTGCATTCAATTCTACTAGAAGGTATACAGCCAAAATACACACTGTAAACATAAAGCAGGAAAGTGGGATTAGGAGTGAAATTGGTGGGAATGGAAATTATAACTGTAAATATCAATTACAATTGAAATATGGTCACAATTTTAAACACCAGAAAAGGTCTAATTGGGAAAATGAAGTTTGTCCAAGAATTTCATGAGAGTAATAGTGGTTGGAGGAGAGTGCAGGAACTTCTAAGAGGGGAAAATTTGAAACCAGCTAAACAGAGGGGGCTGGCAGTCCATGTTGTCATAAAGAGTAGAGCATGACTGAGCCATTAACACTTTCACGTTCAAACAGATGAATACAAAGTTTCCAGTGGCAGCAGAGGCCAGAGCAGCAGGAGCAGAGATTATGGGCAAGATAGCAGATTAGCTGATGGATTCAGGAACAGGGTAATCACATAGATGTTTAGATTTTGTCTATTCTCTAAAACAAATGTAATCATTGACCCTAAGTGAAAGAGGAAGCCATAAGACAATTTTTGAGTAGAAACGGGTTGTGGCTTGATTTTGTTTAAATAAGATTAGATGTCATGAAATATTTGCTTTGCTAGTTAACATTATGAATAATATTGGTAAATAGACTCAATTCTATACTTTGCAGTTTCTAATAAAGCAAATGCATAAAAAGATATTACTTAGTCTTATAAAATAGTTTTAGATCATAGATTTAAAAATTCATCCTCTAGTATCCTTTCTAAGTCTAAAATGTGATCTTTAAAATGATTTTAAATCCTGGAGAATTTTTAAAAGATGTTTATGCTACTCTTAATGCCAGCCATGATGAAATATTTTTGGTTGTCCAAGTGTTCTCTTTATGGATGTAATGTCTCTTTGCTTGATTACTCAAAAGTTGCCTGGCAGCTCTCAGTCTTACAATATGTTGAAATTAACCAATAGGGCCAATTTAAAGAACAAGTATTGGACAGTTTAGCTAGCAAAAGCACCCAGAAGTGAAATGAGTATTCACTTGAAAGTTTTTATCATCTTAAATGCTTTACAAAGTCTGAATTGTATTTCTGTTTCATTTAAATTGAAGATCTAACTCAAAAGAAGTATGCTGTAATACTGAGCTATTATTATTAAAATTTAATTAAATATTGCTTTTGCAGAGATTTTATTTATTGGTAAGTGTCTTCATGAAGGGCACCTAGTATAGTTCTTGGTACATACTTTATATGTAAGAAGTTTCCCGCTTTTCCTTTTCCATTGTTTTAGTGGAAAAATTGACTTCAAGCTACTGTATTTCTTTATACACATTAAAGTAACAAATTATACTATTGATTTATCTGAATCTAGTGTTGCTCAACCAATTAATAAAATCATTCTATACAATAATTTGTCATAGTTTTGACATTATTAAAGAATGTGAACATATACAAATATATAACTAAATTGTATGAAAATGTTGCTGCTTAGTCATTAATTTGTGTCCAACTCTTGTGACTACATGGTCTCTTGCTTGTTAGGCTCCTATGACCTTGGGATTTCCCAGGCAAAAATACTGGAGTGGGTTGCCATTTCTTCTCCAAGGGATCTTCCTGGCCAAGGAACTGAGCCTGCCTCTCTTGCATTGGAAGGCAGATTCTTTACCACTGAGCCACCAGGGAAGCTCATATGAAAATAATGATAATTAAGCATATTGATCACATAATAGAAATCAAATATAGAGCGTATTAGCTTAACCTTATATTTGGAAATAAAATGTAACTTAAAGTTAACAAGTTATAGCATCATTGACCTTTTAGTGTAATCATGTATGTTATAAACCACTATTCATTCAATCTCTCTGTCTTTTATATGAACCCTCTCCTAATAAAACTTAATAATACACAATCTGTACAAAGAAATTTATGTAACATTTCAATAAAAATGACATAATATTTGACAACTTCTCTTGTGAAATAAATATTTGATATACAGTAGCTGTTATTTTCGGAGAAGGCAATGGCACCCCACTCCAGTACTCTAGCCTGGAAAACCCCATGGACAGAGGAGCCTGGTAGGCTGCAGTCCATGGGGTCACTGAGAGTCAGACACGACTGAGCGACTTCACTTTCACTTTTCACTTTCATGCACTGGAGAAGGAAATGGCAACCCACTCCACTATTCTTGCCTGGAGAATCCCAGGGACGGGGAGCCTGATGGGCTGCCGTCTATGGGGTCACACAGAGTCGGACATGACTGAAGCAACTTAGCAGCAGCAGCAGCAGCAGCAGCTATTATTTTATAATTTACTAAAGTCTAACCTAGGTCATCAGTGTTTTATTTCACCTGGTAAAAGTCCATTTTAATGTTCTTTACAGTATTGTGTAGTTCATAGATTAACAATGAAATTAGTTTTGATAATGCAATATAAATTAATAATATTAGGGCAAAACTGCTGGAAAATAATAAATATACTACAGTTTTTCCTTAAAAAATATTTGGAAAAAGAAATGAGAAAATTGTGTAGAAAAGATAACAGTGTCAGTGTGGGCTGCTTTATTGGTGTCTTTATTAAAATCAACAGATGTGTTTCAATACTTGAAAAGATTTTGCAGTTAGAAAAAAGTGTAATGCACACATAAAAATTCATCAGCATTTATCCAAAGTTATCTTTTCAGGTCTCCTCTGAAAATCTATTTAATCATAATTTAGAATGGTTTCCTATTTTAGTTCACTACAATGACAAATTAGATGTTGAGACTATGAAGAGCAGAGAAGAATCTGTTACTAGAAGTAAAGGCACTGACAACATAAAAAGTGACAGCTGACAGTTTCATGGCAAGAAAGGAAACATGACATTTTTAACTTAGAGTTGAACGATGAGTAGAAATTTGTAAGATAAGAAATAGGGAAAAGTGTTACATACAGGGAAAGCATTATATGTAAAGACAAAGGACATGAAAGGTCATAGCACATGATAAATAAAGAGTGGCAAGTATGTCATATTGATGGAACGGATGGTAGTAAACAAGGGGAAAGGAGAGATGGCTGCTAGGATGAAAAGGACTGACTGAAAATGAAGAGCATTTTATGCTGTGCAATGTAGTTGGAATTTCATTCAGAGACACTAACGACAAAAAAAATAGCATTCTCAGGAGACATTAGTGTCACAGATCAGTTTGCTGTTAATATTGATCAGTATGTCCCTCCTTGCATTCAAAAACTGGCAGGTCAAAAACAGCCTTAAGTAAACTCTTCTAGAATTTTGCTGAGAATGAATGAAACTTTCATAACATTTTCCCAAAATTATGTGTTTATTCAGCTTTACAAAAACTTTTACATAAACTTTAGTAAGCAGGTCTTCCTATTTTGAGGTCTAGTTGCCAGGTGCCCATCTCAGTGGCATATATTTTAAATTCTAGTACAGGCATATGTCATTTTATGTATAATTTATGCATTGATTACTTTTGATTGTGCTCCACCTTATTGCATTTTTCAGATATTGCATTTTTTAAAAAACAAAGGTTTTTTTGGTCAATTCTGAATTGTCAAAAAATAATGTTTAAAATTAAGGTGTGTAGATTGTTTGTAAAGACATAATGCCATTTCAAACTTAATAAACTATGGTTTAGTGTAAATTTGCTGACAAAGGCTTATGTAGTCAAAGCTACGGTTTTTCAGTGGTCAGGTTCTGATGTGAGAGTTGTACCATGAAGAAGGCCAAGTGCTGAAGAACTAGTGCTTTTGAACCGTGATTCTGTAGAAGATTTCAGAGTCCTTTGGATAGCAAGAAGATTCAACCAGTCAATCATAAGGGAAACGAACCCTGAATAGTCATTGGAAGGACTGATGCTGAAGCTGAAGCTTCAATACTTTGGCTACCTGATGCGAAGAGTGTCCTCACTGGAAAAGACCTAATGATGGAAAAGACTGAAGGCAAAAAGAAAAAATGGCAGAGGATGAGACGGTTGGATAGCATCACTGACTCAATGGTCATGAACTTGGGCAAACTCTGGGAGATGATGTGGTATAGGGAGACCTGTTGTGCTACAGTCCATGGAGTTGCAAAGAGTCAGGCACAACTTAGCAACTGAACACTAGTGTAAATAAAACTTTCATACGCACTGGGAAACAACAAACAAAAATGTATGACTCCATTTATTGCAATATATGCTTTATTGCAGTGGTCTAAAATCAAATCTGCAATGTCTTTGGGGTATGATTGTCCATACAATATGGCAGTTGGAGGAAATAAATTCTGCATTATTTAAAGATATGGGTTCAAATATAAAGAAGGTTTGCATATATGTTGAGATCCAGGTTGCTTCCAACTTTCAATCTATCATCTGTAAGATGACTTATGCACTAAGCTGTGTGTGACTCTTGCCACACCAAGGACTGTAGCCCACCAGGCTCCTTTGTCCATGGAATTCTCCAAGCAAGAATATTGGCGTGGGTTGCCATTCCTTTCTCTAGGGATCTTCCTGACCCAGGGATCAAACCTGGGTCACCTGCATTGCAGGCAGTTTTTTTTTTTTTTTTTTCTGACAGAACCACTGGGAAAGCTAGGACAGACCCTTTATCAAAAATTGTGAAAAGTCTGAAGTTTTACCCTACCTGAAAGTTAACATATTAACCTATTCAGTGTCATAAATGTTGGTAAAAGGCACAAGATTATGGGACCAGAGAGAAGTGACATAATTTCTCACACACAACAGGCAGGATGAGCTCCCTGTTAATGTGAATTATCCCTGTGCACCCTAGTCCCACAAGGGTAATGCAGAGAGATTCAGATAAATGATGCTTACTTGGAGGGCTTTTTTCACATCTGGAGTTTTTAATTATCATCTTTAAAAGGACTGCCAGCAAACTTGTTACTCTGAAGGACAATGTTGTGTTTATTATTTCAAAGAAAAATCTGCTATCTGTCCCTCAAAAAGACATGACTATCTCCCAAAGCTATTCCATTTACAAATTACCTTGAAAATATGTTGACAAAAAGTTGTCTTTTTTTTTTTTTTTTTGCCTTGAAAATGTGTAACAATATTAAAGCTTTGTGGAGAATTTTATACATTTCCTCTTGTCCTGATGGTAGAATTCTAACTATCACAATAGTTCAGACAGAAAGATAGAGGAGAAGTGCAAGAAGGAAAATAATCCTTTCCTTTAAGAATTCATCTTTTAAGTTGCACAACTCACTTTTTATCTCCTGTTGGCCAGAAATTAGCTACATGAGGATACCTGATTGATCAGGTGCTGGGAACATTTGTCTTTATTTTAGGTGGTCTCCTGCCTAGCTAACAGTGCTGTGCATACTACCATAGTAAAAGGACTGAATGAGTATTAAGAGGCTATTAGAAGCTTCTGTCATAGCACTAGATCCTTTCCAGCCCTGTGTGCCATTGTGGATTCTGCCTTAGGTACCCTGTTATTATATAAGGTAGGTTTCTGTTCATTTTTCTCTCATTAATCAGTTCAGGTACGTCTCCACTAAAAAGTCTTTTGATCCCATTCTGTCTTTTCCCCAGAAATCTGTTATTTATAATCTGTATCCTAGGGAAAGTTATTTAATATGTGGCATATTTTATCACTGGCTTCCCTGGCGGCTCAGATTATAAATAACCTGCCTGGCAATATGAGAGACCCATGTTCAATCCCTGGGTTGGGAAGGTACCCTGGAGAAGGGAATGGCAAGCTAGTCCAGTATTCTTGTATGGAGAGTTTCATGGACACCAGAGCCTGGTGAGCTACAGTTCATGGGGTGGCAAAGAGTCAGACATGACTGAGAGACTAATACACATACACATACTTTATCATAACTCAGTGATACATACATAACTTGAGGGCTGGTTATAGAAACTGTGGGATATAAAACATCTTAGAAATAACCCTAGATCCAGAACTTTGTTTGGTCTTTTGTTTTTCAATTGATGGAGAACTATTTCATCTGACTCCAGGCTTGTCATACTTGCTACCAGAATACTCCTGCATGTGCCTTTTAGTGAGTAATTTCCATGAGAGGTTCTTGAGGAGTGTCTGACAATACAGTGAGAGAGATTTAAGTAAGCTTTCACAAATAGGCTGCATGACTGCTTTTATTCCCACTTGAGACAGGCCTAGATTCTGGGACGCTTTGCTGCAATGTGGTGGTGCTTGCACCTGGATATAGCTTGAGTAACAAAATGTAGAGAAAGTCTATTGGACTAAAAATAACTGCACACATGTACAGTTAGGACAAATGCTGAACATAAGATACAAAACAACCTAACTTGTCATTTTGAAGAGCCTGGAGAAAAGCAGGGTACTGTGCATGCCCCTACTTAAAACTTTGCCTCAAGGGTGGGCAAAATACCTAAGCTGTCCCTCTGGTCCATCCCCTGGACTTGGCCTTACCCTCACTCTGTATAAGGAAAGAGCTGGGACCAAGCTAACAAGGGAATTTATTGTTTATTATTTTTCCCCTCTGCTGCAGCAGGAGCCTCAATAAAGCTTTGAGTGAATTTTTTGTTTGGCTGCTAATCAATTTCTAATAATTGTGGAAGGCCAAGAACCCTGGTTGGTAATGTTGCCAAATGTTGGTATGTGTGGCAAACTCAGGTCTCATACTTTGTTGTGTATTAGTTTACTATAATTTCAAATCCATTTGTTCATCACCAAAAAGCAAAGTTGTTTCCAGAAGAAAAGTTATTTTGATATAACAATGAAGTAAGTTGTGTCTGGTTGTTATCATCTCATCTGTTCTAACTGTAAACAGTAGCTCAGCTGCTGAGGGAACCTATCTGGGGGTTTTTCAGTAAAAACTGGTGGACAAGCAACTACAACAGAGGGAACATTTAGACTATAAATACATAATTTGTGAGAGTTATCCCAGAGTTTCCTCCTGAACCAAGCCAATCTAGCTCTCCAAGGACCTTGAGTATTAATTTCTGTCACAATAAAGGTGACTATTTTATCAGCAGCAGTGAAAAATCAGGCAAGAACCCCAGGAATATCAGCCTGCCCTTTAGTACAAACACCATCAGGGTTCCCTGCAAGGTGCTCTAGCAACTGAAGAACTTTCCATTTTTCACTGCCCATTGGGCATTAGCTCTTGGTTGGCAAAACTGCCCCACTGGGCATTAGTTATTGGCTGGCAAAACTTCTTCCAGAAACCAAAACTCAGAAAGAATATATTTCAACTAAATTCAAACTGTATTTTTATCTTCTTCCCTTGCCTGGATCTATGGTATATTTAATCTAACATGGGTTTGTTATTTATTAGCTTATTAAGAGATATCACCCTGTATGCTATCCATTTGTGAATTTCCTACAGGGATCTTGTGTTTAAAATATTGGTAAAGACAATCTCTGTTCCTGAGCATAATTTGTTGCCCCAAACATAATGGACTTATTTTTATTATAGCAAATGACTAAGGTAAGCCAGAACACTTAACCTTATTTTATTAGAAAGTGGCTATACTTTCTAAAAAAATCTCTGAAGATTATAAACACAGAAATTGATTTAGGTTTATGAGCTACATCCCACAGCCTGATAGAGTTTACTAACTCAAAAGGGACAGAAACAATCACTTCAATTTTATTCCCTCAACGTTTTCTTGCCAAATCTCACTCTATGCCTATCCCAATTCTAAATTTTTTTCTTCTTCTATTTGTTATTCCCCATATTAAAAATGTAAGTTCTCTGAGGGTGGGTTTGATTTATTTTCTTTGATATGTCATCATAGCAAGTATGCATTTGTAATTTTTAATGAATAAAGCAAAGCACTCTTTTCTAATTGAGAAAGAATGATTTACAAATGATACTTGTCAAAGAAAAGGCACCTGTTTAAGTTCCACTGAAATAAGATATTGACAAATTGTAGAGAAAAGTATCAAGCATGTGTCTTAGGAACACAAAAGATGGAAAGATATATATATATATATATATATACATATATACATAATCTAGTTCCCTGTGCTATATGGTAAATCCTTATTGCATATATACATATATACAATATATATATATATATATATATATATATATATACACTTTTTGGCCACACTGTGAATGTGGGATCTTAGTTCCCTGACAAGGGATTGAACCTGTGCCCCTGCACTGGAAGTGCAGAGTCTTAACCACTGGGCAGCCAGGGAAGTCCCTAGAGAAAGATTCTTAAATGAGTAGATTTTAAAAGGGTTCATGGAAAAGGTACAGATTAACAACCTACATGTCCATCAGCAGATGAATGGATAAGAAAGCTGTGGTACATATACACTATGGAATACTACTCAGCCCTTAAAAAGAATAAATTTGACTCAGTTCTAATGAGATGGATGAAATTGGAACCGGTTATACAGAGTGAACTAAGCCAGAAAGAAAAACACCAATACAGTATACTGACACATACATATGGAATTTAGAAGACAGTAATGATGACCCTATATGTGAGACAACAAAGAGACACAGAGGTATAGAGTGGACTTTTGGACTCTGAGGGAGAGGGAAAGGGTGGGATGGTTTGGGAGAATGGCAATGAAACATGTATATTTTCCTGTAAGAAGCGAAGCACCAATATATGTTCAATGCAGGATGCAGGATGCATGGGGCTGATGCACGGGATGATTCAAGTAGAGGATGTGGGGAGGGAGGTGGGAGGGGGCTTCGGCATAGGGAGATTGTGTTCACCTATGGCTGATTCATGTCAATGTATGGGAAAACAAATACAGTATTGTAATTAAAAAAATAAATAAATTTAATTAAAATAAATAAATAAATAAATAAATTAGGTTTTAAATGATGGAGCTATTATAAATGATCTCATTTAAGTTTTATTTAGGTAAGCGTACATTTTTATATATTTTAATGATTTCTTACACTATTCTCAAGTAAAATAAACTAAATCCTATTAGTACCAATCTTGCCACATGGAACTTAATGCATAGAGAGATGTAGAGTTGTGATAGGCTATCAGTCTAGAGAATTTCCAAATGTATCCAATGACCAGATGAAAATATGAGGAGAGAAATTAAGTGGACAGTGGACAGTCACAAATTATTAAGGAAAATATGGAAAGGAAGTTGACACAGATAAATGAGTATTTGAAAATGAAAAAGAGTGTGAGCAATCAAGCAGTTCATTATGCCTGTGATGTAGGGTGTTTCTAAGGCAGATATTTAAGAGTGAAGACTGGAGAGGGAAGGAGAGGTCTACTTCATGAAACCACTGTATTTCAGAATGAGGAGTTAGGCAGTGGCCATCAGACTTTATTTTGGGGGCTCCAAAATCACTGCAGATGGTGACTGCAGCCATGAAATTAAAAGATGCCTACTCCTTGGAAGAAAAGTTATGACCTACCTAGATAGTGTATTGAAAAGCAGAGACATTATTTTGCCAACAAAGGTCCGTCTAGTCAAGGCTATGGTTTTTTCAGTAGTCATGTATGGATGTGAGAGTTGGACTGTGAAGAAGGCTGAGCATCGAAGAATTGGTGCTTTTGAACTGTGGTGTTGGAGAAGACTCTTGAGAGTCCCTTGGACTGCAAGGAGAGCCAATCAGTCTATTCTGAAGAAGATCAGCCCTGGGATTTCTTTGGAAGGAATGATGTTGAAGCTGAAACTCCAGTACTTTGGCCACCTCATGCAAAGAGTTGAATCATTGGAAAGGACTTTGATGCTGGAAGGGACTAAGGGCAGGAGGAGAAGGGGACGACAGAGGATGAGATGGCTGGATGGTATCACTGACTCCATGGACGTGAGTCTGAGTGAACTCCAGGAGTTGGTGATGGACAAGGAGGCCTGGCGTGCTGTGATTCATGGGGTCGCAAAGAGTCGGACATGACTGAGCGACTGAACTGAACTGAACTGATGCTCAAACTGGGAACCGAGGTGAACTGTCTTGAGACAGGCTGGACTTGAGACCCTTGCTACAGTCCTTGTAAAACAGGCTGGGACCTGGGATCCTTTCTTTATTGCAGTGCTTTCACCTGGATGAACATCTCCTCCAGCAACAAAATACGAAGAAACTATAAGGGACTAAAAATAGCATGCCCATTGGGGGCAAATTATTTAAAAAAATACAAAAAGACTAAAACCTAACAAAAACAAGATGTTGGGAACAAAAACAAGGTACTAAACATGCACTCTGCTGCAGCACTACCAGGAGTGAGCAGACCATCTATCTCTCCAACCCAATCCTTGGACTCACCTCTGCCCCATAGTAGGAAATATCTTGCCCCAACTCAGGGAGCAAGCAAGAGAATATCTAGCTTTTGATCCCTATTTCTGCAACAGGAGCCCTAGTAAAGCCTTGCCTGAATTTCCTGCCTGGCTTCTTATCAATTTCTATTGACTATGAAGCCAAGGACCATGATTGGTAATATTCTGTTGCTATATATTATAACTTATCAAATAATCACTTTAAGCCACTGTAATACATCTTAATCAGTCTACTTCTGTTATGAGATTCTAATAATTTTATAAATGATACTTCAGCCAAGAACCATGATTGGTAATATTCTGTTGCTATATATTATAACTTATAATAATATAACTTATCAAATAATCACTTTAAGCCACTGTAATACATCTTAATCAGTCTATTTCTGTTATGAGATTCTAATAATTTTATAAATGATACTTCAGCCAGAGTGATTTTTATAAAATTGAAATACAACCATATTACTGCCCATTTTAAATATTTTATAATATTTTTACCATGGCCAAGTGGCTATATGACATGGAGGCTACCATCATCTCCAATTTTGGGGGACTACTCTTTCTAATTATATTCCAGCCAAACCTAAATTTTCTTCCTTTTGTCTACATTTCACACTCAAGAACTGGACACAGCTTGTTCCTTCTCATTACAATACTTCCTCATTTTCTGCCAATCTGATAAGTTAATCATGTCCCAGCTTAGAAATTATTTCTTTGTAGAGGCAATTCACAAACCTCCTAAACCTATTACCAGCTCTCAGTAAGATCCAGGAAACAAGCTATTTTTTTTTTAATGTGTGAATCTAAGATAATACAATTTTGATAAAATCTGCTTATAATACAGAATAATGAATCTGACTCCATATTAAATGTTTATTTTACTTTAACTTTTGCATGCTATGGCTTTGGCTTTGAGTTCAGAGTGTTTCCCATAGCATGAAATATGCAGGATAGCCAGGCTCTGATCTTTAATGGTATAACACACTCCTGTTAGGCAGGAAGTTAAGCATGAGGAAAGAAGGGTGGCCTAGTGAAAAGGATTCAAGCAGCTATTGAAATCCCATCCCAGACATGTCCAGGAGAGCTCACAAATATACTACAAAAATAACAACAGAGACTTTTTCAACTGCTGCACGTGTACCCTAGGCACACTGTGGATATAAACTAACCACTGGAGCTTCCTCAAGTAACCAATGTAGCTAGGAGCTGGTTAAAGATTCATAAATATTCTATACATGCAGACATCTCTACAGATGAACATGATCAGATGGGCAACACTTAAATCAGATTGACTATATTCTTTGCAGCCAAAGATGGAGAAGCTCTATGCAGTCAGCAAAAACAAGACTGGGAGCTGACTGTTGCTCAGATCATGAACTCGTTATTACCAAATTCAGACTTAAGTTGAAGAAAGTAGGGAAAACCACTAAACCATTCAGGTATGACCTAAATCAAATCCCTTATGATTATACAGGGGAAGTGAGAAATAGATTTAAAGGACTAGATTTCATAGAAAGAGTGCCTGATGTAATATGGACATAGGTTTGGGACACTGTATGGGAGACAAGGATCAAGAACATCCCCAAGAAAAAAAAATGCAAAGAAAACAAAATGACTCTCTGAGGAGGTCTTACAAATAGCTGTGAAAGAAGATAAGTGAAAGGCTAAAGAGAAAAGGAAAGATATATCCATGTGAATTCAGAGTTCCAAAGAATAGCAAGGAGAGAAAAGAACACCTTCCTCAGTGTCCAGTGCAAAGAAATAGAGGAAAACAAAAGGATGGGAAAGACTAGAGATCTCTTCAAGAATATTAGAGATAATATCAAGGGAACATTTCATGTAAAGATGGGCTTAATAAAGAACAGAAATGGTAAGGACCTAACAGAAGCATAAGACACTAAAGAGAGGTGGCAAGAATACACAGAAGAACTGTACAAAAAGATCTTCATGACCCAGATAATCACAATGGTGTGTTAACTCACCTAGAGCCAGACTTCCTGGAATGTGAAGTCAAGTCGGCCTTAGGGAAGCATCATTATGAAGAAAGTTAGTGGAAGTGATGGGATTCCAGTTGAGCTATTTAAAATCCTAAAAGACGATGCTGTGAAAGTGCTGCACTCAATATGCCAGCAAATTTGGAAAACTCAGCAGTGGCCACATGACTGGAAAAGGTCAGTTTTCACTTCAATCCCAAAGAAAAGCAATGCCAAAGAATGCTCAAACTACAACACAATTGCATTCATCTCACATGCTAGTAAAGTAATGCTCAAAATTCTCCAAGCCAGGCTTCAACAGTACATGAACTGTGAACTTCCAGATGTTCAAGCTGGTTTTAGAAAAGGCAGAGGAATCAGAGATCAAATTGCCAACATCCACTGGAACATTGAAAAAGCAAGACAATTTCATAAAAACACCTATTTCTGCTTTACTGACTATGCCAAAACCTTTGCTATGTGGCTCACAATAATCTGTGGAAAATTCTGAAAGAGATGAGAATACCAGACCACCTGACCTGCCTCTTGAGAAATCTGTATGCAGGTCAGAAGCAACAGTTAGAACTGGATATAGAATGACAGACTTGTTGAAAATAGGAAAAGGAATACATCAAGGCTGTATATTGTCACCCTGCTTATTTAACTTATATACAGAGTACATCATGAGAAACACTGGGCTGGAAGAAGCACAAGCTGGAATCAAGATAGCTGGGAGAAATATCAATAACCTCAGATATGCAGATGACACCACCCTTATGGCAGAAAGTGAAGAGGAACTAAAAAGCCTCTTGATGAAAGTGAAAGTGGAGAATGAAAAAGTTGACTTAAAATTCAACATTCAGAAAACTAAGGCATCTGGACCCATCACTTCATATCAAATAGATGGGGAAACAGTGGAAACAGTGGCTGACTTTATTTTTGGGGGCTCCAAAATAATCGCAGATGGTAGTTACAGCCATGAAATTAAAAGATGCTTACTCCTAGGAAGGAACGTTATGACTAACCTAGACAGCATATTAAAAAGCAGATGTTAATTTTCCAGCAAATGTTTGTCTCTTCAGGATGTGGTTTTTCCAGTAGTCATGTATGGATGTGAGAGTTGGACTATAAAGAAAGCTGAGCACTGAAGAATTGATGGTTTTGAGCTGGAGTGCTGGAGAAGACTCTTGACAGTCCCTTGGAATGCAAGGAGGTCCAACTAGTCCTTGCTAAAAGAGATCAGTCCTGAGTGTTCATTGGAATTTGCTGAAATTGAAACTCTAATATTTTGGCCACCTGATGCAAAGAGCTAACTCAATTGAAAAGACCCTGATGCTGGGAAAGATTGAAGGCAGGAGGAGAAGGGGAGGACAGAGGATGAGATTGTTGGATCGAATCACTGACTCAGTGGAGATGAGTTTGAATAAACTCTGGGAGTTGGTGACGAACCAGGAGACCTGGCGTTCTGTGGTCCATTGGGTCATGAAGAGTCAGACTGAGCAACTAAACTGGACTGAATTGAACTGAACTGAACATGCATCTGATTATAGGAGACTGAATTATGGAAGACATGTGCAACAGAGCCTGTTTTTGTATAACTTGCAACTGTCAATCAGCCTTAAGTATATGCCAATTTTCATTTCCTTTCCTGATTGGTGGTGAGTAGAAGCCCTGTTTTGAACAGAGCCCAACCAAGAGAAGGAGACAGGAAGTAAAAAGGAAAGTCAAGTAGTCATCAGGACTCATTCAGGGTTGCCCCACTCCATGTCTTGGAAGATTCTCTATTTGAGCTGTAACTGAGCTGTAACTTGTCTTTTGCTTTAAACTTTAGTCCTTTGTTCCAAATCTTTGCTGTGATGAGGCAAGAATAGAAGAAGATAAATAAACTGACTTGACATTTCCATTCATGTAGAGATAAAAAGTTGCAGAACAGATAATAACATTTGACTTGGAAGTTTACAGGAACATCGTGGCCTGACATCCACGGATAGCTGCAGGAAAAAAGCATGTCAACACTAAGAATTTTGAAACAACAAACCGTACCCCTCCTTCATTTTGCCTTTAAAAATATCTTGCTGAAATCCATCAGGGAATTTAAGGTTTGGGGCTCGGAATGAGCCACCTATCTCCTTGTACAGCCCTGTATTAAACCTTTCTCTCCTCCAAACTCCAACGTTTTGATTTGGCTTCATTGTGCCTTCAGCACATGAACTTGTTTTGTAACATGTATATAGTACAAAATCATTCATAATTTGTGGTTTCATTTTTAAGAAAAATAATATCAAAATTTGAATGCAAAAACAGAAATTGTCTTAGCACCATGTAAGTGACAAGTGTAAGTATGGTGATAGATACTGGACTGTACTGGAAAAACAACAGACATGATTCCTGTTCTCATGCTATTTCAAGGTCAAAAAGATTGCCCAGAAACAGTAGCTTCTTTATTAACATGAGGTTTTGAATGACTGAGTGAATCAGTTTTGCTGTGGTTTATCACGAAAAAAAAAAAAAAAAGGTGTTTTTGTCTGCTTTCTAAATACTTTAGGGACTGTAGCATATATTCATTAAAATTTAAGCCTATTTATGGATGCAATTAGGCAGTATGAGTATCTGTTTTATGACCTAACTCAAAAAGTAAAGAAAAAAAAAAAAAACAGAAAGTCCTTTCAGCTACAAAACAAAACTTGAAAGAACAAAATTAAAGCAAAGAGTAAATAAGAAACAAAAAGAATTAGTACTGTAGACATTATTTGGAGAGTTTGAGGTTTAATATGGTCAACACCCACACCAGAGTGTCTATTCACTGTTTTGTTGTATTTCCTTTATACATCAAGTAAGTCTGGGATGGTGCTGGCCTGAGATGCATATCTACCATTTAGCTCAGTCTGTCTCATTGGAAAACTGACCAAAATGTTTTATAAAGTTGATGTAATGTTGCTCTTGAGTTCACCAGAATATATTAATTTTTAGTGGTGAATCAATGTCATGTTTTTCCACAACAAAGGGTATTATGAAGACTCTAAACTCAAGAGGGCTACTCACTGGCTTTTGTTATCCTTATTTGGGAAAATTATTCAAAATAATGTTCAAAGAAGCAGCAGTCAGGTTAGAATGGCACATTGGTGAAATGTGAGACTAAAACAAGAGGGGAAAAAAAGCTATGTCATTAGGGAGTAAGAGAAAAATAGACTACAGTTAGAGGGTGATATTGAAACAATTTTCTAATATGGGTCTGAAGCAAAGGTCATTTTAGAGTGATCATTTTTTCTTCTGAGTAAAACAGGAAAAGCAACCAGACATTAAGAGATAGTCATTAAACAACAGAATTTTGAGACAATTAAATCATATTCAGGAGAATTAAACAAAATAACCCAAATGAGATATATGTTATTCTGAGTTAAAGGAGAAAGATTATTTGAAGTAAAATCAAAATCATTTCAAATATTTTCTTAAAATGGGATTAAAATTTGGGAAAATAAACAATTAAAACATAAACAATTTTTAGAATAAAAATTTTAAATAATCTCACACTGTGATATTTGATATAAAGAATATTATTAGAGTAAAATAAGACTTTTTGGATATTACATATTGTAGCTGATAAAAAAATACAAGTGAGATGGGGGATAGATGGGCCCCTGAGCTGGACATCTGGTGTGTGTGGTTTTTTTTTTTTTTTGAAAATTTATTTTATTTTATTTTTTAATACTCTATTCTACATTACAATACTGTATTTGTTTTGTGATACATTGACATGAATCAGCCACAGGTGTCCACGATCTCCCAATGCCGAAGCCCCTCCCACCTCCCACCCCATATCATCTCCCTGAATCATCCTGTGCACCAACCCCATGCATCCTGTATCCTGTATTGAACATAGACTGGTGCTTTAAGTGGAATAAAACTCAATCTTTGTTCTCATCCAGACACTCCAAGGAGAAAGCTAGTGGCAAATGCTGAGCTCTGCTAAAGTAGAGATAAGATGCCCATTCCTGAGGTCAAGGAAGACTTCTCTGTCTGCATATGGCACAGGAAGGCTTCTTTGGACTCAAAAAGAGAGTGGGGCCCCACCCAATAAAAAATGTGGACATGCACTCATAGGTCTCTGTGGTGGAATCTATCTTAGAAAAAAAGTTACACATGCATCTTGAGGAAGATCCATGAACCTGTCAGATATGAAGAAAGAAACAAAATAATTGACCAAAGGTAAATAAAGACCTGGAAGGACTGGCCTATATAAGTGATTTACCTTTAAGATTCATCACCTCTTTGCTGCACTCCTCCTTGCTCAGGATGCCAGTACTCCTCTCCAGGTGTGTGTCTTTGCCTAGTTTCTGACTCATTGTGCTCCTCTTCGTTAGCGACTAAGTTCATACCCTTTCTCTCTAATTGTGTATTTCTGCCTAGCTTGTGACTTAAATTGTTTTTCTGTACACTCTCCTATACACTGTGCTGTGTCTCTAATAATAAACTTTGTACCTTTTTTCCTTTTTTTTCCCACAGTTTTTGCCTCTTTGAAACATTCTTGCTTTCAAACGAGGGAAAGATCCAGGGCCACTTTGCTTCTAGCCTCTAGCCTGTGGTGGTCTAGTGGTTAATATTCCCAGTTTTCATCCAAGCTACCTAGGTCCAATCTCTGGGCAGGGAAACAATATCTCAGGAGCACTCACTGTTCTTCTTCCAAGGTATCAAGGACCACACAAAACCACAAATAATGAATTCCTGTGTAGTCGATTTAAAGGGAAGGAAATTGGGTAAACAATTATTATAATGAAATGTAAAAATTTATAAAAATGTTATTCATTAAATATTTTATTTATTAAAATTTTTATCCCATTTTTTCCTGATTAAGTTTGAATATATGATAAAATACACACACATAGATAGGTAGAGATAGGTAGAGAGATGAGAAGACACACATACACACACACACAAAGCACACAGATGTCATTTTAAAGTTTAAAGCCCACTTTAGCTTTCTTGCTTGGAGAATCCCATGGCCAGAGAGAGGTGCCTTGTGGGCTACACAGTCTACGGGCTTGCAAAGAGTCAGACACAGTGAGTAACTAACACTAGATCCTGACCACTAGAACAGGATAAATAATGTATTAAACTTTAAAATGACATCTGTGTGTTTTGTGTGTGCATATGTATGTCTTCTGCTCAAAGATAAAAGTAACAAATGAATAATATAGTGAAGTGCAGATATTTCTCATCTCATGCAAAGTTGCTGTGTGATACCTATTTTCTGAAGGATACAAGAAATGAATCTATTATTATCAATGTAAGTGGTAAGAAAGTCACTAAATGTGCTCTCAAAAATTTTTTTATAATGTATAGATTTGCAAATATAAGATATTTTTAAGAAAAACACTAAGAGAGCATCCCCAGTTGAAGAAAGATAAATATGAGTCCAGAAAGAGAGATATCAAAAAGTATCACATAAAGAAAAATTAAAAAATAGTGTCTGCATTGGCAACAGTAAAATTCACAAACAAAATGGAAAAAATTAAATATGAAATATGAAATCGATTTCCCAAGTTAAGTGGAAAAGAAATAAAATCACTGGGGAGGAAAGGTACTTATGGAAAAGAAATCAGTGCTCAAGACTATACATAACCATTAACATAAATACATACTAAAATGCATATCCCCAAACCAAAGAACTAGAATAATGGAAAAAGAATCAAACAAACAAAAATAATCCTCAGTAGATAAAACCTTCCTCAACTAAAGGAAGGTTTCTTCCTTTAGTGTCTTCCTCCAACTAAAGACATGACAGAGATTGTTCAAATGAATTTCCAAATATTATGTTAAAAGAATGAAAGGCAGCTATCAGGTTATACCCTGGTAAACATTTTAAAATTGGAGAAGAATATGACAGCAGGTAAGCTACTATCTCTCAGCCCCACATTCTCTATTCTGTACTCTGCTTTTTGATGTAGGGGCTGAAACAGTGAACCACTTTTCTGTCTTGCCACCTGGTTCCTTCCCTCTTATAGATGTGACAATGAACAGGTGCTAGAGGGAGATTGAAACATGCTAGAGGAGGAATGGTCTTGCTCTTTTATGTCTGTTTCTGATTCCTGTGAGTGTTTCCCCATCTTTCTTTTTGCATCCAGTTGCATTCAGTTGCCATTAAAAAAATTAATATCAGCCTTATTGAGACTCAGAACTATCAGCAACAGCAGACTGGCACCACCACCTCCTCAGAGCTCCAGATCACAGGCCAAGGAACCCCTCTTTCACATCAGAGATGCTAGTTCTAGCTGAGCAGGGATCTAATCACAAATGTCTGGATTTCAGCTGCACAAGGTTTTTCCTCTGATTTTCTAAATCTTAATAATTGCAACTCCTCTTAATTTTCCAATGCTAGGGACAATAGCTGTTTCCTTTAGTAGGTACATTATGGTATAGTGTTCTCTGAAAGAAAGTGAAGTCACTCAGTCGTGTTTGACTTTTTGTGAGCCCATGGGCTGTAGCCTTCCAGGCTTCTTCTTCTGTGGGATTTTCCAGGCAAGAGTACCAGAGTGGGTTGCCATTTCCTTCTTCAGGGTATCTTCCTGATCCAAGGATCAAACCTGGGTCTTCTGCATTACAGGCAGACACTTTACCCTCTGAGCCAACAGGAAAGTGCATAGTGTTCTTTAGTTAATTTTTATATTTACTTAACACATATTTATATTAGATTATCTTTATTTAGAATAACTGATAAATGATTGTTGTCGTTTCTGTCACTTGACTGTACCTTAACTGATAGAAAAAAATCTCTGTAAGAATGCAAGTCTGAAATTTAAATTTAAAAACATACTAAAGGTGAAAAACTTTAGACTTATCACACATCTGACTAATAATTTTAAAAAATGGCAACAGATTAGTAATCATTGTTTAACTTTAATGATACATGGCTTTGACATTAAACTAGTCAAACCAATTTACAACAAATGTTTGAAGACATAGGAAATTTAATATACATATAAGGTCTAATAAATTATATAATCAACATATCTCCCCTGGAAAATAGTAGTAGTAGTAATATGCTACTACTAATAAAATAAGATGCATTTACCCAGAGAACTCTACAAAGCAAAATGAGAGATAAAATAAAGAAACTCCTCCCATGGAAACAGGAAAAATACTTAAGCATATATTTTAGTCAGAAAAAAATAAACAGATAAGTACATTAAAAAGTGTTCAATCTTCCATGTCCTGGCTATTATAAACAGCGCTGCAATGAACATTGGGGTACATGTGTCTCTTTCAGTTCTGGTTTCCTCAGTGTGTATGCCCAGCTGTGGGATTGCTGGGTCATAAGGCAGTTCTATTTGCAATGTTTTAAGGAATCTCCACACTGTTTTCCATAGTGGCTGTACTAGTTTGCATTCCCACCAGCAGTGTAAGAGGGTTCCCTTTTCTCCACATCCTCTCCAGCATTTATTGCTTGTAGACTTTTGGATCGCAGCCATTCTGACTGGAGAGAAATGGTACCTCATTGTGGTCTTGATTTGCATTTCTCTGATAATGAGTGATGTTGAACATCTTTTCATGTGTTTGTTAGCCATCCGTATGTCTTCTTTGGTGAAATGCCTATTTAGTTCTTTGGCCCATTTTTTTATTGGATCATTTATTTTTCTGGAGTTGAGCTGCATAAGTTGCTTATATATATTTGAGATTAGTTGTTTGTCAGTTGTTTCATTTGCTATTGTTTTCTCCCATTCAGAAGGCTGTCTTTTCACCTTGCTTTTAGTTTCCTTTGTTGTGCAGAAGCTTTTAATTTTAATTAGATCCCATTTGTTTATTTTTGCTTTTATTTCCAGTATACTGGGAGGTGGATCATAGAGGATCCTGCTGTGATTTATGCCAGAGAGTGTTTTGCCTATGTTCTCCTCTAGGAGTTTTATAGTTTCTGGTCTTACATTTAGATCTTTAATCCATTTTGAGTTTATTTTTGTGTACGGTGTTAGAAACAGGTCTAGTTTCATTCTTTTACAAGTGGTTGACCAGTTTTCCCAGCACCACCTATTATACAGAGTGAAGTAAGCCAGAAAGAAAAACACCAATACAGTATACTGACACATATATATGGAATTTAGAAGATAGTAAGGACGACCCTCTATGTGAGACAACAAAAGAGACACAGAGGTGTAGAACGGACTTTTGGACTCTGAGGGAGAGGGAAAAGGTGGGATGGTTTGGGAGAATGGCACTGAAACATGTATACTTTCTAGTAAGAAACGAAGCACCAATCTATGTTCAATGCAGGATGCAGGATGCATGGGGCTGGAGCACAGGATGATTCAGGTAGAGGATGTTGAGTGGGAGGTGGGAGGGGGCTTCGGCATTGGGAGATTGTGTTCACCTGTGGCTGTTTCATGTCAGTGTATGGCAAAACAAATACAGTATTGTAATTAAAAAAATAAATAAATTTTTAAAAAGTGTTCAATCTTAGTCATTAGTTGAATATTATTCACTAGAACAGAGCAAAGCATAAAAGATAAAAACAAGCATTACCAAATCAGTAGGATATGAAGTATCTAGAATACTTACACACTGTTAATACATACATACATTAGGAAAAGCAACTTTAAAATTTATTACAGTTAAACACAAGTGTACTGGATAAACTAGCAATTGTTGTTCCATGTCCAAGCCTAAATTGTGTATGCATGCTCACAAAGGACATATATCTGAAGATGCTCACACCAGCACTATCATTAATAAGCAACAAGTGGAAACTATTAAAATGACAATTTTGTTACACTAAGGCAAAACAAACTACAAGACAATTATTAACACTATTTTGTGAAATTCTGATTTTCAAGACAAAATAAATAAAACTAAACACATGTTAGCAAGTTAATGTTCAAAATCCTGTAAGCTAGGCTTCAGCAGTATGTGAACCTAGAGCTGCCAGATATAAAAGCTGGGTTTAAAAAAGGCAGAAGAAATGGAAATCAAATTGCCAACATCCATTGGATCATAGAAAAAGCAAGGAAATTACAAAAAAAAATCTATTTCTGCTTCACAAAATTATTTGTGTAGATTACAACAAACTGGAAAATTCTTAAAGAGATGGGAATACTAAGCCAACTTACCTGCTTCCTGGAGAAACTTGTATGCAGGACAAGAAACAACAGTTAGAATTGGACATGGAACAACAGATTGGTCCAAAATTGTAAAAGGAGTGCATCAACGCTATATATTGTCACCCTGCTTATTTACTTTCTATGCAGAGCACATCATGTGAAATGCTGGGCTGGATGAATCACTACCTGGAATCAAGATTGCTGAGGTAAACATCAATAGCCTCAGTTAAGAAGATGATACCATTCTAATGACAGAAAGCAAAGAAGAACTAAAGAGCCTCTTAAAGAGGGTGTTAGAGGAGAGTTTAAGAGCTGCCTTAAAACTCAACATTCAAAAACTAAGATCATGGCATCTAGTCCCTCTACTTCATGACAAATAGTTGGGGGAAAAAGTGGAAATAGTGAGAGATTTTATTTTCTTGGGCTCCAAGAAAATCACTGTGGATAGTGGCTGCAGCCATGAAATTAAAAGATGCTTGCTTCTTGGAAGAAAACTTATGACAAATATAGACAGCTTATCAAAACAGAGACATTACTTTGCTGACAGAGGTCTGTTGAGTCAAAGCTATGATTTTTCCATCAGTCACGTATGGATGTTAGAGTTGGACCATAAAGAAAGCTGAGACCATAGAGAAAAATTGTAGTGCTCAAGAAGACTCTTGAGAGTCCCTTGACAGTAAAAAGATCAGACCAGTCAATTTAAAAGGAAATCAACCCTGAATATTCATTGGAAGGACTAACGCTAAAGCTGAAACTCCAATACTTTGGCCACCTGATGCAAAGAGCTGACTCTGGAAAAGACTATTTCTAGGAAAGATTGAGGGCAGTAGGAGAAGGGGAAGACTGAGGATGAGATGTTTGGATGGCATCACAGACTCAATGGACATGAATTTGAGCAAACTTCAGGAGCCAGTAAAGGACAGAGAAGCCTGGTGTCTAAGTCCATGGGGTCTCAATGAGTGAGAGAGAAACTGGACAAGCCAAGTTCAAATTAATGAATAAGAAAACAAGAGGGAAAACCAGTAGAGCTTCATTCAATGCACATATTTGTTTAAAAGAGAAATAGAAACAGAATAATGACACTGAGAAAACCTAAGACAAAATGAATAATAATGTTAACACCTAAATATAAGAAATTAGGAGGATAATAACAGTACAAAAGTAGATATAACAACACGCAATCAATTATTTTATTAATCATAGAATGGGAAGTAATGTAAAACTGCTTTCTTTTAAATATTAGAATCTCAATAAAATATAACTTTTAAATGGAATATATGTGATTATATATATATAATTTTTCTATAATTTGTCATTCTCAAATATTTACTTTTCATGTTTGTAAAAACATAGCAGATATATTATAGAAAGCCTCTCAATCTATAAGAAAAGCTTCACATCATCATGGAAAATGTTAGGAAATTGATTTTCAAAATGATTAGTCCATGTACACCAACAGATTAAAAATAAACTTTAGAATGCAGCAAAATATTAAATGAATAATTTAAAAAGGATGAGTTGGTTTTATTCTGTGCATATAATAATGATTTACAATCATGATATTTAAATTACCATATAATAGAAAAAATAAGAAAACATTTTAAGAAAATTTAATAAAACTTTATATCAAACATGATTTTTAAGTAAAAATTCCATTAATGAAATTATAGATAAGATTTGGCCCTAAAAATCACTTGATATAAGTATCCCAAATAACAATTACTGCTACACAGACACCAAAGTTTTAAAGTTTTCCCAATTAAAAGACAGTTAAGGTCACCTGATATCGATATTTATGTTGCTATTCTAAAAATAAAAGGCAAAAGAATTCATTAAAAAGAAGATAAGGCGTACATATTAAAAAAAATCATTTGCATTTAGTTTACCATGTTTATCTTCCTAGAAAATCTATCATTATAAATGGAAATATATATATATTTTGAATATATTTATAAATTGAAAAATAATATAACTGACATGTGCAGTTTAGTAAGGTGGTTACTATAAACATAAATACTTAAACTTTCTTCTCTACTGCACTATTAAATGCATAATTAATGCATAAAATTATGTAAACCAAAATATAATATCTGCGATATTCAAAATACAAACAAATGTGAATAAAGCTCAGAAAGAATAATATTAATCCTATACTCAAATTAAAACCACGAAACTACATTGGGTCTTCCCAGGTGGAACACTGGTAAAGAATTCACCTGTCAATGCAGGAGATTCAAGAGAGGTGAATTCTATCTCTGGGTTGGGAAGATCCCTTGAAGTAGGAAATGACAACCCACTCCAGTATTCTTGTCTGGAAAATTCCATGGACAGAAGAGTCTGGCAGGCTACAGCCCATAGGGGTCACAAAGAGTAGGACAAAGGTGAGTGACAGAGCATAAACACATGCACAACATAAATACAGACTAATTTTTAGAGATAAAAGTAAAGTTGTAAAATCAAATGAAAAGATTTCAAATGTGTAGATCTAACATTTTCTCTAATTACTCTGGAAATATTTATTTCTAGGCAAATTCCTAAATGGATTCTCAGGAAGTATATGTGACAGTAAGAACATAATTTTAAGATGTTAGTGATCAGGCATGTGTGGCTCTGTGACCTCATGGACTCTAGCCCATCAGGCTCCTCTGTCCATGGAATTCTCCAGGCAAGAATATTGGAGTGGGAAGCCATTCCCTTCTCCAGAGAATCTTCCCACTCCAGGTATCAGACATGAGTCTCTTGCATTGTAGGCATGTTCTTTACCATTTTACCAATGGACCTTTACAGTTGCAAGCAGATTCTTTACCAGGAAGTCCTAATTTTAAGTGCACAATAAACCTAAATGAAAACTGAATCCTAAGGCTGAGGAAATCACAGATTGATAAATACATAAATATAAAATTTGAGAGTCCAAAATATGTGGAATTAAAATCATAAATGGGCATAATATGTTAATATTGATGAAAGTAGAAAATATTGCTATATATTCTATAATACATATACACAAATCTGATGAAATAGGATGAGTAATTTAATCAAACAGCCTCACACTAATAAAAACATTTTGCATTTAAAACAATTACTTTTCAAAGCAAATCATGATATTAGGTTACCGGTCAGGATGCAAGACATTTTTGCGTGATACTATTGAAAAAGCATTTTGGTGAATCCTACAAAAAATAGGGCTCCCCAAGTGGTGCTAGTGCTGAAGAATTGGCCTGCCAATGCAAGAGACATAAGAGATATCAGTTCGATTCCTGAGTAGGGAAAATACCTTAGAGAAGGGAATGGTAGCCCACTCCAGTATTTTTGCCTGGAGAACCGCATGGACAGAGGAGTCTGGTGGGCTACTGTTCCTTGGGGGTCACAAAGAGTTGGACATGACTAAAGTGACAGCATGCATGCATGCATCAAAGACAAAGTTTAAATTAAAATAGTCCTTTGAAGCTAGAAAATATTTCAGTCTCTATTGTCTTGAAATTCACTGTGTAGAAATTCTTCCTAAGGATATAGTTAGGGAGGTACCCAAAAGTTTATATCTAATGGTATTCAATGTATCTTTTCGTGTATAATATCTAAATTTGGGGATTGTTTTAGACACACATCACTGTAGATATGTGTTTTAGATATATTTAGATATTTTGGATCAGAGAAGGTGATGGCAACCCACTCCAGTACTCTTGCATGGCAAATACCATGGACAGAGGAGCCTGGTAGTCTGCAGTGTATGGGGTCTCTAGGAGTCAGACACGACTGAGCGACTTCACTTTCACTTTTCACTTTCATGCACTGAAGAAGGAAATGGTTACCCACTCCAGTATTCTTGCCTGGAGGATCCCAGGGATGGGGAAGCTGTCTATGGGGTAGCACAGAGTTGGGCACAATTGAAGCGATTTAGCAGCAGCAGCAGCAGCAGCAGATATTTTGGATATTAAAAGTCAGTGATGTCGCTCAGTCGCGTCTGACTCTTAGTGACCCCACAGACTGTAGCCTACTAAGCTCCTCAGTCCATGGGATTTTCCAGGCAAGAGTCCAGGAGTGGGTTGCCATTTCCTTCTCCAGGGGATCTTCGCGACCCAGGGATCGAACCCGGGTCTCCCGCATTGTAGGCAGATGCTTTACCATCTGAGCTATTCAGGAAGCCCAGTCAGAGACTAGTGTAAATAATTTATAAGCAGAAAACTCAATTAAAGACAACTGAGAGATCGAAATGAGGAGTTCTTACACCCTATGATAATAGCAGAGCCCAAAAGGAAGAAAGGCTTCCCACCTGCCAATGCGGGAGATTCAAGAGATAAGGGTTCCATCCTTGAGTTAGGAAGATGCCCTGAAGTAGGAAATTGGCAACCAGATCCATTATTCTTGCCTGGAGAATCCCATAAACAGAGAAGCCTGGCAAGCTACAGTCCATGTGGTCGCAAAGAGTTAGACATTACTCTATACACACACAAACACATACACAACAGACTCTTCTTTTTCATGAAAACGACTAAGCCAGGGAAAAAACACTTTGTTTACTCTAACCTTCCCAACTTCCTTTTTCTCTATAAAAGCTTTCTCTTCCACTTACCCTTTGGGACATGCATATGTTCACCAAATTGCAATTCTGTGCTAATTCTAAATAAACCTGCCTTTGCCAGAGTCATATTTGGCAGTCTGCTTATTTCAGATCAGTACTAGTTACTTAAATTTATATTGTTTACTTACATTTATCACGTTTTGTGTGTTTCTGTGGGAATTTTTTGGCATAAAATAAATGATTATGTAGCCATTAAAATGTGAATTTCCTAGAGTTTTTAAAGCCAAAGAGTGCATGTATGTACAATTTAGCTGAGGGAAGCAGTTTATTTATATTTTAACAGTGGGATATATTAATAACTTTATAGATACTCATATATATTTAGGAAAAATTTGTCAAAGGTAATTAAATTCTCAACAGTTATTACTTAATTGGATGTATAATTCTTTCAACACTTATTCAGTAAATAGATTGAATGTGCATTATGCCTAAGGATACAATAATGAATGTTGCAGACAGATATAAAGATTTATTGACCATGTATACCTAGTAAAAATAGAGAACAATAGCATATGTAATTTTATGAACCAAAAACAATTTGGGATAGTGTGCAGGGTGGTCTATTTTAAATAAGAATAAGAGTAAATAACTGTCTATGTGGACAGATTTTTGAGATGAAATTTGAGCAATGTTAAAAGGCCAAGCATGTGAAGATTGTAAGGAATAGCATTTAGGAAAAAAACAAAAAAGAGTACAGTCAAAAGCATTGAGTGGAATTAGATTTGCTGTATTTGAAGCAAAGATGAAAGGACAATTTGGCTGATGTATTGAGAAAAAAATGTAGAGTAGGAAGAAACAAGATCCAGTGGATGATTTTAGGTAGAAATAGGCATTGTATTCTAATTTTAAAATGTTTTTGAAGAGAACTGATATGTTACCTGTATTTGTAAAGCAGCTCTGGCTGCATTAGCAAATGGACTTTAGGGGGAAGAGAAGGAAGGAGACTGGAAACTTCTGCTATAGTTCATGTCAGAAGTGTTATTATCTTTGTTTAGGGCAGAGTTTCTCAGGTAGTGAGAGAGAGTGCATTTTGCCACCCCAGAGGATATATTAGGCAATATTTGGAGATTTCTTTTGGTTATCATATTGCGCAGGTGGGTATAGCTGGTATCTAGTGGAGAGAAGCCAGTCTGCTGCTAAACATTGTACATGCACAGGGCAGAGCCTCACACCCAACAAAGACTTATCTGACTCAAAATATCAACAGTGTTGAGTTTGAAAATCCCTGACTTAGTGTGATAGGAATGGAAAAGGAGAAAAGTAGAGATTGACAAAATCAGGCAAAAAATATTAAGTATCAAATTTTTAGTAGTCTTTCAAAAGGCTCTTCAGACTATTTCATCAGAAATGGTAAACTATGCAGTTCACATAATTTTCATGAAATATATTTAATACCTTTAAACAAGCAATTAAGATTAAGAAATTTGAGGATTTTTGTTATATTTTGTCTTCTTCTTCTTCTTCTTCTTTTTTTTTTTTTTTGCTCTTCTTAATTTTTATTTTATGTTGGAGTTCAATCCCTGAGTCAGGAAGATCCCATAGAGAAGGAAATGGCAATCCACTTCGTTATTCTTTCCTGGGAAATCCCATGGACAGAGGAGCTTGGTGGGCTACAGTCCGTGGTGTCTCAAAAGAGTCAGAAACAATTTAGCGACTACATAACAACAATAGTTAGCAATATTAGTTTCAGGTATGAAAGAAAGTGATTCACTTAGGCACATACATGTATCTTCTTTTCAAATTCTTTTCCCATTTAGATTATTACAGAGTATTGAGTAGAATTCCTTATTCTATATTTTTTTGGGGTTTGGGGGTTTTGGTCATTTCTGTTATTTTCATTTGGTTTTTAATTTATGAGAAGTGATAATCGGAAAAATACACAGTCTTGAACTGTCAATAATCCATGAAGACTAAAATTTAAAAAAAAAATGAAACTTAAAATTTAAAAAAGTTTTTTCAAAGCAGTTTGCTAAATGTTATTTTAAAAGAACATTCACTCAAAATCTTTTTCAGATTAAAAAAAGAAAGAAAGAAAGAAGGTCTACTCACTTGCCATTCAATGCTGCCACCCCAACTGTGCTACGGGCAATTGACATGCTAGCTACAAATGTCCACTGCTGACTCTGAGGATCCCACCTCTCCACTGTGTTCAGATAACTCCAGCCATCATGGCCTCCCACAGCATAGATAGGGCCTTCCAGTACAGTCACACCTGCAGTAAACGAAAGATAAAAAGTGAATGAACCATGACACAGTGAAGTTCTCAAATCAAATTAACAGTAAAAACTGTTATTTAGCTGTTATGTCATTCAGAATAGCCTCTATCAGTTAACAAACAATTTCACTGAGGTCGAAACTAATCACTATTAATTGAACCATTTCATTCACATGAAAGCATAAAGGAATTCATCCAAATATTATGACCTAGATGCTTTATAAAGGAAAAAATATATTTTCTTATATGATCATATGAAGTTTAAAATCTAAAAGTCAGAGATGATGCATCTTATGCCTCTACTTTTGAAGACTGTTTTTACACTGCAATTTAAAGTACTTTTTTTTTTTCACATTCAGCAAAACTGCATTAAACAGTGTAATATAATTAGTTTGAATTTCAGGCTCGGGTCCTCTAAGTTTTGACTCCCTGTCATGACATAAAAAATGTATCTAAACCTTAGAGAATACAATGTCTCTTTTCTTATAAGCTGAAATTATTAAACACAAGAAATTAAATTATTTATGAGTCATCAATAAATGATATATACAAATTTTACACGTTTTTTTTTTCCTGTCAATTTACTTCTATATTAGGTGAATTTTCTTCAATGTTAAATAATCACTAAGTATTTAAATATTATGTTTATATTTACTGAGGTGGTCTCATTATCTATTCGGGGAATTCTGGTGAATTTTCCACAAGTTTCAAAGCACAATATCTGATTGTTAAGAACTCTGAATTATCTGTGATTCTTACCCTATTTCCTAGCTGAACAAGTTAAACTGCCCCAAAAGTATGTATATTGAGAGAAGACACAAGGCTCCTGGGTCATAGAAGAAAGATAGTTATTACCATAACAATGGCAATAGTCAGAGTATCAACATTTTTTTTTTTTTAATCAGTTCTCCAAGTCCCAATTTTCCAGTCTTGGTTATGCCAAGAGAACTTTAACATCTCTTTCATGTTGACCAGACTTGAGACAGGATTCTCCTGTCTCTAGAATCCTGACCTCACTTTCCTTAAAGCACTTACTTTAAACAACTTGTAATTGCAAATTGCAAGGTTTCTGTCCCTTTGAGAAGTTAGTCTTTTTAAAAGCCTATTACCAGTGTTATAGCCGCATACTTTCTTTCTCAATAAACTAGGAATATAATCAGCAAGAAAGTTAGTGTTTTTACCTCCCATTTTCTGTGCAAGAGTAAGAGCTTAACTTCAACTGACACATTGCTTCAAGTTATAAGTCTACCTCTTGTTTTGAAGACAGTAAATTCAATTTACCTTTGTTTAAATAAGGCCAATTTGCGAACATAGACTACCTATGATCCACCCATGCATTACAGCTCTCAGAAACTCCCTCCTCCCCTTTGTTTTAATGGAGGTGCATTCAGCGTCAATTCTGGTCACTTTTCCTTATTGCAATAGTATTGAATAAAATCTTCATTGTCTGATTATCTATTATCGCTTTTTTTTTTTTTTTTGCTTTGACAGTAGTTCGATGAAATCTAAGCATTAAATAGATTGTAAGTTAATTTGAAGTTGGAAGCAAATTAATATATAATGGACAACAAACTTATATACCCATTGCTCCAGAAGGAGACATTCTCTTCATGCTTTTAAGTATGATTTTCTTTTACTGTGGAGAAATGAACTATCTTTATCTTACTAGTCTTTCTGTCATAAAAATTTAGGGAGGGAAGTCACTGTCTTATTTAAAAGTTGTGCAAAAATGTGAAAGACTCATGGAGAATTGTATTTCAACACAGATGTGAAAGTGAAATGATACTTTTAATCTGTTCATGGATTCATTAACTTATTCAACTAATGTTTATTGAATGTCTACTATTAGGAATTTTCTTATTGCCAAAGTTCCAAGAACATATAGGTGAATAAGAAAAAGTCCCTGCCCTCATTGAACTTACATAGTCATTAAATACTTAACTAAAATGGAATAAGTGTTACAGAACCCAGGGGTTTGTCTGCTTGCTGCTCAGAAGCCATCAAAAAGGCTAGGTTGGTGGAAAGTCTGGTTTATTTGAACGTCAGCAACCAAGGGACAGGGTGAGAAGGACACGTGCCTGTCCAAGTAGCCTACTACCCCCATTTTCACAAGAGCTTTTATAGTGGAAGGAGGGAGTTATTTGCTGAATCACCACAGTCAGTTTTGACTGCAGTCTTGAAGTTGGTCACCAGTGGTCTGACCAGCATCATTTTGATTGCTTTAAATATAGTTAGTCTTCAATTCCAGGGTTGTTCTGTTGCATTTCTTGAGGCCAATTCTCAGAACTGTGGCAGTTTATGTCATGACTACAGTCTGGTCATCATGAAGTTCAATTCTCCACCTGATGGAGGTTTCAGTATTTCTAAAACAGCTCAAAGATATGGTTCATAATATTACCTATAGCCCTCCAGAAGGAGCTAAATGTTTTTATGTTTAATGACTACAATATTTTTATTGGTCTCCTTTGATTGTTTTCCCTTGTTTTGCATGTTTTCACTTATCTGATTAAACTTATTATTTGACAAAAGTGAGGCTGAGGACATGGGAGGGATCAAGGACCATAGGGTCCTGCTTCATTTCATAAATACATTATTCACAGCAGCAAAGTCTTGAGTGGCTCCAGTATCAATTATAAGAAAAAAAGGACAAAGGAGACAGAGGAAATGTTCAGAAGGGTTGGGAGGATTTTTCAGAAGCTTCTGGTATTTGAAAATTATGAGTGAAGAATGTTTCTAGGAGGATGGGTAAATTATTTACTTGCCTATTTCTTACCAAGTCCAAGTTTATACTGGATATGGAAAGAGAGAACTTGCTGTTGACTTTGAAAGTAGGTTCCATACCAGTACTATCAGTTCAGTTTCATTTATTTTCTCAGTCGTGTCTGACTCTTTGTGACTCCATGAACCACAGCACTCCAGGCTTCCCTGTCCATCACCAACTCCCAGAGTCTACTCAAATCCATGTCCATTGAGTCAGTGATGCCATCCAAACATCTCATCCTCTGATGTCCCCTTCTCCTCCTGCCCCTAATCCCTCTCAGCATCAGGATCTTTTCCAATGAGTCAGCTCTTTGCATGAAGTGGCCAAAGTACTGGAGTTTCCGCTTCAACATCAGTCCCTCCAGTGAACACCCAGGATTGATCTCCTTTAGGATGGACTAGTTGGATCTCTTTGGAATTCAAGAGACCCTCAAGAGTCTTCTCCACCACCATTAAAAGCATCAATTCTTTGGCTCTCAGCTTTCTTCACAGTCAAATTTTCACATCCATACATGTCCACTGGAAAAACCGTAGCCTTGACTACACAGACCTTTGTTGACAAAGTAATGTCTCTGCTTTTCAATATGCTGATGAAGTCAGTCATAACTTTCCTCCAAAAGAGTAAGCATCTTTTAATTTCATGGCTGAAATCATCACCTGCAGTGATTTTGGAGCCCAGAAAAATAATGTCAGCCACTGTTTCCACTGTTTCCCCATCTATTTCCCATGAAATGATGGGACCAGATGCCATGATATTAGTTTTTGCATGTTGAGCTTTAAGCAAACATTTTCACTCTCCTCTTTCACCTTCATCAAAAGGCTTTTTAGTTCTTCTTCACTTTCTGCCATAAGGGTGGTGTCATCTTTATCTGAGGTTATTGATATTTCTCTCGGCAATCTTGATTCCAGCTTGTGTTTCTTCCAGCCCAATGTTTCTCATGATGTACTCTACATATAGGTTAAATAAGCACAGTGACAATATACAGCCTTTACGTACTCATTTTCCTATTTAGAATCAGTCTGTTGTTCCATGTCCTGTTCTAACTGTTGTGTTTTGACCTGCACACAGATTTCTCAAGAGGCAGGTCAGATGGTCTGATATTCCCATTTCTTTCAAAATTTTCCACAGTTTATTGTGATCCATACAATCAAAGGCTTTGGTATAGTCAATAAAGGAGAAATAGACGCTTTTCTGGAACTTGTTTGCTTTTTTGATGATCCAGCAATGTTGGCAATTTGATCTTTGTTTCCTCTGCCTTTTCTAAAACCAGCTTGAAATCTGGAAGTTCATGGTTGACACATTGCTGAAGCCTAGCTTGGAGAATTTTAAGCTTTACTTTACTAGCGTGTGAGATGAGTGCAATTGTGTGGTAGTTTGAGCATTCTTTGGCGTTGTGTTTCTTAGGGATTGGAATGAAAACTGATGTTTTCCAGTCTGTGGCCACTGCTGAATTTTCCAGATTTGCTGGCATATTAAGTGCAGCACTTTCACAGCATCATCTTCCAGGATTTGAAATAGCTCAACTAGAATTCCATCACTTCCACTATCTTTGTTCATAGTGATGCTTCCTAAGGTCCATTTGACTTCACATTCCAGGGTGTCTGGTTCTAGGTGAGTAATCACACCATTGTGATTATCTGGGTCATGAAGATCCTTTTGTACAGTTATTCTATGTATTGTTGCCACCTCTTCTTAATATCTTCTGCTTCTGTTAGGTCCCTGCCATTTCTATCCTTTATTGAGCCCATCTTTGCATGAAATATTCCTTTGGTATCTCTAATTTTCTTGAAGAGATCTCTAGTCTTTCCCGTTCTATTGATTTCCTCTGTTTCTTTGCACTGATTGCTGAGGAAGGCTTTCTTATCTCTCCTTTCTATTCTTTGGAACTCTGCATTCAAATGGGTATATCTTTCCTTTTCTACTTTGCTTTTTGCTTCCCTTCTTTTCACAGCTATTTATAAGGCCTTCTCAGACAGCCATTCTGCTTTTATGCATTTTACTATACAAGTTTTAATTTGTCTGGTGACTATTTATTCAGTTATGTACTCTATAAAAATACTTAATCTGTGATGGTTTTAATTTTTAGGTTATAGTAAGTTCGCTACATATGACCCTTCAAGTTCATATGTATGAACTTGCCTGGGAAGTATTCTTGCCTGGGAAAGAATCCTGTAGCCTGCCAGGAATTTTGTATTTTATATTGCTGTTTAGTTGCTCAGTAATGTTCAACTTTTTTGCAACCCTATGGGCAAAGGAGGAATTTTATAGAAGAGGATATATGAAGGTCCTATAAGCATATAAACTGTTTGATATAGCTGGTAATCAGAATAATCAGGATATAAAAATAAAACATCTTTTAGAGAAAGTTTTTATAAACCATATTTTACTACTTTTAAAATTTTAAAAGTGTTTTAATATCAAAAACTCTGATAAATATTAGAACAGAAATTTTTATGATGAAATTGTCACTTAAGTACTACTTTGGAAAGAAATTTAACAATGTTTTGAGAAAGTATTATGATCTAGTTTTTATAAAATTTTAAATACTTTATAATATTTTAATGGGGAATATACACAATAAGCATACAAATATAATTGAATTATTTTATATATTAAAATTCTTTAATTAATCAAGGTATTTTTAGTGAGAATATCAGGGCTAGGTGTAAGAAAAAAATATTGTGCTTTCTCCTTTTCAAGTTATGAAAAGGAGATTGTGATTCATTTATAACATTGGGAAAATTCATTCAGGTTGTTAGGTGAGCTCCTCATTTATTATTTTCCATTGCATATACTATTACATTGTAGGAATAAGCAACTTTTGTAGGTCCATTTCTTCAGTATCATAAATGTTGATAGAAACAGCAGAAGATATTTGTTGGCAACATTGACAATAGAGGGTAATTGTCTGAGTTCAAATTTGATTCTGTTTCTACCAGTTGTGTGACAATGAAAAAAAAATCCCTTAATTCCTGCATCTCAGTATACTTATCCTTTAAGAGTGCCTCAGTTCAGTTTAGTCGTTCAGTCGTATCTGACTCTTTGCAACCCCATGGACTGCAGCATTCCTGGCTTCCATGTCTATCACCATCTCTTGGAGCTTGCTCAGATTCAAGTCCATGGAACTGGTGATGCCATCTTATGTCATCCCCTTCTCCTCCTGCCTATAATCTTTCCCAGCATCAGGGTCTTTCCCAGTGAGTCAGTTCTTCACATCAGATGGCCAAAGTATTGGAGTTTCAGATTCAGCATCAATTCTTCCAGTGTTTATTGAGGACTGATCTTTAGGATTGATTAGTTTGATCTCCTTTCAGTCCAAAGGACTCTCAAGAGTCTTCTTCAACACCACATTTCAAAACCATCCATTCTTTGATGCTCAGCTTTCTTTATAGTCCAACTCTCACATCCATACATGACTACTGGAAAAACCATAGCTTTGACTAGATGGACCTTTGTCAGCAAAGTAATATCTCTCTTTATAATATGCTGTCTAGGTTCGTCATAGCTTTTCTTCCAAGGAACAAGCATCTTTTAATTTCATGATTACAGTCACCATCTACAGTAATTTTGGAGTGCAAGAAAATGAAGTCTGTCACTGTTTCCATTGTTTCCCCATCTATTTGTCAGGAAGTAATGGGACCAGATGAAATGATCTTCATTTTCTGAATACTGAGTGTTAAGACAACTTTTTCATTCTCCCCTTTCACCTTCATCAAGACACTCTTTAGTTTTTCCTCACTTTCTGCCATAAGGGTGGCGTCATCTGTGTATTGTTGATATTTCTCCCAGCAATCTTGATTCCAGCTTGTGCTTCACCCCAGCCAGCATTTCACGTGATGTACTTTGTATATAAGTAAAACAAACAGGATGTCAATATAGCTTTGACATAGTATTATTACCTCTGAAAATTCTGCAATATAATATTAGAAATTTTTGTGTAATTTTTCTTCAATATAGTTCAATGAAGGCATCAATCCATTACTAAGTGTCAGGTAAAACATCACAAGTTAAAGCTGAACACTTTCCATATGGGCTTTAGAGCACAGATAAATGCAATGGATATTAATGTCTTTAAATATAAAGAGTTATCTTGGGGGCAGGCATTTTGACAGATTACTCCTGGAAAAAGTTTAGCTTAAAAGTAAAATTTACTGCTTATATAATTTATCTCAAAATATTTGTTTTGCTATTTTTATATTAATGCAACTGATATATTAATTTGTTCTCTTGAGAAATAAATCATCTGTCAATGTTACTATTATCTGTTCAAAATATTTGCTAACTTTATTCTAAACTCTCAGTCCTTCCAATTTAAAGAGAATATACATTCTAATCATGAAAAATAATGAAAACCTTAAAGTATTTTTTAGTATTGTTTAATTTTTATATATTTACCATTATTTACATATTTAAAAATCATGAAACTGTGAAATATGAGATTTCTTTTTGCCTAGGTAGAGAAATTTATTTTTAAATGAATAATAATGCATTTAAATTTCTTTTAACTTAATCATTGATTTGAATAAATATTCCTTAATGGAAGTCACAGAATATATCTAACTCATCAGTGGCTTCATAATACGCATATGACTTTCTGAGCACAACTTATTTTTATTTTATTTTCTAAATTATTTTTTTATAATCATCGCCGAAGTTATAGTATCATCTAGTAAATATTTATAACTAACCATTGAAAGTGAAAGTGAAGTCGCTCAGTCCTGTACAACTATTTGTGATCCCGTGGACTGTACCCCACAAAGCTCCTCTGTCCATGGGATTCTCCGGGCAAGAGTACTGTAGTGGGTTGCCATTTCCTTCTCCAGGGGATCTTCCTGACCCAGGGATCGAATGCAGGTCTCCCCCACTGCAGGCAGACTCTTTAACCTCTGAGCCACCAGGGAACTCTCTAACTAACCATCAGAGAGAATTAATTCTGCTATAATTATATACTTTTACTTCAAGAGCAATGAACCACTAAGCAATAGCTCATAAGAATGAACATTTTACAGTTGCTCTGTGAAAAGAATTAAACAAACACAATAACAAAAAATCTCTTCTGTAATAAAGAATAGGGAAATAGATAAGTAAGCATATATTTTACCCACATTACTCTGTAAAATCTCAAAATATTAAATGCCTCTATTTATATATTCATAGAAAGAGAGAAAAGACACAGGGAGAGAAAAAAAAAAGACTGTGAAATTTTTCCCAATGTTATAAATGTATATAATTATGCAATTTTTACTGTTGTTCAGTCAAGAAGTTGTGTCTGACTCTCCTGTGATCCCATGGTCTGAAAAACCATGCCAGACTTCTCTGCCCTTGGAACTTTCCAGGAAGGAATACTGGGGTGGGTTTCCATTTCCTTCTTCAAATATGTACAATCAGTTCAGTTCAGTTCAGTCACTCAGTCATGTCCGACTCTTTGAGACTCCATGAATCGCAGCACGCCAGGCCTCCCTGTCCATCACCAACTCCTGGAGTTCATTCAGATTCACGTTCATCGAGTCAGTGATGCTGTCTAGCCATCTCATCCTCTGTTGTCCCCTTCTTCTGCCCCCAAACCCTCCCACCATCAAAGTCTTTTCCAATGAGTCAACTCTTCACGTGAGGTGGCCAAAGTACTGGAGTTTCAGCTTTAGCATCATCCTTTCCAAAGAAATCCCAGGGCTGATCTCCTTCAAAATGGATTGGTTGGATCTCCTTGCAGTCCAAGGGACTCTCAAGAGTCTTCTACAATACCACAGTTGAAAACCATCAATTCTTCGGCATTCAACTTTCTTCACAGTCCAACTCTCACATCATACGTGACTACTGGAAAAAACATACCCTCTCTATAAATATCTTTCTCTATATAATTATTATGTAAAATACACATTGGTTAATGCAAATATATTTTTAAAATGTTGGCCACAGGTGGAATAAGATGGACTAAGTTACTAGAGATATTTTACATGCATTCTTACAAAATCAATTAGGGTTAAAATATTATTTTTCTTGATCCACAAGCAAAGAAAAAAAAACACAATTTGTACTGATGTATTTCACTCTTTCCTTCACTGAGATAGTGATTATCAGTCTTGGTTGGCCACTGAAATAATTTAAAAACTTTCAAAAAAAGATATTAGTGTCTGAATTAAAGATATTCTGATTTCACTGTACTGGGCTTAAGTCTAAACACAGGTATGCTTAAAAATTTTTAAACATACGTGTGATTCTTATGGAGAAGGCAATGGCAACTCCATCCAGTACTCTTGCCTGGAAAATCCCATGGACAGAGGAGCCTGGTAGGCTGCAGTCCATGGGGTTGCTAAGAGTCAGACACGACTTCATTTTCACTTTTCACCTTTATGCATTGGAGAAGGAAATGGCAACCCACTCCAGTGTTCTTGCCTGGAGAATCCCAGGGATGGGGGGGCCTGGTGGGCTGCCCTCTATGGGACTGCACAGAGTCAGACATGACTGAAGTGACTTAGCAGTAGCAGCAGCAGTAATTCTTATCTGCAGTCAAGATTGAGAGTGACTGCCACATTAGAAAATGACTACTGTACTAGCACTATGGCAGAATGTCTCTCAACAATAATATGCCAAGCTTTCAAGTTTCTTAAGATCTTTCATTCATGTCTTGTGTATGTGTGTACATGTTTATTTTATGTAGGTATTTGAAACTGAAGTTGTCATAGAAGTTTAGCAGTCAGCTAATAACAATTTCATTGTTATACAAGTCCATTCTCTGGATTTACTCACCACCCAAACAGTGACCATGACAGTGACAGTGCAAGTCACCTAGTTGTGTCTGAATCTTTGCAAATCAATGGAATTGAAATTCACTAGGCCAGAATATTGGAGTGGATAGCCTTTCCTTTCTCCAGGGGATCTTCCCAACCCAGGGGATCGATCCTAGGTCTCTCACAATGAAGGTGGATTCTTTACCAGCTGAGCCACAAAGGAAGCCCAAGAATACTGGAATGGGTAGCTTTTCCCTTCTCCAAGGTATCTTCCCAGCCCAGTAATTGAACTAGGGTCTCCTGTATTGCAGGCAGATTGTTTGCCAACTGAGCTATCACGGAAGCCCATCACCCAAACATCTTTCCAATAATTATGGTACAGCTTCTGTAAGACATATCTGCAGTGTACAGTGGGTGGGGAAAGGAGAGGTGTACATCAAATGGGTACTAACAGTACCAGTCTACATGATGAAAGGAATGAATCTTGTCCAAAGTGAACAAGTCATGATTAGGGAAAGATTAGGATTCATCAGAGGTGAGAAATTCTTAAAAGAAAGAACATTGGAGTAAAGGCTTTACAGCAGGAAGAAGCAGACTGTGTCCAAGGAGCTGCAAGACCAATATGACAAGAAAACTGGAGAATTAAAAACAGGCAGTATACATTAAAGTTGAAGAATAAAAGAACTATACATCATGGGGCTCTGTTTACAAATAAGTTTTTTTTTTTTTTTTTAATCCTAAGATAACTGTGAAGCTACCAAAATGTTTAAATCAGAGATGTGATAAAACCATACTTTTTTTTTTTTTTATTGTACATCATACTAAATGTGGTATGGAGAAATTAGAATGTTTGAGTCCATGTCAGTGGTATGTAAGAGAGATTACATAGTCCTGTAGTAATGTGGCAGAAATCAATATTAGAAAAAAGAGAAAGACTCAGGAATACTTTCAAATACTGAGGATGCATTTATAAATCTCTTTTGTTATACCCCTCCTTCAATTATTTCATCAACACATTCTTTTAAATATATATTCCAGTTATGTGAAATACTTCTCTCTTGTGCTTCAATTAACTGATCTGTGTACTTGAGCTAGTTATTGTACCTAACATATAGGGCTGTTTCAAGTTCATTACTTAATGAACTAATATATGCAAAGCACTTAGAGAAACATCTGAAACATTTTTAATTACTCCAAAATCACTGCAGATAGTGACTTCAGTCATGAAATTAAAAAAACTTACTCCCTGGAAGGAAAGTTATGACCAACCTAGATAGCATGTTGAAAAGCAGAGGCATTACTTTGCTGACAAAGGTCCATCTAGTCAAGGCTATGGTTTTTCCACTGGCCATGTATGGTGAGAGTTGGACTGTGAAGAAAGCTGAGTGTTGAAAAATTGATGCTTTGGAACTGTGGTGTTGTAGAAGACTCTTGAGAGTCCTTTGGACTGCAAGGAAATCCAACCAGTCCATTCTGAAGGAGGTCAGCCCTGGGATTTCTTTGGAAGGAATGATGCTAAAGCTGAAACACCAGTACTTTGACCATCTCATGTGAAGAGTTGACTCATTGGAAAAGACTCTGATGCTGGGAGGGATTGAGGGCAGGAGGAAAAGGGGACGACAAAGGATGAGATGGCTGGATGACATCACTGACTTGATGGATGTGAGTCTGAGTGAACTCCGGGAGATGGTGATGGACCGGGAGGCCTGGTGTGCTGCGATTCATGGGGTCACAGAGAGTCAGACACGACTGAGCGACTGAACTAAACTGAAGTATTCAATTTGATTAAGATAATGACAGCAATACAATCCGACCTTTGGTTTTCTAATCAAACTTCAACCTGTATTGTCATTTTAGGGGAAATGGAAGAAGTCTTACGAAGGAGCAAGCTAAAAATTTAAGTATACTCCAGTGTGACACATTGCCTCTACTTTTGAGGGTTCCATCTATATTTGATTCATTGAGGCAATTTAAAGTTATGATACAAAATCTTCCATACAAAATGTCCTCTCTAAGTATTTTGCTAAATAAATATACTTTTTTATCTTATGAAAAGCCAAATAATGATTTATTATAATCGTAGTTATTATTTTAAATAATATTGCTTAAAAATTGTTTCATTTTCCATTTTAGTTACCTGTTGTCAATCAAAAAATATTAAATAGAAAATTCTAAAATTAAACCATTCCTAAGTTGTAAATTGTGTGCCATTTTGAGGAACATGATAAAATCTCATGCCATTCCACCCTGTCCTTCCTGAGATCCCTAAAGATAACATAGCCTTCTTCTGACATCCAACCACCAACATCCTTGTGACTCAATGGACTGCTTTTACATGTAAGAAATGCAATTGTAATAGATTTCGAAGTGCTACTTTTCAAATTCCAGCTTTCCTTTACTATGCATTATTGACTTTTAAAGCAAAAATTGTGATTAAGATAAAATAGAGAAGTAATGCAGAGACCATGAATTGCAATTGCATGATCAGAGACGTTATCACAAGAGATAAGTGAAGAATTAGGATGTAAAGGTTGACAAACACAGACACGACACAAGACAGCGTGTGTGTGTGCTCACTTGCTTCAGTCATGTCCTACTCTTTGCAACCTCTATGGACTGCAGCCTGCCAGGCTTCTCTGTCCATTGGATTCTTCCAGCAAGAATACTGGAGTGGGTTGCCATGTCCTCCTCCAGGGAATATTCCTGACTCAGCATCTCCTGCATTTTGGACATATTCTTTTTGCTGAGCCACCAGGGAAGCCTGCCAGACAATCTAACTGAAGTGAACTATCTGAGCCAAACAGAAACAAAAAACAGGTTAAGTATAAAAAGAGTGAATACTTCTTCTTTTTCTTTTAGTTGTTGTATCAACTATAAAAATATTCTACTCATAATTGACTACTTCATGTTTGGAGAAGAATTTGAGAGTCCTTTGGACTGCAAGGAGATCCAACCAGTCTATCCTAAAGGAGATCAGTCCTGGGTGTTCTTTGGAAGGACTGATGGTAAAGCTGAAACTCCAATACTTTGGCCACCTCATGCAAAGAGTTGACTCATTGGAAAAGACTCTGATGCTGGGAGGAATTGGGGGTAGGAAGAGAAGGGTATGAAAGAGGATGAGATGGCTGGATTGCATCACTGAATCGATAGACGTGAGTTTAAGTGAACTCTGGGAGTTAGTGATGGACAGGGAGGCCTGGTGTGCTGCAATTCATGGGGTCGCAAAGAGTTGGCTACAACTAAGCAACTGAACTGAAATGAACTGAACTGTCCATATCCACCATGGAACTTGTGCCAAGACCACACTTGTTATTGACCACTCTGACACTGATTGTATGTGACAGTATTAGTTGCTCAGTTGTGTCCAACTCTTCGCAGCCCAGTGGAATGCAGCCTGGCAGACTCCGTTGTCCATGGAATTTTTCAGGCAAGAATATTGGAGTGAGTTGCTATTTCCTCCTCCAGGGGTTCTTCCTAACCCAAGGTTCAAACTTGAATCTCCTGGTATTGCAGATTTATCTTTAGGTTTATGTTTGGACCTGGCCAAATTTAAAACTGAATCTACTGATAATATAGTCATAAATTATTCAAATCAGTATTTGCTTCATTGTTAGTGAAGTTTTAAAGACTATACCAATCCTCTGATATGAAATAGGGAAAAGAATCAAAAGCAATAGGAAAGACACATCCAGTGAAAACAAAAGAAGCGTATTAAAGCTTGCACTAGAATATTTTCTTAGTGTCAGAAAGACAAGCTTATCAGTATTTTTTCATGCTGGCCTATACCAAGGTATGCCAATGATGTTAAGTGCCATATTCTTCTTCTTTTTTTTTTTTTTAAAAAATACTTCATTTCTATAATTATAATACTCAATAAAGTAATTATTTTAAAATAATCATTTCAAAAATATCAGATGACATTTCTGACCTTCAGAAATTAATGTAAAATCAAGAATAAGGAGTCCATAAGTGAAGAATTATGGACAGCTGATTAGTTTTATCTATGTTGCTTTGCTTTTAAACAGAGTGGAGGCAGGACATCATTTCAGATATGTATGTAAGACTGTTTACAGTCTTTAATAAGATGTGTGAAATGAGCAGAAATAATTTTTTCTGATAATAATATCACTGTAATTATTGGTGTAATAATTAGTGTTTCATCTATGTGACATGTATTTTATCTTCCATGACTCTCATGTTTCATACTGTAAAAGGCCTTCCTCTACGGTAGCATATCAAATTTTTACCCATCATTAAAATCTCCACTCAGTTATCTACAGAAAATTTCCCTCTTACTTATAAAGTTTCTGGCTTAAATCTCAACATTCAAACAATGAAGATCATGGCATCTAGTCCCATAAATTCATGGCAAATAGATAGAATGGGAACAGTGACTTTATTTTGGGGGTTCCAAATTCATTGTAGGTGGTGACTGCAGCCATGAAATTAATAGATGCTTGCTCCTTGGAAGAAAAGCTATCTCTAAATTAGTGTGTTAAAAAGTAGAGACATTTCTTTGGTGACAAAGGTCTGTATGGTTTTTCCAGTAATCATGTACAGAAGTGAGAGTTGGACAATAAAAAGTCTGAGTGCTAAAGAATTCATGCCTCAATCTGTGGTGCTGGAGAAGACTCTTAAAAGTCTCATGGACTACAAGCAGATCAAACCATTCCATTCTAAAGGATATCAGTCCTGAATATTCACTGGAAGGACTGATGCTGAAGCTGAAGCTCCAGTATATTGGCCATCTGATGAGAAAAACTGACTCATTGGAAAAGACCCTAAAGCTGAGAAAAATAGAAGGCAAAAGGAGAAGGGAACTACAGAAGGTGAGATGGTTGGATGGCATCAGTGGCTCTCAGTATTTGTGAATTTGAGCAAGCTCCAGGAGATAGTGATGGAAAGAGAAGCTTGGTGTGCTGTAGTTTATGCAATCACAAAGAGTCAGATATGACTGAGTGATTGAAAAACACAACAAGTTGCAAATAATGTAACCATGATTTACCAGCTTTTAAAAATGTTTGTATTTATTTCCAGATAGTATTAAAGTAATTTAGGATTTGTATCTGAGAATATACAATCTTTGTTAAAGTAACATTTTTTTTTCTGATTAATTATTACATCTCACAGAGCATCTACAACTGTGATATGGCTTTTATGAACACTCAATAAAAGAGTTTTGCTAGGAGACTGAGTGTATAAAGTATAAGGGAATAAAGAAAGAAGGAAATATCTGATTAATTATGCAAAAACTAAGGCCTAAATAACAAATTCATTTTCTTCAGTGGTTTGAAATGCAGTATGATACTATGAATACCTAATGGCATAGAAAGTATTGTGTAGTAATCTGAAAGAAAATTAAGATATAAAACTTTAGGAAAATACCTTCTCTGAGAAAATTATACTGATTCTTGATCACATTAAATTTTAAGGTACAAATACTGAAACATTAGACAAATGTTAATTATTTCAGTTCATTTTAGTTCAGTTGTTCAATCTTGTCCAACTCTTTGTGACCCAATGAACTGAAGCACTCCAGGCCTCCCTGTCTATCACCAACTCCCAGAGCCTACCCTAACTCATGTTTATTGAGTTAGTGATGCCATCCATCCAACCATCTGATCCTCTGTCTTCCCCTTCTCCCAGCCTCATTCTTTCCAAGAATCAGGGTCTTTTCAAAAAGTCCTCTCTTATCATCAGGTGGCCATGGTATTGGAGTTTCAGCTTCAACATCAGTCCTTCCAAAGAACATTCAAGACTGATCTTTTAGGATGGACTGGTTGGATCTCCTTGCAGTTCAAGGGACTCTCAAGAGTTTTCCCCAATACGACAGTTCCAAAGTATCAATTCTTTGATGCTCAGCTCTCTTTATACTTCAACTCTCACATCCATACATGACTACTGGAAAACCATAGCCTTGACTACACAGATCTTTGTTGACAAAGTAATGTCTATGCTTTTTAATATGCTATCTAGGTTGGTCATAACTTTCCTTCCAAGGAGTAAACATCTTTAATTCATGGCTGGAGGCACCATCTGCAGTGATTTTGGAGTCCCTGAAATAAAGTCAGCCACTGTTTCCACTCTATCCCCATCTATTTGCCATGAAGTGATGGGATCTGATATCATGATCTTAGTTTTCTGAATGTTGACTTTTAACCCAATAATTTCATTCTTTTTCATGTTCATCAAGAGGCTCTTTAGTTTTTCTTACCTTTCTGCCATAAGGATGGTGTCATCTGCATATCTGAGGTTATTTATATTTCTCCCGGCAATCTTGATTCCAGCTTGTGTTTCTTCCAGCTCAGCCTTTCTCATGATATACTCTACATATAAGTTAAATAAGCAGGGTGAAAATATACAGCCTTGGTGTACTCTTTTTCCTATTTGGAACCAGTCTGTTATTCCATGTCCAGTTCTAACTGGTGCTTCCTGACCTGCATACAGGTTTCTAAAGAGGCATGTCAGGTGGTCTGGTATTCCCATCTCTTGAAGAATTTTCCACAGTTAATTGTGATCCACACAATCAAAGACTTTGACATAGTCAATAAAGCAGAAATAGATGTTTTTCTGGAACTCACTTGCTTTTTGATGATCCAGCAGATGTTGACAATTTGATTGCTGGTTCCTTTGCCTTTTCTAACACCAGCTTAAACATCTGGAAGTTCACGAGCCTGGCTTGGAAAAATTTTGAGCATTACTTTATAAGTGTGAGAGATGAGTGGAATCATTCAGTAGTTTGAGCATTCTTTTGCATTGTATTTCTTTGGGATTGGAATGAAAACTGACTTTTTCCAGTCCTGTGACCACTGCTGAGTTTTCCAAATCTGTCCGGCGTATTGAGTGCAGCACTTTCACAGCATCATCTTTCAGGATTTGAAATGGCTCAACTGGAATTCCGTCACCTCCACTAGCTTTGTTCATAATGATGCTTTCTAAGGCCCACTTTACCTCACATTCCAGGTTATCTGGTTCTAGAAGAGTGATTACACCATCATGATTATCTGGGTTCTTGAAGATCTTTTTGTATAGTTCTTCTGTGTATTCTTGCCACCTCTTCTTAATATCTTCTGCTTCTATTAGGTCTATACCATTTCTGTCCTTTATTGAGCCCATCTTTGCATGAAATATTCCCTTGGTATCTCTAATTTTCTTGAAGAAATCTCTAGTCTTTCCTCTTTTATTGTTTTCCTCTATCTCTGCATTGGTTGCTGAGGAAGGCTTTCTTATCTCTCCTTGCTATTCTTTGGAACTCTACATTCAAATGGGTATATCTTTCCTTTACTCTTTGCTTTTCACTTCTCTTCTTTTCACAGCTATTTGTAAGGCCTCTTCAGACAGCCATTTTGACTTTTTGCATTTCTTTTTCTTAGGGATGGTCTTGATCCCTGTCTCCTGTACAATGTCAAAACCTCCGTCCACAGTTCATCAGGCACTCCGTCTATCAGATCTAGTCCCTTAAGTCTATTGCTCACTTCCACTGTATAATTGTAGGAGATTTGATTTAGGTCATACCTGAATGGTCTAGTGGTTTTCCCCACTTTCTTCAATTTAAGTTTGAATTTGGCAATAAGGAGTTCATGGTCTGATCCACAGTCAGCTCCCGGTCTTTTTTTTTTTTTTTTTTTTGGTGATTGTATAGAGTTTCTCCATCTTTGGCTGCAGAGAATATAATCAATCTGATTTTGGTGTTGACCATCTGGTGATGTCCATGTGTAGAGTCTTCTCTTGTGTTGTGGATGAAGGTCTTTGCTATGATCAGTGCATTCTCTTGGCATAACATTATTAGCCTTTGCCCTACTTCATTTTGTATTCCAAGGCCAAGTTTGCCTATTACTCCAGGTGTTTCTTGACTTCCTTCTTTTGTGTTCTAGTCCTCTATAATGAAAAGGACATCTTCTTTTATGTTAGTTCTAAAAGATCTTGTAAGTCTTCATAGAACTGTTCAACTTCAGCTTCTTCAGCATTACTGGTCAGGGCATAGACTTGGATTACCATGATGTTGAATGATTTGCCTTGGAAACGAACAGAGATCATTCTTTCGTTTTTGAGACTGGATCCAAGTACTGCATTTTGGACTCTTTTGTTGAATATGATGGCTACTCCATTACTTCTGAGGGATTCCTGCCCACAGTACTAGATATAATGGTCATTTAATTTAAATTCACTCATTCCAGTCCATCTTAGCTTGCGGATTCCTAAAATGTCGATGTTCACTCTTTCCATCTCCTATTTGACAAATTCCAATTTGCCTTGATTAATGGACCTAACATTCAGGGTTTCTATGCAATATTGCTCTTTACAGCATTGGACCTTGTTTCTATCATCACTCACATATACAACTGGGTGTTGTTTTTGCTTTTGCTCTATCCCTTCATTTTTTCTGGAGTTATTTCTCCACTGATCTCCAGTAGCATGTTGGGCACCTACTGACCTGGGGAGTTCCTGTTTCAGTGTCCTATATGTTTGCTTTTTCATACTGTTCATGGGGTTCCCAAGGCAAGACTACTGAAGTGGCTTGTCATTCCCATCTCCAATGGATCACATTCTGCCAGATGGATGACCCATCCATCTTGGGTGGCCCCACACGGCATGGCTTAGTTTCATTGAGTTAGACAAGGTCAGGGGCAGTGGTCAAGAGGAGTTACCCTGCTTCCAAGGTAAGGAGCAGTGGCTGCGCTTTGCTGAAGCATCCATGAAGAGATACCTCACGTTCAAGGTAAGAGAAACCCAAGCAAAATGGTAGGCACTGAGAGAGGGCATCAGAGGGCAGACAGTGAAACCACAAGTACAGTCAACTAGCCAATCTGATCAAATGGACCACACCTTGTTAATTATTTAATTAATGTTTACAGAATAAACTTCCAAAATATTGAGTAAAATCACTAAAAATTAGAACTAAATATGTAAGGACATTATTTTGATTACAGAGAGTAAAAGAAAATTTTTATATTTTTAAAACTGAGAAATGCTTATTTTTCTCATTTCCCAGATACAGAATCTGACTTATTATCAAAGAAAAGTGAAAAAGAAGAGTAATTTCCACATTAAAAAAAAAAGTAGTTGGAAAATAAATATTTCAAGTCAATATATTTTGAATTAAATGAGAATCATATAATGTTTCACTGATCATTTTAGGCAATTACAAAAATGCTCAAACTATCACACAATTGCACTCATCTTACATGCTAGTGAAGTAATGCTCAAAATTCTCCAAGCCAGGCTTCAACAGTACGTGAACTGTGATTTTCCAGATGTTCAACCTGGATTTAGAAAAGCAGAGGAACCAGAGATCAAATTGCCAACATCCGTTGGATCATTGAAAAAGCAAGAGAGTTCTAGAAAAACATCTATTTCTGCTTTATACACTATGCCAAAGCCTCTGACTGTGTGGATCACAACAAAATGTGGAAAATTCTGAAAGAGATGGGAATAACAGACCACTTGACCTGCCTCTTGAGAAATCTGTATGCAGATGAGGAAGCAACAGTTACAACTGGACATGGAACAACAGACTGGTTCCAAATTAGGAAAGGACTACATCAAGGCTATATATTGTCACCCTGCTTATTTAACTTCTATGCAGAGTACATCATGAGAAATGCTGGGCTGGGTGAAGCACAAGCTGAAATCGAGATTGCCGGGAGAAATATCAATAACCTCAGATATGCAGGTGAGCCCACCCTTATGGCAGAAAGCTAAGAAGAACTAAAGAGCCTCTTGATGAAAGTGAAAAAGGAGAGTGAAAATATTGGGTTAAAATTCAACATTCAGAAAACTAAGATCATGGCATCTGGTCCCATAAACTTCATGGCAAATAGATGTAGAAACAGTGGAAACAGTGTCAGACTTTATGTTTTGGGGCTACAAAATCACTGTAGATTGTGACTGCAGCCATGAAATTAAAAGACACTTGTTCCTTGAAAGAAAAGTTATGACCAACCTTCTGTTGCTGCAGCTAAGTCGTTGCAGTTGTGTCTGACTCTGTGCAACCCCAGAGACGGCAGCCCACCAGGCTCCCATGTCCCTGGGATTCTCCAGGCAAAGAACACTGGAGTGGGTTGCCATTTCCTTCTCCGTATGAACAAAGTAGATAGCATATTAAAAAGCAGAGACATTAATTTATCCACAAAGGTCAGTCTAGTAAAGGCTATGGTTTTTCCAGTGTTCATGTATGAATGTGAGAGTTGGACTGTGAAGAAAGCTGAGCACCAAAGAATTAATGCTTTTGAACTGTGGTGTTGGAGAAGACTCCTGAGAGCCCCTTGGACTGTAAGGAGATCCAACCAGTCCATCTTAAAGGAGATCAGTCCTGGGTGTTCTTTGGAAGGACTAATGGAAAAGCTGAAACTCCAATACTTTGGCCACCTCATGCAAAGAGTTGACTCATTGGAAAAGACTTTTATGCTGAGAGGGATTGGGGGCAGGAGGAGAAGAGGACAACAGAGGATGAGATGGCTGGATGGCATCACTGACTCGATGGACATGAGTTTGAGTGAACTCCAGGAGTTGCTGTTGGACCGGGAGGCCTGGTGTGCTGCAATTCATGGGGTTGCAAAGAGTTGGACACAACTGAGTGACTGAACTGAACTGAACTAAAGGTTAATTTTCAACACATTTGAACACAGTTTATGTTTTTGTTACACATTTAACTTGAAGTGAAATGACTAACAACCCATCTAATAATTTTAATAGCTTCATCAATTAAGACTCTGCCTATATTTTTATGTTTGCTAATTTTTAATTATTTCCTGCTTGAGCTACAATTTCCTGAAATTTTTCTTAGTTCTATTGAATATATATATATATATATATATATATATATATATAGTATATATATATGTTCACTTGAGCTTCAGGTATATGATATATGGAAGTTAAGCCAGTGTAAGTTTTATTTTAAAAAGAAACTATTTTTTAAATGGGTCTTTAATAATTTTCTGTGTTCAATCAATAATCTGTTCAATCAATAATCTGTTCAATCAATCAATTTTCTGTGTTCAATCATAAATTGTTCAATAAATGATAGTATCTTCTACGCACTTAACCAAGTTCTAATATGATCTGGCAATATTTTACAAACTTATAGGCAGTTAAATAAAAATGAATATGACATTGTTTCATTTCAAAGCTAATTAGCTATGTATGATAATTAAATAAGTGTGATCCATAGCTGTTGGTGACATAATAAAACCGCTATTTACCAGGAATGCAGAAAAAAGAACAACAAGCATTGTGAAGGATGGTAAAGGAGGATTTTATGTAGAAATGACATTAAACCCAAATATTATGAGATGAATAAGAATTTGCTAGTCAGGAAATAGAGGAGGAGACTCAGATGGTAAAGAATCTCCCTGAGATGTAGGAGACCTGGCTTCAGTTCCTGGGTCAGGAAGATTCCCTGGAGAAGGAAATGGCAGGCCACTCTAGTGTTCTTGCCTGGAGAATTTCATGACCAGAGGAACCTGGTGAGTTAAAATCCATGGAGTCACAAAGAGTTGGACATGACTGAGCAACTAACACTTCCACCCTTTCAGTCTGGGTGGAGGCAACATCTTGTTCACCGTAAGCTGTAAAAGAGCTGTGTGTTTCCAGCTTGTTAAAATATTTAGTGTTATAAATCTCAGAGTCTAACAGTAGTGGGAAGTAGCAGAGTTTATAACATTAGGTAAATACTGATGAGCTATGAATGTTATGTTAAAGTTTGTTTCTTCTAATTAGATAAATAGATAATTAGATTTGTGTTTTAGAAGGTTAACTTTGGTAATAAGGGAAATTAATTGAAGGATAGAGACTAAGGTAATTAATATTTCCTGTACAAGAGAAACGGAGAAGGCAATGGCACCCCACTCCAGTACTCTTGCCTGGAAAATCCCGTCGATGGAGGAGCCTGGTAGGCTGCAGTCCATTCGGTTGCTACGAGTCAGACACGACTGAGCGACTTCACTTTCACTTTTCACTTTCATGCACTGGAGAAGGAAATGGCAACCTACTCCAGTGTTCTTGCCTGGAGAATCCCAGGGACGAGGAAGCCTGGTGGGCTGCCATCTATTGTGTCACACAGAGTCAGACACGACTAAAGCGACTTAGCAGTAGCAGCAACAACAGTACAAGAGAAAAACACAAGAGACCTAATTATTTTATTTCTTTCTAGTGGATCCTAGCATGAGTTTGTTGTTTATGTTTTACAAGCATGTTGGACATAAATGCAAAGAAAACATATAATCTTCAGAATAGTTTTGGGGAAGCTGTGATTGGCTTATCTCACTGCTGTTAAGATCTGGGGCTCAAAACAACGTTGATCAGCTGCCACACATGCCTTCTGGCTTTACCAATCTGTTCCTCACCCCATAGGTCTCCACATCAAGATTCTTCCCCTAATCCACACTGGCTGCACATTCATCTCTGTGTCCGCTTCTGTGTTTTGCAGACTCTTGTTCTGTGTTGCATGTTTTGGCATTCCAGCCTGTTCTCGCTAAGGTATCATCTAATTTTGTGTGCTGTTAGCAACATTCAAAGATAAGAAAAAGCAAAAAAAAAAAAAAAGTTAGGGTCCTTACCTTTTAGAATTTTATAACACTGGTAACATTTTATTTTTAATCCATTGTCTTAAAAATTGTTGTTAAGCAATGGAAATCAGCTGCCTCAATTTACCTTTAATGAACCACTTGTCTTTACCTTTCCATCTTAAATCTTTTAAAGGGATGCACACAGGTTAATGGGCTGCCCAGGTGGCTCAGTAGCAAGAAATATGCCTGCCAATGCAGAAAACATAAGAGGTGTGGGTTTGATCCCTGGGTCTTCCCAAGAGGATTGGGAAGATTCCCTGGAGGAAAGCATGACAACCAACACCAGAATTGTTGCCTAGAGAATCCCACGGACAGAAGTCTTGTGGGATAAAGTCCATGGGGTCGCAAAGAGTCGGACATGACTGAAGTGACTTAGCATACATGCAGATGGGTTAATATACCTCCATAAATTTCTACATGTAACATCCAAGGTTAGAGATCCACTATAGACATTTCCTCTGAAAACCCTTTTCTGACATTTCATGCTAACATATATTAGAGTCAGACATGACTGAACAAGTAACACTTTCATTTGACTTTATATACTGGCAGCAATCGACCTTTGTTAGTTCAAATTCATACTAGCTGCTTGTAGTCAAAAACAGGTATAAAAGTCTAAAAATGAAAACTAGATACACTTCTTTGCCAAAGACTACCTGTAAAAGGATTTGGGTTCATAGCTTTAGATCTTAGGGCTTCCGGAATGCTGAGATAGAGTGATTATATATTATAAAAATAATTTTTCATGAATTCTATTTGACCACAATAATGCTGTAACATATTTCTTTTACTCTTTGATGAAATGGTCACAATTGGAAAACATGTGAATATAAGTGTGGAGCTTGCTTGCCTGCTAAGTCACTTCAGTCATGCTCTACTCTTTGTGACCACATGTTCTGTAGTCCGCCAGACTCCTCTGTTCATGGGATTTCCAAGGCACGAATACTGGAGGGAAATGTCATTTCCTGCTTTAGGGGATCTTCCATACCCAAGGATCAAACCTATGTCTCCTGTGGCTCTGCATGCAGGCAGATTCTTTACTGCTGAGCCAAATGTGGATATAAAATTTCAAAACAACAAATTGCACTAAGCCTATTTGTACGTTTTTCAACGTTGTAAACTTATGAATGAATGTGTAAAGTATATAAAATAATTGCATTAAGACAAGATTCTAGGAATCCATCACTTTATTGTGATGGATCTTTAGAGTTTTTAATACTAGAAATGCTATTTTAAGAGAAGAGAAAAGCATATTGATTTTCTACTCTCAGTTCTGCTAGTCCTATGCAGCTATATTTAATTAAATGTAAACAAATGTATGTAAATGTAAAGAAAATAAGCAACTGTAGAAGTTGAAAATTACTGCTCACAAATTCCTAAAATGTCTTATCTTCTTGATCCTTGTTTTATTCAATCTGTTAGGACACATATCATTCCATTAAAATTTCTTAAGAATTGACTCATTGCATAGGAATATAGTTCTCCTTGATACGTGCAAGGTGACAATTCCAGGCCTACCTCCTCTCAGATCAAAATCTGAGGATGATCATGTTCCTTATATAAAATGGAATAATATTTGCATACACCCTAGGCACATCATTCCGTATACTTTAAATCATTTTTAGATTGCTTCTAATACCTGGAAAAGGTCAGTTTTCATTCCAATCCCTAAGAAAGACAATGCAAAAGAATGTTCAAACAACCACACAATTGCACTCATCTCACACACTAGCAAAGTAATGTTCAAATTTCTCCAAGCCAGGCTTCAAGAGTACGTGAATGGTGATCTTCTGGATGTTCAAGCTGGATTTAGAAAGAGCAGAGGAACCAAAGATCAAACTTCCAACATCTGTTGGATCAGCAAAAAAGTAAGAGAGCTTCAGAAAAACATCTGCTACTGTTTTACTGACTATACCAAAGCTTTGACAGTGTGGGTCACAACAAACTGTGGAATATTCTTAAAGAGATGGGAATAACAGACCACCTGACCTGCCTCTTGAGAAATCTGTATGCAGATCATGAAGCAACAGTTAAAACTAGACATGAAACAACAGACTGATTCCAAATTTGGAAAAGAGTGCATCAGGGTTTTATATTGCATCCTGCTTATTTAACTTATATGCAGAGTACATCATGAGAAACGCTGGGCTGGAAGAAGTACAAGCTGAAATCAAGATTGCTGGGAAAAATATCAATAACCTCAGATATGCAGATGAAAGTGCATATGGCTGAAAGTGAAGAAGAATTAAAGAGCCTCTTAATGAAAGTGAAAAAGGAGAGTGAAAAAGTTGGGTTAAAACTCAACATTCAGAAAGCTAAGATCATGGCATTTGATACCATCACTTCATGGCAAATAGAAAGAGAAACAATGGAAACAGTGATAGATTTTATTTTTTTGGCTCCAAAATCACTGTAAATGGAGATTGCAGCCATGATATTAAAAATGCATACTCTCTGAGAGAAAAGTTATGACCAACCTATATAGCATATTCAAAAGCAGAGACATTACTTTGTCAACAAAAGTCCATCTAATCAAAGCTTTGATTTTTTTTTCCAGTAGTTATGTATGGATATAAGAGTTGGACTATAAAGAAAGCTGTGTGCCAAAGAACTGATGGCTTTGAACTGTGGTATTGGAGACGACTCTTGAGAATCCCTTGGACAGAAAGGATATCCAACCAGTCCATCCTAAAATAAATTATTCCTGAATATTCACTGGAAAGACTGATACTGAAGCTGAAACTCCAACATTTTGGCCACCTGATGCAAAGAATTGACTCAGTTGAAAAGACCCTGATGTTGGGAATGATTGAAGATGGGAAGAAAAGGGGACAAAAAAGGATGAGATAGCTGCATGGGATCACTGACTCAGTGGACATGAATCTGAGTAAGCTTGGGGAGTTGGTGATGGACAGGGAGGCCTGACACATTGCAGTCCATGGGGTCAAAAAGAGTTGGACAGGACTGAGTGACTGAATTGTTCTGAATACTTAATACAATGTAAATGCTATGTAAATCATTGTAAATACAACGTAAATACTATGTAAATAGTTGACTGCTCATGCAAGTTCAAGCTTTGGTTTTGGGAATTTTCTGGAAGTTTTTGTCAAACATTTTCAGTCCATGGTTGCTTGAATCTGCTGATACAGATCTTGTATTTATGGAAAGCACACTCTAGGTGATTGACAGGAAGGTGTTTTCCAATCTATAACTGGAACAGACAATTAAAAAGATCACTATTAAAGCATGGAATTGGATGCAAAAAGTGTTGAGTATCTTTACGACAGTAACTCAGTTGTTTTATTTGTGCTTCAGTTTTCTAATCTGCAAAGATAATGTTAATAAAGCTACTTACCTCAAGCAGTTATTGTGAAAGTTAAATAAGAATTAACTTAAATTTATTTGGCCCATTTTTAGCACTTTTTCAAAAATAAATGTAACTTTTAGTTTAATGTGATTTTCATATACTGAGGGTCAAAAACAGGATCAAGGTTAAAACTTTGTCTCAGAAGAAAAAGAGAAATTATCTGGATCCACATTTGAAAATTCAAAATTCAAAACCTTTTCCCATTTTTCTTTTGTTTATCTCTTTATCTTAGTTATAAATTCTACATTCAGAAAACAAAGATCATGGCATCCAATCCCATTACTTCATGGGAAATGGATGGGGAAACAGTGGAAACAGTGTCAGACTTTATTTTGGGGGCTCCAAAATCACTGCAGATGGTGACTGCAGCCATGAAATTAAAAGACACTTACTCCTTGTAAGGAAAGTTATGACCAACCTAGATAGCATATTCAAAAGCAGAGACATTACTTTGCCGACTAAGGTCTGTCTAGTCAAGGCTATGGTTTTTCCAGTAGTCACGTATGAATGTGAGAGTTGGACTGTGAAGAAGACTGAGCATTGAAGAATTGATGCTTTTAAACTGTGGTGTTGGAGAAGACTCTTGAGAGTCCCTTGGACTGCAAGATCTAAGCAGTCCATTCTGAAGGAGATCAGCCCTGGGATTTCTTTGGAAAGAATGATGCTAAAGCTGAAACTCCAATACTCTCGCCACCCCATGCGAAGAGTTGACTCACTGGAAAAGACTTTGATGTTGGGAGGGATTCGGGGCAGGAGGAGAAGGGGATGACCAAGGATGAGATGGCTGGATGGTATCACTGACTTGATGGTATCACTGACTTGATGGATGTGAATCTGGAGTTGGTGATGGACAGGGAGGCCTGGCATGCTGAGATTCATGGAGTCGCAAAGAGTCAGACATGACTGAGCGACTGAACTGAACTGAACTGATAGCATTGATATATTACACATTTCTAGTGTTTAGCAGTTATTGAGATTCAGCATAAAGTTAGTGCTTAAATATGTTGAGTAGTCATATATTTTATTCATACTGACATATGGAATAGGCAACTTTTTTGTCATCATCAAAGTAGGAAAAATCAATCTCAATATTTATTTTGATTGTGTTTATTATAATAAACATAATCTTAATGAAATGTAAGTATTTTATGATATGGATAAAAATGATAGGTCATATTTTAGGATAAAATTAATGGCTATTATTGTTTAAATGATGATAAAAGCACTAAAGAAAAAATTTATATACCAAAGCTTTTATCTATTTATTTATTTTGCTAAAATATGAGAATCTATATATTTAACATAGGTAATATATTAGCCAAAAAGTTGTTTTATTCATAAAAGTCTAAAAGTTCTAATTATATTTTCCCTATTTTAGAAGATGGCAACATGCTGAATACAATATATTTTTAATTCTTCAGTCTTTATGGAGAGACTCATTAGAAGCAGAATTATTTTTGTCTAAAATAAATATTGGAGAGTAGGCATCAAAGAAGAGTGGTTATTTTATTTAAACAACTCTAAATCATAAGTTCAGGTGCAGGTGTAGACTATTACAAACATATCATCTATTTTAATCCTTCACTATTTTTTCATATAATAGATAATAGAAATTTTCTGTCACTTAGTAAAATGGGTAGTCTTTAATATATGTGCCTAAGAAGAAATTTCATTTTTGCAAACACCTCTGTCCTTATGTCAATATTATCTGATTAAAGAAGAAGATCATAAATTATAGTCATAAAACATTGTTCAGTATCCTGTTAAAAATCAAAGGCTTTTCTTTCAAGAATACGGGTTTTCAGATATGCCTAAATATGATTCAATAGCCTAGTTTAAACCATAGTTTTAGTTGTACTCCATAACAAGGAGGTGTGCTTGGTTTGGCTTATATATCAACTGATATGACTAGTTTTGTTTCTGCCTGATTTGCAGAAAAACATCTTATGTGTGCATCAGAAATTGATCCAACAACTTTTACCCCAATTACATAGATAATAAAGCTGTGCTGGCAAAAATTATATTCCACAGCTACTATAGCCTACAGATAGATACTAAAGAAACTCTAATATTTGTATTCTAAAGTTAGAATACTTACAGACTATATTTATATATATTTCTATTCTCCCAGGGACATTCATCATTTTGCATTATTGGCAAGCACACATATTATGTAACACAGTTTTCATAGTAAATTTGTTACTTCTTTTTAAATTTGACAGCACAAAAACCTCAACACTGTAGTGTATCTAATACAGTAATGTACATATTTTATTTTTAAGTATAGTATTTCTTTATTTAAGTAAAGCCAAAGATAAGGTTTCCTAAAATTAAAGGTCAGCAGCTACTCAATAGTTTTCTGTTACCTTGCTAAACCCAAAGCAATATAGGAACAGGATTATATTTGTTCACAGTTCTTTCTCTGGCATCCAGGGAAGTCCTTAGCAATACATTTCTTGAATGAATAAATCTTGTCTTAAAATTTCAATCTTATATACTAAAGCACCAAGTTGAACTTCAGTTCAGTTCAGTTCATTTCAGTTCAGTCACTCAGTCATGTCTGACTCTTTGTGACCCCATGAATTTGCAGCATGTGAGGCCTTCCTATCCATCACCAACTGCCGGAGTTTATGCAGACTCACGTCCATCGAGTCCGTGATGCCATCCAGCCATTTCATCCTCTGTTGTTCCCTTCTCCTCCTGCCCCCAATCCCTCCCAGCATCAGGGTCTTTTCCAATGAGTCAGCTCTTCACATGAGGTGGCCAAAGTATTGGAGTTTCAGCTTCAGCATCAGTCCTTTCAATGAACACCCAGGACTGATCTCCTTTCAGATAGACTGGTTGGATCTCCTTGCAGTCCAAGGGACTCTCAAGAGTCTTCTCCAACACCACACTTCAAAAGCATCAATTCTTCGGCACTCAGCTTTCTTTACCGTCCAACTATCACATCCATACATGACCACTGGAAAACCCATAGCCTTGATGAGATGGACCTTTGTTGGCAAAGTAATGTCTCTGCTTTTGAATATGCTATCTAGGTTGGTCATAACTTTCCTTACAAGGAGTAAATGTCTTTTAATTTCATAGCTGCAATCACCATCTGTAGTGATAGTGGAGCCCCCAAAACTAAAGTCAACCACTGTTTCCACTGTTTCCCCATCTATTTCCCATGAAGTGATGGGACCAGATGTCATGATCTTCATTTTCTGAATGTTGAGCTTTAAGCCAACTTTTCCACTCTCCTCTTTCACTTTCATCAAGAGGCTTTTTATTTCCTCTTCACCTTCTACCATAAGGGTGGTGTCATCTGCATATCTGAGGTTATTGATATTTCTCTCAGCAATCCTAATTCCAGCTTGTGCTTCTTCCAGTCCAGCATTTCTCATGATGTACTCTGCATATAAGTTAAATAAGCAGGGTGACAATATACAGCCTTGATGTACTCCTTTTCCTATTTGGAGCCAGTCTGTTGTTCCATGTCCAGTTATAATTGTTGCTTCCTGACCTGCATATAGGTTTCTCAAGAGGCAGGTCAGGTGGTCTGTTATTTCCATCTCTTTCAGAATTTTTCACAGTTTATTGTGATCCACACAGTCATAGGCTTTGGCATAGTCAATAAAGCAGAAGTAGATGTTTTTCTGGAACTCTGTTGCTTTTTTGATGATCCAGCATTGTTGGCAATTTAATCTCTGGTTCCTCTGGCTTTTCTAAAACCAACTTGAACATCAGGAAGTTCACGGTTCACGTATTGCTGAAGCCTGGCTTGGAGAATTTTGAGTATTACTTTACTAGCGTGTGACATGAGTGCAGTTGTGTGGAAGACAAAATGACTGTCTGAGGAGGCCTTACAAATAGCTATGAAAAGAAGAGAAGTGAAAAGCACAGGAGAAAAGGAAAGATATAAGCATCTGAATGCAGTGTTCCAAAGAATAGCAAGGAGAGATAAGAAAGCTTTTCTCAGCGATCAATGCAAAGAATTAGAAGAAAACTATAGAATGGGAAGGACTAGAGATCTTTTCCAGAAAATTAGAGATACCAAGGGAACATCTCATGCAAAGATGGCACAATAAAGGACAGAAATGGTATAGACCTAACAGAAGCAGAGATATTAATAAGAGGTGGCAAGAATACACAGAAGAACTATACAAAAATAGTTTAATCACCCAGATAATCACGATGGTATGATCACTCACCTATAGCCAGACATCCTAAAAGTGAAGTCAAGTGGGCCTTAGAAAGCATCAGAATAAACAAATCTAGTGGAGGTGATGGAATTCCAGTTGTATTTCAAATCCTGAAAGGTGATGCTGTGAAATTGCTGCACTCAATATGTCAGCAAATTTTGAAATCCTTGTAGTGGCCACAGGACTGGAAAAGGTCAGTTTTCACTCCAATCCCAAAGTGATGTGATAGTTTATAAGAATAACAAAAATATTAACTATCAAAGATAACTTTTTCCTAAAACTTTGTATTTTATTTCCCTGTATAATAAAGAAAATACTAATTAAGCACTGAAAAGAATAGCAATAATTCAGCATTACTCCTTTTAACATACATGGAGTCCTAATGATTAGATCATTTAGATTAAAGATAAAAATAATCCTAATGTACTGTTCTTTGAAAAAAAAAAAACACACAGATTTATAAATATATATAATGTCGCAAGATGCATCAAAATGTCTAATTAAGAAAACTTTATCCAAGTTTGACCTGAGAGTACAAGTATACAGTTGCACATATATATAATTATTCACTTTATTGGAATGTAATATATTGTGCTTTTTTGGGTAGTACCTTAAACTGCTAATTATTCTACATTTTTGTCATTATTTAAGAATGTTAAACAGTTCAGTCTGGCAAAATAATAAAAATTATTTTTCCTTATTTTCACCCTTCAACCAAGCATAAAATGTTGTATGAGTTAATTTTTGCATTACTTCCTTTAGTCCTAAAGTTTAAAGTACAATGTGAATCTAACTGATTAAAAATATATATACATAGCCTATCTCATTCCATTCAATTGGAACATTAATACTATAATATTTTCTCACATATTAACTTTTCAGAAACTGCTAGCTTTGAAGAATCACAAAAATGAGTACTGATGACTTATGTTTCGTTTAAAAAGTCACCATTAAAGCCACTTCCAAATTCTATTTGAATTTCCACATTTAAAACTACTTTTAAATGAAACAGCCAGAGAAGGAAACTTGCTAGGATATCATTTTTCATTTTTATTGTTTCTTAAACAGAAGTTCATGTCTTGTGAAAAGGTAAAATGCCTTTGAAATTAGCTTTTGTCTGTATTTAATCTGACAATCTAATCTCTGAAGGAAAAAGAATACAATGCATTTTTGTTTAATATTTTCCTGGTAGTGCTAAATGATTAATTCATCTTATGGAGCTAATAAGTCACTGTTAACAGCACAACTAGCTCCTTGAACTTAGCACTGCTAATGAACACAAGCCTCAGTATTTGATGTCTTAAAATATTTGAGGTGTTACAGAAACAAATGGAATCAACATTCTAGCAATGGTAGTTAGAATACAGAGACAAAGAAGACTGATTTGATCTCATCTAAAAATTTAAAAATATCATTTCACTTTCATTATAGATTTATTTGGAGTAATTTAAGTGAACTATATTTTCTGAATTCCTAATTGATTACAGTATAAAAATTAAAATATCCCCTTAATAAAACGGGAAATAGGGGCATTTTCTTAGTGTCAGAACATTAGCTATGATAGTGTTTTTAAAATAAATATTTGGTCTCATGCTAGCTATTAGTATTTCACAGATCTCTAGACTTGTATAAACAATGATATGACTTATTTAAAAAGTTTAGCAATTTAGTCACTTTAGCAAACATCATAAATATGCAAACATGCATATGTCTTAGTATTTTATTAATGAAGTATATAGGATGCTATGCTTATAGTTTTTGTAATTACATGAAAAAGAAAACAGCTTTTATAAAATTATTAACTAATATAGTCTTTTTTAATTATAGTAAAGCATTATTTTATTTTTGGTTATCCATTTTATTTATTTTTTTAATTTAAATTTGTTTATTTTAATTGGTTAATTACTTTACAATATTGTATTGGTTTTGCCATACATCAACATGAATCCGCCATGGGTATACACATGTTCCCTATCCTGAACCCCCTCCCACTTCCCTCCCCATACCATCCCTCTGGGTCATCCCAGTGCAACAGCCCCAAGCATCATGTTTCCTGTAATGAACCTGGACTGGCGATACATTTCTTATATGATATTATACATGTTTCAATGCCATTTTCCCAAATCATCCCACCCTCTCCCTTTCCCACTGAGTCCAAAAGCCTGTGTCTCTTTTTCTGTCTCGCTTAGAGGGTTATCATTACCATCTTTCTAAGTTCCACATATAAATGTTAGTATACTTTATTGGTTTTTTTCTTTCTGTCTTACTTCACTCTGTATAATAGGTTCCAGTTTTACCCACCTCATTAGAACTGATTCAAATGCATTCTTTTTAATGACTGAGTAGTACTCCATTGTGTATATGTACCATTGCTTCCTTATCCATTCATCTGCTGATGGACATCTAGGTTGATTCCATGTCCCCATGTCCTGGCTATTATAAACAGTGCTGTGATGAACAGTGGGGTACATCTGTCTTTTTCAATTCTGGTTTCCTTGGTGTGTATGCCCAGCAGTAGGATTGCTGGGTCATAAGGCAGTTCTATTTCCAATTTTTAAAGAAATCTCCAAACTGTTCTCCATAGTGGCTGTAGTAGTTTGTATTCCCACCAACAGTGTTACGGTGTCCCTTTTCTCCACATCCTCTCCAACATTTATTGCTTGTAGGCTATTGAATCGCAGCTATTCTGACTGGTGTAAAATAGTACCTCATTGTGGTTCTGATTTGCATTTCTCTGATAATGAGTGATGTTGAGCATCTTTTCATATGTTTGTTAGCCTTCTGTATGTCTTCTTTGGAGAAATGTCTATTTAGTTCTTTGGCCCATTTTTTGATTGGGTCATTTATTTTTCTGGAATTGAGCTATAGAAGTTGATCCATGAACATGGTATATTTCTCCATCTATTAGTGTCCTCTTTGATCTCTTTCACCAGTGTTTTATAGTTTTCTATATATAGGTCTTTAGTTTCTTTAGATAGATATATTCCTAAGTATTTTATTCTTTTCTTTGCAATGGTGAATGGAATTGTTTCCTTAATTTCTCTATTTTCTCATTATTAGTATATAGGAATATAAAGGATTTCTGTGTGTTGATTTTGTATCCTGCAACTTTACTATATTCATTAATTGGCTCTAGTAATTTTCTGGTGGAGTCTTTATGGTTTTCTATGTAGAGGATCATGTCATCTGCAAACAGTGAGAGTTTTAATTCTTTTCCAATTTGGATTCCTTTTATTTCTTTTTCTGCTCTGATTGCTGTGGCCAAAACTTCTAAAACTATGTTGAATAGCAGTGGTGAAAGTGGGCACCCTTGTCTTTTTCCTGACTTTAGGGGAAATGCTCTCAATTTTTCACTGTTGAGGATAATGTTTGCTGTGCATTTGTCACATATAGCTTTTATTATGTTGAGGTATTTTCCTTCTATTCCTGCTTTCTGGAGAGTTTTTTATCATAAATGGATGTTGAATTTTGTCAAAGGCTTTCTCTGCATCTATTGAGATAATCATATGGCTTTTATTTTTCAATTTGTTAATGTGGTGAATTACATCGATTGCTTTGCGGATATTGAAGAATCCTTGCATCCCTGGGATAAAGCCCACTTGGTCATGGTATATGATCTTTTTAATGTGTTGTTGGACTCTGATTGCTAGAATTTTGTTAAGTGTTTTTGTATCTATGTTCATCAGTGATATTGGCCTGTAGTTTTATTGTGTGTGTGTGTGTGGCATCTTTGTCAGGTTTTGGTATTAGAGTGATGGTGGCCAGTTTGGAAATTTACCTTACTCTGCAATTTTCTGGAAGAGTTTGAGTAGTATAGGTATTAGCTCTTCTCTAAATTTTTGGTAGAATTCAGCTGTGAAGCTGTCTGGGCCTGGGCTTTTGTTGGCTGGAAGATTTCTGATTATAGTTTCAATTTCCGTGCTTGTGATGGGCTTGTTAACATTGTCTATTTCCCCCTGGTTCAGTTTTGGAAAGTTGTACTTTTCTAAGAATTTGTCCATTTCTTCCAAGTTGTCCATTTTATTGGCATATAATTGCTGACAGTAGTCTCTTATGATCCTTTGTACTTCTGTGTTTTCTGTTGTGATCTCTCTATTTTCATTTCTAATTTTATTGATTTGATTTTTCTCCCTTTGTTTCTTGATGAGTCTGACTAATGGTTTGTCAATTTTATTTATCCTTTCAAAGAACCAGACTTTGGCTTTGTTGATTTTTGCTATGGTCTGTTTTGTTTCTTTTGAATTTATTTCTGCCCTAATTTTTAAGAGTTCTTTCCTTCTACTAACCCTGGGATTCTTCATTTCTTCCTTTTCTAGTTGCTTTAGGTGTAGAGTTAGGTTATTTATTTGACCTTTTTTCTTATTTCTTGAGGTATGCTTATATTGCTATGAACTTTCCCCTTTGCACTGCTTTTACAGTGTCCCACAGGTTTTGCGTTGTTGTGTTTTCATTTTCATTCATTTCTATGCACCTTTTGATTTCTTTTCTGATTTCTTCTGTGATTTGTTGGTTATTCAGCATCATGTTGTTCAGCCTTCATATGTTGGAATTTTTAATAGTTTTTCTCCTGTAATTGAAATCTAATCTTACTGCATTGTGATCAGAAACCCACCTCAAAACAGGAGACACATACAGACTGAATGTGAAGGGCTGGAAAAAGATAAATAGAGACCAAAAGAAAGCAAGAGTAGCAACACTCATATCAGATAAAATAGACTTTAAAATAAAGGCTCTGAAAAGAGACAAAGAAGGACACTACATAATGATCAAAGGATCAATCCAAGAAGAAGATACAACAATTATAAATATATATGCACCCAACATAGGAGCACTGCAATATGTAAGACAAATGTTAACAAGTATAAAAGGGGAAATTAACAATAACATAATAATAGGGGGAGACTTTAATACCCCACTCACACCTATAGATAGATTAACTAAACAAAAAAATAACAAGGAAACACAAACTTTAAATGATACAATAGACCAGTTAGAGCTAATTGATATCTATAGGACATTTTACCCCCAAAAATGAATTTCACCTTTTTCTCAAGTGCACACGGAAACTTCTCCAGGATAGATCACATCCTGGACCATAATTTAGCCTTGGTAAATTCAAAAAAATTGAAATCATTCCAAGCATCTTAACTTACATATTCTTGAATGGACTTCCCTTGTGGCTCAGCAGTAAAGAATCTGTGTCCCAAAGTAGGAGACATTCGTTTGATCCCTAGGTTGGAAAGTTCGCTTAGAGAGGAAATGGCAACCCACTCCAGTATTCTTGCCAGGGAAAACTCATAGACAGAGAAGCCTGGAGGGTTACAGTCCGTGGGGTCACAAAAGTCACAAAAGACTTAATGATTAAACAGCAATAACAATACTCTTGAATACAATATGAATTCATATGTAAAATAACCCCATTAGTGATTTCCATAAAAAGAGAAACACATCAACTTATGTATTCACTAAATCAAAACATGATCTTCGAGTAAATGTTGGTAATATTGTGCATTGAGAAAAGAATTCTTGTGAGGCTGAAGAAGCTTAAGGCTTAGCCATCCTCTCTCACCAGACTCCTGAGGCCCATGAAATGGCTCTAGCAATGTGTTCAGGTGGCTATTATATTTTTCTTTCTTAAGAAAAGCCTCATCTTTAAGACACAAAACCTTGCTCACCCCTGGACTCATCATACTGCAAAAAATAAACTCGATTTACTCTAGAAATAGTAATCTGCAAATAATCAGAATGAAGTAGAAAATCAATGCAAGTAGCAAAGCAGAACAAAACAAATTCCAAATTCGTGGAGAATTCCAAACCAAACTATTAATAAACTCAATAAACTTCAGCAAGCTACTTAATCTTTCTGGACTTGTTTTCTCAAGTGTCAAATTAGCATTCTGAAGTCTCTTAGCCATTATTTAGATTTAGATATCTATTAATCTACCTTTTGTTTTGTTTTGTTTTACTTGTTCTAGTGTCCCATTACCACCAGCATACTGAGATGGAAATTATTAAAAATGAAGACATTTTCTATTAAATGTAATTTTAGCATGCATTTTAAATTGGAACATGGAAAATTCATGTGATCATTCAGGTCGAAGATATCTATGAGAAAAGATAAAATATAAAATATGAAAAATATAAAATATAAAATAAAATAATCTCCCCAGATAAAGCAATAAATTACCTGTTATAATGAAAATAACAGAAACTGAAGTGGTACAGTTTCTGTAGTTGCTTTAATACTTTTTCTTTTCTGTTAACAGCTATTTTTTTGTGATTCACCTGAGTGACCAAACTGCACTCATGTTTTCTGAAAATCCCATTTCATTTATTTCTTATTCAACCTGAGAAAAAGATGTCAGGTGAATTTATGCCTTTTGTTTTTTGATATCTGAGCTAAATTCAAATGTACCAAGCCAATGATACACAAGAAATTACCTCAAAATAAATATTTTGCTATTACATTTTAAATTCCAATTAAATATTATTATAAGTGAGATTATGGAGATCATATTATGTATGTTCCTACATCTCTTATACTGCAGATTAAACATAAAGAAAATTATATTTCCTATATTTTAAAGTATTTCCATCGGGCAATCCAACACCAGAAAATTTGTGTTCAATAACCTTGTGGTTTGCTACTCAAATATTCTATGCTTCTTTTTCACACTGGTATTTTTACATATGTTGTTTTTTTGACTGAACTGTATTTTTCTTCTTCAATTTGCCTGATTATCAATACTCTGTAGTTAGTTTCAGCATCACTTTTCTTCAGAACCCTTTCTAACCTACCCATTTTGACTTAAAAGAATATGATCGTAATACTCTTACTTATTGTATTAATACTTGCAACAGTTCATTTAAATCGTCTTTTAACAATTTTTGTCTCCTTACTCAGATGTAAGATTCTTAAGTATAATATTTCATTGATCTTTTTATTCTAACATAAGCATGTAGTAGTACAATTTTAATGCCACTTGAATGATGGAATAACTTAACAAAAAAACATTCTTACGAACAATTATTGGATTTAATTAGACCAGTTCTTCTAGCCTTATCTTTAACTTAATACCTCATCTTATTATTGAAAAATTAAGGTGATTCCAAAGACATGTAAAATAGGGATGGATATATTTTAGTAAAATTAGATGATAGGAAAACAATCAAAGAAAGATAAAATAGAGCCCAACATGAGATTGCTACAAAAATATATATGCATGTTTGTTACATTTAGGCTGCAAATTTAATTCTAGACTTTATAACATTTAATTCATAGAGGGAAATAAAGTTAGCCACATTATTTACAATGTTCTTGGAATAGAAAACTCACCAGTTGCTCAAAGAGAGAAACTTAAAACTGTGACTCTTAGATCAAACAAGTACATTTATCAGTTTCTCATAATGAAGAAGTTTGGCATTTAGATCCTAGTTTCAAGGGCCAGTGTTCTCACAGCAGTCACCAATCTTAATGGCACCAGGGACTAATTTCATGAAAGATAGTTTTTCTATGGATTGGTGAGGGAGGTCATTTTGGGATGATGCAAGAAGGTTACATTTACTCTGCAATTAATTTCTGGTGTTATCACATAAAAGCCCTACTTCAGATTATCAGGAGTTAGATTTGGAGGTTGGGGATACATGTTCTATAAAATCTATTAGTCTTTAGCATTTTATCGGAGTACAGTATAGTAAAAGGAATTCTTCATACTCAGTTCAAAAATTTTTTACACTATTGAAAGTTGCTCAGTTGTGTCCAACTCTTTGTGACTATTCAGTCAGTGGAATTTTCCAGGCCAGAATACTGAAGTGGGTAGCTTTTCCCTTCTCGAGGGGATCTTTCTAACCAGGGATAAAACCCAGGTCTGCCACATTGCAGGAGGATTCTTTACCAGCTAGCCACCAGGGAAGCCCAAGAATACTGGAATGGGTAGCCTACCCCTTCTCCAGTGGCTCTTCCTGACCCAGGAATTGAACTGAGGTTTCCTGAATTGCAGGCAGATTTAAGAGATAGGATATCCACAAATGGCAGGGAAATCATGTTAAGGATTTGTGATATAAAATATTACTGCATAAATGAGTAATAGAGTAAGATATTGTATAACAAACCAATCAAAGAATCTCTGTGCCTGGATTAATGATTTTTATTTGTAAGAGAGCATTCACAACTAGTATTTACAACTAGTGTGTACAATATTGAAGATAATTTTCTCTTACATATCTCTTTATCCTCAACACTAATTGAATTTTTAGCAATAAAACATCTTCAGTAAAAGTTTATTTGAAAAAAAAAAGTAATTCAGTGGAAAAACATCAGAGAATATCTAAGCTTAGAATTCAACAGCTGATAGGACCACAGAAGACTGAATATATAATGAGGATTTCACTAATATTTAGAGCTTATAAATCACAGTTTATAAGTGCACATTCTGTTGAAAAGATGTTTGTTGTTATTTCTTATCTTTTCTTTATCTTTCCCTTCTTTCTTTTCCTTATTTTATTCTGGCATTACTAATATTCTAGGCATGATATTTCCAAGAGGAACTGGTAAACTAAAAGTAAAAAAATAAAATAAATAAAGGCTCTAAAATGTTATTTAAAGCTGTATACACATCTGTGTCTATATTACATCTGTTGAAGTAATAAGAAAACTGTTGTTATAAATTTCTGTTTATTCAAACATTAAAGTTTCAAATGAAAATGATAGCCTTTTGCTCTAAAACCTTCTTGTTATATACCATATCATGATTAGAACATTCCCTGTTTTACCAATCAGACATGCATATGTATTTAAAATTGTGGATCTGTGTATATATTTGTGTACATGTATTTGAGTATATAGTATCAAAAGATATATATATATATAAATATATTTTACATTGTCAACTTACCCCATTATATGCATATGTATTTTTTCTTTCACAATGTCTTTTTAAAAATCTGATATATAAAAGTGAGCTGGCAGTTTTGAATTGTATTTATTTGTGAAAATTGCCAAATTTTTAAAGAAATGTAGACCCCTTAGTTTTGTGACAAATGCTATTTTTAAGTAAAAGACACATGAAGACGACAGATACATACTGATACAATTAAAGTAGCAGAGGCTAAGCTGAAGCAAGTGTTCCTTCTAAGACAATGAAAACTGACAGATTAAAATGAAATTTTCTAGACTAATGGGTCATATCACAAACAAATGCAGGGTTTTATTAGGCTGCTATTTTCTTCATTCCATTTATTACTTGTTATAAGTGTAGATCCTAAAAGTCAGGGTAAACACTGATAATAGATGTCACTTTGGGTTCTTTTTTCTTCATACTTATATTCAAGAATTTTATTAAGTTATATTCATGACATTGTTTTAAAATTGTTTCTTGATATTTTAATTTTAACTTTATATTTCCCCTGGCTAGTTTATGAAACCTCATTTGCTTTATTCTTTTGGCAGGTGAGCATTTCTTGATGCATATACATAGATACACCATGCCTTCACACCAGTTCACCCTCAGTTGTAAATGAAGCATCCTCAGATGGTTTTAGCAGTTTTCCTTTAGCCAAGTATAACAGGCTGGAAGTAGAACTGTACTTCTTAGCAACAAGGAGAAGGAAAATCCAGTGTCATATTAGGACTCACGAAGTGTCTGCAGGTGGGAAATAACCCTGAGTTTGCTCTTGGCAAAGAGATCATCTGATGAGATATTTCTCCCATGAGATCAAGAACTCTGTGAAAGTACAACTGTTTATCCTCTATCTTTCCTGGATAATGGAGATCTCTGAATCCTAACATTAGAAGATTGTTTTTCTTAAGATGACTCTTTCTTTTTTCAGTCTTAAGTTTTTAAGAATAGATTTTGAGGTTCATATCCTTGCTGAAATCAGCAGAATCAAAATGTCTGAAGATGTCTTTTTTTTTTCCTCCTTCCATAGCATGAGGAGTAGTTTGGCAGGAGACATAAATGAGCTGAAAACCTTTATGCATCAGAAGTTTGAAGAATGCTTTCATTATCTATGGACAATGCATTGCTATTAAAAAGCCTGACAGCAATCTGGTCATCCTTCCTTTTCTGTGGACTTTGGTATTTTATTGCAATTATTTCATTGTTATTTATACATAGCTATTGTTCTCATTAGCTTAAGTGTGTTTTTTTTCCCTTTTCGGGAGATATGTAATTATTTCTTTATCTTTGTTATTCTGCAATTTGATACAGATCATTTTTCTGATTGCCCTCTGGGATACTCACTCTAGAGATATGAAAAATTAAATAAAAACCTCAGTAAAATAGAATTGAGAGAACATCAGGGGAAGCTCTCAAACCTGGTAACAATAAAGTGAAGAAAGTGAAGTCGCTCAGTGGTGTTCGACTCTTTGTGACCCTGTGGACTGTAGCCCACCAGGGTCCTCCATCCATTGGATTCTCCAAGTAAGAATAATGGAGTAGGTTGCCATTTCCTTCTCCAGGGATCTTCCTGACTCAGGGATCAAACCCAGGTCTCCTGCGTTGCAGGCAGAAGCTTTAACCTCTGAGCCACCAGGGGAGCCTCAAATATTTCTTTGAGCCCCTTTTTTGTGGGGTGGAGGGTGGCAAGAATACTGGAATGGATTGCCATTCCCTTCTCCAGGTGATCTTCCCGACCGAGGGACTGAACCTGGGTCTCCCGCACTACAGGTAGACAGTTTACCGTCTGAACCACCAGGGAAGTGAATATAGGAGCCCAACAGGAAGACAATCTCTTTCCTAGCAAAGATTCAGCCAATGAAAATTCAATTATTACTTTGATAAAAGTGAAAGCTCTGGTTTGGACTAAATGCCAACTCAGTCCTACCAAGAACTCTAAAATTTACAGTCTTATAACTGTACATGCATTAAACAACTGGTCTACTGACAAAATAAGAGTGTTCATGAATCAATATTGGTGGAAAAATTTTTTAAAGGTTACAAAATGTGCCTACCTCACTTGTTTCATCTGTGCAACATACAGCCTGGGGAAACCTGTATATACTGCTCCCAAACTTTTAACTTTCCAATGGACCATTTGAGTTCTGGCAAATAAATTTCATACAACTTCCTCAGTCTTATGGACATAAATATATTTTAGTTGTAGTTTGCACATGTTCACACTAGACTGAAACCTTTCCTTGCTTACAGACCTTCTTCTACTGCTAAAATCCTTTTTGAAAATATTATGCACACCTGAGGGAATGTCTCTCAAACTTCATAGAGAGGAAACCATTTTACTGGCCAGATACTTCTATAATTCTGCCCCATTTGGCTTATTGTGCAACAATTTCACTCTGCTTACCACCCTCAATCCTCTGATTAAGTCCAAAGCATTAACAATTGACAAGATTTGTAGAGACCCTCCAAACACCTTGACCAAGAGCATTGCTGTTGGTCCTTCTAAACTTCAAATTCACCCCCTTTGGGGTTTTATAAACTCTCACCTGTGAGATAATCACAGGAAGTTTAATATACTTGACTTCTATTTCTTTTGACCCACAACTGATAAAAGATACCCTCATATTGCAAAAGCATAAATACTTCTATTAAAAATAACCATGTTCTAGTAAAGAAATATTTTCACAGTGGGCTCAAGATGAAGACATTAAGCATTACATCTTGCAACCTGGAGGTTTTATTAATTAGAAAATACCAAACTCTCTTCATACTCTCTGGGTACTGCTAACTAACCCTTGTGCCAACAAATTTCAAGGAAAATGTTCTTTTATGCATATGATACACCTAAAGAAAGTACTGAACACTGACTGGAACTGCATGTTATCTGGTACCCTGAAAGTAAACATTTTCTACAACTGAAGTAGAGAACATCTGAGGAGACAATTTCAAGTTATCAAGATGAGGCCTATCATAAATGTGTCTCCCAAATTTATGATGATGATGTAATGCTTCAGATGAGCACCAATGATGATGATCTTGATAATATATGGACTTTAGACAGAAAGTGATTTCAACTCTTCTCTGTCACTCGAATGCAATCATAATAGTTTTCCAATCTGTGCATTTTCCTTCTGATATAAGACAGTATACCTTGGAAAGTCTTTCCTGATATTAGGGAAAAAAGTATCTGAAACTAGATGAGACTCTTGATCAACACTGAATTAAAAAAAAAAAAGTTTTGATTAAAGGGGAAAATGTAAAAAAAAAAAAAGAAGAAGAAGAAGAAGATGACAGAAATTTCAATTAACTAAAATTGGTACACCAGCAAGGGGCGCTCTCAGATTCTGAGACAGTAACAGAAGGACTCCTCTTTTTCCTGGCAAAGATCCAGAAAACAAAATATCACAGACTGTTTACTATAATCCTCCCAACTTCCTTTTCCTCTCCATAAAAATGCTATCCTTCATTTGTTATGTGGGAAGTTGCACATAGCTCACAATAGCAATTCTTTGTTGGCCCTAGTAAACCCATCTTTTTAGAAAAATATCTGGTTATTTACTTCAGGTCAGCAGAGGCCATGTGTTATACTTTGGAGAAATTCTCTCAGATTATTTCTTATTTTCTCTCTCACTTTCTCAATATTATTTTTTTAATTACCCTGAATAACAATATCATACTGATTATCTCTTTGTCTCATCTGTTTTGCATTACTTTTATTTCCTCATTGATTTTTAGAGATTACAATTTTATGTTTTTCAAAATTCTATTTAATATTTCATTTCAACAAACATCTTAAATTAAAAGAAAAATTTATACTTTTCCCTCTTTTTATTCAACTGATTCTTTCAAGACTGAATATCTTTGGTGACTAGCAAAGAATACCAAATACATTTGTGTTCCTTTTGCTTTTGGTATTTTAAGTTATTTATTTTATTTTATTTTTTAAGTTAAAACTAAACCATGTCTGTATTTTCAGAGAAGTTGAATTATATAGATCTTTCTCTCTCTCTTTTAATCCCTGAAATATTCCAGGAATTTTTTTAATTTTATTTTTACTTTATTCTACTTTACAATACTGTATTGGTTTTGCCATACATTGACATGAATCAGTGACAGGTGTACACGAGCTCCCAATTCTGAAACCCCCTCCCACTTCTTACCCCATATCATCTCTCTGGATCATCCCCGTACACCAGCCCCAAGCATCCTGTATCCTGTATCGAATATAGACTGGCGCTTCGCTTCTTACATGATAGTATACAAGTTTCAGTTTGTGAATCCGTAGCATCACTGACTCAATGGACGTGAATCTGAGTGAACTCTGGGAGCTGGTGATGGACAGGGAGGCCTGGCGTGCTGTGATTCATGGGGTGGCAAAGAATCGGACATGACTGAGAGACTGAACTGAACTGAATATTAGGTAGTAAGTTCCTAGAGTCTATGTACATAGACAGTTTTCCTGCTAGGAAGTCTAAATGGGATACCAGCCTATAAAACAGATAATCCTTAAATGGCAGAACATAGAGACTTTTGGTCCTGATTTATTGTTCAAATTGTATCATTTTAGTATATCTAAATCATTGATATGAAAATAACAAACATACCACTATCAGCATTTTCCCCTTTTTACTCAGTGAAATTGAGAAATGTATATAAATTAACACAGAACTTTATCCATCTAGTCAATTTCTTTACCTATTCATATACTTATTAATTTGTCTATATCTAAATCTATGTCTGTATTTCAAATATGAAATACTTGGTTGAATCCTTCCTCAAATTCATTCTATAGAAATTTTAACAATCAAACATGCTAACAGTTTCAGACACTCAGACACTAAACTGATATTTTTGTGTGCATGTCTTTTAATTTGTGTACATAAAATGAGAGAATGAGCCTTAATTTAAAAAATGCAATTTAAAAAAATATATAAATATAATATGAGTATCATATTAGGTGTTAATTCTAGAAGATATCATAGGTATTCATAGAACTCTTCAACTTCATCTTCTTCAGCATTAGTGGCTGGGGCATAGACTTGGATTACTGTGATGCTAAATGGTTTGCCTTGGAAATGAAATAAGATCATTCTGTCATTTCTGAGTTTGTGCCCAAATACTGCATCTTGGACAATTCTGATTTTGATGGCTACTCCATTTCTTCTAAGAGATTCTTGCCCATCATAGTAGACATAATGGTCATCTGAATTAAAATTGCCCATTCCTGTCCATTTTAGGTAACTGATTCCTAAAATGTTGATGTTCACTCTTACCATCTCCTGCTTGACTGTGCCCAATTTACCTTGATTCATAGACCTAGCATTCCAGGTTCCTATGCAATATTGTTTTTGCTGCACTGGACTTTACTTTCACCACCAGACACATCCAAAACTGAACAATGTTTCCACTTTAGCCCAGCCACTTCATTCTTTCCTGAACTGTTTCTGTGCCCTTCCTTCGTAGCATTTTGGACAGCTACTGACCTAGGGGTTTCACCTTCCAGTGTCATATCTTTTTATTTTTCTTTGTGTTCATGGAGTTCTTGAGTCAAGAATACTGAAGTGGTTTGCTACTCTCTTCTCCAGTGGGCCATGTTTTGTCATGCCCTGACTACCAGGGACATGTTCTTCAGCCACTCTTTGTAACTGGACAGACATGCCCTGCACCCTGGTTGTCCAAATGCTGGCCCTTCTTTAGCCCTTGGGCATGTAAATCTTCACTTGCCACTGGGTGTCAGTCAGTATACCACGTGGGGGCTGGCCAAAGGACCTGTTGGATTTTCTGGGAAGGAGGTACAGGGAAGGCTGGAGTTGAGGCTGGAGGATGATCATGAACTGAGGGCTCCTTGGTCTCACTGTTGATGCTGGCTGTCCTGGAAACTTTCTGCCACCTACATGGTCCGCCACTGGCCAATAACTGGCTGCCATCTTTCCTCTTCTCTGGCTCTTCAGAGTTATTGTCCAGGTCTTGCAAGCCCAGCTGCCCCAAGGTGGTGAGAAGTGCTTCATAGCCTCCTGTCCCACCACATTAGAAATTCAGGGCTCTGGTCACAACCCTGCTCCCACCATGGAACTCCACCAAACACCAAAAAGATGTCTTTTTCCAGAGGAGACTGGAATGTAGAAATAAGAAGTCAAGAGATATCTGGTAAATTTGGCCTTGGAGTACAAAATGAAGCAGGACAAAGGCTAACATAGTTTTGTCAAGAGAGCATACTGGCCATAGCAAATACCCTCTTCCACCAATGGAAGAAATGACTGTGGCTCAGATTATGAACCCCTTATTGCAAAATTCAGACTTAAATTGAAGAAAGTAGGGGAAACCACTAAGACACTGAGGTATGACTTAAATCACATCCCTATGATTATATAGTGGAGGTGAGGAACAAATTCAAGGGAGTAGATTGGAGTGACTGAGTGACTGAAGAACTATGGGTGGAGGTTCATAATATTGCATGGTGACCAAAACCATATCCCAAGAAGGAGAAATGCAAAAGGCAAAATGTTTGTCTAAGGAGCCCTTGCAAATAGCTGAGAAAAGAAGAGTAGTGAAATGTAAAAAGAAAGGGAAATATATTCGATATGAATGCAGAGTTCTATAGAATAGGAAAGTGAGATAAGAATGACTTCTTAAGTGAACAATGCAAAGAAATAGAAGAAAGCAATAGAATGACTAGACATCACTTCAAGAAAAATGGCGATACTAAAAGAACATTTCATGTAAAGATGGGACAATAAAGGACAGAAATGATATGGACCTAACAGAAGCAAAAGATATTAAGAAGAGGAAGCAAGAATGCATGGAAGAACTGTAAAGAAAAAAAAAAAATCTTAGTGATTGAGATAACCAGGATACTGTGGTCACTCACCTAGAGCTAGACCCCTGAGTGTGGAGTCAAGTGGGTCTTAGGAAGCATTACTATGAGCAAAGATAGTGGAAATAATGAGATTCCAGGGGAGCTGTTTCAAATCCTAAAAGCTGATGCTGTTAAAATGCTGCACTCAATATGCCAACAAATTTGGAAAACCAGGCAGTGGCCGCAAGAATGGGAAAGGTCAGTTTTCATTCCAATCCCAAAGAAAAGCAATGCCAAAGAATTTCAAACTACCTTACAATTGCATTCATTTCACATGCTAGCAATATTATGCTCAGAATCATTCAAGTGAGGGATCAGTAGTACATGAGCCAAGAATTTCCAGATGTAAAAACTGGATTAAAAAAAAGAAGGTAGAGAAACAAGATCTAATTTCCAACATCCTCTGGATGATAGAAAACAAGATAATTGAAAAAAATATATATACTTCTCCTTCACTGACTACAGTAAAGCCTTTACTATGTGGATTACAACAAACAGTGGAAAATTCTTCAAGAAAAGGGAATACCAGACCACCTGACCTGCCTCTTGAGAAACCTATATGCAGATCAAGAAGCAATAGTTAGAACCAGACATGGAATAATGGACTGGTTCAAAATCAGGAATGGAATAGGTCAAGACTGCTTATTTAACTTATATTCAGAGTACATCATGCAATATGCTGGTCTGGATGACTCACAAGCTGTAATCAAGGTTACCAGGAAAAATATCAACAGCCTCAGATATGTCACTTTAGTGGCAGAAAATGAAGAGGAGCTAAAGAGCCTCTTAATGAAGGTGAAAGAGGAGGCTGAAAAATCTGGCTTAAAATTCAACATTCAAAAAACAAAGATCATGGCATCCAGTGTCATCACTTCAAGGAAAACAAATAGGGGAAAAAAGTGGAAATAGTGGCAGATTTTATTTTCTTGGGTACCAAAATCACCATGAATTGTGACTGTAGCCATGAAATTAAAAGACATTTGCTCCTTGAAAGAAAAGCTATGACAAACTTAGACAGTGTATTGAAAAGCAGAGACATCACTTTGCCTACAAAAGTGATACTTATAGTTAAAGCTATGTTTTTTCCAGTACAAATGTACAGATATGAGAGTTGGACCATAAAGGAAGTTGAACATTGAAGTTAATACTTTGAAACTGATGTGGCAAAGACTCTTGAGAGTCCCTTGGATAAGAAGGAAATCAAACCAATGAATCTTAAAAGGAAATCAATCCTGAATATTCATTGGAAGGACTGATGTTGAAGCTGAAACTCCAATACTTTGGCCACCTGATGTGAAGAACAGACTCACTGGAAGGGACCCTGATGCTAGGAAAGATTGAGATAGGAGGAGAAGCGGGTAACAGAGGGTGACATGATCGGATGGCATGACTGACTCAATAGACATGAGTTGAGCAAGCTCTGGGAGACAGTGAAAGTCAGGGAAGCTTGGCATGCTGCAATACCTAAGGTTGTTCAGCGTCAGACATGACTTAGCAATTGAAAAACCAAAATATCTGTTATTATTATTAACTTATTGGCAACAGCATGTTATATTAGAAAAAAAAAGTGACTTTGGAGCTAAAAAATAGCGAGTACAAATCATCCTTACAAGGTGGGTGACATAGGGAAAGCTAATTGGCCACTTGGTCCATAATTTTTAAACCCTAAAACTACAAAAATGTCTAAATTATAAGGCAGTGTGGTTTGCAAAGAGATCCAACAAGTCCTTCCTAAAGGAAATCAGTCTTGAATAGTCATTGGAAGGACTGATGCTGAAGCTGAAACTCCAATAATTTGGCCACCTCATGCAAAGAACTGACTCAGTGGAAAAGACCCTGATGCTGGGAAAGATTGAAGGCAGGAGGAGAAGGGGACAACAGAGGATGAGATGATTGAATGGCATCAGCGACTCAATGGACATGAGTTTGAGTTGGCAATGGACAGGTAGGCCTGGTGTGCTGCAGTCCATGGGATAACAAAGAGTCGGACATGACTGAGCGACTGAACTGAAGTGAACTGAACTGAACTGTAAGTATTTAATCAGTTAGTAAATGTCGAGTACAGATTTAACTTTTTTTTTTTTTTACATTAACTCTGAATGGGAATATCCTTCTTATTTTAAGAATGTTCACACATTTGATCAGCCATTTGAAGCAGCATTGTCTACCATGATAGATGACAACAGTTTGAGTTACTTCTTATTCCTGATTAAAAAGCTAAAGTCAGCAACTCAGAGCTATCTCATAGATCTCTAGAGTGAGTAGAAGCAACGATGCCAGTTGGGGCACCCAGTACCTTTCCTGGAAGCATTTTTGTCCTTATCAGACTTTCCAAGGGGTGTCATTTTTCACTTGAATTAACAAGCCTGTCTCAATTTCAGCCATGTTCCAGGACATCTAATCAATTTCATAAGCTAAACCTTATGTTTATTGGCTTTTCGGTTGTTGGTTTTCTTTGGTTTATGTACAGCCTGAAGTTTCATACATTATGTTTGTCCATTATGTGTGTGCCCTTTTAGCTCTCAAGGGTGGCTAACCTCACCATCTGTGGGGAAGAGTCATTGTTCACCAACATATTTGACAAAAAGCCAACATCAGTGTTATTCTCATTGCTTTTAAAATGTTTTCCTGTGTTGATGGCTAGACCATATAAGAAATTTGTAAAGTTTTAGTAGCCATTATGTTTTCAAAGATTCCTTTTCTTATGGATTAGCCAGTTTTTTCTTATGGTACCCTCATAAAAACCATCTCTATTGTTGACATCTGCAGCAATGACAAATAAAAGATAATGAGAACACTGACAAATGTTTCAAAATCAGAGCTCTGAATGTGAAATAAAAATATTAAATATTTGAAGAGATTTAGTCAAGAAAAAATAAAAACAGCTTAATCTACATAAGAATAATGAGCTTTATGGTTTTATTCCAAGCATCTTTTCCCTAACTGTGCAGTAATCTTGAAAACCAACAAACTCATGATCAAGGTAGTGATGAAATCTAACAGCATATCAGCTAATGGAGGGCTCTGGACAGATTTTGGAGATTCCTCAGAAGTCTCATTCTTAGGAAATTGCTATTATTCTGATGGGTCTAGTAGTTCTCTGAAAACCTACGCTTGCAAGCATTTCTTGTTTCACCTGATTAAAGCTTCTTCTTACTGAGAATGCTCCAGAATGTGTGTCAGGAAAAAAAAAAAAATCAGTGGCAATTATTTAATGTCAATGCAGCCTGGGGTGTTGAAAACAGTTAAAGCAAACAAGAAGCTGAAAACAACAACAAAAACAACAGAAGAACTGGAGAAAGGATGTCCATGGAGAAATTTGAAAAGACTGACATATTCCTGGTACTCTTAAAGGTCATGTGCACATGCACAGGTAAAATCTGTGAAGGTAAGTTTTTATCTCTATCTGACTTTGAGGATTTGTGTAAGCAGGAATGAAAAATTAGTCATGAAGAATCTAGCTCTTTCTAAAAATCTACTTATGAAGTTTTAAACCTGATCATAAGCTATTACAAAGGCTTTACCTGGCAGGTCTCATAGGGGAAAGCTATTATCCCTACCCTAATCTTGATGTAAAACCAAAGTACTGCAAACTTTCAAGAAAGTTGCTGTGAAGGACTCAGATTATCTAGCTGATCATGATCTTTACATATTTGCATTTCTCTCCCAACTTGGCAAGAGGTCCTCTTCAGGCACTTCTGCCAAGACGTTTCTGAGGAAAGGAGAAAGAAAACTTGACTTTGCTTAGGGGCTCAGTGTTCTTGTTGGAGCAATCCTTCAACACTTCAGTGGTCAATTTACAACACTGCCTTATCAGGAGCTCAGCTGAGCTAGGAGATAGCTGGGTTCAAGAACCTATAAGTAAGATAAACTCAAAACTAGGCACACATAGGCATATCATAAACTGTTAAAAGTCAAAGTGAGAATCTTATAAGTGCAAAAGAGTAGCAACTTATCAGGCACAAGGGATTCTCAAAAAGATTAACAGTTCATTTCTCATCAAGGAGACCAGAAGACATGGTATGACATATTCAAAGTGTTAACAAAAATACTATTAAGAATTGTATGTTCTTTAAAAATAAAAGAGAAATGATCATATATCAAGATTTTTAAAAATAAATAAACAAAACATAAAGGGAATTTGTTGCTAATAAATCTTCCCTGAAAGAGGTCTTTTGGGTCAGGCTGTAGACATTTCTAGATAGGAACATAAATTCACAAGAAGAGTAATTACTCTATTAAAGTAATAACTGTATTTTTAATAATTTATAGCACTTTATTTTCTCCTGTCATAAATACATGCATAAAATAATAATTTTAAAACTGTATTGAAATGGATGTATAATGTATAAATATGCAATTTGTATGACAATAACAGATATGTGGCTATTAAACAGTCTTGCATAACTCAGAGGGCTGAAATTATCCAATTTCAAATCTTATTACAAAGCTGCAGTAATCAAGACAGTGGGGTATTGCTATAAGTACAGGCAGGGATATTAATAGAGTAGAATGAAGTGTCTATAAATAAATCTTCATATTTATGGTCAATAAATTTTTGATGATGCAGCAAGGTAACTCAATCGAAATGGAAGATTTTTTTTTTTAACAAAGAACAGTGAAACAACATGCAAACATGATGTTGAACTATTAGCTCACATCATATTAATAAGAGATTACATTTTTAAATTTAAGACCAAAAGTATAAAATTTGTAAAGTATTAGCATAAAATTTATGATCATCAATTAGACAATATTTTCTCTTATGCTCCACCAAAAGTGGAGGAAACAGAAAAAAGAAAATAAATTTAACTTTAGTAAGTCAACAGTTTTTGTGCTTCAAAGGGTCTTATCAAAAAGTTAAATTAGAACCCATAGAATGGGATGAAATATTTGCAATGGTATATATGACAGAAAATCCATATGTAGAATATAAAGTGAACAATAAAAGAAAAAATAACCTGAACAAATTTTATACATATTTATCCAGAGAAGGTACAAATGGTCAATAAGCTCATGAAGTATTTCTCAAAATTACTCATTAGAGAAATTTTTATGAAATCATGATATACATTGTGATTATTATAATAGAAAAAGAATAAACAGTAAAAAGTGTTGTCAAGGATATGGAAAAATTGGCACTCTACATTTTGCTGCTCAGTTCAGTTCAGTTCAGTTCTGTCACTCAGTGGTGTCCGACTCTTTGCAACCCCATTAGTCGCAGCACGCCAGGCATCCCTGTCCATCACCAACTCCTGGAGTTCACTCAGACTCGTGTCCATCGAGTCCGTGATGCCATCCATCCATCTCATCCTCAGTAGTCCCTTTCTCCTCCTGCCCTCAATCCCTCCCAGCATCAAAGTCTTTTCCAATGAGTCAACTCTTCGCATGAGGTGGCCAAAGTACTGGAGTTTCATCTTCAGCATCATTCCTTCTAAAGAAATCCCAGGGCCGATCTCCTTCAGAATGAACTAGTTGGGTCTCCCTGCAGTCCAAGGGACTCTCAAGATTCTTTTCCAACACCACAGTTCAAAAGCATCAATTCTTCAGTGCTTAGCCTTCTTCAAAGTCCAACTGGCATTCATACATGACCACAGTAAAAACCATAGCCTTGACTAGACAGACCTTAGTCAGCAAAGTAATGTCTCTGCTTTTGAATATACTATCTAGGTGGATCATAACTTTTCTTCCAAGTAGTAAACATCTTTTAATTTCATGGCTGCATTCACCATCTGCAGTGATTTCGGAGCCCTAAAAATAAAGTATGACACTATTTCCACTGTTTCCCCATCTATTTCCCATGAAGTGATGGGACCAGATGCCATGATCTTCGTTTTCTGAATGTTGAGATTTAAGCCAACTTTTTCACTCTCCTCTTTCACTTTCATCAAGAGGTTTTTAGTTCCTCTTCACTTTCTGCCATAAGGGTGGTGTCATCTACATATCTGAGATTATTGATATTTCTCATGGCAATCTTGATCCCAGCTTGTGTTTCTTCCAGCCTAGCATTTCTCATGATGTACTCTGCATATAAGCTAAATAAGCAAGGTGACAATATACAGCCTTGACGTACTCCTTTTCCTATTTGGAACCAGTCTGTTGTTCCATGTCCAATTCTAACTATTACTTCTTTACCTGCATACAGATTTTACAGAAGACAGGTCAGATGGTCTGGTATTCCCATCTCTTTCAGAATTTTCCACAGTTTATTGTGATCCACACAGTCAAAGGCTTTGGCATAGTCAATAAAGCAGAAGTAGATGTTTTTCTGGATTTTTCTTGCTTTTTTATGATCCAACAAGTGTGGGCAATTTGATCTCTGATTCTTCTGCCTTTTATAAATCCAGCTTGAATATCTGGAAGTTCATGGTTCATGTACTGTTGAAGCCTCGCTTGGAGAATTTTGAGCCTTACTTTGCTATTGTGAGAGATGAGTGTAATAGTGTGATAGTTTGAGCATTCTTTCGCATTGCCTTTCTTTAGGAATGGAATAAAAACTGACCCTTTCCAGCCCTGTGTCTTCTGCTGAGTTTTCCAAATTTGCTGGCATATTGAATGCAGCACTTTCACAGCATCATCATTCAGGATTTGAAACAGCTCAACTGGAATTCCATCACCTCCACTAACTTTGCTTGTAGTGATTCTTTCTAAGGCCCACTTGACTTCACATTCCAAGATGTCTGGCTCTAGATTAGTGATCACTTCATCTTAATTATCTGGGTCATGAAGATATTTTTTGTACAGTTCTTCCATATATTCTTGCCACCTCTTCTTAATATCTTCTGCTTCTGTTAGGTCCAGACCATTTCTGTCCTTTATCGAGCCCATCTTTGCATGAAATGTTCCCTTGGTATCTCGAATTTTCTTGAAGAGATCTCTAGTCTTTCCCATTCTGTTTTTTTTTCCTCTATTTCTTTGCATTGATCACTGAAGAAGGCTTTCTTATCTCTTCTTGCTATTCTTTGGAACTCTGTATTCAGATGCTTATATTTTCCTTTTCTCCTTTGCTTTTCGCCTCTCTTCTTTTCACAGCTATTTGTAATGCCTCCCCAGACAGCCATTTTGCTTTTTTTGCATTTCTGTTCCATGTTGATGATCTTGATCCCTGTCTCCTGTACAATGTCACGAACCTCATTCTGTAGTTCATCAGGCACTCTATCTATTAGATCTAGGCCCTTAAACCTATTTCTCACTTCCACTATCTAATCACAAGGGATTTGATTTAGGTCATACCTGAATGGTCTAGTGGTTTTCCCTACTTTCTTCAATTTAAGTGTTAATTTGGTAATAAAGTGTTCATGATCTGAGCCACAGTCAGCTCCTGGTCTTGTTTTTGTTGATTGTATAGAGCTTCTCCATCTTTGGCTGCATAGAATATAATCAATCTGATTTTGGTGTTGACCATCTGGTGATGTCCATGTGTAGAGTCTTCTCTTGTGTTGTTGGACGAGGCTGTTTGCCATGACCAGTGCATTTTCTTGGAAAAACTCTATGAGTCTTTACCCTGCTTTATTCCTTATTCCAAGGCCAAATTTGCCTGTTACTCCAGGTGTTTCTTGACTTCCTACTTTTGCATTTCAGTCCCCTATAATGAAAAGGACATCGTTTTTGGGTGTTAGTTCTAAAAGGTTTTGTAGGTCTTCATAAAACTGTTCAACTTCAGCTTCTTGAGCATTACTGGTTGGGGCATAGGCTTGGATAACCGTGATATTGAATGATTTGCCTTGAAGATGAACAAAGATCATTCGGTCATTTTCGAGATTGCATCCAAGTACTGCATTTCAGACTCTTTTGTTGACCATGATGGCTACTCCATTTCTTCCGAAGGATTCCTGCCCACAGTAGTAGATATAATGGTCATCTGAGTTAAATTCACCCATTCCAGTCCATTTTAGTTCGCTGATTCCTAGAATGTCAATGTTCACCCTTGCCATCTCTTGTTTGACCACTTCTAATTTGCCTTGTTTCATGGACTTGACATTCCAGGTTCCTATGCAATATTGCTCTTTACAGCATCAGATCATGCCTCTATCAGTAGTCACATGCACAACTGGATATTGTTTTTGCTTTGGCTCCATCCCTTCAGTCTTTCTGAAGTTATTTCTCCACTGATCTCCAGTAGCATATTGGGCACCTAATGACCTGGGGAGTTCCTCTTTTGCTATCCTATCATTTTGCCTTTCACGCTGTTCATGGGGTTCTCAAGACAAGAATACTGAAGTGGCTTGTCATTCCCTTCTTCTGTGGACCGTGTTCTGTCAGACCTCTCCACCACGATCTGCCTGACTTGGGTTGCCCCCTCAGGCATGGCTTGGTTTCATTGAGTTAGACAAGGCTGTAGTCCTAGTGTGATTAGATTGACTAATTTTCTATGGGTATGGTTTCAGTGTGTCTGTCCTCTGATGCCCTCTTGCAACACCTACCATCTTACTTGGGTTTCTCTTACCTTGGGCATGGGGTGTCTCTTCACGGCTGCCTCAGGAAAGCACAACCGCTGCTCCTTACCTTGGAAGAGGGGTATCTCCTTACTACCGCCATTCCTGACCTTCAAAGTGGGATAGCTCCTCTATGCCCAAGGAGATGGAAAATGGAACAGCCATTTTGGAAAATAGCTTGGCAGTTCTTCCAAAATTTAATGATGGAGCTACTGTGTAATTCAACAACTTTTCTCATATGTACATATCCAACAGAATTTAATATATATATTCATATAAAAATATATGCATGCATGTTCATTTTAGTTTTATTCATGATAACCAAAAAGTGTAAGCAATTAGGAAAACCACACATTATATGATTCTATTTAAATGAATTATCTTAAGTGGGCAATTTCACCAGGACAAAAAAATAGTTTAATTTTTGCTGAGGGGGCCAGGTAGATAGGACAATGGTGAGTGACTGCTAATGATTACAGAGTTTCTTTTTAGGATGATAAAAATATTTTGGAGCTTAATAGTGGTGATGACTATATAACTCTGTGAATAGACTCAATAATACTCAGTTCTACACTTTAACACTTAATTTTATCTCAGTTGAAAACTAAACAAACAAAGACAAATCCTATCATATATTTAACACACAACACAAAGCATGGCATATAGAAAATCCATAATCAACAAAGCTATATTACTATTTTATCAATTTTTCCTAAAACTACTTACTTGCAAACAATGTATTGTGAGAATGACTTATTCAATTTTATACAAAATAAATGTTGTGGGAAAGAAGACATGATTTATAGAACTATGTGTTTCACAGATAAAATGCTAAAATAAAAACTCAGCATGTTGAGGCAATTGTGATCTTAATTAGCTTCATTCCCTAGAGAGATGCCTTACTACCTGATAGTACAGACTTAATGTGAATACAGTTTTATTTACTATTTTATCCAGCAGAAGAATCAATCTTCATTTATTGGTATCTATGAAATGTTTTTGACTACATCTTCAACTTTAACAACCAAAGAACTCATGTGGCTTTCTAATATAATCATGTAAGGATGTTTTTTCAAACAAATCTAGGTGGGGGAAAACTATATAGGTCAACTAAATTATTTTGAGTTTTTATTTTATATTAAAATTTTACTTTAGTTTCTTGCCACTTGGAGTATAATATGAGATACATGGGCAATATTGTAATTTCACTGCAAATCACAAAGCAAGATATTTACCAACAATAGCAAATAAAATAAAAATCAGAAAACTGATCAAAGTGGAGGTAAATCAGAAGAACAAAAAGGTAAGTTGTTTTAGTTCAGAGCTATTTTTCTTTTTTTTGTGTGTATTTTTAAAATACTTTATTCTACATTACAATACTGTATTTATTCTGCCATACATTGACATGAATCAGCCACAGGTGTCCACGATCTTCCAATGCCGAAGCCCCCTCCCACCTCCCACCCCACATCCTCTCCCTGAATCATCCTGTGCACCAGCCCCATGCGTCCTGTATCCTGTATTGAACATAGACTGGTGTTTCATTCTTACAAGAAAGTATACATGTTTCAATGCCATTCTCCCAAATCATCCCACCCTCTCCCTCTCCCTCAGAGTCCAAAAGTCCGTTCTATACCCCTGAGTCTCTTTTGTTGTCTCACATAGATGGTCATCATTACTCTCTTTCTAAATTCCATATATATGTGTCAGTATACTGTATTGGTGTTTTTCTTTATGGCTTACTTCACTCTGTATAATCGGCTCCAGTTTCATCCATCTCATTAGAACAGAGTCAAATTTATTCTTTTTAAGGGCTGAGTAGTACTCCATTGTGTATATGTACCACAGCTTTCTTATCCATTCATCTGCTGATGGACATCTAGGTTGTTTCCATAACCTGGCTATTATAAACAGTATTTTTCAAGTTTGTCTTAGATGATGCAGATATGAATTATATTGTAGTGCTGAAGACCTTAAACTACCATTAATTTTTGTTGTTTAAATACTCTATGATTTTGCTTTCCTATGAAAGTCTGGATCAGTAAATTTGCAATTAGACCTCAATATCTTTCTAATGTATATTTCTAAATGTACTTAGTCAACTATCTGACATATTTCAGGTCTTCAGAAAACTAAGACTTCTTACAATCCACAGGATGAGAAACACAAATTCAGGATCTATATTATATTGCTCTTTTTCAAATATTTGTTGAGGACTTTATAATTTACAAGTGATTTCACATTAATTATCATCATCCAATTTTAATCTAATTCATAACCTTGAATTGATGGCAAATGAAGGCTCATAGTTTAACTGTTGGCCCCAAATCAAGCCAATATCCCATGATAGATTGAAAAGTCACACCTAGAACTTCTGAATCCAAATACAGTTCACCCCATCTTCAGGTTACTCCCTACTGGAGATCAATTAAATACTATTATTATTGATTTCTAGTGTCTATTGATGAGTCACTCTTTTCCTAAATCTGTTCTGCCCTCTCCCCATGGACTTTTCAAGATGGTAACAATTAAATGCAAAATTTGACTATCCACTAATGCAAGAGAAAACCACATTAGTTGTTTTCTCAATTCACATTAACTGTTATTTCTTCCACATTGTATTACTCTGGTCTTTCCATGATAGTTGTGCATTTTCTCTTTATAGTAGATGAATGTTACATGCTGTATGAATATCATATTTTGAAAGCTGAGAATAACTTGAGGTCTATTCATCTAGGTATATTTTTACAAGTCCTTGCTTTTATTTTATTTAAGAAAATGAGGTACAATTGATACAGCACATTAGTTTCCTGTACAAATAATGATTCAGTGTTTATATATTTTGCAGAATGATCACCACAGTAGTTCAGTTAACATCCATCTTGACATGGTTGCAATTTTTCCCCATGTGATGAAAACTTTCAAGATCCACTCTCCTACTACTTTTAAATATGAAATACAGTATTATTAATTATAGTCACCATGTTGTACATTATATCCCCATGACTTACTCATTTTATAACTGGAAATTTCTAATGTTGAGTTCCTTCACCCATTTCACCCACTCTCAAAACACTGCTTCAGGCAACAACCAATCTTTGCTCTAAACCCATGATTTTTTTTTTTTTTCAGATTCCACATGTAAGTGAGGTCATATGGTTATTTTTCTCCATCTAATTTATTTCACTAGGGATAGTTCCCTCAAAGCCCATCCATATTGTTGTAAATGGCAAGATTTCATTATTCTTCATGGCTGAACAATATTTCACATAGATATGTATCACATTTTCTTTTTCCATTCATCCATTGATGGAAACCAAGGATATTTCTTCCTGGTATATTTAACATCACTATTTTAACAGTTTAATGAATATTGGTCAACAATGGAAAACGTCAAGAATCTATCCATCTATATATATGTTCATATATGTATATATATATATATATATATATATATATCAACACATATATACATCAATATATATACATATATATGTTCCAAATTAGTTCACAGCTTACCTCAAGTTAATGATAACTGATCAAAATAATACTATATTTGAACACACATTCTTACTTTCCCTGGTGGCTCAGACAGTAAAATGCCTGTCTATAATGCGGGAGACCTGAGTTCAATCCCTGGGTCGGGAAGAGTCCCTGGAGAAGGAAATGGCAACTCACTCCAACACTCTTGCCTAGAAAATCCCATAGATGGAGGAGCCTGGTGCAGGCTACTGTCCATGGGCTCACAAAGAGATGGACATGGCTGAGTGACTTCACTTTCTTTCACTTTCTTACTCTCAATAAAATACTTTACAAAAATGATATCAATAAAGAAGAATCTTACCTAGACCATGTCTATGTGTTGACATTGGTGGTAAAACAGTCCAAGTCTTGGTTTTGGGGTTGTAACATTCAACAGTGTTCAATGTCTTCAAGCCATCTCGACCTCCAATTACAAAGAGTTTGTCATCAATAACAGCCACACCAAACTGCAATCTCCTGCCATTCATCATCCCTGCCTGGATCCACAAATTTGTTCTGAGGTCATATTTCTCTATGGTTGTAGCTCCTGATAAAACATAAATCAAAGAGTCGCTGTTTACTATGAATCCAAAAAGAATCTTCCCAAGACACTGCAGAGATTGGGATATGAAAACATTCTTATTACATTCACTTTTCTTGTTGAAAAGATGGCAAGAAAACAAAGGGAGTGTTATTTTCTCTTCTTGGCAGAGAAGACATTAATGATTAAAGTAGACACAAACGTTCAGCTTATTTGAATTACATAATGATCTCATGCAAAACTGACTCAATGTAATCATTATTTAGCATGACAGTTCTGTATATTTTATAGCTTCCCTTTATCATCATTTGCTATTAAAAATGTAATATAAGCCTAGCCTAAAAAGAAATATATTAAAGTATTTTTAAATGTTACACATGCCATCTGTATAATTTCTGAGTGAGGAGAGGTTAATTTAGCAATTTTTTTTTCTGCCAAATTGCTTTAAAAATTGTCTTATGTCTTAAATAACAAAGGTTTTAAAAGTTAGCTTTAAGGTATGCTAACAAATGTTAGCTTTGCTTTAAAAACAAACAAACAAACTTATTTTTAATAAAATGAATCCAGGGACTAACAATAGAATTTAGAGACATGAAATGATCTCCTGTCCTCATCAACTATGTTATAATCTAAATAAAATAGCTTATCTTTCCTAAAAGCTTTTTAATATGTAAGTTTGAGAAATGCAGTGAATCTGACTAGTAAGACTGAAATTGAAAGGATAAGCTAAATCATTCTTGACATAATTTAAGGGATCCAGTTAAACATTTCACATTAAAAATATCTGCCTTGAAATAATTCACAAATGTTTATATGATAAATTATAAGCCAGTAAACACTGATCTTGCTTCAGTGTTTCATCATAATGTTTAGACTCATATTCATCAATGTTGCATCTTTAATGATGAAATATCCCTACATTTACAAGTCCATATTTTGTGTACTTTCACTTATGTGCTAAAACTTATTTTACTTGCAATATATTATAAGTTTGCAAACTAAGGAAGACATTCTTCAGAGGTCTCATTTACTCATAGAACCTAATAAGCAATGAACTAAACAAATATAAAAACTTGAAGGAAAAATTCTACTAATTGAAGTAAAAATGTTGCAATTTATGCTCAATTTTTATTCAAAAGTGACAAAGCAGTAATAATATAAATACTGATTTAGAATGAATTAAATTTGGGTTTCTGATGTTATTAAATACATGAGCTGATTTTCATACAGCTAAATATGAAGTATTATAGTACTATTAACAGTTAGAATAAAAATGAACTTTAATATTCATGAAAGTCATTTGCTACAGTTTGTTAACATAAAATATTATTTAAATAAATCTGCTTATTATATGCTTAATATAATTATTATGAAAGTGAAAGTCTCTCACTTGTGTCCAAATGTTTGCGACCCCATCTCCTGGAGTTCACTCAGACTCACATCCATTGAGTCGGTGATGCCATATAGCCATCTCATCCTCTTTTATCCCCTTCTCCTTCTGCACCGAATCCCTCCCAGCATCAGAATCTTTTCCAATGAGTCAACACTTTGCATGAAGTGGCCAAAGTACTGGAGTTTCAGCTTTAGCATCATTCCTTCCAAAGAAATCCCACGGCTGATCTCCTTCACAATGGACTGGTTGGATCTCCTTGCAGTCCAAGGGACTCTCAAGAGTCTTCTCCAACACCACACTTCAAAAGCATCAATTCTTCAGCGCTCAGCCTTCTTCACAGTCCAACTCTCACATCCATACATGACCACAGGAAAAACCATAGCCTTGACTAGACGGACCTTAGTCGGCAAAGTAATGTCTGTGCTTTTGAATATACTATCTAGGTTGGTCATAACTTTTCTTCCAAGGAGTAAGCGTCTTTTAATTTCATGGCTGCAGTCGCCATTTGAAGTGATTTTGGAGCCCCAAGAAATAAAGTCGGACACTGTTTCCACTGTTTCCCCATCTATATCCCATGAAGTGATGGGGCCGGATGCCATGATCTTTGTTTTCTGAATGTTGAGCTTTAAGCCAACTTTTTCACTCTCCTCTTTCACTTTCATCAAGAGGCTTTTTAGCTCTTCTTCACTTTCTGCCCTAAGGGTTGTGTCATCTGCATATCTGAGGTTATTGTTATTTCTCACAGCAATCTTGATTCCAGCTTGTGTTTCTCCCAGCCCAGCGTTTCTCATGATGTACTCTGCATATAAGTTAAACAAGCCAGGTGACAATATACAGCCTTGACTTTTCCTTTTTCCCATTTGAAACCAGTCTGTTGTTCCATGTCCAGTTGTAACTGTTGTTTCCTGACCTGCATACAGATTTCTCAAGAGGCAGGTCAGGTGGCCTGGTATTTCCATCTCTTTCAGAATTTTCCACAGTTTATTGTGATCTACACAGTAAAAGCTTTGGCATAGTCAATAAAGCAGAAAGAGATGTTTTTCTGGAACTCTCTTGCTTTTTCCATGATCCGGCGGTTGTTAGCAATTTGATCTCTTGTTCCTCTGCCTTTTCTAAAACCAGCTTGAACATCAGGAAGTTCACAGTTCACTGCTGTGCTTCAGTTCATGGGGTTGCAGAGTTGGACACGACTGGGCAACTGAACTGAACTGAACTGAACTTCATCAGAAATAGGAATGCATACCTATATTCATTATGTAAAATTTTAAAGTTGTTTAAATTTACTATGGCTATTGTAAAAAATTATCTCAAATTAGCAGCCTAACAAACACACATTATCTCTTAGTTCTGAAGATCAGGCATTCAAATTAGATCTTGTGTTAAAAGCAAGGTGTTGGGGAGTTCTTTCTTTCAGGAGCCTCTACTAAAGTGGTGCTTAGGTCTCACATGTTCTTTGTGACCTCTCCTTTGATCATCAGGTCCTGCAACATAGTGCTTCTCTGAAAATAATTCTTGTGATTATAATAGGCTCACTGCAATTTAATTTGAGTTAATGTAGAAAAATCTAAGGCCAGCTAATTAGCAACTTTAATTCCCTTCACAACTAGCCCCTTTCCTGCACTTGCTATGTAAACTAACATACTCATATCCTGAGGATTAGGTTTTAGACATCTTTACATACATACATACATACATACATACATACATGTTAGTCACTCAGTTGTGCCTGACTCAGATTTCACGGACTGTAGCCTGTCAGGCTCTTCTGTCCATGGGACCCTCTAGGGAAGAATACTGGAGTAGATTGTTATTCCCTTCTCCATAGGATCTTCCTGACCCAAGGATCACATCCAGGTCTACTGAATTGCAGGCAGATTCTTTACCATCTGAGCTATAAGGAAGTCCCATAGATATCTTTGGGAGGCATTATTTTCCAACCCCAGAAACCAAAGTCTATGTTCACTCTACTCTTCAGTTTTGATCAGTTAAAAAAATTAGTAATATAAAACAAGTATTTCTTGATTTGTAGAGTTTACTATAGGCTTCCCTGGTGGCTCAAATGGTAAAGTGTCTGCCTGCAATGCAGGAGACCCAGGTTCAATTCCTGGGTTGGGAAGTTAGTAGTCAATAAATTATTTCCTCAGTTAGTGAGCATGTAATATAAATATTTTATCCAGTTCATAATGGTCATGAAGTTAAAAATATGCCTGCTCTTTTTCTAATGAAAGTTATTAATAATAATATTCTGTAAGGAATTTTCTCACCAGCATACCTCATTAGTCGTCTGTATAAACTTCTTGTGTTATACTTGTAAAAATTTATCAACTTTTTTTTTTGAGTCCTGTTGTTTCTTTTTATGTTTCCTCTTAGTGGTTTCCTGAGTCAGAGGAAGGATGAAGCCTATTCTGTCTAAGCAACATTACCCTGCATCATTCCTTAAAGTAAGGACAATATTTGTCATTACATAAATTAAAAACAGAACGTGAATGAGTGAACTGCTGTGTTCAATCCCTGGATTGTGAAGATCCCTGGAGAAGGGCAGGGCATGGCAACCCATATCATTCTTCTTGCCTGGAGAATCCTCATGGACAGAGGAGCCTTGTGGGGTTGCAAAGGGTCAGACATGACTGAGCAACTAAGCACAGGAAGTGTTGGTTAGTAATGTATTTGGAAGAAATTAAAAAGGAAATTTTATTTTAAGACATATTTACTCTGGGGTCCCTCTGTTTATGAAACCATCACTGGTTATTTCAAATGCCTGCAAAGTGGAGGCACAACTTTAAAATATGTGACTGCAGGCCAAATAGCAGCCTATTTTTGTAAACCCTCATTCAGTAATCTGTATGACATTGGAAGACAGCTTCCAGCTTCAGATGAAAACACAGCCTTGCCAGCACCTTGCTTTCTAGCCTTTTGAGATTTTAAGCAGAGAAACCAGATATGCCTTCCTGGACCTGTGACCCACTGTGAGCTAAGTTAGTACTTGTTTTAAAAAGTATTTATGTCAATGTGTTAAAGCAGTAATAGAGTACAGTTTATTTTAATTTGCATTTTTAAATGTATATTTTTCCCAACTTCAATAACATAACTAGAAGATATTAGATACAATACACACACAAAAATGTTTTTCTTATGACAAAACAAACAGCAAACTCCTTTCTTAAAATATAAAACTGAGATAAAGTGCTCAATAAAGTGTGGTTCTAAGTATCTTTGGAGTTGTTCATACATACAGTCAAATGTGATTATAAATTACAGAGAGTTTATTTCATATCTCCAATTCAAATATTTAGCAATGATACTTATCTTGAACACTGCACAGAATAAAATTATAGGAGTTTTCTAAAGACAAAATAGATGTCACAAAATATAAAGAAGCTAAAGATTTTCATTCAACTCAATAGAAAGGACTTCACGTATCACAGAGCGTTTTTACTATAACTGTGTGCCTGCTAAGTTGCTTCAGTCATGTATGACTCTTTGCAACCCCATGGACTTTAGCCCACCAGGCTCCTCTGTCCTTGTGATTTTGCAGGCAAGAATACTGGAGTGGGCTTACCATTTCCTCCTCCAAGGGGTCTTCCCTACCCAGGGATCCAATCCAGGTCTCTTGCATTTCCTGCCTTAGCAGGTGGGTTCTTACCAATAGAGCCACCAGGGACGCCCACACCATAATTTAATATAATAGTAATAAGCTTAGTAACAGGGCTTCTGCAATGGCTCAGTGGTAAAGAATCCACCTGCAATGAGAAACTCAGAAGAAACAGTTTCCATTCCTGCATCAGGGAAGATTCCCTGGAGAAGGAAAGAGCAGACTTGCTCCAGTATCCTTGCTGAATAATGCCACGGGCAGTGGAGCTTGGTGGGCTATAGTCAATAGGGTCATAAAGAGTTGGACATGATTGAGCAGAGAGAGCACAAGCTTAGTTACCTGACTTTCAATATTTTTATACACCTGCAAATCAAAATGGTCTAAGACATTTGAAAATACCAATAGCTGATTGTGAAGGAATAACCAGGGAAAAATGCATTGTTTTAACTCAGAACAAGCATTTATGGCTATTAAAGCAAAACACATTATATAATGACCAAAGAACATAGTGGCCCAATAATAAGTAATGTATCCTGATGCCATCAAACTTTTGGAAAGGTTAAATTAGTCAGATATATATACATTTTTATAGAAAACAATGAATATTGAGAAGCATTTTGGAGAAATTTTAAAGCATTGGATACTTTTAAAGATACTTAAGACCTTAAACTTTAAAGACAATATCATTATTAAAAATGATATATTTTGAAGTTTTCATATAATAAAAATTTCATGCATCTACATACTTATGAAAAATATAACTTTAAGAAAACACTCTTATACTTACAAAAAGGGTATTATTGCAGAGAAAATATCATTCAAGGAAAAATGAGTCTTTACTTTTAGGTAATCCCTTATAAATTTTTATAACATTGCAGGGATTTCATAATTGCTGTAACACTTTCATATGTACCAAGCAAACAACCAAGGGAATTCTAGGTCCCCCAATATAAATATTTGTAAAATGATAATATACTATATACTATACTATATAAAGACAGTCCCCAAGTGTGTTTCAATGGTTTGACTTAATGATTTTTCAGTTTACGATGGTGTGAAAGTGGTATCTATTCAATATAAATCTTAGGTTGAATTTTAATCTTTTGGTGAACCAGCAATATGAAGTGCAATACTCTCTTGTGAAACTGGGCAGGGCAGTGAGAAGCAGTTCATATGTGGCCACATCATCACGAAGTTAAACAACTCTTACAACCATTCTACTTTTCACTTTCAGACAGTATTCAATAAATTACAAATGATTTTCAACACTCTACTATGAAATAGGCTTTGCATTAGATTGTTTTACCCAATTGTAGGTAGACTGAGCACACTTAAGGTGGGCTAGGCTAAGTTCTGATGTTCTATAGGTTAGTGTATTAAATGCAGTTTCAGCTTACTATACTTTGAACTTACAATGGATTCAAGACGTAAATTATAAATTGAGGAAGAGTTGTATAGAGATATAAATATATAGGGGCTTCTCTGGTAGGTCAGATGGTAAAGAATCAGCCTGCAATGTGTAAGACTAGATTTGATCCCTGTGTTGGAAACATGCCCTGGAGAAGGGAATGCAATTCCTTTTATAAAAATCACATATTTTGTTCCATTGATCTATATTTCTGTCTTTGTGCCAGTACCATACTGTCTTAATGACTGTGGCTTTGTAGCAGAGCCTGAAGTCAGGCAAGTTGATTCCTCCAGTTCCATTCTTCTTTCTCAAGATTGCTTTGGCTATTCGAGGTTTTTTTGTATTTCCATACAAATCTTGAGATTATTTGATCTAGTTCTGTGAAAAATACTGCTGGTAGCTTGATGGGAATTGCATTGAATCTGTAGATTGCTTTAGGTAGTATACTCATTTTCACTATATTGACTCTTCCGACCCATGAGCATGGTATATTTCTCCATCTATTAGTGTCCTCTTTGATTTCTTTCATCAGTGTTTTATAGTTTTTGATATATAGGTCTTTAGTTTCTTTAGGTAGGAATATTCCTAAGTATTTTATTCTTTTCGTTGCAATGGTGAATGGAATTGTTTCCTTAACTTCTTTTTCTGCTTTCTCATTATTAGTGTATAGGAATGCAAGGGATTTCTGAGTGTTGATTGTATATCCTGCAACTTTACTATATTCATTGATTAGCTCTAGTAGTTTTCTGGTCGAATCTTTAGGATTTTCTATGTAGAGGATCATGTCATCTGCAAACACTGAGAGTTTTACTTCTTCTTTTCCAATTTGGATTCCTTGTATTTCTTTTTCTGCTCTGATTGCTGTGGCCAAAACTTCCAGTAGAAAAGGGAACCCTCTTACACTGCTGGTGGGAATGCAAACTAGTACAGCCATTATGGAAAACAGTGTGGAGATTCCTTAAAAAATTGCAAATAGAACTGCCTTATGACCCAGCAATCCCACTGCTGGGCATACACACCGAGGAAACCAGAATTGAAAGAGACACCCCGTACCCCAATGTTCATTGCAGCGCTGTTTATAATAGCCAGGACATGGAAGCAACCTAGATGTCCATCAGCAGAAGATTGGATAAGAAAGCTGTGGTACATATACACAATGGAATACTACTCAGCCCTTAAAAAGAATAAATTTGACTCAGTTCTAACGAGATGGATGAAATTGGAACCGATTATACAGAGTGAAGTAAGCCAGAAAGAAAAACACCAATACAGTATACTGACACATATATATGGAATTTAGAAGACAGTAATGATGACCCTCTATGTGAGACAACAAAGAGACACAGAGGTATAGAGTGGACTTTTGGACTCTGAGGGAGAGGGAAAGGGTGGGATGGTTTGGGAGAATGGCAATGAAACATGTATATTTTCTTGTAAGAAATGAAGCGCCAATCTATGTTCAATGTAGGATGCAGGATGCATGGGGCTGATGAACAGGATGATTCAAGTAGAGGATGTGGGGTGGGAGGGGGCTTCGGCATTGGGAGATTGTGTTCACCTATGGCTGATTCGTGTCAATGTATGGCAAAACAAATACAGTATTGTAATTAAAAAATAAATTTAATAAAACAAAAAGAATCAAAAAAAAAAATGGAACAAACGAACGGGGAGGGAGGAGAGAGAGGGGTTCAGGATGGGGAGCACGTGTATACCTGTGGCAGATTCATGTTGATGTATGGTAAAACCAATACAATATTATAAAGTAATCAGCCTCCAATTAAAATAAATTTATATTAAAAAAATAAAAAAGACAATAAAAAATCACATAAATTGTTATGAAGAACAGAACTTATTTAAATAGCACCACTAAAATAAATTATCTGAAAATGAAGTCAGAAAGATAGGTTCTAACTCTAGATGAAAAAACAATAAAAAACTTTACTGAATAATGTTAATTTAAGTGAATGGAAAGAATCATATGACTTTTGAATGAGATAGTTTGCTATCACGGAAGCCATAATTATCTTAAAATCACAATTTATATAATAATGATATTTGTACAACGTATTTATAAAATTGTGCTTGTGTTTCTCTGAACATTCAAATGTCAAATATTAGGAAATATACTTTTAAAGGTGAGACAATCTCCAATACAAAGAAATCCTGAGGAAGAATTGGCCAATGAAATATTAAAAAGTATTGTATAACCTTAGATATTTTAAAAATGTGGCAATGGAATTTAGAAAGATGGTAACAATAACCCTGTATGTGAGACAGCAAAAGAGACACAGATGTATATAACAGTCTTTTAGACTCTGTGGGAGAGGGCGAGGGCAGGATGATATGGGAGAATGACAGTGAAACATGTAAAATATCATGTGAACCGTCCAGGTTCAATGCATGATACAGGGTGCTCAGCGCTGATGCACTGGGATGACTCAGAAGGATAAGATGGAGAGGGAGGTGGGAGGAAGGTTCAGGATGGGGAACACATGTACACCCATGGTCGATTCATGTCAATGTATGGCAAAACCAATTCAGTATTGTAAAGCCAAATAAAGTAAAAATAAAATACAAACAAACAAACAAACAAAAAACATTTTACTATTCAGATGAATAGTGTTGGGGTAATCAATTGTTGTTTGGAGAAAAAATCATTGAGATTCTTGTCTTACTCTTTTTACAAAAATGAGGTTTAGGTGTGACATGGATTAAAACACAGCAAAGAGTGATATAGAACTAGCATGTTTACTGTGTGCTTCTCAGAGACAGGGTAATTTTTGGTAACCTGCCTTTGGTCACATTCTACTAAAACCTTAAACATCCTAGAAGATGAAAATATAGTTGATGAATGTTCAATTCTATGTGGGCCTAAGAAAAATAGTTCATGAGGAAAAATCTCGAGACTTAGAATTTTTTTGTCTATATAATCACCAACCACTCAAATAATATAGTTACATAAAAAATAAATAAACAAATTTAAAAAAATAGACTGACAGCAAGACTTAATGAAATGAAATTTTTAAAAAATAGCAAAAACTTTTTGCATAAATGTTGATATAGCAAAGCTTTTATAAACTAAGACATTGATTATAAACATTAAAACATCTTTAAATATGTAAATTGTGTTTAATGTGCTAAGAGAAATCTGCTAATGTCATTAGCAGACAATAGAAAAGCAATATGATATCACCTGCATATCTAAAGTTTATGTAAGCATTTCTAAAATTAAATTATTTATTAAATTTCCAAAAGATTTAGAAAATGTTGAATTTTGATAATTCACATTAAAACACACTTAGTTCAGTTTGTTCAGTTGCTCAGTTGTGTCCGATTCTTTGGGACCCCATGAATCACAGCACAACAGGCCCCCTGTCCATCACCAACTTCCGGAGTTCACTCAGACTCACATCCATTGAGTCTGTGATGCCATCCAGCCATCTCATCCTCTGTCGTTCCCTTCTCCTCCTGCCCCCAATCCTTCCAAGCATCAGAGTCTTTTCCAATGAGTCAACTCTTCGCATGAGATAGCCAAAGTACTGGAGTTTCAGCTTTAGTATCAATCCTTCCAAAGAAATCCCAGGGCTGATCTCCTTCAGAATGGACTGGTTGGATCTCCTTGCAGTCCAAGGGACTCTCAAGAGTCTTCTCCAACACCACAGTTCAAAAGCATCAATTCGTCAGTGCTCAGCCTTCTTCACAGTCCAACTCTCACATCCATATATGACTACTGGAAAAACCATAGCCTTGACTAGACGGACCTTAGTCAGCAAAGTAATGTCTCTGCTTTTGAATATACTATCTAGGTTGGTCATAACTTTTCTTCCAAGGAGTAAGCGTCTTTTAATTTCATGGCTGCAATCACCATCTGTAGTGATTTTGGAGACCAAAAAAAATAAAATAAAATCTGACACTGTTTCCACTGTTTCCCATCTATTTCCCTTTCTGGCTGATATTAAGTTGATTCAAATATGTTCTAATAGAAATTATTAAAAATTATTTCTTTATTTTTTCATTTTCTTAATAAATGTTCACTGAGCATAAACATTGTACAGGAGGCAGTGATCAAAACCATCACCATGAAAAAGAAATGCAAAAGGCAAAATGGTTGTCTAAGGAGGCCTTACAAATAGTGAGAAAAGAAAAACATAGAAGACAAGGAGAAAAGGAAAAGATACACCCATCTGAATTCAGAGTTCCCAAGGAAAAGCAAGGACAAATAAGAAAGCCTTCCTCAGTGATCAATGAAAAGAAATAGAGGAAAGCAATAGAATGGGAAAGACTAGAGGTTTCTTCAAGAAAATCAGAGATATCAAGGGAACTTTTCATGCAAAGATGGATACAATAAAGGAAAAAAAATGGCATGGACCAAGAAAAGCAGAAGATATTAAGAAGAGTTTGCTGAGAATACACCGAAGAACTATACAAAAAGATCATGATCCAGATAACCACAATGGTGTGATCACCCACCAAGAGCCAGACATCCTGGAATGCAAAGTCAAGTGGGTCTTTAAGGAATTATCACTATGCACAAAGCTAGTGGAGGTGATGGAATTCCAGATGAGCTATTTCAAATCCTGAATGATGATGCTGTTAAAGTGCTGCATTCAATATGCCAGCAAATTTGGAAAACTCAGCAGAAGACACAGGACTGGAAAGGGTCAGTTTTTATTCCATTCCCAAAGAAAGACAATGCCAAAGAATGCTCAAACTATCACACTATTACACTCATCTCACACACTAGCAAAGTAAGGCTCAAAATTCTCCAAGCGAGGCTTCAACAGTACATGAACCATGAACTTCCAGATATTCAAGCTGGATTTATAAAAGGCAGAAGAATCAGAGATCAAATTGCCCACACTTGTTGGATCATAAAAAAAGCAAGAAAAATCCAGAAAAACATCTACTTCTGCTTTATTGACTATGCCAAAGCCTTTGACTGTGTGGATCACAACAAACTGTGGAAAATTCTTAAAGAGATGGGAATACCAGACCATCTGACCTGTCTTCTGTAAAATCTGTATGCAGGTAAAGAAGTAATAGTTAGAATTGGACATGGAATGACAGAATGGTTCCAGATAAGCAAAGGAGTATGTCAAGGCTATATTGACATACTTATAAGTAAGTCACCCTGCTAATTTAACTTATATGCAGAGTACATCATGAGAAATGCTGGGCTTGAGGAAGCACAAGCTGGAATCAAGATTGCCAGGAGAAATATCAATAACCTCAGCTATGCAGATGACGCAACCCTTAAGGGAGAAAGAGAAGAAAAGTTCAAGAGCCTCTTGATGAAAGTGAAAAAGGAGAGTAGAAAAGTTGGCTTAAAACTCAACTCCATCAGTTAATGGTAAATAAATGGAGAAACAATGCAAACAATGACATAATTTATTTTTTTGGCTTCAAAGTCACTGCAGATGGTGACTGTAGCTGTGAAATTAAAAGACACTTGCTCCTTGAAGAAAGCTATGACAAATGTAGACAGCATATGAAAAAACAGAGACATTACTTTGTCAACAAAGGTCCATATACTCAAAGCTATGGTTTTCCAGCAGTCATGTATGGATGTGAGAGTTGGACTATAAAGAAAGCTGAGTGCTAAAGAATTGATGGTTTTAAACTGTGGTGTTGGAGAAGACTCTTGAGAGTCCCTTGGACTTCAAGGAGATCCAACCAGTCCATCCTAAAGGAAATCAGTCCTCAATATTCATTGGAAGGACTGATTTTGAAGTTGAAACTCCAATAATTTGGCCACCTGCTGCACAGAACAGTCTCATTTGAAAAAGACCCTGATGCTGGAAAAGACTGAAGGTGGGAAAAGGGGATGAAAATGTATGAGATGTTTGGATGGTATCACGGACTCAAAAGACATAAATTTGAGTAATTTCTGGGAGTTAGCGATGAATAGGGAAGCCTAGAGTGCTGCAGTCCATGGAGTCACAAAGAGTAAGACACAACTGCACGATCGAACTGAACTGAGCATAAAGTCATACTACTTGAAAATTTTCAATTAAATATCTTTATAGCTAATGTTTGTCTAACATTAGCCAAGTTTTTATAATTTATATTATTATTAAAATGCCCTCTTAGGTAACTTTTTAAAAAGTTTTTTTTTTTTTTTTAGAAATACTTTCCTTATCATACTTATTAGAAATTTTCTAACCTTTGTTGTAAATGTCAGCACTGATGAATGAAAGGAAACATGGCTATTTGGACAACTGGGTTCTAGTTGTAATATTACTGGCTGTATGACACAAATAAAAGTAACTGAAGTGCCTTTTCATAAGTGTAATTAAAAAAAAAAAAACATGAGATTTCACTGATCTCCACCTAAATTATAAACTCTTGGAAAGTACATTTTTGTCTTTTTCATTAATGAGCACCCTCCCTTATAAAGATATTTTAATTGAAGGCTCTTTGTGATCTACGATGTTTACTCATTTCAAACTGAGGGTTTACATTAGTACCACATGAACATGAAAGTAAAATGGCTTCTACGTATCTCTCAGTCTTTTACTTCTCATTCTCCATGAGTCTTTATCATGGAAGTAAATTGAGTTAGCCCTGTGAACTCTGTTTCCCCTTGTTAGTGAAGAACCACACATTGGAGTATTAAGATCTGGTACATATGAAATGCACCCAAACACACACTGGCTTATTCCCATGTGGGTGTGTAAAAGATACTTGATTTAGAAAAAGGATGCACTTATGTATGGTATATTCACTGGGAGATTGACCAAGAAAATATACCCCATACTCAAAAATTTATAATTATGATGGCATTTTTAATAGCAAAACATTAATTTATTATTCAATCCATATTCTTTGAAAGACCCACACTATGTACAGATAAGTGACCAAAATTCTCTGATTACTAAAAGATAAAATAAAGTTTTCACTGGACTAAATTTTGAAGAATTTAACTTATAATTTTAACCCTGATCCATCCTCAGAAGAGACTTTAGAAATGACTATAGCCAAGTAGCAACAGCAGCATAGCCAAGCTAGTCACTAAGTTTTGTCTCTTTCTACTGAAGATGAGGCTATGAAAGAAAACTTCACCAACAGGTGATTCACTTTTGACTCGAGAGAACCTTCCTTCACTTGTCATAATGCAACATAGCTTCTGTGGTGTGTGTGTTCGATTGTGTCCAGCCCTTTGTGACCCCATGGACTGTAGACTGCCAGGCTCCTCTGTCCATGGGATTGTCCACACAAGAATAATAGGGTGGATAGCCATTTCCTTTTCCAGGGCATCTTCCTGACCCAGGGACTGAACCCACATCTCTTGCCTCTCCTGCACTGACGGGCAGGTACTTTACCATCAGAATGATCTGGGAAGCCCCAACATTGCTTCTAGAAGCTGAAATTTTTGTAGACTCATTGGCAATTGTATAAACAACCAGAATTTAATTTAACACATGAGCATCTTTTCTGACTCTAAAAATTGTTAAGAAGGCAAATACCTTGACTTTACATAGTTCTTCCCCTGAGAGTCTTGGAGAAGTATGATGCTCCCCTTAAAATATCTCTTGTGAAAGTGAAAGTCTCTCAGACATCCAACTCTCTCAGTCCCCATGGACTGTACAATTCATGGAATTCACCAGACCAGAAAACTAGGGTGGGTAGCCTTTCCCTTCTCCAGAGGATGTTCACAACCCAGAGATCAAACCCAGGTCTTCCACATTTCAGGCTAATTATTTACCAGCTGAGCCACCAGGGAAGTAACAAGAATACTGGAGTGGGTAGCTTATCCCTTCTCCAGCCATCTTCCCAACCTAGGGAACAAACTGGGGTCTCCTGCTTTGCAGGTGAATTCTTTATTAATTGAGCCTTATATATCAGGGAAGCCTGGTAATTCAACATCTACCCCCAAAGTCAATTCTTTGTGTAATAAAAACAAAAACAAAACCGGGTTTAGGCTGACACGATGTTATTAGTGATTTTGAGTTGTTTCTAAACCTTGATTAAAAACTGATGACAGTGAACTGGTAATCTCCAAAGATATACTTCAAGTTCAAAAAGGTACTGAAGTGCAACCAAAGTGACCGAATGGAGTTATTGAGGCAGACATTAAGTAGAGCAGTTCTCAAAAGGGTAAAGATGAAATAATAAGCTTTCTTCTATTATATTAATTTTCTTCATAAAAAGTCATACAGCATTTTAGTTATTTCCTCCACCTAACTGCAACTGCTCAGGTTTCTCTGACACAGAATTGCAAGTGAATCATTTTCTTAAAGCTGTTTGATGATCACTACTGTGTTAAATGTTTTAGAAATTATACAGCTTCAGAATTTCAGTATGAAAAGCTTTTCTTTAAAAGTTCATGATAGTGCAATCTGTCCAGTTCAAGCTGAGGAAGTAAAAATCAGGTCAAGATGGTTAATTCCACCTATCTATTCAATTTCCATTTTTGTCTTTCCAGAATACTGACAATGATGAAAAGTATGATGAGACAAATTCAGGATAAAATGATCTAGCCATGTATTTTGAATATTTATAGAAAAATATAAGTTTATCCCTGCTGCTGCTGCTAAGTCGCTTCAGTCGTGTCCGACTCTGTGCAACCCCATAGACAGCAGCCCACCAGGCTCCTCCATCCCTGGGATTCTCCAGGCAAGAATACTGGAGTGGGTTGCCATTTCCTTCTCCAAGTTTATCCCTACAGCTAGATAATTTTAAAAATTTACATATATAAAAATCTAAATGTGCCACTAAATATTCAAATATCCTAAAACATGCTCAATAATAAGATGATCCAATAAGGAAACTCAAGGAAATAAAGTTTATACTTCATAGTTAATAATTCATGTTTTCTCTCCATTTATGATCTTATCTTTATTAGTTATATTAAGAAATTTGCTTTTCCTTCACATGAAAGATGTTGATCTATCTGATCATGCACCTGGCTGTTAGTGAAAATCAATAACTGACCTGTGGCTGCAAGGAGGTTGTCAACAAGGAGACAATGCAAACATTTAGAATAAAGGATGGTTTTAATTATTTCCCCTGTTCACTCAGTCAGTCAGTCTAAGGAAAGAGTCACTGCTGCTGTGATTTTGACATGTCATCAGCATGCTTGACATAGCTTTAATTAGGCATCTTTTGATATTCACAGCTACCATGTGTAAGATAAGCAAAACAATGTAAG